>JAQQAC010019400.1:801697-911697 GCA_029783875.1 Phataginus tricuspis
TTTGAAGCAGATTTTGCAAACGATGTAAAATCTAGGGATTTGCTTGCTGATAAGGAACTGTGGGCTCGACTTGAAGAACTAGAGAGACAAGAAGAATTGCTGGGTGAACTTGATAGGTACCTAATGACAAATTATCTTTCCAAAAGAATTTATTTCTATACACATTTCCTTATTAATCTTTTTCCTCATTAATAAAGTGTGTTCATTGAAGAAAATAAAAGCGTATTGTATTAAAATATCAGTAATCCGACAACTCTAAAATAACTCTAGAGCACTTTCTTTTAGCGCTGAGTGTTTGTGCACATACCCCTATTTTTAATTATAAAGTTTCAGCCCTATTTTATATAATGAAATAATAAGATATACCAGATGGTTGACTTAAAATAGTTATGGATTTTGTATATTAGATTTTAAATGAAGTATTTTTATACCACAGTCAGGATAATGCTGTATATTTGAATGACTTATTAAAAAGAAAAATTTGGTTTGACTTCAAGTTAGTTACTGTAAAATATTTATCCTTATTTCCTTTGCAAACTTGTCTGTTTACTGAGCAGGCAATTTATAATCTGATCAGGTAGATATATATATGAAAAATTTTACCAAAGTGCTATTTGAAATACATATTTGGCACTCACTTGGAATTGTCAGAGTACTCAAATAAAATTTGTTACTACAGAAGTTCCTATATTATTTTGCTTAAATGATGTACCATATGCAGTAACTAGTTTCTGTGAAAAATAGGACATGAAGGGTTTTTTTCTACTACGTCATTTATAAATTTTAGGTCTTTTTGATTAAATGATACTATTTCATTTTTTAAAGTTAGTCTTGAATCTTGTGATTTTCTTGGTCATGTTTCTCTTCTATTTTTGCATGATGTTATTTTGGTACTGTTGCATTTTTGGTTTTGTTATTTTTAAAAGGTCTTCAAATCTTATGTAGAATGAAGCATAAAAATGTGCATGTGTATGTATAAATATAATTATATCTTTGTACATATGTATAAATCTTTTATTTTTTAAATATGCAATAATGCATGCTTGTAAAATATTCTGAGTATAGAAGTAGGTAGAAATAAGAATGGGTTATTATTCCGTGGCTTTAATTTCTTTCTGGTCTTTAATTAGAGCTCTTTAAATAGAGATACATACTCTTTATGGATTTCTTAAATATTTCTGATTGTATTATTTATATTGTATTTATATTGTATATGGCTGGCATCCACCTTGCAAAGATGAAAAATCTGTATTCTACTTATGTTTGAATAGCTACAACATGCAGAATTGTCATAGGATTTTTTTTTGTTAATTTATTTCACAACATTTTTATTAACCTTGAATTCTAGTTAAAAAAATACTGTACTTAAAATCTTTAACTTTTGCCCATTGAAATGAACTGAAAATAAGAGTATGTAATATTCTAGCATGTTTGTTTGATCTTGTTAACTTTATCTCTTTTTTACTAGCAAGCCTGATGCTGTGATTACAAACGGAGAAGATACATCTTCTGAAGAGGAAAAGGAAGATCAGAACATAAACGTGAATGTGATGCATCAAGTAACAGACTCTGTTACTCCCAGCAGTTGTTACAAGGACGTTACACATTCAGAACTGTTCAATGGTCAAGTGAATAGTCAGTTGAACTGTTCAGCGAATGGTTCCAGTTCTTATTACAATAATGAAGATGATGATGGTGATGGTGATAATGAAAATGGCCATGATGCTTTAGGGGTTGGAGATAATTCTATACCAACAATATATTTTTCTCATACTGTCGAACCTAAGAGGGTTTGTATACTTTTACTTTTACTGATTTTGCACATAATTTGAGTGTAAAACATTGTCTGTGATAATTCTTTAAAAGAACACTATTAACAGTGATTAATATTGTTGATAGTGCCAAACAAGAAAGCCATCTTTTGCCTCTTGTTCTGACCAATTTATCTAATAAGAAAAGGGAAAAAACCGTCTAGATAGCTGGTATTAGTCCATTGTTCTCTGAAGCCACAACAGAAAGTGAATTGTTTGGGGTTTGGAAGGGAATCAGATTTGAGTGGCAGCTACTCCACCTGTTCTTCGTTCACAGAGTTTTCTTATGATTTCTAGAGTTAATTATATTGTGGGTGTTTTGGTGTATTTAGGATGTTTAAAATGACTGCATCAGTTGTATTTTTAATTACACCAGGTCATTGTTTTCTGTGTGGGCATTAAGTAAACAGGAGCATCATGAGCAAAAAGGAAAAATTTAGGAGAATATAAAAATTAGTTCCTTCTCTGACAAAGTAAATATAAACATCTGTAGGTAATCATTTAGAATGTTGGCATTTTAGCCCTGGGGGTTACTGTAAAGATCTAATACAGGGTTTTTCAGCCTTTCTTTAGTACCAGAAAACTTTTTGTTTCCTCCATGCTTATTGTAGGATTCCAGTATTTAAGAAGGATCAAAGCGGGTTAGCTCTGGTTGAAGGAAGGATAGGCTACCTTAAACTCATTCCCTTGCCCTCTCTCTGCTCCAGTGCTGCTCTAAGGAGCCACTCGGGATTCATCTTTCTAATGTGTCTTTCTCAAGGAAACTTAAGGCCTTGAAGACAGTAGAGCTGGTTAGTAATAAAACAGGAAGTCCTTTGTTTCAGGGTAGTGCTCTTGTTAGCACAAGGTATCCCTGCAGGGCCTGCATCAGAGTTGAGGGTCTGTGAACTTGTTTAAAACATACTTCATATTTCTTAGGTCCCTTCAGTTATTGCTGCTCTAATAATGAAGTGAAATAATCATATGTATAAATATTTTATTTCTAATACATATACATATATTTTAATATTCTAATGCTTCAACCTAAAGGGAGCATCTTGTGAATTCTTTGGAAAAAATTCACTGATTAGCCAAAAAAAAAGTTTGCTCTGTGATTCTTTTCCCAGGTTTAAAATTTCTCTTTATTTTCATTTAGATAAAATAGGAAGAATAAATAATATTTTCAGAAATGTTATGGGGAAGAGCAGTTGTTAATATTGGAAAGAGTGGTATAAATACTGAATAGGGATAGAATAGCATTTAATCCTGAACAGAGTTGGTTTTATATTTTTAGTCAAATTACAAAATTTAGTAAAAAATTAGAGGTTTTTTAAAAACTTTAAATAGTTGTGCATTATATAATACTGCTTTTATTGCTTAAATTTTATATTCTGACTGAATATTTCTTTTGGTTGATTGTGCTCTTTGCTTTGAAATGCGTGATTCAAGCCAAAAATTCATATCAAAGTAATGGGGTGATGTGAAAAACTTAAAATAAATTTAGCATTTAGTTAAAATGTGTTTTGCTTTCTATACAAAAATAAAGTCATTGAAGACTAGGATTGGTCATTAAAGAAGATGTAATTTAATGCTAAAAGTATGTTAAGGTAAGGACTTTGTAACCCTCTCTGATAATGCACATCCATTTCAGTGTGAGAAAATCCAAACTGCCTCTCTTATTGTGATGTCTTTAATTATGGAGTTTTTAAATTTTAGTTTAGGCTTTAATTTCTCAAAAGTATCATAACTCTGCTGTGAAATTTTTAGGTCCGAATAAATACTGGAAAAAATACTACTTTAAAATTCAGTGAAAAGAAAGAAGAAGCTAAGCGTAAACGAAAGAACAGCTCTGGCAGTGGTCATTCTGCTCAAGAGCTGCCTGCCATCCGGACGCCTGCTGACATTTACAGGTGAGGGTATCCACAGACAACAGAGCAGTCTGCTGTTCCTTCCCTCCTTTTTGCACCTGAACATTTACAGGAAAAGGTTGTTCTAATACAGAAGGCCACACTGAAGAGTGAGGTGTTCTGACAGTGTTAGCTGAGTATTGTAAAGGCTCTCAGGAGCTGCCGAACCACTGTAGCTGCTCTGTCCAAAGTGATTAGAATGTTGCATGGTTCTTCCCTTTTCCGCCTTTTCACCAGTGGTCTTAAAATATTCCTAATGTCTAAGTCAAAAAATATTGTAAGTTCACTTTAGAAATGAAAGTTTGTGTATCTAGTGGGCCGAGGCAGCACTTTGCTGGCACAGCTATGGTACGTGAGGCATGCAGCTTACCTTTTCACAGAGGAGAAGGTAAGTGTGCTTTTCCAGGTTTCTGTTGTATTGTTTGTTGAGAATGCTATCGTTTGAAAATGCCCTGTATTTGTAAAGTATGCTTTTCCAGGTTTCTATTGTATTGTTTGTTGAGAAAGCTAATGTTTGAAAATGACCTGTATTTGTAAAGTAGTGAAAATTGCTAAATGTCTTCTAAGCACACCTAAATTACATGCAGAATTTTGGCAAACCAAGGTATTTTCACCCAGAACATGCTTATAAATACAGCTCTGTATTTTATTGGGCCAAAGAAATTAAATTTTTCAAAATAATATAAAATACATCATTTTGAGGCTACAAAATTTAAGGTAATTGTGGAAATTTTAGGTACTTGAATAAACATTTCTGTTTGAATAAACATTTCAGATTAATTTCTACAAAAGATTTTTAACGATTATTATAAATTTTTCCTCAGTTTATGAGTTACCTTATATGAGTGTGTACGTTTTTGGTATTACAGAGCCTTTGTTGATGTTGTAAATGGAGAATATGTCCCTCGTAAGTCAATCCTGAAGTGTCGCAGCAGAGAGAACAGTGTTTGCAGTGATACCAGCGAAAGCAGTGCTGCTGACTTCGATGACAGGCGGGGCATTTTGAGGAGCATTAGCTGTGAAGAGGCTACTTGTAGTGACACTAGTGAGAGCATTTTAGAGGAGGAGCAAGAAAATCATCAAAAGAAACTTTTGCCCTTATTAGGGACACCTGAGGTATGTGTGTATTTTTAACTCTATTTCATACAGTATCTTTGATGAGTTTTTGTGAGATAAAAAGGTGGTAGTAGCTCCACTTCATGGGGGGGAGTATTTATTTTCCCAATTTCACACAGTTATTTTTAGTTGAAAATATATTTCTTTAAAAGAGGCTCTCCTCTCCTCTTTGAAATTGCAGCTGCTGTATCTCCCAGGTCTATAAAACATTAATATTATTGTGTTTATTTTATTTTATATAATTACTTATTTAAGTTGATCAGCTGGGAAATGGCATTATCTTGTAACTTCTTTAGTTTATACATATATTTATCTCAAAAGTCAGAACTTAATTTTAGGCTTGTACTTTTTTGACAGTTAATAATTTGTAAAAACATTCATAGACACTAGCAAACACATTACAGGTATTATGATATTAAAATAGTTGAAAATTTTTTTTTTTGGTAAAAGTACTACCAGTCTTGATGTTCTATTTCTGTGAAATAGGAATTTAAAAATATCGTCATTAGCATGTGTTACATTTTTGGCTAGAAAATCATTTAGCAGCCTTTTAAAATAAATTACCACTAGGCCAAACTATAATCATTTTATGATAGTTGAAGTATTAGACTATATACCTTTCTCTTTAAATACTGTGGTTGAATTAAAAGTATATACATGACAGATCATTACCTAAAATCTTTCTGTTTTGGCCTTTGCCACTAAAATTTTTTACTCTTGGGGTCTGTGGAGCCAATTTTACTTAAAATCTAATGAAAGAGATAGATCCTTCCCTCAGAAAAGTGAGTGTACACATATATACTCTTACCTGTGTTGCTCACAATTTTGTGTGTAGGAAGGGGAGGGATATTGGGAGATCCCAAAATAAGAATCCCATCTATGAAATAGTCATGCGTTATGGTTTCCATTATACCAACGTGATTTTTTTGATTTTTGTGTTTGGTGGGTATTTCAGGTTTTCAATTCAGAAAGTATTTGGGAAGACCTGTACCAAACTGATGTATACACATCAGTTGTATATATGTCAAATGAATATAAAATACATATGTCTTCATATATAAGCATCTGTAAAACTCTTATTGCTTGTATTAAATAATAGTAATTACACTAAATGGTAATTGGGGATGGAGATCATTAACATTTAGGGAATGTATATGATTAGAATAATTTCCTCCCCTTCACCCAGTATAATGATCTCTGTTGATCTAGGAAGTATCTTAACTCGTTTAATAGTCTTCCATTCTGTTGGAAGAACAGGTATTGGATGTAGACTTTTGCTGTTTTTAAGTATTTGAATGGTAGGCTTTGTAAGGACTTAATGATACTGATATATACAGGTAGAGCTCAAGTCTGAAATGTATTTTCATTTCACCCTATTAGCTTTGCATTTTGCGTTGAACTGTTATAGTTAGCATCTAGATGCTGTAAATTTTTTAATGTCAAAATAGTTCATGATTATAGCAAGTTCTTAAGATACTTTTTCCAGTATCTTTATTTTTTATTAATTAAAAAATTTTTTTTGTATTGACCATATATATATGTGGTTTGTATTTATTTATTTTTTATTTATTTTTATTAAGGTATTATTGATAAACTCTTAGGAAGGTTTCACATGAAAAAACAATGTGGTTATTACATTTACCCATATTATCAAGTCCCCACCCATACCCCAATGCAGTCACTGTCCATCAGTGTAGTAAGGTGCCACAGATTCTCTATTTGCCTTCTCTGTGCTACACTGTTTTCCCCATGATCCCCCACACCATGTGTACTAAACAAAATACCCCTCCATCCCTTTCTCCCACCCTCCTCACCCCTTTGGTAACCACTAGTTCCTTCTTGGAGTCTCTGAGTCTGCTGCTATTTTGTTCCTTCAGTTTTGCTTCATTGTTATACTCCACAAATGAGGGAAATCATTTGGCACTTGTCTTTCTCCACCTGGCTTATTTCACTGAGCATAATATCCTCCAGCTCTATCCATGTTGTTGCAAATGGCAGGATTTGTTTCCTTCTTATGACTGAATAGTATTCCATTGTATATATGTGCCACATCTTCTTTATCCATTCATCTACTAATGAACACTGAGGTTGCTTCCATATCTTGGTTATTGTAAAAAGTGCTGCGATAAACATAGGGGTGCATATGTCTTTTTGAATCTGAGAAGTTGTATTCTTTGGGTAAATTCCAAGGAGTGGGATTCCCGGGTCAAATGGTATTTCTATTTTTAGTTTTTTGAGGAACCTCCATATTGCTTTCCACAATGGTTGAACTAGCTTACATTCCCACCAGCAGTGTAGGAGGGTTCCCCTTTCTCTGCATCCTTGCCAGCATTTGTTTTTCTTAGCCTGTTGGATGGTGGCCATCCTTACTGGTGTGAGGTGATATCTCATTGTGGTTTTAATTTGCATTTCCCTGATGATTAGTGATGTGGAGCATCTTTTCATGTGTCTGTTGGCCATCTGAATTTTTTCTTTGGAGAACTGTCTCCTCATATCCTCTGCCCATTTTTTAATCGGGTTATTTGTTTTTTGGGTGTTGAGGCGTGTAAGTTCTTTATATATTTTGGATGTTAACCTCTTGTGGGGTATGTAATTTACAAATATATTCCCCCATACTGTAGGATGCCTTTTTGTTGTGTTGATGGTGTCCTTTGCTGTACAGAAACTTTTTAGTTTGTTGTAGTCCCGTGAGTTCATTTTTGCTTTTGTTTCCCTTGCTCGAGGAGATGCGTTCAGGAAGAAGTTGCTCATGTTTATATTCAGGATTTTTGCCTATGTTGTCTTCTAAGAGTTTTATGGTTTCATGACTTACATTCAGGTCCTTGATCCATTTTGAGTTCACTATTTTGTATGGGGTTAAACAATAATCCAGTTTCATTCTCTTGCATGTAGCTGTGCAGTTTTGCCAACACTAGCTGTTGAAGAGGCTGTCATTTCCGCATTGTATGTCCATGGCTCCTTTATCATATATATTGACCATATACACTTAGGTTTATATCAGGGCCCTCTAGTCTGTTCCATTGGTTTATGGGTCTGTTCTTGTGCCAGTACCAAATTGTCTTGATTACTGTGGCTTTGTAGTAGAGCTTGAAGTTGGGGAACATAATGACCCCAGCTTTATTCTACCTTCTCAGGATTGCTTTGGCAATTCAGGGTCTTTTTTGGTTGGATATGAATTTTAGAATGATTGTCTCTAGTTCGTTGAAAAATGCTATTGGTATTTTAATAGGAATTGCATTGACTCTGTAGATTGGTTTAGGCAGGATGGCCATTTCGACAATATTAATTCTTCCTATCCATGAGCACGGGATGTGTTTCCATTTATTGGTATCTTCTTTAATTTCTCTTGAGAGTCTTGTAGTCTTCAGGGTATCGGTCTTTCACTTCCTTGGTTAGGTTTATTCCTAGGTATTTTATTCTTTTTGATGCAACTGTGAATGGAATTGTTTTCCTGATTTCTCTCTCTGCTAGTTCATCGTTAGTGTATAGGAATGCCACAGATTTCTGTGTATTAATTTTGTATCCCGCAACTTTGCTGAGTTCAGATATTAGATCTAGTAGTTTTGGAGTGCATTCTTTAGGGTTTTTTTAATGTACAATATCATGTCATCTGCAAACAGGGACAGTTAACTTCTTCCTTGCCAATCTGGGTGCCTTTTATTTCTTTGTGCTGTCTGATTGCTGTGGCTAGGACCTCCAGTACTATGTTGAATAGAAGTGGGGAGAGTGGGCATCCTTGTCTTGTTCCAGTCTTAAAGGAAAAGCTTTCAGCTTCTTGCTGTTAAGTATAATGTTGGCTGTGGATTTGTCATATATGGCCTTTATTATGTTGAGGTACTTGCCCTATGTACCCATTTTATTGAGAGTTTTTATCATGAATGGATGTTGAATTTTGTCAAATGCTTTTTCAGCATCTATGGAGATGATTGTGTGGTTTTTGTTCTTTTTATTGATGTAGTGGATGATGTTGAATGATTTTCGAATGTTGTACCATCCTTGCATCCCTGGAATAAATCCTACTTGATCATGATGGATGATCTTTTTGATGTATTTCTGAATTCGGTTTGCTAATATTTTGTTGAGTATTTTTGCATGTATGTTCATCAGGGATATTGGTCTGTAATTTTCTTTTTTTGTGGTGTCTTTGCCTGGTTTTGGTATTAGAGTGATGCTGGCCTCATAGAATGAGTTTGGAAGTATTCCCTCTTCTTTTACTCTTTGGAAAACTTTAAGGAGGATGGGTATTATGTCTTCACTAAATGTTTGATAAAATTCAGCAGTGAAGCCATCTGGTCCAGACGTTTTGTTCTTAGGTAGTTTTCTGATTACCAGTTCAATTTCTTTGCTGGTCATTGGTCTGTTCAGATTTTCTGTTTCTTTCTGGGTCAGCCTTGGAAGGTTGTATTTTTCTAAGAAGTTGTCCATTTCTTCTAGGTTATCCAGTTTGTTAGCATATAATTTTTCATAGGATTCTCTAATAATTCTTTGTATTTCTGTGGTGTCTGTTGTGATGTTTCCTTTCTCATTTCTGATTCTGTTTATGTGAATAGACTCTCTTTTTTTCTTGATAAGTCTGGTTAGGGGTTTATCTGTTTTGTTTATTTTCTCAAAGAAACAGCTCCTGCTTTCATTGATTCTTTGTATTGTTTTCTTCTCCATTTTATTTATTTCTGCTCTAATCTTTATTATGTCCCCCCTTTACTGACTTTGGGCCTCATTTGTTCTTCTTTTTCTATTTTCATTAATTGTGAGTTTAGCTGCTCATATGGGATTGTTCTTTCCTGAGGTAGGCCTGTATTGCAATATACTTTTATCTTAACATGGCCTTCGCTGCATCCCACAGATTTTGTGGTGTTGAATTATTGTTGTCATTTGTCTCCATATATTGCTTGATCTCTGTTTTTATTTGGTCATTGATCCATTGGTTAATTAGGAGCATGTTGTGAAGCCTCCATGTGTTTGTGGAAGTTTTCATTTTCTTTGCCTAATTTATTTCTAGTTTCATACCTTTGTGGTCTGAGAAACTGGTTGGTACAGTTTCAATCTTTTTGAATTTACCGAGGCTCTTTTTTGTGACCTAGAATAGATCTATTCTTGAGAAGAATGTGTATTCTGCTGCTTTTGGGTGTAGAGTTCTGTAGATGTCTGTTAGGTCCATCTGTTCTATTGTGTTGTTCAGTGCCTCTCTCTCCTTACTTATTTTCTGTCTGGTTGATCTGTCTTTCAGAGTGAGTGCTGTGTTGAAGTCTCCTAGAACGAGTGCATTGCATTCTATTTCTCCTTTTAATTCTGTTAGTATTTGTTTCACATATGTAGGTGCTCCTGTGTTGGATGCATAGATATTTATAATGGTTATATCCTCTTTTTGGATTGACCTTTTATCATTATGTAATGTCCTTCTTTGTCTCTTGTGACTTTCTTTGTTTTGAAGTGTATTTTGTCTGATACAAGTACCGCAACTCCTGCTTTTTTCTCCCTATTAGCTGCATGAAATATCTTTTCCATCCCTTCACTTTTAGTCTGTGTATGTCTTTGGGTTTAAAGTGAGTCTCTTGCACGTAGCATATAGATGGGTCTTGTTTTTTTATCCATTCAGTGACTCTGTGTCTTTTGATGGGTGCATTCAGTCCATTTACATTTAGGGTGATTATGGATAGGTATGTACTTATTTGGCATTGCAGACTTTAGATTCATGGTTACCAAATGTTCAAGGTGTAGTTCCTTACTCTCTAAAAGTCTAACTTAACTCACTTAATATGCTATTACAAACACAATCTAAAGGTTCTGTTTTTTTTTCTTCTTTTTCTTCCTCCTCCATTCTTTATATATTAGGTTATTAGGTACCATATTCTGTACTCTTTGTCTATCCCTTAATTGACTTTGGAGATAGTTATTTTAATTTTTGCATTTGCTTAGTAATTAGCTGTTCTACTTTCTTTACTGTGGTTTTATTACCTCTGGTGACAGCTATTAAACCTTCGGAACACTTCCATCTATAGCAGTCCCTCCAAAATACACTGTAGGGATGGTTTGTGGGAGGTAAAATCTCTCAGCTTTTGCTTATCTGGAAATTGTTTAATCCCTCATTCAAATTTAAATGATAATCTTGCCGGATAAAGTATTCTTGGTTCAAGGCCCTTCTGCTTCATTGCATTAAATACATCATGCCACTCCCTTCTGGCCTATAAGGTTTCTGTTGAGAAGTCTGATGATAGCCTGATGGGCTTTCCTTTGTATGTGATGTTATTTCTCTCTCTGGCTGCTTTTAATAATAGTCTGTCCTTATCCTTGATCTTTGCCATTTTAATTACTTTATGTCTTGGTGTTGTCTTTCTTGGGTCCCTTGTGTTGGGAGATCTGTGCACCTACATGGCCTGAGAGACTATCTCCTTCCCCAGATTGGGGAAGTTTTCAGCAATTATCTCCTCAGTGACACTTTCTTTCCCTTTTTCTCTCTTCTTCTTCTGGTACCCCTATAATGTGAATATTGTTCTGTTTGGATTGGTCACACAGTACTCTCAATATTCTTTCATTCTTAGAGATCCTTTTTTCTCTCTGTGCCTCAGGTTCTTTGTATTCCTCTTCTCTAGTTTCTATTTCATTTATCTTCTTCTCCACTGTATCCTATCTGCTTTTAATACTGTCCATTGTGCTCTTCAATGATTGGATCCCCAACCGGAATTCATTCCTGAGTTTTTGAATGTCTTTCCATACCTCCATGAGCATGTTAATGATTTTTACTTTGAACTCCCTTTCAGAAAGAGTCATGAGGTTGATGTCATTTAAATCTTTCTGAGGAGTGGTATTAATAATTTTACTCTGGATCAGGTTCCTTTGGCTTTTCATATTTGTGTATGGTGCCCTCTAGTGCCCAGAAGCTCTACTCCCTGGAGCTGCTCAGCCCCTGAAGCAATGTCGTGGGTCACAGGGGAGTGGTATTGGTGCATGGGGGGAGGAAAGACTGTTTTCTGCTACCCGGCTGCTGTGCCTGTCTCCACTGCCTGAACCAGTGGGCTGAGCACACAGGTATAAGCCTCTATGCTTTGCATTTGTAGTTGCTGTAGGTAGATCTTCCCTCTGGCTGGCCTAATGCCACTTTTCCGTTTGCGAGCCAGGTGTGGCTGGCCGGGAGAAAGGTGCAGTTGGCTGTGTATCAACGAGGGGGTCCTTGGAGCTGTGTAACCAGCCAGGGAGCTGGAGCACCTGAGGATCATCTAAAGAGTGAGATTTGTTTTTCCTCCTTAAATATGAGAGTCTATATGACAAAGCTCCCAACCTGCTGGGCAGAGTGCACCCGGACAATTTTGTCTACCTGTCCTCTCTCCTGAGCAGTAAGCTCTGTGCAGTCCTTGCCCCTTTAGCAGCCCTCTTGCTAAGGGCTTCCTTGTTAGGAAGTGTCTCAGACTGCCCACCTTTCTTTTGTCCCTGAGTAGCCGGATATGGATCCCTGCTTTCCACAGGTGGCT
This sequence comes from Phataginus tricuspis, assembly GCA_029783875.1. Lineage (NCBI taxonomy): Eukaryota > Metazoa > Chordata > Mammalia > Pholidota > Manidae > Phataginus > Phataginus tricuspis. Next base: position 813,977 of record JAQQAC010019400.1, read on the forward strand.
GGAATCTCAGTCTCTCCAGGAATTCTGCCTGTCTTAGCTTTCCAACCCCGTAATCATGAGAGTATCATGCAAGCACCATGAACTGTACGTTTGTGCTCCCAGAGCAGATCTCTGGAGTTAGGTATTCAGCAGTCCCAGGACTCCACTCCCTCCCTGCTTGGTTTCTCTTCTTCCTGCTGGTGAGCTGGAGTGGGGGAAGGGCTTGGGTCCCACCGGGCCACAGCTTTGGTACGTTACCCTGTTCTGTGAGGTCTGCTCTTTTCTCCAGGTGTATTCAGTCTGGCGCAGTCCTCTTTCCTGTTGCTCTTTCAGGATTAGTTGTATTAATTATATTTTTGTATTACATGCGGTTTTAGGAGGAAGCCTGTGTCTCACCTCTCATACCACCATCTTTAATCCTTCTTTTCCAGTATCTTTAAATGCTAAAATATTATCTCCTTTTCAGAAGCATTTTTAGTATTATAAGAAAGCTCTATGCTCATCACGATAAAATGGAATTTTTAGAGAGGTAGACTTTTTCTTTTAAGACCAAGACTCCACCCAAGGTCTCAAAGTACTGTGAAGGGAGATGAGTTTTCTTGGTTTTTCTTGGTGGAGCAAGGTAGAGGGGCTGGTGGCTTTTTAAACTATTCAAGCAATACATTGTCTTAACTAATTTTGCACACTTGGTAGACAGTGGGAAGCAAAATAAACATGTCAGCTTTTAGTTTGTATGCAGTGAGTTTTTAGATGAAAAGGCAGGGGGAATGTTCCAAATACCAGAATTATTAGAAAGAATTAATAACTCCTTGATTTTTATTATTTTATGTAAAAAGATATATAAAGATACATCTTTGATTATATTTCCAGCATTTTGTACATAATATTTTTATTGCAGTTGATCAAATTAAGTCCAGCAAACAAACATCCAGTTGAAATTAGAGAATCCTTTTTTATGGAACCTTGGGTTTCTTTCATTGAATTAATTAAATTTTGAGACTGACACTTACTTCCACTAGTTTTTTCAGTTTCCTCTGATCTCTTAAATAAAATTGAGGCAAGATGCAATCAGATACTCAAATAATTGCATCTAAGAGATGTCACTACTGCTGAAACTAAGCTATTGGCCAGCAGGCATCATGACCACCATAGTCATCAACTAATGTGTGACACCCTAATAGCATTTTTTATTTTAAATGTTATTTTTCACAGCATGGTCTGTATATAAATGGAATGTATGGAAGTTGAGGACCTTTTATTTACCTATTTTTGGTTAATCCCAGATAAAACATGTATTTCACATTTTGTTTTCTTGCATGTGTACTATAAAAATCTACTTCTGTTTGGTGATGTAATTCAGATATATTTTAATGGTACTTGATTTCTCTTGAGTAATTTGTATTTTGATTTTACAGTCTTGTCTATCAAAAAATCTTTACAAATTTACTTTTAATGAAAAGAAATATCTAATTGGCAGAGGATAAAGATTCTGTGCACATATTTAGATTTTATTACATAAACTGACTTTTATTTTCTAGGCTTTTTCTGGAACTGTAATAGAAAAAGAATGTGTATCACCCTCCTTAATACCACATCCAGCCATGGTTCATCCTGTGCTACCCACGATCCCAGAACGAAAAGAAATTCTGTCAGAAGTATCAGAAGAAGCTACAAAGAGGGTTTCAAAGTTTAAAGCTGCCAGAATGCAGCAGAAAAATTAGGGCCTGCCTAGGAAATGGGAGTTTACATCCTAAAACCTAGTTTTGCAACTCCTTAGAATATGTGTAGCAAAATACGTGTAGTATGAAATAAGGTTCCTGAATCAACTTGGCAGCAGGTTCTCTTTCTCTTATCAGTGATGTTAAACAAAATCAAAGTAAATGTTTGAATACTTTAATATTCAGCTTGTTTTGTTAATTCTCTGAATACTGTCAACACTGTTGTCTAAGTTTGCCTTATGAAGCAATGGAAGTATTTCAAATTATTTTTCAAAGAATACCGCTCATATGCATTGTTTTTGTGTTTTGAACTTAATACAGGCAGTTTTGTACCAGCTGTGAAGTTGTGCATACCATATGGACCATTTTAAAGAAATTAAAAATTTTTCAGATAGATTCAATAATTATATTACTTGCTTGAACATTTTAAAGGCACTTTAAAAAAATCTCTTATGTCTAGGTTTTGCAGCTAGGTGGCTATTTTAAAAAACCTCTCCCCTTTGACTGTCATCTCTCATCTCTGGCAAAAAAGCTACATGTACCCATGGGAAAGTTCTTTAATTGGAAGAATAATGGTATTTTGTAAAACAATTTTTTCAAGTAAAAATTTTATGAAACTTGGTGTCTAAAATGTTGTGAACTTTATGATTCAGAATTGAATATAGAAATGTTGTTGATTTATGTGTATGCTACACGCATCATACAGTGGATACTTGGATTTTCACAATTCCATAGGCAGTTTTTCTCTCCCAGTGCATCCAGTTTTAACTGGCATTACATTTTGGGAGAGAAGTAAAGGTTGTCTAGATCCTTTAAAAAAAAAAGATTTTTTAAAAATAAGAAATGTTATGTTTTAATCTTCCCAACACTTTCATTGTCTAAGACTACTTTCCTACTAGCAAATAATGAAATAATGTATTTACTTTTAGCAATACTCCTTAAAGAGAAGTTTATTCTAATATTGAAAATTACACTGCAAGTGTTAATCATTAGCTTGATGCATGCTAAAATGTAGCTTTTAAAAAGCATTCTGCATTATTACTAAAATAAGCCATCAATGCCAGTCCACCCTCTATTCATAGCCAAATATTTAAAGGTTATTTATAGCTTCTTTAATGAATTCTTGCTTAAACAAAGTGAAATTATGTCCTAGAAAAGTAGGTGCTATTTGTAACTAGAACAGCAGTACAACTGTAAAAGTTTTATGAATATGTATTTTAATAATAAGGGGTGAGCCTGTATCCCAAATTAATGGATAATTTAGAACAGATCGCCTGAATTTTGAAATATCGCCTAAAAAATGTAGATTTGTTCTTTAGCAAATTTTAATCAACTGTGCATATATTTTTAGTTAAAAAACTTTTTTTCTTAGCCCATCCTCCACAAAAACACAAACCAAACCATCCAAACCAAACTGAACCAAACTGAACCAGAGTGCAGTCACATCCAGGCCCAGACGCCTGCTGCCAGTCAAGTGAGCCTCTCTGTGTTACGTTTTGCCCCAGAACAAGCCTTATTGTGGGACTGTGTGGTATTCTTTATAGACATGTAATTTCAAGAGTACTGTCATTAAATAATTTTTCATGTTCATGAGCTTCATCTTGAGCCTGTTACTGTTTATATAGTTTATGTTACTTCTTGCAAATGTAGATGTTCCCTCATAGAACAAGATGGTAGTAGAAGCAAAGAAAAAGTATTAGATAACACTTTATGTTCTGCTGAAGACCAAATGAAAGTGTCGTCCCATTTCATAGCTTCAGTCTTGTAACAGAGTTTCAAATTGTAACTTAACATCATAGTTTTATTTTTCATATTAAATTGAAGTTCAGTGGGATAAAATGAAGTTGGTCTTGAGTGTTCTCTTTTAAACCATTGTAAAACAGAGAATTACTTTTTCTATTTTGAACTAATTTTAGACCTACAGAAAAATTGCAAAACCAGTCCAAAATTCCAATATACACCTCATCTGCTTCCCCTACTGTTGTAACATCTTGTATAACTGTAGTCAATTATTAAAACCAGGAAATTTACATTGGTGCAATACTGTTAACTCATCGACAGATCTTACTTGAATTTCACGACTTCTTCACTAGGTGTTCTTTTCTGTTCAAGGGTCCTGTCTAGGGTCCCATCTTTGATTTATTTGTTGTTTCTCTTCCAGTCTCTGATAGTTGCCTTGGTTTTTCTTTGTCTTTCATGACTGACATTTTTTAAGAGTACTGCTCAGGTATTTTGTAGAATGTTCCTCAGTTTGGGTTTGTCTGATGTACTTGGGTTTGTCTGATGATTAGAATGAGGGTTTGCATTTTATGCAAGAATACCACAGAAATGCATCATATCAAGAGATACCAGAGATTCGTTCTAGTGTGTCATATCAAGAGCTCCATATATCGTTACGTTAACCTTGATCACTTGGTTAGGTGGTGCCTGCCAGATTTCTCCTCTAAAAAGTTACTCTTCCTTTGTAGTTAATACCTGGAAGGAGATACTTGGAGATTATGCAGATTTTTTCCCTCAAACTTAAGCTCCACTAATTTTTGCATTAATCGGTGGATTTTATCTGCTTCAATTATTAGTGTAGTATTTGCCTTGTGATTTTCTGTTTTTCCCTTTCTATCCACTGTACTTTTTTCTTTTTAACATCTAATGTAGAATGAGGAGCTCCTGTGAAGCTATTCTAATGCTTCTATCCAAAATTAATTATCTGCATTAGCATCAAGATGACTTTTATTTACATTTATGTCTTGAATTCTTTTGTAAGGAAAATCTATTCCACAAACATCTCTTTCCCCCATTTATTAATTTATTTGATTATTTAAATTAGTATGGCCTCAGATATATATTTTTCTCTATGGATTAAAATTAATTTATCATTGTTTTGCTTGCTCATATTGTTGTATCTTTTCACCATTAGGACCTCCTTTGAGTTGGCTCCTGAATTCTTTCAACAAGTTTTCATCCTTTTTTGAACACTTTTTTTTGACCCCACAAAATGGAGTCAGGCTTATTTTACATTTTTTTCTGCCCTGGTCTTGGGATCACAACCATTTTTCCAGTGAGCCTTTGTTCCTTTTTTTTGGAAAACGGTGTTTAAAAACCAGTATCTTCTCTCATGTTGGTGTGCGTAATGCCATTGGGGTGTCATTGCTTCTAGGCCTTTTTAGCAGACAAAGCTAGGAAATTTATGTATACTAATCAAATATACATATATATATAAACATAAATTTATACTGATAACTTCTGATTCTAATCAAAGACCACAGAATTCATTTTAGCTTTCTGTTACTTGTGACTTGTACCAACAGTGAGAAATCTGGCTCTTAATATCTACAATGTATTTACCTAATTTTGAAACATCTAGTGTACACATAAAAGTTTCGGAGTGTAATCCTTACCCTCAGGACAAAACGTTTATTAGCTATATTGTACTTTTCATGTTAAGTTCTTTTTTTTCTTTAGCTTTGTAATTATCAGTCAAGAAACTGTTTTCCAAAGTTACTTAGTTCTTGATGATTGTTACCTGTGATACGGTTAGGTTCATTTATTACTGTTGGTGTTTCACTTTGGATTCTTGTCATATCCTGATTGGTTTTAATGGTTTATTTGGGGAGTATGTGAAGGGTATGTGAAATATTAATGTGGTTCTAAAAGTCACAGCTCTGTAAAAGATAACCGGAGAGGCGTCACCCCCTCCTTCTCGCTGCCCCACTCCCATTCCTTCTTTTCTATCACTTCTCCGCCCACCCACTGTGAGTAACCAATCCCTTAGTTTTCTGGTTTAACCTTTTTGTATTTTTTTTGCACTGATAGATAATTGTATGTTTACTATTCTTTTCTTACATGAAGGATAACATGTACCTTCCTCATGACACTTATATTTTCTCTCAATTAATAGTACACCCTAGTAATCACTTTCTATTAGTATATAGAGATCTTTTTTACAGATGTAGTACTCTTTTTTTATAGGTGCAACATAGTTTATTCAGTCACTTTCCTATGAATGGGCATTTGGTTTCTGATTATTTTGTAATTACATACAATAATGCAACGATTAATTTTGGTGTATATGTATTTTATAAAATTTAGAGGTGTATCTTCAGGATAGATTCCTAGAAGTAGGGGTGATGGACTGACTATCTGTACAATTACTATATGATTGCTCATAAACACTGTAAAGTCTGTTTTTAAATGTATTTGTTATTTTATTATTAAGGACATGGTTTTAACACATATACTTATATACTTGTGTTTCATTTACAATTCTTTGATAATAATTTGGGGACACTATAGTATCCTATAGGGACTTCATAATCTTAAAGAATACTTAAAGAATATTAAGCATTTATAGTGATTAGTTCATTCTGCTGTATTTTGTGTTTTTTTTTTTTGAAATTGGTCATTCACATGATTCCTAAGAGCCTTTCATTTATTGGAATATTTCCAAATTTATAAAATTGATATTTTATGTCTCGTTTTATTAGATTGATTTTTCTCCTCCCTATTGTAGGAACAGCTGTTCAAGGATACCAGTCTTTATCCATGCATTCTTTTAGTGAGTGGCATATAGACTTTCAACTGAATTCCTATTGAATGAATTCCTCAATTTAAATAAATATTTACAGTTTATATGCTTAATACATTTGACAATATTGTCAAGTTTTTACATTTTAAAATGCTTTCTTAGTTATTAAATTTCATTTTTGAGGAACATCATTTGGGATATGAAGAAGTTTTTGCATTTTCCTTAACCAGAGAATCAATTTTTGAACACTTACTATGTGTCAAGCATTTTCTATGTACTTAATATGGATTATTTCATTTAATGCTCACAGTAACCCAGTGAGGTGGGTACTATTGTTTTAATCCTTTTCCTCCTGCTCCCCCATTTTAGACATAAGGAAACTAACCCAAAGAGTGAGTAAGCAACATTTTAAGCCATACATTGGGGTTTAAACTCAGGCAGCCCTGTTCCAGAATCAGCACTCTTAACATGTTTTTTAATTTTTAAGTAGTTTTTCCCTCAAGAAGCACATAGCTAATAAGGAAATGTGTGATCTGTGTAATCTCTGTTTAATCTTGCTTATTCAGAATGAGGTCACTTTTTCAAAAATCTGAATGAAATCTTTATTTCTTAAACTTCACACACTTAAAGAGAATTCGTTTTGACTTGGTGGAAGTGGAGTTTCAGTGATGTCATTTGGCCATATGCATAGAGACAGGAATGTGGAGATGGAGAACAGTAAAAAGAAAAGAAATTAGTGTAACAGTAGTTCACTGAAAAAGTACTCATTTTATAAATGTGAGTTTAGTCATCACATGAATTGTTACATTCATAATCCAATAGCCTCATAGTGATCCTCTGCATCCCTAATGATAATTCTTTTGGGGGGGCCTTAAAGTATTATATAGGAGTTTATAGTACAATAATATAGCTTGTTAAATATTTTTCTAGTATAACAGTTTCCAATTTGTATGTGTGATATCTTTCTGTGATATCAAATCAAAATTTCTTTGTATGAATACATGTACATAATAATAATGTTATTATAAAGAGTTCTTAACCTACTCTTTTTGTGTAACTGTCAGGTTTAGTCTAGGTTTATTATAATTATTCTTGCTGGAACTTTATTTTAGGCATTCTGTTTACCCTGCCTATCTGTTGACTCCCCCATGCCCATTTACTACTGTTCAGATTAATGTGCTTTTTGTTTTCTGTTCTCTCTGATTTGGAAATTATATACACATGCTGTATTTTAATTTTTGACACTTTCCTCTTCAAATATGCTCTTCTGTTAAAGCTGCTCTCTTCCCTAGACAGTATTATGATCACTTTAGTGTTTGCAGTACTTTGGTTCCATTTTTTTCCAACAGCTTTATTGAGGAATAATTTATATACCATAACATCTATTTTTTAAGTGTGTAATTTGATGACATTTAGAATTCAAATTGTGTACTATCTCTACAGCCTACTTTTAGAACATTTCCATCATGCTAAAAAGATCCCTTGTGCCCATTTACAGTCAATTCGCATTCATATCCCCAATCTCAGGCAGCTGCTTTATTAATCTACATAGATTTTCCTTTTCTGGACAGTTAATATATTTAGTTTTTGGCATCTGTCTTTTGGTTAGCACAGGGTTTTGAGGTCTTTCCATGTTATATTACTATGCATTCGTAGTTTGTTCCTTTGTACTGCTGCCTAGTATTCCATTGTATGGATATGCCACATTTTGTTTATTCATTCACAAGTTGATGAACTCTTGGATTGTTCAGTTTTCTAGCTATTGTGAATAATGTTGCTATGAACATTTATATGGAAGTTTTGTGTGGACGTATGTTTTTCTTTTGAATAGATACCTAGAAGTGGAATATCTAGATCAGATGGTGAGTTTAACTTCTAAAGAGATTGCACAGTTTTCCAAAGTGGCTGTATAATTCTACATTCTGACCAGTAATGTATGAGGTTTCCAGTTTCTCCATATCCTTGGTAACACTGTTACTATCTCATCTTATTATAGTCATTCTAGTGGCTATGAAGCTTTATCTCACTTTAAATTTGCATTTCTGTATTGGTGAATGATTTTTTTTTTGTAGTTGTGTGTACATCTTTGAAGTGTCTCTTCAAATCGGTTGCTCAGTTTTTAATTGGATTGTTTTTACTGAGTTGTAAAAATTTTTACATAATTAAATACAAGGCCTTCATCAGATACATGATTTGCAAATATTCTAAGGATGTGGCTTGTCTTTGATTTTTGTACATGTCTTTCTAAGTATAAAAGCCTGGTTTTGATGAAGTCCGGTTGATAATTTTTTTGTGTGTGCTTTTTGGTGTCTTAACTGAAAACTCTTTGCCTAACTCAGAGTCATAAGGATTTTTCCCCGGTGTTTTCTATTAGGAGTTGTAGTTTTAGTTCTTAAGAGTTAGGGGTAGGATCCATTTTGAGTTAATTTTTGTGTATGGTGTGAGGCAATGATCTAAATTCAGTTTGATACTTACATAGTTGTCCCAGAACCATTTGTTGAAAAGACCATCCTTTTTACAGTGAATTATTTTGACACCCTTTTGACAAAACTAAAAAATCAGTTGATTGTAAATGTACAGTAGTTTTTCTCTTTGTACTCTCAATTGTGTTTCATCTATTTGTCTATCCTTAATCAGTACCAAAATGGTCTTGATTTACTGTGGCTTTATAATAAGCTTTCAAACAGGGAACTGTGTTTAAGTCCTCCAAAGTTGTTCTTTTGCTAAATGTTTTTGGCTCTTCAGGGGCCTTTGCATTTCCATGTAAATTTTGGGATCATCTTATCCACTACTGAAGAAATGCCTGTTGGGATTTTTATAGGGATTAAATCTATAGTGAATTTGGGGGAGAATTGCCATGTTAATATTGAGTCTTTTAATCCAGGAACATGGGATGTTTCTTTTGGATCCTTGTTAATTTTCTCAGCAATGTTTTATAGTTTTCAGTGTACAGCTCTCACACCACTTTTGTTAAATTTATTCCTAAGTATTTTACTCTTTTTGATGCAATTGTGAATGCATTGTTTCCTTAGTGTCATTTTAAATTTTTGTTGCTAGTATGTAGAAATACAATTGACTTGTGTACATGCCATTGTATCGTGAAACTTTCCTGGACTCAGTTGTTAGTTTTTGTCATAAGGGTGTATGTGTGTTCACTTTAGGATTTGCTACACACAGGATCATGTTATCTGTGAGTAGAGAGTTTTATTTCTTTCTAATCTGGATTACTTTTATCTGATTGCACTAGGTAATATTGAATGTCAATGGTAAGACTGGACATTTTTGCCTTGTTTGTGATCTTAGGGAGAAGGTACTCATTTATTCTTTCTCCATTAAGTGTGATATTGGCTGTAGGTTTTTCACAGATACCTTTTGTTAAGTTGAGGAATTTTGTTTTATTCCTGGCTTGTTGGAATTTTCAGTCGTGAATGGGGTTGCATTTTTTCAAATGTCTGTTTTTTGCATCTACTGAGATAATCATATGGTTTTATACTATATTAATATGGTATATTATATTGATTTTCTGATATTAAGCCAACCCTGCATTCCAGGGATAAATCCTACTTTGTCTAATCCTTTTTAGATATTACATAATCCTTTGGTTGTACATTGTATAACCCTATGTTGTCCTTCAGTCTTTTATACTGACTGAATCTGGTTTGCCAGTTTATTGTGAGGGATATTGCTGCATAATTTCATGAGGGATATTGATCTGTAGTGCTCTATTCTTACGAGGTCTCTGTTGTCTGTCTTTTGTATCCAGATAATAACTAACCTCACAGAATTAAATGGGAACTGTGCCTTCCTTCTCTGAATAAGTCTGTGAGGGATTGGTATTATTTCTTAAAGGTTTGATGGAATTCACCAGTGAAACCATCTCGGTCTTGGTTTGTGGAAATATTTATAATTACAGTTGAGTTTCTTTACTTGTCACAAGTCTATTTAGATTGTATGTTTTTTCTTGAGCCATTTTGGTAATTTGGCTTTCTAAAAATTTAGCCATTTCATGTAAGTTGTCTCATTTGTCTGTATGAAATTGTTCATAGTATTTATTCCCTTATAACTCATTTAATTTCCATAGGGTTGGTAATGATGTCCCCTCTTTAATTTATGATTTTGCCAATTTGAGTCTTCTCTCTCATTTTTCTGGTCACTCTAGTTAAATATTTGTCCATTTTGTTGATCTTTTCAAAGAAACATTTATTTCATTGATGTTTCTCTGTTTTTCTTTTTTCTTTCTTTCTCCTTGCTTTGGGCTTAGTTTAGTTTAGCTCTTAAGGTTTTTTAAGGTGTTAGCTTAAGGTAATGAATTGAGATTATTCTCTTCTATATGCATTTAAAGATATAAATTAACGTCTAAACACTGCTTTAACAGCATCCAGTGAGTTTTTATCTGTTACGTATTCATTTTCCATTAGTTCAAAATATTTTCTAGTGTCTCTAGAGGTATCTTGTTTGATCCATGGATTATTTAAATATATATTATTTAATTTCCAAATATTTGAGGATTTCCCAAGTTTGTTTCTTCATTGATTCCTGCTTTAATTCTGTTGTGTCTGGAGAACATACCTAGTAAGTTTTCACGCTTTTAAAATTCCTTCAGACTTTTTTAAAGGGTAGAATATATTCTCCTGTGTGTTTGAAAAAAGGTGTATTCTCTTGTTGATTGGATTATTCTGTACAGGCCAGGTTTATTGCTATTGTTATCTTCTATATCCGTGCTGATTTTCTATTTCTATCCATTGGGAGTGGGATATTGAGGTCTCATACTACACTATTGAATTATCATACCTTTCATTTTTGGTAGTTTTTGCTCCATGTACTTTTTGGCTCTGCTTGTAGGTGCATATGCTTGTCACTGTTATTATCTTCCTGATTAATTGAAGCCATTATTACAAAATACCCCTCTTTTTCTCTTGTAACTTTTTTATCTTAAATTCTATGACTGTTTTGTCTAATTGTATTGCAAGCACTCCAGTTCTGTTATGATTGCATTTACATAGTGTTCATTTTAGTTACAACTTATTTGTTTATTTGAATTTAGCAATTTGTGTCCTGTACCTACCATATAGTTGAATGTTGTTCTTAAAAAGTCCATTCTGATGGTCTACATTTCGATTGGAACATTTATTAATTCTTGTAATAACAGATAAAGTTCGTTTACATCTATCTGCATTTTTGCTGTTTGTTTTTTATGTTTCATGTCTTTTTTTTCTGTTTCTCCTTAGTTGTGTTAAATGTTTTTTAGTATAACCTTTAAATTATTTAGATTAAAAAAAACTATTTAGTCGTTGCTGTAGATGTTTATAATAGGCATTTTAACATCACAATCTGCTGTATTAGGAAAGTACAACAGGTAAAGTGAAGAATCAATGAACTCAAAGGTAAAGCAATAGAAATTATACCATCTGAAGAACAGTCTGTTTCTGCGATTCCAATTATGCGTATGTTGATACGATTCATTCTATCTATAGGTTTCTCATATTTAATCCATTTTTATTTTTTCTTTCTGTTCTTCCTTCAGCCAGTTTTCAAGTCTGCTGTTGAGCTCCTCTAGTGAATTTTCACTTTAGTTATTACACTTTTCAACTCCAGAATTTCCATTTATTTTATAATTTCAATTTCCTTATGATATTCTCTATTCTATCGATCATTTTTTCATACTTCATTTAAATATAGTTTCCTTCAGTTCTTGACATGTTTATTGTGACTGCTTTGACATTTTTGTCTGCAAATTTCATTTGGGACCCCTCCAAAATAGTATCTATTTATTATTATTATTATTTTTTTGAAGTGTTTGGGCTATAATTTCCTGTTTAAAACTGGACATTTCAAATACTATGTTGTAACAACTCTGGATTCTGACCTCTTCCTGCCTGGGGTTGTTGCCTTTTTAAACTTAAAAAATTTTTTTGTCTGTTTTGTTTTGTGTCTTGCCTGCACCAATTATGTAGTCAATTTCTTCCATAATGTGTAGCCTCTTGTGTCTCTCTTCAGTGTTTTTTTTTTCTTGCTTATATTTTTAAGCCTGGCTTCTTATATGGGTTGTATATCTTAGTGGCCCGCCAGTGATTGGTTAGCAGTTATCTTAAATATCTTGAGCTAGTACCTGTATATGATTTGGGGAACACATTCAAAATTCATGTCACTTACAAGTCTCCTTCAGCTTTTATTTTTGCTTCATTCAGGCTTTCTCTTATCTCCCCTGTGTGCATGTGTGTATGTGTGTATAAGTAAGGCCTCAGATTGTGTGTGTGTGCGTCTAAGTAAGTAAGGCCCCAGAGATAGGCAGGTAGCTAGAGCCTTCTCAGGTCTCATTGCATATGCATAGATAGCCTAACATGCCCACAACCTTCCCAAATGTGAACTTACTAAGGCCCTCACTCTAGATCGTCCTGTGAGATTTCCAGCCAGTCTGCCGGTCTCTTGGTCGGCCTGGCCAGTGTTGAGCCTCACGTCAGCTGTAATGGTCTTTCCCGTTTGCATCGACAAAGCCCTGGGCATTGGGATTCTCCACATCGCCCGAATCTAGTCGGCTCCCTCCCACATACATTCTTCTGGTTTTCACAAGTCCCACCCTATTAGAGGTATTGCTGTGAAGGAAGTTGGCTAAATAAAACGTCACGTACCGCCATCATCCTCACCCAAGGTGTAGTAGTTTTCTTGAATACATACTTCTCAATGTGTTTTATGCCTTTGGTTAATTTTCAGTCTTGAAATAGTTGGTTTTGACAATTTTGTCCAATTATATCTCTGCTTCTTGGGGAAAACAGTAACAACGGTGCTCACTTTGCCATTCCTCTCAGTGATCTTCTAAAGGAATTCTTTAATGTAGAACAATCTTTCGTGTCCATTCATGAATATGCCATTCTTGCTGCACTTCATCCATCTGATTCTATTTTCTTCCAGCCTGTAGAACTTCCCATGATAATTATTTTAGTGCTGTTGTGTTGGATGAAGCTTCATTATTTTCTGTTTGAAAAAGTGTTGTTTTTGCCCTCACTTTGAAAGGTACTTTTGCTGGGTGGGTATAGAATCCTAGGTTGATAGGCCTTTTTCCTTTAGCCCTTTGAAGATGTTTTTCCATAGTCCTTTGTATTTTCTGATGCCATCTTATCTTTGTTCCTCTGTATATGATGTATCTTTTTGTTCTCTGGAAATTTAATTATGTGCATAGCTATGATTATCTTTGGATTTAGTCCTGTTGGGGTTTATTGAACATATTGGATCTGTGAGTTTAGAGTTTTCCTCAAATTTAGGAATATTTTAGCCATATTTCTTTAAATACTGTTTGGCCCCTATCTCTCAGTGTACTCCTTTTGGAACACCAGTTATATGTATGCAGGCTTTATTGTCCCATAAGGTCACTGAGGCCCAGTTCATTTTTGTTAAGTTCTTTTTCTCTCTGTCTTTCATTTTGGTTAGTTTTTGTTGATAGGTCTTCAAGTTCACTGGATTTTCCTGCAGTGTCTTATTTGCTGTTGATCCAATCCAGCAAAATTTTTGTTTCAGATACTGTAATTTTGTTACTTCTGGAATTTCCATTTTGTTCTCTTTTTAATATAAATATCTTTAATTTCTCTCTCCATTATGTTAGTGACTATTTCCTGTAAATCATTAAGCATATTTATGATAGCTGTTTGAAAGTCCTTGTCTGCTAATTTTGTCATTTCTGTCATTTCTGCATCATGTCTACAGTTCTACTGACTGATTTTTCCACCTGATAGGGGCCACAATTTACTGCTTATTCTCAAGTTTAACAATTTTTTATTTGATGCCAGAAACTTTTTTTACTCTTAGTTTTTTTTAATACATCTAGATTTATAAAAAAGAGTTTCAAAGATAATTTGGAGAGTTCTCATACATTCCTTGCCCAGTTTCTGTTTCTCCAAATGTCAACATGCTATATTACCAAGGTACATTTGTCAAAACTAAGAAATTAGCATGACACAATGCTATTGACTAAATTACAAACCTTATTTGAATTTTACCAGTTCTTCGACCAATGTCGTTTTTCTTTTCCAGAATTCATTGCAGATTACCACATTGTGTTAAGTGCTCATGTCTTCTTACTCTCATTCTGTTGCAATTTCTTAGTTTTTTGCTTTTCACGATCTTGATTGTTTTGAAGAATTTGGTCAGGTAATTTTGGAGGATGTCCCTCAATTCAAGTTTGTCCATTGTTTTCTTATGATTAGCCTGGGTTACAAGTTTTGGAGAGAACATCATAGTGGTGAGGTGCCTTTCACTTTCTATCACATCAAGATGTTAACCTTGATCATTTCATTAAGTTGTTGGTTGGCTTCTCCACCGTAAGACCAGTCTTTCTTTGGGGAGATTCCTTCTTACTGTGCTATGGTCCAAAAAAAAAAAAGCCTCTCAAGAGAAAGCCAGGGTGATAATAGGATTCACCTCATTTGTTTCCTTTTGTTCAGGGATCTCAGTCTTGTACTACCCTGTTGTCCTATTGTCTAAAAACAATTGTATCATATATTTGGTGACGTTTTCCAGCTCTTCGTGGCAGAAGGGCAAGATCTGCACCGGTGTGTAACTTCAAGGCTAGACTCAGGAGTCCTTGGCAGGACCTCTCTGTGTCAGGTTCATTAGTTTCTGGGTTAATCGCACTGCTTGTATTTCCTTGGACCTCCTCCCATGTGAGGGCCGGCTTATGGTTACACATTCCCAGGGGACACTCCACCCCAGCTGGCCCCACATGGAACTCAGGAAGGTGGAACGAGTCTCCATGTGTCGTCTTCTGACAGTGGGAGCATTTCTCCCAGCCTGCCCTCTCCCTCTGGCCATAGACTTCATGGGCCCAGTCTTGGTCCGACTGACTCCCTCATGGACTGCAAAGGCTTGTCTCCTAATGCCTGAGCTTTTAGAACATAAACCTCTTAGCTCCCAGGACAGTGCTAACCTGAGACTTAGGATTTTAGCTTTTTCTTTTTTCTTTTCCTTTTTTAGCCACTGGTGATTTCTGTCTGTTACTTTCTTGCAAACTAGGTTCTGCCTTTGAGAAGGTATTTGTGTCATATTTTATGTCGCATTTCTAGAGATTTTATATCAGGAAGGCTGACAGAATATTGTCTATAGTATTCTTGAGCATTTTCTCTGTAATGTGCTGTTATGAGCCCTGAGAAGTGATACATTGCCTTTAAGTGGTGTATCTCACTTGGGAAGGCAGCTCAAGTGTCTCGGTCACAAGAGAACACCAGAGTGCCGTAAGAGATGTACATTGATGATTCAGACTTAGACTCATATGTCCTCCTTGAGGTAAGCGAGTTGGCAACTGCTTTATGTCAGAGGAGGTACTGTAGGTAGGATAAGGATCAATAGGATTTACACGTTGTAAAGAATCCTGACATTCGTACAGAGAACAGAGCTAAGAAAATTAGAATCAACACAGAGGTGTATGCTGTGTTCACATTATAAGAACTCTGAGTCTGTTAATCAGTGAACATGTATTTTTGGACACAGTTTTCTTGGGATCCAAGATTTTTCTGCCAATGTACATTTGGGGTCTTGGGAGTTAACTGAAGTTAAGCACAGGATGTTAGTGGTGATTCGGTGATGAATCCTGTTTGCCAGGGGGAAATTGTTAATCTGGTGAAAATTATAGTGAAAAAATTTTTGGGCTTTAAAGCAGGCTTTGATATTCTGAGACATAAAGCAGTATATGGGCTAGATCTACCTCTGGTTACCAAGGCTAAAAGAGTTAAGTTTAATTTTCACAGCTATTGGAAGCCTTTCAAGGAACACTGGTTAGGAGCTAATCGAAGTGTAACCAAGGAATAGCACTCAGACCCTCTTCAGAAAAGTGAAGTTTGCAAATACTTGTTGAAACTTAACTGTGTTTAGAGATGTAGGGCTGAATATGATCTGTATAGGCTTTCCACGGGGCCTGGCTCTTGTGCTCTGCATTCTGGTGTCTTCATACTTGCGTGTGAAGTATGTGTGACGTGTGTAGTTGGTGCATGTTCCGAATCTGCTCTCTTAGCAGGTCCTCTAATGCACTAACTCTCAAGGGCTATGTCAGTGTTAGAACTATGCAAAGACCTCCAAAGAACTGGGAAAATTTTCTAGAAACTTGTTGATTTCTGAAAAGCAGGGATGTGAGTAATGAATAACTATACCTAGACTTAATTAAATGGAAGAAAACACAAACAAATCTATTGATTTTAAAACTATAAACTATTTTTGGAAAACTACTTTTTATGTTACAATGTAATCAACTAATTAGGGCCTGGGATGGGAAATGCTATGATGTTTAATATCAGATGTACTAGGAAACATTCCCTCTTGACAGTGAATTTGAGAACAGTAAAGGATTTGAGGGTTCTAAGGGTTAAACATGGACTGCACATGGAAAAACTGAGCATTTCACTGTTATTACTCTTCATACCCCCCATCTTTGTGACAATTAACCTAGCTTCAACAGCCTTGGGGGCTGTTTGTTCTTTTTCTTCTGAATTCTTGAACTAAAAGGACTATCTCAGCTTCAAAGTGTACTGACAAGACAGAACAAGTGAATCATGGAGCCTAAATGCATGGCAGCTGTGGATAGCGCTGGTTGGCTTCAGTGGAAATACCCACCCTCATGGATCCCACTGGGGCCAAGGAAGCTATTGGTCAGTTGATGCCTTCTCAGTGACCACTGCTTGACTCATTACCCGTGCAGCATTCTCTTCCTTTGGAAATTGAAAATGGCAAATTTCTGTGTCCTAATAGTGGTGACTGTAGCTGTTTCAGTTGTTCATTTTAGGAAAGTAATGACTTCTACAAAAAGATCAACTAGGGTTAAAAGAAATCAGATGTGTGTATTTGGTATGCAATATTTTTTGTATTACAAATAGCTACATTCTAACCCACATTAACCCCATGATATGTGGATTTTGCCAACTCCTGCTGTGTCTTTTAAATCAAATCCAGTAAATCACTATGAATGTTCTAATTTCTAAACAAACTAGTCTTCCAGTAGAGGTACTTTAACACTGTACTACAAATCAGACAACCTAAGATAAATGGACCATCTTTGTTAATTATGTAGTTTAATTGATCAAAATTGCAGATAGGATTTTATTTATAGCAGTTTTGCTTAGAATCAAATTCTATACTATTAAATAGCTTGTGAATTGTATAGTCGAGGTCATTAAGATATATGCTGTTATTTTAGCTTCTGTTAACCTTATTAAGTACCTTTTTTGGGTCTAGTTATGTCACAATATGAAATTGCTTTTAATTGAGATGACCAACCTCCATTAGACTGTTCAACCTCCCCCGCCCTTGTATACACGAACACAGAGCACTTATCATTTTTGCTCTATTGATTGAACAGCCATTTGCCTGAACTACATTCAAAACCTTGTGGAGGAAGATGAGATATTTCTCTAAATGTTCTTTTTGCTGGTGGTTTTTCTCTGGCAAACCCACTGTTTGCATGTAACTAATTTTGCATGCCAGTAGGTAGCAGTGGTGAGCAGAGGCACCGACAGAAAGCTGCCAGTCAGTGGTTATAAATTATTATTCATTTCTGTTATAGGTGGGGTGTGCAGTCAGTTACAGTAATAATTACCAGTACCAGAGGGTTTCCTAGGCAACCAGTCTCCCCCCTCATTCATGCTGTTGCTGAGAGAGTGCCTGTAAAGCATGACATTGCTTTATTCTGAGGTTTGTTGTCCCCCTGCTGCTCCGGGTTTGAGGTTAGTTACAGCATCATAAGGTGCTCTCAAGCATAGAGAGCTCAGGCTGGGCTGAAAAAGCAGACTGGCAAAGAGAGCCTGTCTTTCACTTTTAAGGGACAGGACTCTAAAAATGCAAATCCCACATTTGTTTGATAACATTGGTAAGATCTAGAATTGTAAGTTGTAGAACGTTTTATTTTCTATTTGTTTGGGAAATAGCAGGTCATTTCATTTTTAAGTTTTATTATTTAATAAAAATGTGCAGAGACAGACCTGAAATCAAACCTCTCCTTAGGATTTGAGTCAGATAAATCAATGGCAACCTGTCACAGCTAATCATGGATGTGTGTGTTTATTCAGTTTTATGAAAATGGTTCATAAAGAGGAAGGTAACACATTCTTCCTGCAGGAGCAGGATTAGTCCTTTATGTGGTAGGAAAATAATAGAAACCACATCTGTTATCAGGGATCTATACATGAATCATACCCTACCTTTTGGGGCTCTCTAAAATCTTTCATTTTAATGAACTTCCATCAAGTGCTTTGCAGTGATAAAAAGTAGTATTTGTGTCTGCTATGAAAAAAGATAGGGGATTCATGTTTCAGTCTTACATGGAAATGTGAAATGTTTATCCATTTGCAAGGCAGAAGTCACAAACCCAGACATGATGCACCCAGATCTCATTCTCTGCTAGATGATTACAAGTGTTCGGGACTTGTGTATTTACTGGACCTGTGTATTTATTACCATGCGTTCTCAGATGTAAGCTGTCTTCCACTCAGTGTATGTAGCGGGAGTGGGAGGGTGGACACCAGAGGCTGCTGTGACAGATGATTGCTTTGTATGTGGACCATGGCCAGGCTCCTGTGTTTCCAGAGTTTCTTATCACTTCGTGCAGGCTCCTGCTTTCTGCGAAAGAGGGTGTGACCATTCAGTGGCCCCATCACAGCCCCTCCCCACCCTCACCAGCCACTACCCCTCTGGTAACGTGCATTCCATTGCTCCTGCTTTCCCTCAGTGGATCTAAGTATCACCTGCCCTACCCTGGCTCCTCTGCAGGGTAGTGATGACCTCCAATCAGGTGCCGAAGCAGTGAACGCGGGCGTGGGCTGGCTCGATCATGCAAGAGGCCGGCCAACTGTCCTGGGCCCTTGGCCTTCCCCATCTGTTTGGGGGAAAACTGCCTCCCCCCACTGACCCGACTCTGACTCTGTCCTGCTCCAGGATATGGGTCCTCGGGCTCAAGTGCGCTGGACCGTGCGAGCGAGCAGGTCACCAGCTGCCTGGAATTTCCCACTTAAGGGAATCCTGAGGTACAGTTTCTTGAAAGCACCTCGAAGGTACTAAACAAAAAGCTCCTAGTTATCTTGTTGCATGTGGGCTTATGGAATGATTCATAAAAATGAAATATGCAGACTATGTTTTTGATAAAGATACTGTAGCGTGATTGGCTATAAGAATCCATCACTATGGGTTCATCTGAAGTTTAAGTTTACTTTAAATAGTTTAATAATCTTTTAAAAAGTATAATAAGCCAAAACTATGAAGCTGGCACCTGCTAGCCCAGTTTTATCCACTATTCCCGATTTTCTTCTGAATGGTTTAACAGCCTAACGAGAAGGGAGTGAGTTTCCTGAAATGTAGTGATCTGATATAGTTCAGTTGGAGACTTCTACCCAATTTAGCAAAGGAAATAATTTTCTGTTTAATATTGCATACCTCGCTGTGGTATAAATTATCCAAACCCAAGTGCTCAGCTAAACTAATGTTATATATTAGATAATGAACTGATAACATGTTACACAGTAAATTAAAGACATGCAGTGAAGTCATTATTTACATAGAGACAGCTACCCTTGCAATGCGAAATCAAAAAAAGTGGATGATCTCAAATGAGGCTATTCTGAACTCTAGATTCAAAATAACCTCTTTTAATGGCACCCTCTGCATCTCTGGATTCTGGAGAAAGAAGGGATGCCCTCCTCTTCAGAAAGAGGCCAGTCTCCTGTTATAATAATGATACAATAGAAAAGTTGGGCAGCTCCTAGATTATAAGCTTGTTCTGTTTTTGTTTTGTTTTTGTTTTTTTAATAATTGAATTGTTTCAGGAAACATTGTTAAAATCTTAAGGTTAAAGCATTCTTTTTTTTTTGGTCGAAAAATTACTCTGCACCCTAGACAAAGGAAATATTTAAACTGTTAAATTTGAACAAAGATACAGTCTGCATATGACTTCTCTGAAGCCCTATAAAAATTCTTTAAAATTGCCTATTCACTCAAATTTACTGAGTGTAGCAAAAATGTCAAAGGCATAAAGTCAGAGAAGATTGAATAAAATAATGCAGAAAGACAGATTAGTCATGCACAGACCCACACAGCCTTTCAGAGCACACAATACCACTTTTTATTACCGCTCTATCTTTACAAAGACTATGTTCAATACATAGAAGATGATACATGGTCAGCCGTGTCATCTGCCTGATTCCAGGACTCATTTATCTGGGCCCTTTTCACGATGACATTGATGAGAGATCTCAGTGTTTTCAGAGCATTGTTTTATTTATCATATATAATGACCGGTTAAAAAAAAAACAAGCAGGGATTATGTCACCGATAGCACATAAAAGAGTTGGAAGATTCTGTGACAAAGTTTGGTAAAGCATAGAACAAGGAGGATCATGTAAATGTTCTTTGCCCTGCTTCTTCCCTGCTGGGCCTTCTCCCCTCAAATCCTAACCCCCCAAAGATCTGCAAGCTGATAACTGCTGAAAAATTGTCAGGAAAATGTTTCATTAAGCTAAATATAGGATACCCCAATTTTTGTAAAACACTGGCAATTACATTTTTGTTTAAATTTAGAACATGTTTTACTTACTTTAGAGCTGCTGACCGTTATTTATGCATTTGCAAAGGGAAGGGAGACTTTGTCGGTTTTGTATCTTGCAAATTTAATAAAGAGCAGCCCTTAAGATAGAATTTCGTAGGCTGCCACAATTGACAAAAGCCAGCTAATGCTGAAATGTCAACAGCAAACCTCATCAGCAGGCTGCACTGCTGTGCGATCACAAGAGTGCCGTAGCGCCGTATAAACAAGTGTATGTAATGCGCATGTGTGGGGTTGAAGAACCCAGGGACTCAGAGCGAAGGGCACAAATGGCACAAGCTTGCAGGGCGAGCATGTCAAGAATTTCTCAGTTTAAAGATTCCCTCCTACGGTTTCTAAATTTTAAGGAATCAGTGTTGTATAGATTACTAAGAGAAAGTCCCAGGGAGAATGGGAGGTGGTGACTGACAGCCGCTGTAGAAAAGGTTATCTGGCATATGTTCTTTGGGGGAATCTCATTTCCATGCCCATGGGGGAATGTCTTTATCTTTCTGTGCCTTTGGTGTTGCAGAGAGAGCTCTAGAGAGCGATTTAAGGGAGTTTCACTTTGTGGAACCCTGGACCTTAACTGATGATGAAAGCTTTTCTTCAGAACCCTAATCTCAGTGGTCATCGACAGCGTGGAGGCAGGTGGGCAGGCTTGGGGGCCAGGAGCCTGGTCTCACACTCCAGCCTTGCCCCTCCCTAGCTGATTGACCCCTACGCAAGTCGTCCTGCATCTGAGCCATTTATTCACTTCAGAAATCGGGATGGCTCCATGTAGAAGGCTTGTCGTGGTCGCAATGAAATGTGTGTGGAAGTATTTAAATGGAAAGTGATACATGTCAGTTTTTTCTGTGGGGGGTGAGCACAAGTCTCCTTTGTCACTTGAGATTTGCTTTGGTCCTGTTTCCTTGATGGAGCCATCTTGGCTTTTTCTGTACCAACACCTTCCTCTTTGTGGACTGGTGGACTGGAGATCCAGAGGACCTTCAAGTGAATGTAGGCTCAGAATGCAGAAAGCTTTCCCAGGGTCCCAGTGTTTCGGGCTTAACGCCTTCAGGTCAGCATTTGAGATAGGGCAGGAAGAGAGACCCTGGGTTGCCTTGTAGGAGGGGTGGGTTCCGTGGATGGAGAGGCTCAGAATTTAGAACTGCGCACCTTTGCTTGCCCTGGGCTAATCACGCGCCTCCTCGTCTCCCGCCCACCTGGAGTTCCTAGGTCTAGACCAGGGCGTGCCCCCTCCTCCTCCTGCTGCTCCCTGTGCCCAAGAAACTCAGGGGGCAGTGCAGCCTCGGTCCTTGCCCAAGGCTGGGTACCAGGGCCCAGAGCTCCCCACACAGGATGTCCGGCTCCCCTCACCTACCTGCCCCATGTGATAAATGGAAGCATGGCATGCCACTTGCTGTCTGCACCTCCTTAGGTCCTGGGGAGAGAGAGGGCCAGGCCTGGGGGCAGTAAGAGGAGCTTGTTAGAGAGAGTTGCATGCCATCCGTCTCCTCCCAGAGCTTGCATCTTGCCTTGACCATCTTCCAGGTGCTGGGCTGTGCCCTGATGCCCTTGTGAAGGCTCCCTTGGGAAGAAGGCCAGGGTTCAGCAGAGAGGGGCCCTGGTGAGGCCGCAGCCCATACATGTGGCTTTCCTGTCCCGTGAGAGGCTGACTGCTGCTTTGCCAGCCCTGGATTCCTAGTGCTTCATTTGTTGTGTCCGAAGTCTTTATTAAGCCCCTCTTATGTGGTAGACACTGAGGATAGAATAATAAGACAGGCCTGTCACTGCCTTCATGGAACTTAGTGTAAGGTAAGGAAGACAAAGACTACAAATACAAAATGGGCTGAGTGTCTCTGGGTGGGGCTGGGCTCAGGAAAGGCCTCTGGAGGAAGCAGCATCTACCAGATCTGAAGGATGAGCGGGAGTGAGCCATGCGAGTATCTGTGGAAGAGGGAAGAGCTGGTGTCAAGGCCCTGAGGCAGGATGCCCAGGAAATGTTCCGTGAGGTTGGGGTTTGTGGCACGAGGAGAGAGAGGCCCCAGGTGTGTTTAGAGAGTCATCAGAGCCTTGCTGGAAAGTTGTTATTCTTGGGTCAAGTGATGCTGGAACAGGGGTGAAGGGCAGCCCTTCCACGTGGGGGAGTGGTCCAGACTGGCTGCAACTGGAGAGTCATTGTAGAATGAGTAGCTGGAAAGGCTCATGGAAATAACCAGCCACCCTGAGACCAGAGAGGTGAAGCCCCCACTCAAGGTGGTCAGAACAGTTCCAGAACCTTGTCCCCTGTCTGCTAGTCTAGTGTCTCTTCACTACATTTCTCAAAAATAACTTGAAACAGAGATATAAAGATTATATCTCAGCCTGTTAGTTGCAATATTACATACAATAGTGAGATACTGGGAAAATTCAAATATCTGGCAAGGAACTGGTTAAGAATAAGTTATAAAAATATGATGTGAGGCAATTATAAGACTTTTTAAAAAGACTTAAAACAGCATTGGTAATGCTCATCATGTATTCAATGTTATATGAAAATAGTATATGAATACCCTATTTTGTCAAAAAGACCTAAATGCAAATATAAATAATTGTATAGGGTTTCCCAGAGAAACAGAAGCAATAGGATTCATACACACACACACACACACACAAGCAATAAGATTCATGTACACACACACGTGTGTGTATGTATGTGTAGAGATAGAGAGAGAGAAAGAGGGTACAAGATTGAAAGAAAGAGATTGTTTTTAAGGGATTGGCTCACATGGTCATCTGGGCTGGCAGGTTGGAGTTCTTGCCAGCCAGCTGGAGACCCAGGGAAGAGCTGATGTTGCAGCTCCAGTCTGAGGGCAGTGTGGAGCAGAATTTTCTTTCTTAGGGGAATCAAGGCCTTCAACTGATTGGATGAGACCCACTACATTATGGAAGGTAATCTGTTTTACTCAACGTCTCCTAACTTAAATGTGATCCTGTCTAAAATTAAATTCAAAACAGCATCTAGACGGGTGTTTGACCAGTAACTGGGTACCACAGCTTAGCAAGGTGACAGATAAATTAACTGTTGAAGTAGTAATGAAAAAAACTAGAAGGAAGAATATCAATGTTAGTCGGAGGGATTCTGGGGCATTTATTTTTACCTTCCTCTCTCTTCCCCAAGTTTCTATAACACAATTCTTTTAATATATAAAATATGAACAATTGATATAATAAGTAAATGTTTTTGCCTATACGATGCAGTAATCCTTCCAATATCTGCAAAAGGGTCTGTTCCAACTGCTCCTCTCCATGTCCCAGCTCTGTACCATTTCTTTTATTATCTCTTAAATTTACCTTTTAAAATGACTGAATAACTTTAAAAAGTCACCTATAATCTCCCCATGCTACCAGGGTTGTAGTTTTTCTGCTCTATTTCATTTTAGTTGTTTTCCCCACAGTGTCTGTATGCACACCATCTCACCTTACTTTTCAGAGTTGCTTCAGTATTCCACTGCATGACGGTACCATACATATGATTGTTCAGCCAGTCCCTATTGTTGGATATTAATGTTCTTTCTAATTTTCTGCTATTAGAAATAATTTGTTTCTAAATAACTTTTTATATAGCAATTTGCATACACATCCAATTATTTTCCTTAGGATGAATTCCTAGAAGAGGAATTGCTGGGTTAAAGCACATATATATTTTTTAAAACTGGACCTGAGTACATAGAATGGGTTTATCACAATCTGTACTTCACCCACATTCATCCTTGGGCTATGCATGGTTCATATGTGGTATAGTTACTTAAGTGATATTTTTAATAACATGAGTCTACTATCTAAAACACAAGCTAAGAGCTTGACAATAATCTGTGATTCCACCCCATGTCCCCATCTCCCTTAGTCAAGATAACCATCCCTTCAATTATCTGTTCATTCCTCTGCCTTCCTTTTTATATATTTTTATTCTGTCTGTATTGCATTCCTATATATAATAATATATATAAAGTAAATCATGTTTTTATTTAGTTTTTAACTTTCAAAGGTTACCATCCTATATATAATCTTTAGTGACTTACTTTTTGCAATTAATATTATATTGCTGAGATTCTCCCATATTGTTGCACCTCAATATTGTCTACTCAAGTACAGGGTTCCCATAGAGTATTCCATTGGGTGAAAATAGACTACCTGTTGTCCTGCTGATGAGTGTTTGGGTTATATCCAGGGTCTTGATAATGTGAATGGTGCTGCTACAAAAATTCTTGCATGTGTCTCCTTTTATACACATGCAGGGTTTTCTCTTGGGTATATATACCTAGAAGTAGCATTACTGTGAATATTCAATTTCAGGAGATAATTTCAAGCTGTTTTTCTAAAGTGATTGCCTCTGTAACAATGTATAAGAGTTTCTGTGGATCCATATCTTCTCCAGCACTTGGTATTGTTAGACTGTTATTACTGTTTGCTAACCGAATAGGTGTAAAATGGTCTTTCATTATGGTCTTGACTGCATTTCCTTGATCACCAATGAAAATGATCTGTCTTAGTTTGCTCAGACTGCCATAAAAAACACCATAGATGGGGTGGCTTATAGAGCAGACATTTATTTCTCAGTTTCTGGAGGCTGGGAATTCCAGGGTGCTGGCAGATCCAGTTCATGGTGAGAGCCTTCTTCCTGTTTGCAGAAAGCTGTCTTCTTGCTGTGTCTCCACATAGTGGAGAGAGAGAGGTATCTTTCTCATGTTTCTTCTTAGAGGGACACTGATCCCATCATGAGGGTGCCACTCTCATGACCTAATTACCTCCTAAAGGGGATTAATAACCAGCCCTGGGGATTAGGGCTTGAACATGAGTTTTGGAGGGACACAAGCATTCATTCTATAGCATCATCTTTTAATATAAACACACTGGCCATATTTATATACTCTCCTGTGAAATGCTTCTTTATGTCTACTTTTCTTTTGGATTACTTATGCTCTCTTCTTCTTGATATGTAGTTCAAGACATTTCTGATATAAATTTGTCAGCTATGTGTGTCACAATACTTTTTACTTTCAGAGGTATTTTTTTGGTAAATATAAAATTCTTAATTTTAATATAATCAAATGTGTTAATCCTATCCCAAGGTCTAAGTGATATTTAGACATATTTTCTACTAAGAAATTTTAAGTTTTGTTTTTAACATTTAAGTCTTTAATCCTTCTGGACTTGTTTTCCAACATGGCTTGAGGAGAAGATATCATTTTTTTTTCAGATGGCTAATCATTTTTTTTTCAACAGTCCCTTTTTGTCATTATTATTCTGGCTTAATTTTGTCACATGCCAAATACCACGTACCTTAGCATGAGTTTCTGTTTCTGGGCTCCCCATTTCTCTGGTGGATTTGTTTTTCCTTGCATTAACACCATGCTGCCTGAATTACAATAGCTTTGTACTAAGTCCTGTCATAAGCTGGAGCAAGTCCTTCCTCCGCTCTGCTCCTCATCTTCAGAAGTATCCTGGTTATTCTTGGCTCCTTATTCTTCCATATTATTTAACAAGTTTCTTCAAAATCCCTGTTGGGACTTTGAATGGAATGATATCAAACCAATAGATCCATTTGCGGAGAAATGACATCTCTACAATGTTAAACTTTCCTATCCATGAGTATGGTATATCTCTCCATTTAGTTAAGACTTTTTAAAGAGCTGTTAAGTTCTAATTTTTCCTGTAGAGGTTATAAACATATTTGTTCTATTTCCAGGTACTTGATATTCTCTATCCCTGGATCTTTTGGTCATGTAAATCTCTAGGCTAGTTCTGTTTATTCCCCTTTTTCCTTAGCTGAGTGTGAGAAGGAGGCAGTTGAGAGCTGGGCTGAGAGGATATTTTAGGCATGGATGGTCTGCTCCATTTGCTGCTGCTTGAGTGAGCTCTGCTCTGGGTCCATTTGGGAAGAGAGAATCCTCTTCTCTTGGGAGGGGGAATCATGGGTACTGTGGGTGAGCCAGAGAGGAACTGGTTAAGGGGGAAGCAGCTACCTAGGAGATACTCTGAGAGAAGGAGGAAAAGGGCTCTGGAGATCCAGGCTTGAGTCTTGGCTCTGCATCCTACTGGCAGTCTTCTTTTTAAGTAAAAAAAAAAAAAAAGAATTTCTTTGTTCTATATCAGCAAAGGGGCTTAAAGGTGAAATTCACTCTAGGAAAGTTCTGCATGGAACTAGGAGGAATTTTATTTTTATCTCCTTGCCAGCTGAGAACAGTGAGCCAATCGCATCACCAGAGTGTTCATGGCAAACATGCAGCCACAGGGGCAAAGCCAGGCCGATGAGGATCATGGGACAGATGTTCTCATTCCCTGGAGGCAGACGTGGCTTAATGGGCCTCCAAGTTGCAAGATTCATCCAGGAAGCATAGGTTAAGGGGATAGCAAGCAGTGTCACTTTGGGGGCTTTGAGGAACTGTGGAGTGTGTGCTGTGTGTTCCCTTCTATGGCAGAACACCAGCAAGAGGAGAGGTCTTTCTTTCCAGTACTACTGGAAGCCTCTGGGGAGTCACACTGATAGGGTCTCGAGGCTCTCCAGCTTCATTCTAGGGTGCCCACTTGGGGCCCTGCCACAGCCTTAATCCCCGCGACATCCACCTTTAACACATTCGTAGCCTTGTCCTAGGTTTTCTCTCATACTCCCAACAACTGGAACTCTTGCCCTGATGACACCATGAGGTTCTTTAAATTCCCTGTGGACCTGTTCAGCCTTCCCCATAGTGCTGGAGGTGCTTACTGTTGAAAGCACTGTGGGACCATTTTTCCAAACGTCCTTGGGGATTCCCTGGATGCCCTTCTCTGAAGGTCTTTAGTACTTAGGCTTATGTGTGAGAACCTTCCCTACCAGGGGCCCAAAAGACTCCACCTTTACCTGATTTGTGTCCACCCAAAAAGAGTCTGCATGAGGCCGATAAGTCATAATCCAGAGAGGTGATGACAGTCGTCTTCATGTCCACTGATTAATGAAAACAGGGCTAGTTGGACACAGAGTAGATGGTTATAAATGGTGCTGTCAGAGAAAAATAATTATTGTATTAATAAGGAAATGGTTCAAAACCAGGCTCTAAAAAAGAACTGTCAACTTAGCTTCTGCAAGGGTTGGTGAGGCAGAGTTGACGGGTTGGGGGTGCATTTCAGCCACCCCCTTGCCTCTCCAGACTCCAGCCTCCTACTGTCCGTGCGTGTGCCTGGGTCTGCGCCCAGCTGCACGTGTGAATGTGCATTGGACGTGGTTGGCTTGACCCTGTCTTCTCGGGATGCCACTGATCGGCTGAGGTTGTTTGCAAGCATCCGGGACCACTTCCAGCAGGAAGAGGGAAAAACGAGCATATCTTATTGTACCTGAAACACTCTATGATATGTACTAAATATTATGACTACTCGGGGCCTTGCAATAATTGATTCACCCACACAGCCATTTAGTCTGCGAGCTGTTCGTTTTACAAAATCTACAATCTTTTAGAAATTCTTTCAGTGCGGAAGATTGCTGCCTGGCCTCAGATTCATTATGGTGATTGAATCCTCTTCAATAGAGAACGGTTTAAAGAGAGCACATGCCCGTGTGTCTCACTCAGAGTGAAGGCACATAGGTTAAAAGCTTGTCTGGGTGGCATAATTCACTGCCGCTATGGCAAACAATCACGTCTTATTGTGACCTTCATAAGATACAAAAAGGCAACAGGATGGAGCTCGGCTTTTTTTAAACCCACTCACAGATTTAGCTTCCCAACATCTGAAGCTTGGAGAATTCCTAATTAAATAACCAATTAATAATGTAGAATAGAAAAGGCTATTTTTTTTTCTGAAATGCAAAATCATAATTAATCAGAGTACAAAAAGCTGCCTGTCTTTATATCAGAAAAATATAGACTAGGTATTTAAATATTCCACCACACCTGAACCCTGGCCATCCGTCATTGTTATGACTTAAAACATCTCAGACTAAATTAGGTTTTGTTTGTATAGAGCAGTGAAAGTCAGATGGCTTGAATGACAAAATTAGAACATGCTCGAATCACTGAGACAAAACCGCATAAAGAGAAAGATGTGCAGGGAAAGGGCTGCCAGAATAGAGCAGAAATCTTTCACCGATTTTTTTCGAAAATGTGTTCTTTCCCATGGACCCAATCAATTGGTTTAAGTATGAATTTCTGGCCCCCAAGCAGACATTCCAGGAAAAAAAATATATCCCCTGCCCCCTTGTTAATTGCCCAAAGTAGCAAAGGTGGCTCTAGAGAAGTCACCCCCTCCCTTTCACTCCCCGCCAATTTCTCTGCCATTTACCCTCGGCGGCACTGCCCGCCCCCCCCCTCCAGCCGCCCCGCCCGGCCGGATCCCCGCCCACCAATTATTGTCAGTAGGACAGGCGGGAGACGCTAATGATCTAAGGTTCTCCCCCACCCCTCCACACTGCACCTCTTGGCACATTTATATTTTAAAAGAAAAGCTCACTTTTATAGTTTGTGCCACCTCCGCAATTTATATTTTGCCCATGAAATACCAGAACCCGGGAGTGTATTTTCCAAGGAATAATGTAAAAAAAAAAAAACAACCACCTTCATTGATTGACTAGATCAGCAGACAGCCGCGATCAGATAGGAAATAGAGGCTCCCACTGGTGCTGCCGGCCCAGGGCCGCTCCGAGTGTCCCTTCAGTCGCGCGTGGAGGTGCGGGAAGCATACTGTCACCTTCTTTTCTGAGTGTGGTGAGCATTTCCTTGCCTTCCAGCTTTTGCTCGTGCTGTTTCCTTCTCATGGAAGTGAAGATCTAAAACCCACCTGATCTTCAAGAGGCAGGCCAGTTGTCACCTGCTTGAGGACATGTCTTCCTGGTTCACCTGGTCAAAGCTGTCCTCTCCTATTTCTGTGCGCACCCATCATCTGCTCCCCTGTGTTCATGGGTGTGGACTCTGCAGGCCTTGATCCGCCGTCTCGTCGGGGACAGGGCCCCGAGCCGCAGCCGGGGAGGGTGTTGTCCGGGGACCGTGGGACATGGCGCATGAGGCCTGTCGGTGCCGGTGTGAGAGGGGGCCTTACCTCATCCCCGGATGCCACCAGCCTCTGTCTCTAGCCTCCTGTCTGACCCACTGCCACAAATCTTCAATATATAATTTGCTGTTATCATAGCAATAAATAATTTTTGGTGACAGTTTTACTGGGAGACTTTGTGCAGTGTTTTTTTTATTGACAAAACCACTATGAATCAACATACATGAACACAATAAAAATGTGAGAAATATCTGCATTATGGCTGGGGTTTTGTCAATAGGGCAGCTCATTGATCGCTGCTCCTCTTTGGGGCTGTTGGTGGAGTTCAGTGGGCAGGTATCAGAAGGTGCACCCCTGGTCCCGTGCTCCCGGCCGGGGTCCCCGTGCACCCCTCCCTGAGGACATGGGTGACGGAATCGCAGCAGAGATAGGAGAGGGAGGGGCTGGCTGCATTCTCCCTCCCTTTCTCCCTCTCTTGGTTCCCCCAAGCAGCCCATCTGCCAGGTGATGAACCAGGTGCCCCGTCCCAGGACACAGGAGGGCCAGCCCCGGGCGCGCTCAGTGGGTGCGCCCCTCTGAAGGAGGGGACAGACTGTGGGCGGAGGCCCCTCCTGGCGGTGGGAAGCACGGGGGAGTGCTTGCCCGCTGGCCCCTCACAACCCCTTACTGAACGCCACCCAGATGCCAGACCTCAGCTTGTCCTGGGAACCACCGTGGCCCCTGCTTCAGAGTTTGTGGTCCAGCAGGGTGGAGGGCAGACATTACACGTAAGGCAGTGGGGAGTTGCAGGGACCGCTGGGGCACCCTGACCTCATCCTGAGCTAAGGCTTCCTGCAGAAGTCACGGCTGAGCTGAGGAAAGGGCCGTGGAGTCCACCAGGGCAGGAGCCGAGAGGTGGGGCCGCCTGGAGGGAGCCCCGTGCATCCAAGGGCTGAGCGGGGGAGCGAGTGGCTGGGAGGAGGCTGGGGAAGGGAGCAGCAGGCAGGGCCTGGGCGTCTCCCTCCAGGGAGAAGAGGCCAGGGGCAGGGTGCAGGTGGGCTGCGGGGTCCCGTGGCCTCAGGGGCGTAGAGTTCATTCCAGGCAGCAGGAGTCATGATGGTGCCGTGAGGTCAGGCCTTCAGCCTTCTCCAGCTGCTTCCTGCAGTGACGTGTCACCTCCAGAACCCCTTCAGGCCTCGGCCCCCTACCACCTGGACCCAGGAGTCAGCTCCCAGGGCCCTGCCTCCTTCGGCTTCCGCACTCCTTAGCACATGCGTCCCCCAGATCATGTGGGGCCCCTCCCTGCGCCCCCCTCATGCCGTCACTGTGTCCGGGGTTGCCCCCTTGCCACTGCCCCCCATCCAAATCCTACCCTTCATGGTAACCTGACAAAGCCGACCTCCTTCTGCAGGCTCCTCAGAGCAGGAGGCCACAGGCCTGTCCCTGACCCCACCTGTCCCCTGCTCAGAGGAGTGGACACCTCTCCCAGCGCAGACTTCTTTGTGAGATGGGGGATCCCTGCTTGTGGGCGTGGGATCAGCCCCTCGGAGGGAAGACTGAGCCGTCAGTGGGAGTGAGGCCCGAAGGGCAAGGCCCTAGGTGGGGCAGCAGCCCCCTGGTAAGGATGCCCCGCCCGCCGCAGGCCAGAGAGCTGCCTCCCCATGTCTCCCTCCGTCTCCCTTAGTGACCGGGCTTGCCGAGCAAAGGTGTCCGGGGGCTTCCCGTTTGCGTCCCCAGTGCAGTGAGGGAAGAGCGCAGACCCAGGCCTGGAGGTCTGAGCAAGGGCCCGGCTCGAGGGCAGGGAAGAGCCCGGTAAGCCCCCCAGCTCGGGGTCCCCTCCGACTGCCAGCAGCCCGGGGGCCTTGGCCTGCTGGCTGCCTCTCACACCTCCCACAAGCCCTGGGGAGCCCCTGGGCACATCGCCCCACTCGCCCTCCCCAGCCTCTCCCACAAAGTTCTATTCTTTCTTTCTGGCACTTTAGCAGTTTATTTATGGGGCTGTGTCCCTCCAAGCCGACTCTGAGCTCCTGGGAGAAGGGACCAAGGAATCTCCTCAAGGGCGAGTGAGGGTGTAATCTGAAATCTCATTGGGAGGAAGGGGACTTGGAGTAGCATTTGTGTGGCAAACTGAGAGAGTGGCAGTTACGCTGTTCCAAGGAGGGGTTGTGTTGGAGATTGTGGGTGGACTCAGGTGCCCCCACCCTGTCCTGAAGTCCCCTTGAGTCTGTCTGTCTAGTTCAGTGGTATCTCCCCAGCCCCTGAGGGCTGCTCTGGCTCAGGACGAGCCCACCACCCACCCTAGCGGCACTCCCTGGAGGGGAAGGGCTCTTTGCCACTCATGTGGAGGGTAGCCAGCCCTTCCTCGGTCCCCGGGAACCTTGGTCAAGGTCCCCTGACCCCGTAGAGCTGGCCAGGAAATCAGGGTTTCCCTTTAAGGGTGATGGCTGCAGCCACCTCCCGCTACCCTGCCCTGCCCCCGCCTCTGTGGCACCTGCCCACGTGGCACCTGCCCAGGGCAGCCGGCTGTGCTCCCGCCGCCCCTGACGTCAGCTGAGGGGACGCTGCCTCCTCCGCCACACGTTGCTCACAAAGTGTAGGCAAAAGGCAGGTGTCCAATTGCTGCAGGCGAGGAAGGGAAATAATTTTGTTTCTAAATCAGGACTCTGCACCCGGGGCCAGACCCTGGAAGCGGAGCCTGTGGGCTGAAGGGCGGCGGCTGCTGCGAATGGGGGGATGGCCTAAGCTCCCCAGCGGGGCTTTGGGAGCACCTCTCAGCCCTGTCCCCCAATGCCAAAAGCCCTGAGCACAAGCAGTCTGAAAATTAGGATTCTGTGTTGGCCTGTCAATCCCCAGAAGCACACAGCCTTTCATTAAAATCCGCCTGACATTTCTGTTATGCACAGAAATCCCAAAGATGTGCCAAGCGCCTGCTATTTGCCATCACATCCGCCTGGGAAGCTGCAGGACCGCCAAACCCATTGTGCAGAAATGTCCCCCAGGAGGCAGGCGGCTGGCGGTGCAGGGCCCTGGCAGGGGCAGGGGCTGGGCTGCTCCAGGGGGCCTGCCCACGGGACGGGGGGACAGCGGGCCTCAGGTTCACGCGGTTCTTCTTTGTTCACCTTCCACGAGGGGTTCTGAGTACAGTAAGTGGCTGCAAAGTCAACGAGGGACTGCGGCCGCTCCTGGCAAGCCTGCAGGGAGCCCTGCCTCTGGGCCGGCGTTGCGGGGGCCTCCCATGCCTGTGCCCAGGAGCTGGGTGATGGGGCGGCCGGGTGCGGGGGGGCAGGGGGGGAGGCAACAGGTGCTGCCAATATCGGACTTTGACCCACGCGTCTCTAAGGAGGGGCCTGCCACGTGGTCAGGGTGCCAGGAGTGAATGTGCCTCAAAGGTTAGAGACCACAGAACATGTGACACAGAAATGCAGCCGGCCCGAGAAGGCTGGGCCAGGCCTCGGAAGGCAGGGAAGGGCCACCCTGCAGGTGGGTGATGTGGGGCCACATCTCGACTCCGAGGTATGTGTCCTGGGATGAGGAGGGACTGACCACTCCTGCCGGAAGTGCATGGCAGCCTCAGATAATCGGGGTAACAGGAGGGCTGTGGAGGGTCAAGGGCCACGCCAGGGCTGAGAAGGCCAGGCCAGACATCCTATGGGACGGGCTGTTGCATCTGGATTGAAGAGGGCTGTGACCTTTGGCCTGTCTCAGGTCTGTCGTGGTTCCAGGAGTCTGGCTGTAAGGGACACAAACCCAACTTCCGGGCTTCACCAGGAGAGACCGTATTGGTCCTGTGACATTGCGCCTTCAAGCGCGGCTGGATCAAGGCTCCTAAACCGTGAAACTGACGTTTTGCTTTTCCTGCATATTTTTAGCTCGATTTCCTCCCCTTTGGCTTCATTCTCACCAGCAGCAACTCCTATCGCTTCAGCAACCCAAGGACAAGTGCTCCCATGAAAGCCACACGCGTCCTTCCCTGAACTGATCACTGGCCAGGGTGATACGGTGCTCTGACTGGTCAGTCCTGGGTCGTGTAACCCCCTAACCACAAAGTGTGAGCTGTTACCCAAAGAAGATAAATGAGGTGAGGTTGGGTGCCAGGGGGAGAGGGGCCACATGTTTGTCATGCCACTGGGTCTCTACATTTGTTCCAGGAAGCTCACCCTTTCTGGGGCCCTCCAGCCTCATGCAAACAGTCCCAATGAAGCCAGTAATCACCACATACCCTCCTGCGCTAGGCTGGGCCCGGGGAATCTGAATGCGGGAGCAGGTGGAGGTGGCCATTAGGTGCTCACCCAGGGGCACGGGTAGGGTCCTTTCCCCAGGACAGGGGGAGAGCTAAGGAGATGTTATGGGGCCATGCTGGCTGACATCTGTGGACTTCAGCGCAGGCTTCCTGGAGAAGGTGGGAGTGGGCGGTGTGGGGGGGGAGGGATGGGCCGCTGGGCCCTGGGAAGTGGATAGTGTTTGGGAGGTGGTCCCGTTTTCAATCTTCCCCCACATTCCCTCTTGCACAGCCGGGAAAGTGGTTGGGTTTACTTTCACCTGGAGCCCAGGTACAGCCACATGGCTGACATGCAGACTCCGAGGGAAGGACCCTGGAGCTTGGAGTTAGGTGATAGCCAGCTTTCTCACCAGGGTGGTGGTTGGAGTTCACAGGGAGAGCTGGTGACAGTGAGAGCCGCCGTGTGCCCATGGGCCGAGCCCTGCTGTGCACCCCACCATTCTGCTCCGCAGGGCGAGCCTTGAGGTGGGGCTTACATTGCCCACTTTAGACGGGCGGCCTGCTGCGGGAGAAGCCCACAATACTGCACCTGGTCCCCGTGAAGGGACAAATGCTCCACCTGCCTTCAAATAGCAGCTCAGGCAGCCTTAAGAGCAGGCCTCATGGGCTGGAGCAAGCTCCTGGAGCGCCCTGCAGGCCACCCACCCACTGCCAGGCCTTGGGAGAGGAGAGGGTTCTAGAACAGGGGAGCATGGGGTGTTGGTGACCCCAGCGTGGCGGGTTGGTGGTGATAGGACATGTAAGTGTGTAGGGGTCAGTGAAGACAAGCCCGGCCAGGCTGGACAGAGGGATCCTGGAGGACAGTAGGAGAAAGACAGGCCGGGGGGAAGGTCCTGGCCAGTAAGACCTGGAATGCCAGCTGAAGCTACACACTTCTTTCTGCGGGTCACCGAGCAGGGGAGTGGAGACACGGTGAGGCTTCAGATGGGGAGTCTTGCTGAGTTCACCGTCTCTCCCATCCCTCCATCCGTCTACCTGTCCCTCCCTCTCTCCCTCCCCCCAACTATCCACCCAGCCAGCCCTCCCTCCCTCCCTCTGTTCCTCCATCCATCCATCTATCCATTTACCCATCCATCCATCCCAAGAGTCCATGCACTGGGGTGTGACCTCCTGAGGGTCATGGTGAATGGGTGTTAAGGGCTGAAGGACAGCCAAGCCTGTTTTCACCTTTGTTGCCACCCTCTGGCCAGGAGAACGGACATGTATGAGCTGTGGGTTGTGCTGTGTGGCGGGCAAACCCTTCCATCTCACCAGCTTCCAGAAAGGAGTGGTTCTTACCCCTCAGCTGGCTGAGGACACGAGATCAGATGGAAAAAAAGAACCCAACCCAGGATCCATGCTGAGGCCAAAGGTGAGGCTGGCTGGGTGGGGCAGGGGCCCGAGCTCCCAGTGAGTTCCCACGGGATGTGTTCTCATGGCCGTGTGTACCCTGCGGCCCTGGAAAACTGGGGAGCAGAGGATCAGTCCTTCCTCCCTTTGGCGGGTGTTTATTAGGCACCTCCTCTTTGTCAGACGCTGAGAATACAGTGATGCACAAGGAAGGCCGAGGCCCGTCCCCTGAGAACTTGCGGTTCAGCGGGGGGATGGATGGCAGGAACCGTCACCCGCCTCCAGCTGTGCCCTGCACCAGAGCTCACTCACCGCACTCGGCGAAGCGACGGGCGAAAGAACGGAATGACGCGAAGCTCCCCGGGAAGAGGAAGGTAAGGCAGACTTTCCTGGACTCCATGTGTTGTGGCTTCATTTATGTCCCCCACCAAATCCACATGGTTGGGTTCTGATGCCCCAACTCCATATGGTAAAGTTCTGAATGTGACTTTATTTGGAAATAGGGTCACTGCACATATAATGAACTCAGATGCGGTCATACTGGAGTAGTGGGCCCCCAGTCCAGTCTGACTGGTGTCCTAATAAGGGGAGATCTGGACACAGACACAGATGGAGACAAGGTGAAGAAGGGGACAGCTGTCTACAAGCCAAGGAGAGGGGCCGGGAGCGGGTTCTCCCTCACAGCCCTCGGGAGGAAGCACCCCTGCCCACACCTTGATCTCAGACCCCCAGCACTGCTGTCCAATACGTGCCTCTTGTCCCAGCCACACCGCCTGTGCGCTTTGCTGTGGAAGCCTCCAGAAACTGAAGCACCGTCCCATTTGCGGTCTGGACCCGGAGCCCTCAGGGGTGCCGGCTGCAAGGCGCTTGTGCCCTGGGAGTTGGCCAGTTGCTGGTTGTCCCCTGGGGCAGCAAGGACGCCACACGCGGGACCTCCCCTCCTGACCCCGTCGCCCCCAAGGCCCCTGGCCGCTCCTCTTCTCGGGGGGGCTGGCCGCACAGAGGCCCTGGCCGGAGCCCCCCGCTGCCCCCCTGGGCATCCGGTGGGGAATTAGACGCGGCCGGGTGGGGTCGGTCACGGGAGGGGACCCTGACCTCTCCCTTCTAAATAGCCACCTGACCGGCCTACCATTTTCTGGAATATACCAAGTACTTTGTACGCCTGGCCTAAGGGTCTTACCTGACCCTGTTGCATCGCCAGCTAAGCCTAAACACCCTCTCCTCCATGAAGCCACCCCTGACTGCCCAGGTAAACAGGCCTGACCTCTGTTCTGTCCAGTGGCATATGTGGTGGCTTCATTTCACTGGGGGCACGTCAGGTATTTCACCTGTCACGCTGGCTGCTGTGTCTTCAGTGTTCAGAACGGTATCTTGCATGTGATGCCCCATATTTAGGATGAGAGGAAGGACGGATAGGTGGGCATATATCCTGAGGGGAAGCAGAGATAGCGGGTGGGTGCTGCGGTTAGCAGCAGGGCTTCTTTTCTCAAGGCCCAGGGCGGGGCACCGGGGCTGTGGGAGGGGAAGCGGACAAGCCCTCAAGCCCAGGACCCCCGGGCACCCCGGGCAGAGGTATGCAGGGCTCGCCCAGCGGCCCTGGCATCTGCATGAGAGCCCCAGCTCCATGCCTACAGCCCTCTGGCTCTTCTGCCCTCTGAGGGGCGGCTGGCTTTGGGACTAGGTGAGGGAGGACCATCCCCTGCAGGTTTCCGAGGGAGCACAGCCCAGAGCGTACTCCTCTGCCCGGTGACCTCCCCCCGCCCTGAGGGAGGCTCGGGCTTGCCTCAGAGTGGAGCCAGTGGCCCCCAGTAGCTCGCGTGCCCAGAGGTGGGTTGGGGATGTGTCCAGCTGCGAGGAGAGCAAGGGCTTGGGTTCTCTGCCTCTGTCCTGTGGAGGAACAGCCTCTTTCCAGCCCCGTTCATACGCCAGCACTTCAGCCTGGGCCTCCCGGGCTCCACTACAACCCGACGTCCTGGTCCTCCAGTTTCGGGAAACACAGGCCTGCAGGGTCTCTGTGGCAGGGGGACAAGACCGCTGCTGGCCAGCGCTAGCGCCACAGGTCAGACTGGGCGGGCCGAGGCTCACTGCGGCCTGAGTACTCCGCAGGGGCCCCAGGGCACAGGGACAGGTGGCCGGGAGAGGGGTCTCAGGCAGGGGCCAAGGTCCGGCGCACCACCTTGGAAGGCAGCACAGTGCCCTCCGCCAGGTCAGGGCCTGTACCGTCCCCCTCCTCTCCAGTCCAGCCTCCAGAGCTGCAGGAAAAGCCCATTCTGAGCCTTGTTTATTTTTAAAAGGTTTTAACTGGTTGGGCTTGTTAAGAGGGATTTAACTGGGTTACTGTGAGTTTGAGGGGCTTAGGAAGAAAGAAAGAGAAGGGCTTTCCCCCTTCATCTCGTCCAGAGCAGGGGCCCCTTGCCCACAGAGACCCAGGGCCGAGAGCTGGGATGGTAGTGGTAGCCTACCTGGAGGGAGCCTGTTAATAGGGAAGGGCTTAAGTCATTTATGGGAACCAGAGAAGGGCTTCTCAGCTGCTGAAAAGAAAGGCCTCCCCGAGCTGGGGAGGGCTGAGCGCCTGGGCGCAGGCGATTTCCCGGGGGTTTCCTCATCAGCCTCTCTGCGGGAGGGTTGTTCCTCTGCCTCTGGGACCTGGACGCAGAATGGCCTCAGGGATCTGGGGTGCGCTCAGGACCCATGCCTTCGCTCCTGTGACCACAGGGTGCCCGGTCCTCCCAGCACGTGGGTTGGGCAGGCCTTCCAGGAGAGCTGTCAGGGTTGGTCAGGGTCAGGCTGCCCAGTCCACGGTGGAGACACCTCTGGGTCTTCCCTCCAAGCAAAGTCCCGTGAGGGAGACAGGCCGGTGTGGCCCAGCCCAGCCTGGGGCCTGCTGTTCCTGGCCCACCTGTTCACCCCCTTGTGACCCCGGCGGGTCTCCTCTGTGGGTGCCCGGCTCCTGGACCGCTAGGACCTCTCGTTGAGGGAGAAGAGGAGCCTTCAGGGCTCCGCCCAGGGGTGGCTCTCCCCACAGGGGCTGGTGTGTCCCCCTCACTTGTCCCTCTCACGTCCCACTTGCAGGCTTGAGTCCTAAGATACCCTTTCAGCAGGGCCGGAGGGGTTCGTGGAGAGTTTCGGGAAACAGTCAGGGTGGTGAGGAGGGGGCCCATCACTTCTTGCAAGCAGATAAAATAGAAACAACTAAATAAAGCACTCTTGCCGCTTAAGGGAAAATTCTGCTTGTCAATTATGATTTATGAGCGATTGCCAACTGGGGGGCTGGCCTGCCTGTCTCGGAGGCCTGTTTGTGCCTCCCCAGCTCTGCGGGCAAGGCGGGGCTGGACGTGGTTCTTCTGGGGGAAGGTGGGTCCTTCCCCAGCACTGGCTATTAACCCCTCGCTGCCTGCGTGCGCCGTCCCGGCTGCTGGGGGAAGGGAGGGGCCTTGCGCCCCGGACTTGGCACTGAGGTGGGGAGGGCATATGGATGGCGGCCGCTGGCGAGGTGCCCACGCCAGGCCCTGGCTCCAGTCCCAGCATGAGCTCGGGACGGGGGTGGGCATGCTTTCTATCCTCTCTGCCCTATAAAGTTGCTGGCAGAGCTGTCCCCGCATCTTCCCGGGCTCCCTGTGGAGGGGCACCAATGTGTCCTCGCTTGCGACCGCTCAGGCCAGATGGTGGGTATTTCCAGGCCACAAAGTCCTCTGACCTTTGGACAGTTGCTGCTGAATTTCAATCACGAAAGGGCCTCTTTCTGACTATGTACAAATGAGACGTTATATTTCCATACATTTTATTTCCAGCCTCATCTGCGAATCGAATATTGACCCGGAGTTATCTGTGATGGGGAAGTTATTAATTCTGACAGATATAAGGGAGAAGCTAATATTCGCCTTTTACAAACACCTAATATTAATCTCGGGCGCTGTAAACGAGTGCCACATGCCGGCATGGGGGAGATGACACCAGCTTGGAATTTGATAATGAAAAATGGGGAAGTTTAATTTCAGAGAATGGATAAAAGCGTTTGCCCGCTGCGAGGTAAGCAGCACGGGAGGCCCCAGGCGGGATTCCCGGAGGACCGAGTGGAGGTCTGGAGGCAACCTGCTCACCCTAAGGCCTGGAAGCAAGCGGGCTTTGGCCCAGGGGCTCATGGCTTTGGGAGCAGCTTCGGGACCATTCTTTGCCGCCCCGCTGAGGCTGAGGGCCAGAGGCGAGAACTCCAGGTTCTCAAGGGGTCTGTGGGCACAGAGTACCTGGGGTGCACGCAGGAAGGCCCGGGCTCCTGCCCCACCTTGCAGGCTCTGTTGGGCTCGGCTCCTGCTAACCCGCACCTGCTGTGGCGGCTGCCTGACCAGGCGCCTGTCCTTACACCGCTGGCAGGGTGGGGAAGGCGGCAGCAGTCAGAGGAGAAGCCAGAGGGCCCTGTGGAACTTGAGCGGCTGGGGGTCCCACCTCCTGAAGGAGATGCCGCCTCAAATGTGCCCTTTGACCTTGGGACCCTGCCTGCCCTGCCAGCCTCCTGTTTCTGCTGTGGGCTCGGCCAAGGTCTTCTTGCACTTCCTTGAGCTTCCCAGGCTCTGCGTGCTCTCCCCCTGCTCCCCCTTCACCAGCTTTCCTTACTGCAGCTCTCAGCCCAGAGTCCCTGCCTGGGGGAGGCTCCCCCCAAGGCGCCACTGAGCGAACCCCCTCTGTATGCACGGCTGTATTGTTAAGGGTTGAGTTATGTTCCCTAAACTCATGCCGGAGTCCTCACCCCAAGTACCCTGGAATGTGACCTCATCTGGAAATAGGGTCCTCACAGAGGTAATTAGTTAGGTCACACGGGAGTAAGGCGATCCTCTGATCCAGTATGACTGGCGTCCTTACGACAAGGGGACAGTGGATACAGGGAGGCCATGTGGATACATGTGAAGATGAAGACGGATACGGGGGAGTTATATCTAGGAGCCAAGGAATGCCTGATTGCCCGCAGACCCCCAGAAGCCGGGGCAGAGGCCCAGAGCAGAGCCCTCCTCACAGCCTCTGAGGGAGCCAATCTGCTGGAACCTTGACCTCGGACTTCTGGGCTCCAGAACTGCGAACCCCACGGGGCGGACCAGCCCTGTAACCCCGGGGCGCACTCTGCTGTGTTTCCACCACAGGCACGCTGCCCGGTCCACTGGAGGTGCCCCGGGGGGCTGTTGGATAAATGGCTGGGCACCTCATCTCTGCCAGCCCCACGTGTTCATGAAACTGCTCCTGTTTGTCCGGGAGGGTGGCAAGGGCTGGGGTATGCACACAGCACACCCTGACGGCCGGCCCAGCCCGCCCCGATGGAGTGGGAGTCTCATCTCCTGAGGGCCTGGTGCTGGGGGTCCGGTGAGGTTCAGAGTGGACCCCTGAGTGCAGCCCTCGGAGTGCACAGAGGGCGTGGCCATGGAAGACCTGGGCACGCGCTGGCCTCTGTCCCTCCTTGTCGCGGGCCGTTGGGACACAGATGGCCCTGTCGGTCACCACAGAGCACCGGTTCATCCTCCGCACCCACTGCTTGGTCAGGGCGAGGGGCAGCAGCACAGGCTGCCCTGCGGGGCGCCCTGAAGGGGAAACGCAGGTGTCCCTGCGATGCCGGGGCTCCCCCTGCCCTCTGGCACGCTGGGTTGGGTGGGGCTTACTCACTGGGAAGATTCACCCCTTCAAGTCTCCAGCTGCCAGACCTGGGAAAGACCTCAGCTTTCACTGCGTCTACCCTGAGCCAAACCGGAAAGGGAGGAAACAGGCCCAGAGAGGAAGAGCGACTTACCTGAAGTCACACAGCAGGTCAGGGGCCGGGCAGGGGGAGGAGGCACTCTTCCCCGAGGAAGGGGCGGGAAAGCACTGCATGGACCGGGAGATGCAGGAGAGGGAGTTCAGGTCTTTCTTTTCTCCTTCCCCCTCCATCAAATCCCGAGACTTCCGCGCCTGCTCTTTGGAAGCAAGGAGCTGACCCCTCATCAGGCCAGCTCGTGCCTTCCTCACAGTGATTTTCTCCCTCCCTTCTCGGTCCCACACCCTCCTCCTTGCCCACACCTGCAGCCCCGGGAGCACACGGGGTAAGTCACTGGGCCGCGTGCACGCACGCACACAGCCCTGTGTTCCAAGCAGCTCTTGAGGACAAAGGGTGGGGGTGTCTGGAAAATCCTGGGCTACGTGTGCCTCCGATGGCACAGCAAGGTTGGGATCCTGACCGCTTCTCGTGGTTGCACATCACAAAAAGCCCATTAAGAATTGGTGGGACGCATGCGTGGTCTATGGGGTGTGATTGAGTGAATGTGTGTCTTGGTGTGCAATTGTGCATGTGTGAGTGTGTGTGTGTGTGTGTGTGTGTGTGTGTGCGCGCGCGCGCGCAAGCAGGGAGCAGGGACCGTTTTGGTCCCCGTGATGCTTGGCCTGTGTACATGCACACTGTCCCTTCCCATCTTCGGTGTGGCTAGTGATAAAGGTGACGTGGGGAATCACAGTCCTTTGGTGACTTCTCCGTCTGAGCCAGGCCTATGCCACTCCCAGGTGCTGGCATTGCCAGGCTAGGCTGGGCTCCCTGCCGGAGCTTCCAACAGACCCCACCCAAGAGTGCCTGCCCCGTCTTGGGCTGGGTTCAAGCCAGCTGGCTTCCCCGTGGGCTGGGCACAGTCCACCTCTGGGGTGACTCCTCCCTGGGGAGCCCTTCTCCGACAGAGAGCACTGAACGGGACATCCGTGGCCTCTCTCCCGACCTTTGTTAGCCAAGGCTGTGTTTACTGTCAGAAAGATGACTGAGAAACCCCTGACATATCGTATCATCAGCATTATGATTGGAGAAACAACACCTACAAAATCTATTATTCATTAAGTGTAACCAATATATAATTTAAAACAGTGGGTTTTGTCAAATAATGTTAGGTCAGCATAATTTTCTGCCTATTACTAATATCTATAACATCTTTGCCTTAGTCAGCTCTATTTAAATATGCAATCATTTACAGCTTTTGAGAATATTTCTGTGCACTCCCAATATCCAATATTCAACTACGACAAATTTTATGCTGACATCAATAGCAAACTATTAAAGACAGTATTTCATTATTGGTTTTTCATCCCAAAAGTTATTTACAATTATATACTAAGCACTCATATTAAAGGAAACCATTTAAATGAGGTGCTATCTACTTTTACAATATGTCTGTCACAGAATGAGATTGTGTTTAAAGATTTTATCAAGAAATGGTTGTTTGCTGAGGTTATGTTTTGTCCATGAAATATGCATTTCATATCTCTTTCATTTCATTAACATAATTTAATTTGTGCTTTGCATTTTGTGCATAATACATATTTGATTTACAAAACAAATATTTCCATTAGAAAATGAATTTCATGCAGGCAAAAAAGCAGAACCAAATGATGTATTGAAGGAAAATAAGAAGAAATGAAATGCATTTTCTCAGTCTATTAAAAAATCTATGGCATTGACAGAAAGTGCACTTAGTGCTACATTTAAAAAATAGCACATATGTCAATGTATTAACAAATAGAATTGGAAATACAAATATTTCCCTATATCAAGCCAAGAATCTCTTTATTTTAATTGAGTTGATTTAAAAGCCCAACTACAATTTAATTTTTATTTCATGATGTGGTGCTGGGGCTAGTGCTGCTGGAGCTGTGTGGGGTTGGCAGTTGATAGAAGAAGATAGCTGACCTTAAAAATGGCTTTTATTGACAATGGAGAGACATGGTTGAATAGGAAGCAAATGGGAAGGAGGCCTTTGTGATCTGGGAGTAGGGAGGGCGAGGGGGGCGGCGAGCTTTTGAGGGGCTCCTTTCTGGATTGCTCACCTGCCGCCCCTCCCAGGCCCCGCTCCTCCTGCACCCACCACCCTGCCTCCCACCCCAGGCTGAGGGCCTTTGTTGAGTCTCCATCAGCCCATGCATAAGGCGGGGGCTCTGGAGTTAGGGGAGCGTGGGGTTTCAGAGCTGGGGTCCCCTTAGGGCCTTGTCCGCATCCCTGCCAGAGAGGACTGCCCTCCATGCCAGAAGGGCTGCCTGGGGTGTGATGGGCAGGCACACACCTGGCAGTTCCTGACCAGCATTATTGAAGGTGGCACGGCTGGGCTGATGGTGTTAAGTCAATGAGGAGAAGATGTTGGAAGAAGTGACAGACATCCACGTCAGCCACTGAGAGAGACAGACACGCGGCAGCAGGCAGGGCCCTCGGCCCAGCAATCTCTGCTTCTCCTCAGCTCACTGGGAGCGAAGGGGTGCTGCGCCGC
Source organism: Phataginus tricuspis (assembly GCA_029783875.1). Taxonomy (NCBI): domain Eukaryota; kingdom Metazoa; phylum Chordata; class Mammalia; order Pholidota; family Manidae; genus Phataginus; species Phataginus tricuspis. The sequence goes on from JAQQAC010019400.1 coordinate 857,562, forward strand.
TGCAGGGCGGGGCCGGCGGGAGAGACCCCTGGAGTGCAGCGCCTCAACGGCAGATAAGGAAACTGAGGCTCAGAGAGGAGGCCATGGCACGGTGGTCTCTGGCTGAGCTGTGTGCACTCGTCATCACACCCCTGTCTCTATTTCCTGATCTGAAAGCTCTTTCCTGTAACCCACAGGTCCACAGCCCAGGCCCACCGGTGCCAGCCTGCCGAGGCCCCTCACAGGCAAGGAAGCAGTGCCCGGCCTGACGGCCCCCAACATGGGAGAAGCAGGGCCAGAGGGATCTCAGGTAACAGGCCGAGGCTGCTGGGAACATCCCCGGGGCTTCCTTAGAAGAGAACAAGGCAGGTGTCGGCGCCGTAGTCGTACATTTGCTGAGGGGGGCTGCCTGGAGCTCATGGGACCTTCCACTGTATATGCAGGGCAAAGGTGAGATGGGGGCCTCTGAGTGGGGCTGTGGCGCACAGTTGCACAGGCTGTGCACTGAGCCACAGCAGGGATGCCCCTGTATAGATGAGCACAAGAAGTGCGCCCCCAGGAGCTGTACAGGAAGGCCGCATCGCCCCACCAGGGGCCGTGGGACGTCCCTGGCAGGGACCGGGAGAGTCCCACCCGCCCCCGCTCACATGCTCCCAATGCTCCCCCAGCTTACAGTCCGCCCTTTCTCTCACACACACTCACGCTCTCACGCTCTGGAGGCCCTGAGGGCCTGCTCACCGGGCCCACCTTGGCCTGGGCCCTCAACACTCCTCGTTCCCTCCCCGTCAGAACACGGCCCCTGAGCCTGGGCCAGGCCTCCATGCACGTAGTCCACGCACTCCTAGCCCAAGCAGGATGGGCCGCCTTGCACGTGGGAAATGCCCACAGGCCTCTGGGCACAGGTGCCTGGCCAGGAGGCTGAGAGGGCGCAGAGGGGGCTTCCTCCAGCCCCTGAACGCGACCAGCGCTGCCAGGCCGAGAGCCCGTGCACCTCGCCTCGCTCCATTCCTCCCAGCCTCTGCCCCCGCTGCAGCCCCCACAGCACAGGACCAGAGGCGAACGTGCCTTGTAATTAGAAAAACCCCTTTTGTTTCAATCCCAAAGATCACAAAACAATAGCCCAGCTGGCCGGAGTGGGAGAAGAGCAGCAGAGGCGCCAGGAAGCGGAATAGTGTCTGGCAGGGGTGAAGGGAGGTGAGGACGGGCGGGCAAGGCCCCCAGCCTGGGCTCAGGGGGTCTGTCTTGGGTGACGTGCCGCCGGGTGTCCAGAGCTCCCGGGCTCTGGCAGGCCACTGTGACTGACACGCCTCCGGGTGTCCGGCCCCCAGCCTGGGTCCCTGGCCCCTCTGCCTGGAGGAGTCGCTGTGTCAGGGCCCAAACGTGCTCTCTGCTGGGCCAAGAGCAGCGGCCGCTGCCCCAGGGGGGACGCCTGTGCACAAGACTCACTGCAGAGCGACCTTCCTTCCTCAGAGCTGGTGGGAATGGCCGTGTCCACTCGTGCGGAAGAGGGAACTGGGGACAGAGGCTTTGGGAGTGGTCGAGGGCTCTCCACGGAGTGGATGGCTGTGGGTGGAGCCAGGGCCCCAGCTCCCCGTGGGGCAGGGTCACTGTGCGCTAGGCTCGCGAGGAGGGTGGGAGTGTGCTGACCCACCAGGTCGGCTTGTCTACTGGCTGGGGGGCTGGCAGCAAAGCCACCTGATGGAGGACAATCTCTTCGCATCAGAAGTATGGCTTTCTGGCTCCAGCCGAGCTAGAAGCCCCTCACGCCAGAGGTGGGGGCAGCAAACCAGGGCCTCTGGCAGCTCCCTGCAGCCCTTCCTTCTGTGGCTCCTGAGGTGGGGAGGCCTCTGGGGCTGCAGGGCCCGACTGGGTCCTCACCTCGGTGGGCAGGACCCAGTGAAAACATCCCAGAGAGGGCATGAAGTAGCACCTGGGCCAGGGCCGGGTCCTGCGGAGCCCTCACCTCCCTGGCCAGCCGGCCAGCCAGATGTCTGTCTCCTGGGGACCTGGGGCGGCTGCATGTGAGACAAAGCTGTCCGGCTCTGACGCGGCGCTTCCCTTCTCTCCTAGGATGACCCGCGGCAGCGCGCCAGCCAGGCACTATGGACACGGAGCGCGACCCTGTCCGTGGCGGCAGCAAGGCACAGTCTCAAAGAGAATGTATCCTTGACTATCGTAAGAGACAGTTCTATTTCAATATGACTTCCTTTTTATACATTTAATTTGTATGTAACTAATATCTGGGCATCATTTTCAACATGGGCTAGCTTACAGTGAACGATACTTTTATCTGTAGTGAAGACCAGCCGTCTCTGTCCTGCCTTCCACACCCTCATTCCAGCTCCCCCAGGGCCACTTTCCACTTTTTTTAGCTGTTCTAATTGCGTTTGTTTTTGTTCATTACCGTTTTTTTGCTGGTTTAAAAAAATTGAACATTATACTAATTTATGCACAAATTTCCCGCCAGAATTGTAAACTCCTTTACACCTGTCACATCGTGTCATCGTAGGCCGTCCGACATTTCCGTTTTTCCTTCCTGAGGACTCCCCATTGCGGTAGCGTTCTCCTCCTCTGGCCGCTGTCCCGTGCCTTCTGCGTCGGCCTGGGAATCACCTGTGCCCCTCCTGTCGCCCACACGCCGTGTCTTCCTCTTTCTTGATTTATTCCTTCATTTGGGAGGTGCGCACCCTCCTGTGACTTTCTGAGGAAAGGTGCTGTGATGTCGTTTGTCCACCCTCTCTCTTGCCTGGCCATCGGGCTGGGCCTGGTGTTCGAGGCTGAAGTCGTTTTCCTTCCCAGCGTGGAAGGCACCACCCCATCGTCCTCTAGGCTCCAGGGCAGCTTGATGTCTTGCCTAGTTCCGGTCCTACGAGTGTGGCCCGTTTCGTCCTCCGAAAGCCTCCTCTCTCTACCCTGCCATTCTGAGCTCCCGTGGTCGTGGGCTGTCTGTCTGGAAACTCACGCCCTTCGTTCGGTTCCAGGATGTTTCTCCGGGTCCCTTCCTCCGAAGTGTTCCACCCTGGTTCTTCTCGGGCCCATCTTCCCGTCAGTCTTCTATCCACCTCCTGGTCTTCCTAACCATTCTCTCTTCCTGTCTTATCTATTCTCTGCTATTTTCATCTTTTTACTTTCTGTGCTACTTCCGAGGGATTTCCTTAACTCTAACTTCCAGCCACTCTACTGATTTTTAAAAATCCTCTCTCGTATTTCTAATTTTAAAAAGCCCTTTTCCTTTTGTCAGTCTCTGGGTCTTATCTCATGGTGTCTTTTCTTTTTTTACCTCTCTGCGGCATTAGTGATAACTCTGTGGGCACTTCCTCTTTTTAAAAAAAAGGTGGTAAAAAACACACAACATGAAACCAGCCCTCTTGACATTAGGCTAAGTGAGATGGGCCAGTCGGAGACGGACGAGGCGTGCGCAGCTCCGCTTACAGGAGGAGTGTAAAGTAGCCAAACTCATGGGAGCGGAATGCAGGGTGGCGGGGGACGGGACTCGCCGGGCAGTGGGCGTAACTTCGGCCACACGAGGCGAGGCTGTCCTGGAGGCCCGCTGCCCGGCCTCTCGCCCCTGCCCTGCCTCCGTCTCTCCCACGTTCCTCTCCTGGCTTGTGTCTCGTGCTGGAGCGCTGCCTCGGGTGCCTGGTGGCCCTTGGCCGTCCCTGTATGTCTCGGGATGAAGGACTAGACTTAATCTCCAGCAGGTTTGTACGCAGAGGTGGCCGGCTGGGACCTCTCTGTGGGCAACTGGGCGGTGACCCAGCCACGTCCTGGGCCCCAGGAACTGTCACAATGGCGTCCGTTGGTCCGTCTCTTGGCCCAGTCAATCTGGTGGCGGGAAGCCCCCCAGCCTCCTGTGGGCATGGAGGTGGGTGGAGGAGCACCCCGGCGGTCCTGGGGTCCTGGGCGCGCCCTGGGGCTCACTGCTCCCCAGGGGGTGCCTCTGCCTGCCTTGTTTTCCTCACGGGACCCGCTGCCGCTACGCACCTTCTCCAGAGGGTCAGCTCCAGTTTCTGCAGGCTGGGGGAATGCTGCCCTGGCCGCGCTGGCCCGGGAGGCCCCTGGGATGAATCTGGCCCTTCACCAGCCCTCCGGCTCCAGCTCGGTCACCACCGCCTGCACAGACACGCCTGGGGGCTCCACTCCCCGAGCGCCCCGCTTGGCAGCGGTGCCTGCGCTCGGCCCCCTCCCTCAGGCGGCCGCCCCGTCTGCTTTCCGCCTCTCAGACTTGTGTCAGACCCGTCCATGGCGCCCTTCCTACACTCCCTGCTTGGGGGCCTCGCGCCTCCTTGTCGTTCTGCTGTCTGCTAGCGGCTTCCCACAGAGCAGAGAGGCGCATCCGTGCTGAATTCTGCACGCGGACCAGAGGGCACAGCTGCCGGGCGCTTCTTGGACTCGGTTTCCTGGTGCGAGGAAGAGGAAGGTGACGGCCTCCCGCACCCTGGCTGGCCGTGGCGATACTCCGGGGTTTTGCCGGGGTCTGAAGAAGCCTTCACAGCCTCCACAGGATGAAGGAGGGCTGGGCGCGGACGCCGGCCCTGCTCTTTCGTCCGGGGCGTCTGTACATCGGTTGAGGCCCCCTTCCTTCTGGGCACAGCTGACTCTGCTAGGGACCAAAGGGGGGCCGGTCACTCCTTCCCACACTTCATCCACCTAGAAAGTGAGGCCACGGGCCAGGTCCCAACTCCTGGGCCTTCAGGCCAGAAGAGACGTGCGTCTGATAAAAGAGGCCGTGGGGAGCGTGGTGCCCAGACAGCACAAGCCCCATTAAAGGACACATGTTAAAATTGTTAAGTATAAATATCCATGTCTACAAGGTATATGCTCTGTTCTAAATTGTAGTGTATTAATACAAAATTTGAGGTTCAGTAAGGCCAACAGATCAGAAAAGATAGCTGTCACTGAAAAGGTAGCTACTCATAGTTCCCTAAAGGAGGTGCCCCCGCGGGCAGCACCAGGGTCAGCAGAAGGCATCGGGTGAGGGGAAAGCGCGGGCAAGGGTCTTTTTGTGGTTTCCACCAGAAGGCGCAGGTCCGGCAGGGTGAGCAGCCTTCGGGTGGGCAGGTGTGAGGGGTTCCAGCAGCTCCCTGGGCAGGGCCTCCAGGTGTCCGGTGCCAGCCGTGGGGTGACGGGGCGGGGCGGGTGGCGTGGAGAGTGACAGGCTGACGAAGGAGGTGGTGGGGATGCAGGCTCTGGCTCGGTCGCTCTGCATTCTAGGGACAGGCCGGTCCCAGGAAGGGCAGTCCCTCCCGGGGCAGCCGCCAGTGAGGTGCTCTGCGGGGGGACAAGACACCGGGGAGAGCACAGACCCGAGCACACTGGTGGAGGCTCTGCCTGGCCTCAGGGGAGGAGAGCCAGGCCCGGGAGGCTCCGGGCTGGGTGGGGAGAGCAGAAAGCCCTGGGCGTGGGCTCCAGGGGGCGCGGGCTGGAGGGCCAGGGCATGCTGCCCAGGGTGCGGAGGCTGCCTGGGGGCCCTGAGCAGCGTGGAGGACAAGTGCGGGTGAGTGCAGGAGGCGCCCCGGGAGCAGGGCCCTCGGCGGTGGGAAGCTCCCCCTCCTCGCGCCCCCTCTTTCCCTCCCCTTTCTCGCCTCCCCTTTCTTGCCTCTCGCGCCCCCTCTTTCCCTCCCCTTTCTCTTGTTCTGCACCAACCAGGGGCCTAGTTATGTGTGAACTGGCTTCTAAGAAGCACCCAGCAGGCCCCACCCTGGCCTCCCTGCCACGGTGCTTCCTGGTAGGGGACCCCCCAGACTTCTGGCCATAGGGCGGATGCTAGAGGGCCTGGAGACAGGCGGGTTTGGCTGTCCTGATAAGGTGGGGAGGCGGAGTCCCGCCCAGTGGCTGCCACCCATTGCAGGTCGGGGTATTACCCAGGGGAGGGGTCTCCTCAAGTGCCACCTGATGGTGGGAAAATAAAAGCCGTGATTTAAGGCAGCCTCCACTCAACGGGCTTCCTTAGCCGAAGTCGCTCAGCTAATGAAGCTCCAGCAGATTCATGGCTGTGTGTGAAGTCGACGGGGTCCTCACTCCGCAGAGACGAGCAGCATAAATCTTTGTTTTTAATGTCTAATGATATGTAAAATATTTAAATTTGCAACTCAGAATTATTAAGCTGCCAAGGTTTTTTGCCTATTAAAATATTCTTGCCTGAGAATTTATGGGGCACCCTGTGCCCGCCGCCAGCCCCTGTTAAGGGACAGGAGGTGTAGATTTGTGATCTTCTACTGTAAAAAACTTCAGGATCGTCTGACCCTGTAAACTGAAAATTCATGTCTCTCGCCCGGGGACAAATGCATTCTTTGTAAAGGCGGCCCATGGCCAGCCTTGGGCTCATGTTAGTTTATTGTCACTGGTTGATAACGTTTAATGGAAAAGATACAAGAGTGCCAAAGAATTTTAATTATTTTTGTGATAAAGTTATATGTTCGGCCTTGAAAAAGTAGAGATAATGCAGGGATTCATTATTATTCCCAGTGTGTTTAAACAGACGACACAGAATGCAAACAAAAGCAGATGAAATTTGAAAAGTATTATCAATATTGCAGATAGCAGATGCCCTTTCGGATCAGAACAAGCATATCTTCTATAGCAACTTTATGGTTGAGTAGTTTATTCATTTCTATTAGAAGGTTGTACGTTTCTAAAATATGTAGATGGTATCTAGAAAAACCAACCAACCAGACGGGTCATTCTGCTTGTTTTCCTAAATTTATTATTTCACTTTTGCAGGCCCGATCCGAGGAGCATTAACATGGGAGCGGAGCCTTATTGTTTCAAATTCTATCTAGTACATGACCTCTGGTGGGCTTGGCGCTGGTGAGGAGAGGGAATCAGAGCGAGGAGCCTGGGCCCTGGTGGGGTTTGCGTTTGGCTTTATGTGGGTTGTATTTGTGAGGCTGGAGTCAGGGTCTGCCTGCCTGTGGGTAAACTTACCATAATCTCTGGGCTCTGTTTGGCGATGGACAGAGGGAAACAAGTTCAGGAGCAACTTGCAAGGCCCCTCGCCACCTGTCCCCTTCCCAGGGCCCCAGCAGACAGTGAGAGTCGCTCCAAGGCGTCCCAAGGTGATTTGGCCTCACCCCGACTGCCCAGAAACGGATCCCGCCTCTTCCTGGCCTGTGATCTTCACGGGCCATCACCCCTGCGGAGGTAGTTCTGGCTTTCTCGGGCAACTAGGGCTTTCTGGGCTCTGCTGGTTGTATTCTTCGAGGCTAGGAGCAGGCCCTGGACGCCTGATTGATTCTGCGGCCCACTGACTACCTCTGAGGCCCAGGCTATTCTGTTTTTCTTTTCGGAGAAATGGATCAATTCTTGTCCTCATGGTCCCTCCGTGGGGTAGCCTCGAGCTCCAGCTTTGCAGGTAGACAGGGCCTTGGGCAAGTGACCCCTCCCTTGGGGTGGCAGTTTTCTCAGCTGTCACAGAGGTCATGAACACTGTGGGGGTTGTTGGGGTTAATGCACTCATGCAAAGCAATCATCTCCTTGTCTTATACTTAGTAAGTGCTCAGTAAGAGGGAGCTGTTATGGTGACCGTTACTGTTTCCTTCCACGGAAGGCCCCCAGTGCACGGGAAATTGCCCTCCCTGTCACAGCTGTCTGCCAAGGGAGCTCCTTCTGTGGCTACTTCAGTGTTTTTAAGGCAGATGTGGGAGAGTGGCAGCCACGGCTGGGCCTTAGGCGTTAGGAAGGCTGAGATGCGTGGAGGCCGAGGGCAAGGAGGTCTCATGCTGAGGACGCCAGAGCTGGAGGGGCTTGGCCATGAGGAGGCCTCGAGGCCAAACTCAGACTTTGGAGGACTCTTTAAGCCTGGCTGGGAGATGAGGACAGGTTTGGACAGGGGGTGCCATGAGTTAACTATACCTAACAGCAAGTGGCTTCTTAGAAATGAATTGCCCAATGGCAGAACGTTTACAAAAATAAACCACGTGATACCCATAAAAGAAGCTCCGCGCTCCAAAGGGTCAGTGAGGTGCACGCTGTGTGCCCCAGTCACGATGCAATGCTATGAGAAATAAATGCAAAAGGATAGCTAAAAATGCCCATGTGTCTGGAAGCTAAATACCGTATTTAAAGCAGAAATCATAAATTAGGAAAACCTAGAATGGAATGATCTTGAAGATGCCACATGTCAAAATGTGTGGGATGCAGAGAGAGCAGTAAGTACACAGAGGGAAATTTATGCCTTTTAAGTATATTTATCAGGAAACAAGAAAGGCTGACAACACATGAGCTAAGTGTTCAACTCTAGAGACCAGAAAAAGCAAACCCAAAGAAACAAGAAAGTGCTAAGGCTGAGGGCAGGTGCTTACGGACTGAGGCACGGGCTGGGCTTTTGAGAAGGTCACTAAGGCAGAGGAAGGGACAAGAGGTGGAGCAGGCAGAGGGGGCCGGGCCTGGGGAGCCTGTGGGCTGTGGGGTGGGGAGAGGGGGCCTGGGGTTCCCAAGCACCTGCAGGGGCGACGTGCCCGGGACAGCCCCTCTGGGTGCCTGCTGTCAGTGTGGCCGGTCACGACGCCTCTCTCACCTCCAGGGGCTGTGCTTCAGGAGGCACCTCGCGCCCGTGCTGTCTGCTGGGAGCCGCACGGGGCCGCCGAGGGCTGGAAATATGACTCATCCATCGGGAGATATGCCGCCCCTGTAAATTCACCCCAGGTCTTGAAGACTTAATAGAGAAAATGAATGTAAAAGTATCTTATTAATATTTTTTACATTGATTACATGTTAAATCATATTCTGGGTATATTGGGTTAAATAAAATACATTATTAAAATGAATTTCAACTGATTCTTTTCTGTAGACGCTAGAAAATGGAAAATTACCTATGTGGCTTGCATTCTATTTCTAAGGACAGCGCTGCATTTCATGGTCACCCCAGCCACGAGCCAGCTCTGGGTTAAGAGCCTGGTTAAGGGGGAATGCCGAGGGTTCCAATACAAGCCCCAACACTAACTTGTCTTGGACAAATTACATCGTCTCTCTCTGTTTCAATTTCCTCTTCTATGAAATGGGGATAAGAACTATCTTTAAGATCAGGGGAAGTTAAACTTAGATATTCATACCCAGCACTCGGAACTATGCAGTCAGCTTTCATTAAGTAATAGTTGCCAGTCATAAAACCAGCACGACAAGAGGACACTCTCCCTCCACAGTCTTCCGGCACTCTCCCTCCACACTCTCCCTCCACAGTCTTCCGGTTTTATACCTGGGAAGTGACGGTGCGCTCAGAGCTCTCAGGGCTTGCCCGGGGTGTCCAGAAAGAACTGCCCTGCACACCTTGCCACATGTGCACCCAGAGCCCCTCATCTGCACCTCTGTGTCCACCTGAGCTGCTGGCAGGCACAGGTGGCTGCTTCTCTTCTAACCATCCTTCCTTCTTCCAACTTGCCCTGTTCCTCCCCCTGATAGTCTCAGGCCCTCCTGGCCTGGAGCCAGAGGAGGATGTCCTAGCTCCCCTGGTGTCCCAGGGCTCCCTAAGGCTAGGCCCTGGGCTTTGCTTCTCTGTGTCCCCTCCTGGTCCCCCCAGTGCTGTTGGCCCCTCCCTGGACATTGGCCGGTACCTTGATGTATGCTTTCGTGGTTCACCAGGCAAGTTCTCCAGCTTGGACTAAATGTTCGTTCAGACCTTTGGATAGGACGGACCTCAGCCACTGCAGGCAGAGACTTGCTGTGCAGAAGTGTGCCTGGGGGCCCTGGTCATGGCTGGGAGAGCTGGTTTCCCCAGAGGACTTGCTGACTGAGGCTTCCTATGTACAGTGCCGGGTTTCACGGCTCACACCACACTCTGCATGCAGTGAGGCCTAGCCCGGTGGGTCAGCCCTGCTGAATCCTGCCCTGAGATCCCTGCCCTGCTGTTCTAGATGAAGAAGCCCCTGCAGACCCAGGGCCTGACCAGACGAGCACGAGATGAGCCTGGACAGGGAGGCGCCCAGGCAGCACCTCTGTCATGGGCTCCCGCCTCCGTTCCAGGGACTCAGGGTCTGCGGCCAGGCCGGCGACATCCATCCACTGGCTTCCCTCGGCCTGAAGCCCGTCGGCGGAGTCGGGAGGCGTTAAGACCTAGAACTCATGTTCGGGCAGGTCTTCGGAGTTGACAAAGTGCTTTATGTTCTTTTATTTACTTCTCACAAGAGTTCTGCTGGGAAGTATTATTCCCGTTTTACAGCCGAGGGGCCCAGACGATGTAAATCCTTGGTCTGAGGAAGAGCCAGGATCGGACCAGGACTGAGCTGCTCCTGGAGGTGCGGGATCGCCAGGTGGGCCCGGCCGCCTGCTGCCTCAAGGGCTGTCTCGGGAGCCCTGAGGGTGGCAGGCCAGGGAGGGGCACGAGTCTGGGATCAAGAGCTGATAGAACCTGCTCAGACCGCAGTGCTCCCTGTTGCTCAGCCCCGTGAGGCCATGGACAAGTTCTTCGACTCGCCGGAGTTTCCATTTCCTCCTCTGGGCGGATGCTGGCCCCCCTTTACCTGGCCAGTGTGAGTTTACATGGAGCGATGCACGCCGGTGTCCAAGAGAGTCCACCTCCGGTGGACGACGGGCCACTGCTGCCGCTGGTGGTCCTGAGGTGCTGGGAAAGGTCTGGGCTCCGGGCAATTCCCCAAACTGCAGCGGCTCAGACCCTGCAGCAACTTCGGGGGGGATACCCTGTGGTGAGGCTCCGGGGCCTGCGTGGCGGTTTCAGTCGGGGGAGCTTATCGGAGAAGCTGGTGAGCGGGAGGAATGAGGGGCACCGAGCCCCGGGGAGGCGGATCTTCCTCGGCAGCTCTGCTCCGGGCGTCCGCCACGCTGCACGGCCTCACACCTCGCTTCTCTCTGCCCCTTCTGCCTTCTGTCCGTGGCACCCCCTAGCCGCCTGCCTGAGCCACATAACCTGGGGCCGGAGCCCTCCGCCGCGGCATGGGGCAGCTGGCCCAGCTCTGACCGGCTCCGCGTCCCGCACGCGGGAGGAGCAGAGTACACTCAGCTGCCCAGGCCTGGCTACGAACGGGGGAATGGGGCATCGGCGGGCCTCCCCAGGCTAACACATGCCGCTGGATTCTGAGATGAGCTTGCCCACCTGACGGCGTGCCTGCGGGAGCCCCACGCCGACACATTTTAAGGAACAAATATGGGAGGAGGCCCCCTTCATCCCGAAGTCCTTCCTGTGGCTGGTGTCCCTGGGGAAGGGGCCCTGTTTCCCTGCCTGGCTGCTCCCACCCACCACAGTGAAGACCCGTGGGGACTGGCTGGGTGGACTTTTTACAAATGCCAGCAGGCGTGAATGTGCTTCTCTTTTATAAGCTCTTCTCGTCTTTGAAAATGGAGCATCTTAAAACCACCCCTTTGGGAAAAGTGGCCTTGGCAGTGATGACATGAAAAGGCAAAATCGTGTGGGCAGGTCCAAGGCAGTTATAATGAGAATAATTGTCCTGTGTTTTAGGTGCCCCTCTTTCTGCAAAGCTCAAAGCACTCTGTGAACATTATCCAATTATTTCTGGAAACAGCCAGCGAGAGAGGTGGAGACCGGTCTGTCCTGTGCCTTTCACGACCAGGGAGCTACAGCACTGAGAGGTTAAGTGACCTGCCTGGGGTCCCACACAGCCGGGACCTGAGCCCTGTACCGTGCACAATGGACTGGGGTCCTCATAAGAAGCATTTACTCTGCAGCTGCAGTTCCAAATGACAGGTAAGAAGGCCCAGTTCTCATACAAGTGTCAGAAATTTCATGGTGCGCCCCCAGGTCAGCTTCCCCCTGGAACCCAGAGGTACAGTCCCCACCCCCAGCCCCCAGGACTGTGAAGCCTCCCTCCCTCCTGGCCCAGGGTCCTGCGATCAGCCCTCTGAAGGCAGTGAAGTGACTGAACAGCAGTGCTGACCGAGAGAACTAACGCCAGACACACGCCAGATACATTTTATGGGCTGTAGAACAAATTAACTATGAAGAATAACCTCCTTTTTTGAAAAATAATCAAAGAGTCACAATTGCTTAAACAGCTTTCTTGATGGTGTAGGTTTATGAGTTAGACTCAGTTGAAACACCCCAAGCCCCTTGGTAGACAAGAAGCGAGAACCCAGAAGTGGCTATGGCCCCAGGTGCCACGGAGGGAAATGGCTTGTGGGAGCTCCAGTGCGTGCTGGGAACACGAGTAGGTGAGGATGGGGGACCCTGCTGACGCTGGTGGGAACTGTAGGGAAGGCCGAGGTCCCAGGCGTGTGTGCATAGGGGCTTTGCTGGAAAGTTCTCTCCATCAATGATGATGACGGGAAGGATGGAGACACAGGGCCCCAGACAGGCCTCCGGGTACGGCTTCCACGTGAATGCAGCGGTTTCCTTAGTGAGCGCCGGGACCAACCCGGAGGGGGAAAGGGGCAGCCCCCACGATGCGTCCAGACTCACTCACTCAGTATCAGGCTCTGCGGAGATGCCAGTAAGCCAAACAGAATAACAAAACCGAGCAAACCAAAGCCTAGGTCCCTGCCCTCCTGGGGCTTACCATCACGGGGGGTTGAGGCATTAATTTTTAAGAGCCACACAGGTACATGGAATATTTATGTGGTGAATTCCAGGAGAACAGCTTAGGAAAATGTGAATGGGTAATGGAGGTGGGGGTGGGGACCGGCAGGGTCTGGTGATAGAGGAGGACCCCCTGAAGAAGGGGCAGTTGAGAGAGACCCAAGCTGGGACGGTGTGTGTGCAGACAGTGGGCGTCAGGAAGAGGGGTCAGGCCCCCTAGTGGGAAGGAACACAGAGAAATGATGAGTAAAGCGGGGAGGGGTCTTTGCAGTGTTAACAGGAATCCAATCCCCGATAGACCTTGGTGTGGTTTTGTTTTTGGTGAATGAATGAATCACTGTCATAATCTGAGCATGCTGCCATAACAAATACCATAGATGGGGGGGTGGGGCTTAAGCAACCTTTCTTTCACATGGTTCTGGAGGCTGGGGAGTCCAAGATCGGGGTGCGGGCAGATCTGGCCTTTGGGGAGGGCCCTCTCTCTGGTTCGCAGATGAACACCTCGCTGTTTCTTCACAAGCAGGAGAGAGAAAGGCTCTACCTTCTCAACAGCCTCGCCTCTAAACACCATTGCACTGGGATTTAGGCCTCCCCCTGTGAATCTGCGGCGTGGGCGGGGAGGGGTGCACAGACATTCAGTCTGTAGAAATCACCGAAATTCACGTCCAGCGAAACCTTCCTGGGGGGATGTGTGGTGGGGAGCAGGAAAAGGCTCGGTGAGGACCATGGTGTTCCCCCTCCGCCGGTCCCCAATGACCACCCCTGGGGCCCTGCCCGAGGGCCCGGAGGAGGCCTCCCCAGAGCTGGTCTCTTGGCCTGAGGCCACAGTCCGGCCGTAGAGGAAGCCCCTGCTATTGGTTCTATCGCCATCCCCTCAGAGCCTCCCGAGGACCATCCTTCCATCTCGCCTGGGGCTGCTGGTTGGGGTTCTTGGGATATTTGCTCCGGTCCTGCCCCACCAAAGGGAGTAAAAGGGAAGCTCTAGGAGGGCTGCCAAGGCCCTGCCTCCCAGTATGGCCCCGAGAAGTCAGTGGGTGGGCTGTGGGGGCCGTGATGATGTCACAGGACGCTCGCACTCTCTCCCACTGCCCGACACGCACACATCCTACCGCAGGGGAGTTCGCACTGTGTGGCTCCCCCGTTTCATGGACCCCAGGAACACTGTGGGCCCGACAGCGCCCCCCGCAGGCTCTGTATCTTTAAGAGGGGTTGGTGGGCGAGGACGCTCAGCCTCTCCTCTGACCAGGCCCAGCACCCGGCCAGCTCTGGCCCCCCAGGAGGAGGCTTTGGGGACCTGTGACGCTCATAGGAACCAGGAGCTTCCAGAAGGGAAGCAGAGCTATTTAAACAGCCCTCAAGGGCTGTCTTCCCATCCTGGAGAAGTAGGTGGCCAAGCTCCTCCCTCCTACCCTGTGATTATACAATAGATTTAAAGTCTCTGATATCCACAGATCTACATCAAAATATATTCTCTAGCCATAGGGAATGTCTCAGAATTGTTAACCTTCTCCCCAGATATTAGAGGTAACACACTGTGAGATTAGATGTATATTTTCTTCAAGATATACCACCCATTGAGGGGTTCATATTTACATCTTTTGTTGATATTTTTTATAGATTAAAAGCGCCTCTTTGCTAGGTGATAATTCTGCTAAGTACTGTAATTTGCTGCCATTAATATTTGTCTGAGTCCTAGTTTGCAAAATATATTTGAAACCACGTTAGAAAGTCGCATAATTGCTTCTCTGCGAGCTAGGGAAATGAGTAGTTTCTTTACCCAGCCTTTATCCTGTTAACCTCAGAGGGGAGGGTGTTCACTCAAGTCCTGGGAATGGCTGAGCACCTCAGTCACTGCGTTCCAGGCCTACTGGGGGTGAGGACACAGCCTGGCTGCACCAGCTCCCTGGCTTCCGGGCTCTGCTGTGGGCGGCAGGTCCGGCCTTACCCCCCCTGGTCCACAGTGGGAGGTCAGTCTCATTGGAGATGCCCTACCCCCGCCTGGCCTTAGGCCTGGCAGATGCAGAGAGTGCTGTCTGCCCCATGCAACTCAGCAACATAGCTACTCTTCCTGGGCCTCTCTCGGTGCCTTTTCTGGAGAATGGAGTCATCGCCTTCCCAACCTGACTCTCCCAAGAGGGTGGGAAAGGCTCCTGCCCAGGGACCCAGTGGCTCCGTGCCTGCCACACAGCCAGTGCTCAACAAACACGCCAGGAGTGTGTGAATGGCGGCTGGGGGCACCGCGAAGCCTCATCTCCTTGAAGGTGGGCTGGGCGACCTGGGCGGGCTGGCCAGGAGGCTCCAGGGAGCGGCTCCTCTTGGTCAGCCCCAGGGACGGGACCCTGTGGTGCAGGGGAGGGAGCCCAGGGTGACCTCAGCCTCTGCCCTCCAAGGCAGCCAGGGACCCCAGGGCTCTCTTCTGTGTTCCCCACGCCTCGCACACACCCTCCCCAGGACTCCTGCCCCTGGAACAGAGGCCCCTGTGAGCGGGTGGGCGTTACATCTGGGTGTCTTGCCCTGTTAGAGGCAACGGCCAGCCCAACGCTGTGTCACACCAACTGGGCACCCGGGAGTCACCTGCCAGGTGGTCATTCTTCAGGGTCATGCCCTTCAAGGCGGGGACCCACTAGGGCATCTCTGACCAAAAGGGCGTCCTGCCTCCTGTGGAGCTGTGATCTTTCCTCTCTCGTTTCTCCGGCAGCTGCTCCCAGATGTGAGCCAGGGCCTCACAGAGCAGGACTGCTCTCTCGTGCCCGTGGCAG
This sequence comes from Phataginus tricuspis, assembly GCA_029783875.1. Taxonomy (NCBI): domain Eukaryota; kingdom Metazoa; phylum Chordata; class Mammalia; order Pholidota; family Manidae; genus Phataginus; species Phataginus tricuspis. The sequence continues at coordinate 872,784 of JAQQAC010019400.1, forward strand.
CCAGCAGGAGCCTTGCAGCCAGGCTGCTACTCACCTGTAAAATGGGGATAATGCTGCCCTACATCAAAGCGGTGTTTGCTGTGAAAGGAGACGTGGAGGGCGTCTGGGGTGGTACCTGCCGTGGTAGCACTCAGGAAAGGCTGATGTCATGTGTATGCCTGCCAGCATGGGCACGCGTGTGTCTGTGTGTGCAGACGTTTGAGAGTGGGCATGTGTGCTCATGCCAGCCGCTCCCAAGGGTGAGTGAGTGCACATCTGGGTGCAGGGGGTGCGGGGTCTCTGCATGTGCTCTGCCCGGGCCCACCGCCCCTCCCGGGGTGCCCGACTGCTCCCACCTGCTCCCCTGTCATCTCCCCCCTGACCCGACCTTGTCACTCTCCCGCTTTCGGCCCTTCCGTTCCACCCTCCTCCAGCTCCTGTGCGATCTGCGCATAGCCTGGTCCTGCCCGACCTGCCGGGTCTCTGCCACGCCCACACTCCAGCCCACCTCTCACGACTCCTCCGTGTGCTGCACTCGCACGCAGGCCTCTGCACGGGCTGTTCTCTCCGCCTGGAGCACTCGCTCTGCCTTCTAGCTTGGCTAACTACCACGCGGTTCTGACTGAGCTGTCACCTCCTCCTGGCCCTCCTTAATTTCCCAGGGGCCCCCACCACCCCTACACGGCAGCCCACCCTCTAGCCGCCTGCTTACCTGTCTGTTGAGACCAGGAGCTGTGTTGCTGTGCTCACTTCCGCTGCCTCCCCAGCTCCCATGGCAGGCAGAGCCCACTGTGGCCCATACCCCATCCTGCCCCTGTAGCCACAGGGGCGTCTCGGACCCTCCATTCCATTGCTGAGGTCGGGGAGGCTCTGTGGGCAAACACCAGGTCATTGGGCCCACACTCCAGCACAGCATGGTGGGGCCTGGGAAGCCAAGTGAGCACGTGAGTGCGTTCAGTTAGCCTCCTGGCTCTAGCCTGCTGGGCTGCCAGGCCCAGGACAGCTAGAGTGGACATCCAGTGCAAGAAAGGCTCCTCCGCTGGACAGACTCGGAGCAGGGCCCAGCCCCTGTGTGCGGGCAGTGCCACAGTCTGCTAAGACGCCTCCCTTGTCCCCATCCTGCCTGCCCCAGTGTGCTTCCCCAACCCTGCCCTTTCTGGGCTACTGAGGGCTTCCCTTTTTGGGTTTGACCCAAGTTCCTCCTATTTCTTTGCAAGTTGCCAATGCACAGGGGGACCCCACTTAGCTGAGAAAGAATTTAGGGCTTGGAGAAGAGGAAGGAGGGACTTGGAGTCACAGGGCTCATGGGCCCCGGTCGTCTGAGCCCAGATCCGGTTGGCGCTCACCCCAGAGAACATGCCCCACATGGGGTGATGCAGCGACCCAGGTCCAAGGAAACACGCTGTGCATCAGATGACACAGGGTCTCTGAGCTGGGGGCCACGGGGGGCCGGGAGCATGGGGACTTTGCAAATCCCGATGGAGATTGTGCTTCCGTGGGGCTATTCTCTGGGCACACCTGCTGTCCTTGCTGTGGCCACAGAGGACACAGACACCCTAGTCAGGGGCCAGAGCACCCCCTCTGAAGGAGGACACGTCCCTCACTGTCAGCTACATGAGCTGGGGTCCCAGCTCGGGCTCAGGCAGCTGGGTGACTGACCTGGGTCCCCCACGCACCACTGTCATCCCCAGAGGAGGCGCCGTGGTTCCTGAGCCTGCCTCCTGGGGACGTGGTGAGCATTAGAAGAGCAGGTGCATGTGAGGTGCTGTGCTGGTCTGGGGTTCTGCAGAAGCAGACTCTGAGGAAGGCTCTGAGTACATGGGGTTGATGGGGAGGCAGCAAGGGGAGAGGGTAGGGAACTGGGGCGGGGGAGAGATGGTGGAGGGTCAGTATGTCTGGGAGTAACTTACTGAGGGCAACTCGTCTGGTCACTGAGGCGATTCTCCAGCTGTGCTGTCCTCTCTTTGGCCAAGGGCACTCCCACCGTGTTAACCCTGGGCTCTGGGGCCCGACTCATGCCCCTGCTGGTCACAGTCTGGGGCCAGCAAAAGTCCTCAGCACAGGGCAGAAGCCGTGGGCGTTAGGGAGGGGGCAGAGTGCTGAGGGAATGCGGTGGCAGTGCGTCAACAGTCTAGAAATACGCCCGGCAGCACTTACACGCTTCACCAAGGCCAGGTTCTTTTATTAGTTCAAATTGGAAGGGTCTCTAGAAATAGTCATGTCTAACTTCTGTTAGACCTGCAGAAAACTGAGGTCCCGAGAGGAGGCTTTATCCAGGGTCACATCACAGGTCTGTGGGGGTCCACCCTGCACTGCTGTTTCCTCACGGGGGCCTCTGTAGGTCCTTGCTGCTTATAGGGGTTTACAGAAAGCTCCCTCTGCCCTGGACACTCTGCACATCAACAAGATGTCACATCCTCATGACACTATGCTACGGGAATCACAGTTCCCATTTCACTGATGAGAAAATTGAGGCCCAGGAAGGACAAATGTCATGTGTGGTAATAAGTGACAAAGCTGGGGTTTGTCCTCCAAATGCAGGCTTTGAACTCCAGCATGCATGGACCCAGGGGAACCCTCCATACCTCCATACACAACAAAAATGCAGTGAACTAGATGGTCTTTTTATCTTCAGGGGTTCATTCTGATACATGAACTTCTCATGCATCTTAGGAGGGGGCTTTAGGCCAAATGCGTTTTTCTACCAGATCCATAAACATTGAGCGTTATGGGGACTTTAGACAAGTCCATTCTCCATGACAATGGCTTCCAGGGCCACAGCTGGGTTCTTAAATAGTTTAGGAATTTAAAATGCAGACCCAAATGGCAACGAGAATGGCCAGTGTTCCTTTATCCTGGGGACAAACTCATGGGAGGAGAGGCAGATCCTGTCCTTGAGGGGTCTGTGGCTGGTTGCGAGGAAGATGAGCCCCGGGGAGGCATCAGAGACCTGCAGAAGCAGAACATCCCTCCCTGGGGAGGGTCTGCCTTCCCCAGACACGGCGTGCCAGGACCCCCTGCACCGTGAGCCTCCAGGCGCCAGTGCAGGGGTTGCTCTGTATGGCTGCCTGCCCTTCCCCCAGGGCCGGTCTACAGCTCGGCTCCGTCCTCGTCCTCCAGTTACTTGTCTGCAACAAGGGGATTATCATGTCTGCCCTGCCCAGGGACCGCTGGGGCACCTGACATGGACATCTTAGTATGTCCAGCCCCTTTGTTCTTCCTTCGTGGTGGGTGTCTGAGTCCCCGGGACCTCTTGGCGTGTCCCCAGTCGCCCGTTCACTGGCTCCTTTCCCCGTCAGTCTTTGTTGCGTGGAATCCCCGCCTCCGTCATTGGGTTTCACCCCATATCATGCTACTGTCACCTCCGATCTCGGTGGGCACAGATCTCGCAGGTTTTCTGCTCTCATTTCTTTGACCTCTTAGCAACGTGCAGCGTGCAGGTTTCCTGTTTGAAATATGTCCTTGCTTGGCCTCCAGAACCCATGGTCACGTTTTCCTTCTGTCTTTCTGCCTACCGGTCCTTGGACGGCTCCCCACCGGACCCTGGGCTTGCTGGGTGTGTTCCTTGGTTCTCTCCACCCTTCCTCCTCCCGGGGTCATCCTCTCCCAAGGCTTGCAAGCTCACCAGGTCCGCTAGCTATTCCCATGGACCCGACCCAAGCAGCCCAGTGCCCGATGGGGAGCGTGCCCGTCTCGCTCGTGCCTCTGTGGCTGGCCGGGGCAGCTCTGTTCCAAGTCCCTCTCATTCTGGGGCCCAGCTTCATAGGCATGATTTTCTCATGGCAAAGGCCAGAGCTCAAGCCAGCAAGACCAGCCCCACACAAATACTTCAAGCTTCCATTACATTAGTGTCTGCCACCTCCCGGCCGTGGGCTTTGGGCCGACCCCAAGGCCAGGGGACCAGGAAGCACGCTGGACCCACTGTGAGCTATGGCAGGGGTGTGGACGGATGATTCTACCACGGGAGACTGAGGAACTGGGACCAGTGATTCCAGCCACCCCAGCACGGCTGTGCCGATAACCCCCGAGTGTGTCTCCAGGCCAGTCCACTGCTCGGAGCTTCAGATTCATATTCCCTGTCCCCTTGACATCTCTGCTTGACTCCCAGGAAGTCCACAGGAGACAGTTACTCAGGTCTTCTGGGCCCTTCCTCTAAGACTCAGTTTCCCTGTCTGTAAAATGAGGTGGGTGGATTCAGATGATTTACTAGTTGTGAAAATAATTCTAGGGGTTAAGGTTTTGTATTATCTTTGAATTTCTTTGGAATTTGTCCCCCCTCTAGAGTCAGGTTATAATGAAGAACAGGATGTGTGGTGAATAACCAATTTGGGGGGATGCTAGAACCACCTGTTAAGGTCTTCCTGCGTCTGTGATCCTGGCACTCACTGAGCTATTTTGGACCCTGTAGAGGTCCGCTGGACCATGCAGGGGAGTGGATAAGGACCATCTAGACTGTGGACAAAATGAAGGGCCCTTACAGTGGCCGAGAGTCGGTCCCCAAGCCCCAGCTCTAAGTTCAGAGAGGCAGGGCCAACGTTTGTCCCCTCGGTGCTCTTACTACCAAAATGGAGAGTTCTTCTTCGGTCAGGCGCATGGCCAGGAGCCTCATGTCCTGTGCACGCTGCCCTCCGGCCTGAAGCAACCTTGCTCAAGCCCCTCACACCCCAAACAAAAGCTGCATCTGACTCCTCAGCCTTCGTGCACATCTGCATTATTAGCAATGCTAATACCATTCTGCATGATAAATAATTAAACAATTATGGTCATGAATCAATAAGTTTAGCACATTTTTTCATCAGCAAATTGTACTGTATAAACAAGAAATATAAATTACCAAGTCTAATTTCCCCCTAAAATTATAAGCATTTTATATCTAATAATTAAAAAAGTATTAGAATTCAATGTAGGATAGTTAGAACTTTAAAGAATTTTCAGTTTCTACCAAACACCATTAAATTGTCATGTTTTATGTCTCTGAATCTGATTAACATTTTGAGATCTGGCCTCAGAAATCTTTCTTTGTTAGCTCCCAGAGAAGCCCTCTATGTTCCCATTTTCTCTCCATCCTCACAGACATTGAATCCACTGGACTCCAGCTTCCAAGGGTCTGAATCCATAGGGCCAGCTGGGGAGCTGGGATTTATAGGTATTCTTGAGCGGAAGTGTGGGTTATAAATCCATGACTTGTATGTTCAACTCAGCCCTCCATAGTTTTTTGTTTGGTCTGTTGGGAGTTGTTTTATTTTTACTTTTTGTTTTTAAGTTTAGATTTCTAGATTTTTTGAAAAAAAGTCAGAAGATGTAACAACACCGGTTCATAGTTTAAGTGCCCCATGTAAATGGAGCATATCCATCCGGATGCCACAGTCCCCACCACTCCCTAAAGTCTCCCAGGCACTGCAGCTAAAGGCGTAGGTTATCTTTTCAGAGGGCCACACAATCTTTCTTGTCACTGGCTCCGTTTCTCACTTATGTCACCTTCGTGGTCCCATGGGCATCTGGGTTTGTAACCCCTAGTTTAATGGTTGGAATTCAATGCCCCTCCATACTCTAAGCATGAAAGATAAAAGTCACTAAGACCCACTTCTAAGACATTTTTCAGGTGGGAAAACTAAGTTTGAGAGTAGGAAATGGTGACATACAAAACCACCAAGGTCACACCCAGGACGACCTCCTTTCAGCGGCTGCCAATTGCTTGTCCCGCAGTCACCCCCACCTGTAGCCTAAGGCACCCCCTCCTGCCTTCCCTGGCACCCCTGCTGCCTCTAGTGGGCCAGAACCCTTCCCATCACCTCCTTTGTGCTTCTTCCCTTACTTCTCCCTTCCGCCAGGCTACCAAAGTAGTGGCCCAGTTTCCAAACTTCTTTTCCTTTTGTTTTACCTGTCCACTAGGCAAAAATTGAAACTTAACCCAAAGAACGACATGGAAACCATTCCCCACCTCTGGCGCCATACCCAGGCTCACCTATTCCAAGCGTACCGCAGAGAGAAAGCACTCTGATTAAATTCACCAATGGCTGACCTACTCACGCTCCTCTCACACCCCCTCTCCATTTGAGGGCCCGGCTCTGCCGTTCATGCAGGACCTGGGGGTTTCCCTGGCCCTCTCCCCTCCCCCAGCCCACACTCAGCCCCCCACCGGGTCCTGGCGCTGTCCCTCCGCCCTCCAGGTTCCTCCTCCTCTGAACCCCTCTACCCCTTTTGCTCCGGGCCACGGTCCCTGACTGAACTTTCAGCTTCCAGACCCTAAACTTCTTTGAAAGAATTTTGAACACAGCTGAAGAATAGATTTCTAAATCGTCAATATGATAGGTACACCCCCCCCCAACCCTAGCTTAAAATATTTAATAACCCCATCGCTCTCAGATGAAGTGCAAACTCCTTAACTAGGTGTTTTAGGCCAAGTGTGTTGGGAGGCAAGGGCGATAAGCTCTCTCAGGTTAGCTCAAAAACCGGGAGGGTGATTCTCAGGGTAAAATATTCTGGGCCCAGAGGCTAGCGCGGGACAGGCGGGGTCTGTGTGCCGGCCCTCTGCCCGAGTGTCTGTCCCCACGGCCCCTCTCCATCCCTCTCTCCCAGGTCCTCCTCAGCCTTCATAGCCTAGCTCTTCACCTCCTCTGAGGGTCTCTTCCTCCCCATCCCAGGATGTGTCTGTCGTCCCCTCTATGCCCCCCGTGCGTGGGGACTGGTTCTGGTCATCCCCTGTTCCCACAGAGTTCTGGGTCGTGAAGATAGTTCTGGTCATTGTGGGGACCCCAGGGAGACTCAGAAGCCACTCTGCCTCCTGGACTCTTGGTCTGCAGTCCTGTAGTGGGGCAGGACCCATGAACAAGCGAGCAAAATCCCTGGCCCCAGTGCGATGAAATGCACCTGGGGCCTGCAGGCTGCGAGTATGAGTTCTGTTTCCCCTCATGCCCTGTGAACTGTTCTGGCTGTGACTAGACTCGCAGATCTGGCCTCTGAGATGCCCCTGGGGTCCAGGAGACCCCAAAAGCACCCTGCCTTGAGGGCTGGCCTGTTTGCCATAAGCCTGGCCAGACCGAGGCCCTGCGACGTTCAGGTCCTGCCGCTTCCTGGGGAAAGCAGGGCTTCCTTAGTTTGCCCGGGTCCCCCCCGTGACTTTAGGTCTGGAGTCTGGAGTTTGTGGACAAGAGTTTGTCACTCACCTGCGTCCTTGGGGACTTCAGGGATCTGTGTTCTTGCCTGTCACCTTCCGGACAGAAGTTCCAAGGCTTGCCTTGGACTGGGCACACGTGAGGCTCGTAAAGGCCATTGGGACGGAGACGGAATGAAGAAAGGGCAGCGTGCAGGCAGACCCGGTACACGCCGCTGGTTCAGAGCCCAGGTTCGAGGGTCTGTGCTGTGGGACAAGGCTCCCAAGGCCCTCGAGGTCACTTCTGGGACCCCGTGGGATGTATGGACTCAGAGTCCCTGCTCCCACTGCAGTGTGTCACTTATTAGTAATTGAAGGGCATCCCTTTCTGTGGACCAAGAACAAGGAAACAGGACTGCAACCAGCAGCTAAATAAATAAGCCACCTAGTTTATCAGACTCAGAAAAAATCTGCTGACCAGTCACCTCCCAAGAGAACGTGCCCGGGGCATGAACCCTTCCCACATATAACGTTAGGGCCGGACCACAGCAAGCACCAGAGCACGGTTTCGGGAGGGGGTGGACGTGGAGAGTATCTCATTCTGGTTTCCCTCGGAATGCAGAGCCCGAGGCCAAGGCCTGGGTGCACCGGCAGCTTCCTGGGGACAGAGGCTCACTGAGTGGGCGCCAGAAAGCAGGAGGAGCCAGGACAGGGCGCCGTGTGGGACAGGGACCACGATGCTTGTCCCCATGGGACCTTCTGAGGCCCCACGCAGCTGTCCGCTGCCCGCCAGGGGGAACAAAGTGGGGATGCGTTTACCCATCAGCACTGGTCAGTCAGGGTGACCCCCAGGGCACGAATTCCTCCGCATATTCAAAATGCCCGTGTGTGTCCCGCGCAGGTTCAGCAGGTAGTGAGAGGCCTGCAGTGTGGGCTGGGAGAAAGCATGTCCCATGGCACCTGGCCCATGAGAGGCGTCTGGGGCGGTGAGGGAGGCAGGGGGGTGTCCTGGCTAGGGCGAGCAGCCGTCGCCGGCTGACTCTGAGGGGCCCAGGCAAGTTTGGAGGAGCCAGGACATCATGGGGCTTTAGCTCCCATGGACCCTCCCAAGGAGAAAGGGGTCTCTGCCCTTCTGTGCTGGTTGTGTCTTGGCTTCTCTGAGGTCAAACCCCTCCAAGGTCCCAGATGGAGGCTGACGCCAGAAAGCCAGGCATCCTTTGAGGACGTGCAGGAAGAGCTGCCCCAGGGGCTGCATGGCCCTCTGCGTCTGTCCGTGCACCCTGGGGGACTCCTCTGCCGCACTGTGTCACCCCCCCTTTGTGGGTGGAAGCATCAGGGCCGCCGGTGCTAATGCCAGGATGCTGGGGCCTCCAGATTTTGTTTCACTTGGTGGCTCTTAGCAACATGTTTCTTGCATTCTGCTCATTCTGTTTCGCATTTCACACTTCCCCAGGCGAAGAGATCCGTCCATCTAGTGCCAACGTCTCTGACTGGGCTGGGGCGGAGAAGACCCTTGCTGGGCCAGGCGCGGGGAATTCACAGGGGCTTTCATAGGGACTCAGGTCAGGACAGCTCCGGACCGTGTCCCTGCACCCAGCCCCCAACTCGTCCCGGGCTTGGCATGCCCCCCTCTGAGTCAGGACTGGGTTGGGCCCCAAACCTCCTAAATCACCCACATCTCCAAACAGCCCTCAGACTTTTACTCTGGTGCCAGTTTAGAAAAAGCTTCTCTTCTACCTTCTCAAGGTTTGTAATCACTTAGAAAAAACTTCTAATTTCCTATCTCTCTATACATATATTTATATTTACTTACAATTTTTAATTTTTTTTTTGCATAGGATTTTTCCTTTATTTTCCCTTTATTTGGTAAGACTGGGTTAATTGGAACCCCTAGATTATTGTATATGTATCTATGTCTCTATTTATCTATCTATATCTTTAATTTTACATCCATAATGACATTCAGAATTACTTCACAAAACTGGATTACACAAAGCCAGCAGGTTTAAAAATATTTCAAAGATGTTGCTTTTATGCTTCAAATCCTTGAAAAGCCAAATACATTCACTTCTGAAACTAAGTCTTGGGTTTTGCTGAAAAAAAAAAAAATAAGAAAAGTGTTTAATAGCACATATGGCATAATTTTATTTGACATCTGTTTTGTAACAAACAATATTTAGCTCACTTATTTGCTGAATGATACAGCACACAGTGCACACAAAAAGTCCAATGAACAGTTTTTACGGTTTGTAATATATCAATATTTATTGCAAAAGAATGCAAAACTTAAATATTTAAGTGTGTTATTGATTGTAATATGCAAAACATTGATTACTGTATGCTGCCATGACAAAAAAAAAAGTGTACAGAATGCCTTCTGGGGTATGAAAATGAGGTACATCTCAGCAAAAGGAGCTTGCCCGCTCCCGTCGGTGACATTTAGTCTTAGGCCTGGCCCCCCCCCTCATTTGTGTCATCCTATCGAAGACAGCTGTCAATATATTTAGGGTGCTTTAGCTCATAACAGCAAAAACAGTGAGACTATTGGCTTAATTGCGAAGAGTGATTGATTTTAATGGAAACAACATTTAAAAACTCAGAATGCACTTTCTGTTGGCAGGGGTAATAGAAGGCTCTGCCGAATTGAAGCCTCACACAGAAATGCATGATACTTACTGCAAAGATTAACAAAGGACAATGGCCGATACATTAATTGTTTTTCTTTCACTCTGAAGTTGAAATAAATTATTTGTTTACATCACTATGCAACAGGAACCAATGTAGAAGTAGAACCGGAGGCTACTTGGTACGCAAAGCAGACACCAACAGCTGGTCAATGAAATGGCAAGCAGGATGCTGGCATTGGCATTGCTTTGTCTTATAATCACTGACTTTGGAAAATATGTAAGTAGACGATTCTTCAAGTCGTGGGCAGGAAGACATGACAAGGAGTCCCGGTTCTATTCTGGTTCTGGGTCGGCGGGTGCATTTTTCCTCTGCTGGACCTCAGTAAAGTAACAAGTGCAGCTGAGACGAGCGTGTGCTACCGCAGGGCCTCAGGCGCTCGATTCGAGCATGTGCAGATATTTGGGAGCCCCCAGAACAAGGCTTAAAAGAGGGGCACACCACCAGGTTGTTCCTCTGGAGTCTGGCCCTTCACCCAGCAACCCCACCCAGTTACAGGGTTGATGACCCTAGGGAGCTTTAGAGACTTCCAAAAGAACGAAATGATGACGGAGACAGAAACAGCAGCCGATTCTTCCTGAGCTCCTCCACGTTCCAGACACCAGGTCAAGAGTTTTACACGCATTCCATCGTGAACCCCTAGCTCCGAAAAAGCTCCCTCCAGGTTCAGAGGGCTCTAGGCTCTGCAAAAACGCCGTGACTCGTGTCTTCATTTTGCAAGGTCCTCAGCAGTCGGAGCCTGTTGTGTGCCTGGCATTCTTTGGGCTCTGAGAACTGGTTGTTGGCGAGGGCAGGGACTGGAAGACCAGGTCCCTGTCCTCTGATTGCTGGCGGCCCAGGTCTCCCATGAACCCAAATTTGTATATAGGGCAGCAGTAGACCCTGCCGGCAGCCTTGAGGGAAGGCAGAGGGCCAGGCAGGGACCCTGAGGGGGCTGAGGTCGGGGCAGGTTGCTGCTCCTCCCAGGTGGCCTTGGGGGTCCTCCTGGAGCTGACACCAGACGGCAGGCAGCCCGGGGTGTCCTCTGACTCTCCAGCTGCCTCTCATTTCCTCATTCCTCAGCTGCTGATGGATTGGATTCCCAGTTCGACTGGCTGCCTCTCCCCCTGCTGGGCTTTGCCACCCTTCTTTGTAACTGTTCTGAGCCTCAGTACCCACATTTCTAAAGTGAGGGTTAAGTGATACAGTGCTTGGAAAGGACTCTGCAGTGCCTGGAACAGAGTAAGCGCTAAGAAAATACCTGTTTTTGTTTGCACAGTTCTTATGAATCAATGGCACTGTGGTGGCCCCTAATGTGGTCATGGCGTGAGGTCTTGACCTTTTGCATAAGTTCTCTGAGCCTCAGCTTTCCCATTTGTAAATGGAGACAACACTCTGTTGTGTACCTCAGAGGGCTGCTGGGGGTTTTAAACGGAGGTTGCCCCGTATAGTGTTTTGCACAGCGTTGGTCACAGAGCAAGCATGTAAATGTTAGGCTACAATAACAATAATACTGTCTTCCGACCCTGAGGGACAGACCTGTGTCCATTTGGAGTCAAAGAACTAACTGAACTGGGAGGATTATGCTAGGGGTCTGCCCTAGTATGGGGGTTGCAAGGAGACACACTTATCTTCTTTTGAAGGAGGAGATTCTAGCAGATACTGTGGCTGTAACAATTGAGATCACTGGCTTGGAGCTGAAACCTGACTCGTGGGGTGATGGGGGAGACCTCAGAGGAGCAGCCTCGTACCCAGGTCCCCCTCTGCCCTCAGCAGCAATTAGGAGCCGGGAAGAAGACAGAAAACAGAGGCGAACCATGTATGTCACAAGGAAATGAGAACATTGCACAATGAGAATAAATAATAATATATTTTTTCTGGCTTTAATGAAATTCTATAGATATAAAAGCTGGAGAAAGGGGATTTTTTTTTTTTTACAGACCTTAATTATAGCAGGGTTGTTAGTAAATTTACTGAATTGCAAATGTAAAAAATTCTGATGGCCTGAGTAAAACCACATATTTAAGCCTTCTAAATGAACATTTCTGTTTTTTGAGTAATTTGTACCATCTGTGTCAAAATTCTGAGTCTAAAAAAAAAAGCAGTGGAACAAATGTTGGTTCCATAAAACAGTCCTAGTTCATTGTTGAAATTGTCACACATTAACATTGCAGGCCATCTGGGAAGACAAAAGTCTCTAACCAGATTGCGGAGATGGTTTTATTGGTCTGGTATTAATCGGGATGTGGCATAATATTTAAGCAGAAAGGAGAGATGAGGTGAAGTGAAGCCCTCCATCCGCCCCGGCTGCACGAGCTGTGCCACAGCCCCGTTGCACTATGATGTGGGGTATCTTTAAAACGGGTCTCATGAAAAGAAAATGTAAATAGAAGGCAAGGTAATATCTCCAGTTTGGAAGCCTGTACACAGAGCACAGACAGGTTGCGGACCGGGGCGGCCGGCTCGGCGGGGGGGGAAGCTCTCTACCAGGACTGTGCCAAGACTCAGCGGCACAAACGCCCCTGGATCACAGTGCGTCTGACTCTGAGTGTGTGACAGGCCCCCACCCACCATCTCTGGGGCTTGGGGCCCTGCCCCTCGGGCCCGCAGCAGAGCCTGAAGCTGGGCCCTGCCCGCCCCGGCACCTGCCCAGGTGTGGCTCCAGTCACCTGGAGAGTGGAGGGCTAGACAGAACAGCCTTTGTTGGGCCACTTTAGGGTTCACGGTGGCATGCAGAGGGGGAGAAGCTCTTTAGGCTTCACTGGCCGGTCCACTGAGTGAGTCTATGTCCTGGGGTGAGCGTGCACAGGAGTCGAGGTCTGATGTTCTCCTGGTGGGTCCCGCTTCCTACTTATTATGCAAGTTATGTAATTAAAACAGTGACACGTGCCGCCGAGGAGAAGAGCAGGGTGCTCTGAGACCGAGGGTGTGTATCCTACATGGTTCTCATGGTGTGAGCAGCTCACAGAGCTCAGAGCGATGCCTGTGTTTAAAGACATTTTTTTTTCATACAACGTGCCCTTATATGCAAGCAACCAGCTTAACAGAAGGCCAGTGCTGGCTGGGCTTTGTAAGGTATTTTAAAGGAGATTTTGACTTTGCTCTAAATTCACCTTATGCACCCCATGAGCTGTGTGACTTGAGTGGCTGAAGACTTGGGCAGGGATATCAGGCTGCTGCCAGGAGCAGAGAAGGACAGCATCCTTGTGGCCCACTGGGGTGTGGTGAGCTGTGGCGCCCGGGCCACCCACTGGCCTCAGGCCTGCCTGGAGCAGTGGGGCTGCTGGGCAAGGCCGTGGAGGGGCACAGGGTCCTGGTTTCCCAGGGCTGCCTTTGTCCCCTGTTCCTTGTCCATCAGGAGGTCATGAGCAAATAGCCATCCCTCCCAGACTGGCAATATCCACCTCTGCTCCAAATGTCAAGACTGTGAAGAGTTTATTTTTTTGAGTGTCTGCCTCATTCTCAGCTCTGTTGTGGAGGGAAAGGAGGTTCTCTGGCCACGGGAATTGAGGAATTGAAGCCCGGGATCAACTGAGGCCTGATTACCTGAAACAGTGAGGGAAACGACAACAGGGAATGCAAGTTGCTGGGTCCCCAGAGCTCAGATAACTGGGGCACAATTGTAACAATTGTGGGATGCACCCAGAAGCTCTCTTAAAAATGGAAATGGATCACTCACGCTACTCTCCTGTGTAAAACTCAGGGCTCCCACTTACCCCTGGGAGAGAGGCCAGAACTCCTGGGAGGCCCTGTGAGATCTGTCCCCTCCCCTCTGCGCTCCTGCAGAAAGGGCCTTTCCCCACTCCCCTCCACAGTGCCTCTGCGTCGGCCACTCTGCCTGCCTGGAGGTCCCTCAGCCGGCCCAGTCATCTCCTTTCCTTCCCCCGCTGCCCCCCAGCGCTTCTCTGTAAGGCCCCTTCCTGGGTCTCACAGCACCTGCTCTTCTCTGCAGCATGTGCTGCTGTTTTAATTAAACAGCTTATATCATTACTGTTTGTGCCTTCATATCTGAATATAAGAAGATCCCCTACTTTCTCAATGAGAAAATGAGAACTTTTCGGGGGTCCTGCTTGCATATATAAATATTTAAGGATGTAGTCAAAATAGTTCAATTCTTCCTTATTGCCTTGCAATACGTATTTGCAATCACATATTACACAAGACAGAACGTACATTTAAGAATACATTTCATCCTCCCGTGCCAGGGGTCGACTGAGCCCCCACCCTCAGTACCTTCCCCATCAGGGACCATTTCCTCAGGCCCTGCCGCCAGGGATCTGGGGGTGCAGGGATGCTTGAATCCATGAAGGATGCTGCCAAGAACTGTGTACAAAGCCATGCACACCATTTGCCTTCCGTGCTTTCCATTAAATAGTCACCTGATTGCTTTTGAATGTGACCCTTAAAAGGCTGATTTCCAATGACATCCAGTACCTGCCATGCTGGGATCAGATGCCCCCCCCCCCCAGGAATAATTATTGCTGTTCCATTCATTTTCCTTGCCTTTTTGGTGTTTCTCCTGATTCCATCAGGTGATCTACCTAGAGGACTAACACATCTTTCCTCTAAGTTCGAGCAGAAAGTAATGGAAAGCCGAGCTGACGATATGACAGGAGACTTGGCACAAGGCAGCTCCCCATTTTTAAAGGGCAATTTTGTTGAAACATTTGCCTTATATTCTGGCATCGATGGTCACTCTCTCCCGCGCCTGCTCTGGACCATCAGCTTCACAGGGGCAGGGACCTCCTTCGCCTGGGTCATTGCCGAGCCCCTCACAGGGGGCCTGGGACACCACAAGTGGTCAAATATGTGGGATAAAGGGATGAAGGCAATGCAAAATGTCTCGGAGTAGGGAAAGGAAAGGGGAAAGAGGTCATGCAGGGCAGGAGACGGGCTGGTGGCCGGTGGAGGGGATGTTCTTGCAGAAGGTGGAGCAGGGAGTCACTGACATCCCAGAGGACATTGGGGGAACGTACACACACACATACGTGCATACGGACCACCCACAGACACACACGTGGAGACACATACATGGACGCACACATGTGTGCATGCATGCAGACCACACACGCAGAGACACACACGGACACCAAGAAACACACAGATACACACGCTAACACAAGAGCGCTCCAAAGAGAAAGTGATTCCAGGCCAAACAGAAGCCTCCAGAAGATCAGGGAGGGACGGGAACTGGAAGATGGTGCCCTGCCTTTGGCCACAGTTCCAGTCAAAGGGCCTGACGAGGTCATGAGCACAGACATGGCTCTCTCCTGATAATTCCCTCCTTGTTAGACATTGTTGTTAGCTCTCTAATGTCTTCCACTTAAGTAATAGCCACTGAGGTGTGGGGCTTCCTGGTGCCTAATAGCCCAGGGTGTCGCTGAGGGACATTAATCCTGCTGGCCATTAAACCCGGGAAATGGCCAGGGTCATTACAGGCTGTGTGGCTCTCAATGAGCAGTAATACCAAGAGGGGCCCTGGGCCACCCAGCCCCTGGGAATGCCCCTCCGCTGGGAGTCCTGGGAGCCCGGTCAGCAGGTGGGCGTCCTGTCTTTGCACACATGAGCGTGTGTCTGCATGTTGCACGATACCCACAACAAGGGGACCACGGTCCAAATGGTGAGATGGAAACCTGTGCGTCTGGATGCCCACACACTGCCCTGGGGCAGAGAGCAGCTGGGGAGGTGGGGCTGTTACGCTGAGAGGACTGGACAGAAAAGGAATTAGAGAAGGGTTCTGGGCAGCCTTGGCCCTTTGGGAGTGGAAGGTAGACAGTGCTCCGTTCCTTATCGTTAGTGAAAGACAAAAGCCCAGAAAAGGGGCCCTGCGGTTCCTGGGCCTGTCGTCCTGTTGTCCCCAAACACTTCCCGTCCACTCTCCTCTCGGCCTGTGGCCTCCGCTGTCCGTTGGCCCCTGTTGTTCTGGGGCCTCTCTGCACTGGGTTTCATCTTAATAACAAGCTCTGGAGTCAGACCTCCTCGTTCAAATCTCGGCTCTGCCATCGCCTGGCTGTGTGGCCTTGGGCAACTGACTTACCTCCTCTAAGCCTCAGTTATTTTTTCCATAAAATGAGGTAAACAGCAGAGTTGTTATGAGGCTTAAACATGATAACCAAGGAGAACATTTGGGACAGTGCCCAGAACCCAGTGAGAGCTCCACGGATGTCCCCCACCCCTCCTCTTCCTCCTCCACCACTGCTTCCTTACACCTCTGCAGGTCTCCCGGCCGCCGCGCCCCGACTGTGCCATGCTCATTGGGCACCATGTCTCCCCCTCCACGGAGAGGCTGTGCCCAGCCATTCTTCACTCTCCCAGGAGCGACCACACCAGGCAGCGCTTACAGTCACCTCAAGTCTGATGCTGGCCTGTCCCATATTCAGTCCCCACTCTACAGATGCGGGACTGATGGCCAGGGATGGATTTCCTAGGCTGAGCCAGCACCCCTCCTGCCGTGCCACACTGTCTACGTGCCGATGACTCAGTGGAAGGCAGAACCTGCTGCCGTCATGAGGGGGGATGGCAAGCTGAGACAAGGACACCGATGCTGACAGAGCATTTGACCCCAGATGGAAGAATCACATTTGGCTAGATTTTTCTCGAATCCCTCGATTGGTCTGGCTTGTTCTTATCTTTGATTTCTTAGACTCTGCTCCAGCCTGACCCCACCAGTTAGCTAGGTCCGACCAAGGCGGCCCTCGGGCACCTGAGGCGCTCCCTCTGCCAGAACCCTACAGAGCTGACGCACAGTAGCAGCCGCATTTCCCTCTGGGCTCAGTGATGGGTTTTAGCCGCAGTACCTGTGCTCTGAAGGATTTTCCTGAAGACCCAGAGAGCAGGGAACAGAATCCTCCACCCCAAGGGACGGACAGCAGGTGTCACCTGCAGGCAAGGGAGGGAACACTCTGGGAAATGACGCCTGACCCCACCTACAAAGGACCGGTATGCAATGAAATGTCACTGCTGTTGCACAAAAGTGTGGAATTATCAGCCCCATGCAACGGGCAAGTGGATTAAAATGCCATTAACACAGCAAATTAAGCTTACAGTGAAGTAAACAGAAATTAAATCAATAACCAGCACAGGGGACAACTGCCTTTTCCCAAGTGGTCTCCCGGGGGTTGGGGCGGGTGGGTGCATGCGGGTGGGAGTAGGGGGCTGGCTGGAGTGGGGAGGGGATAAGTGGCAAGTGGGGGATGCCAGCTGTCCAGGGGCTGGTCGGTGGGCACGCGGCGGGCCCGGGCTGACACCCGTGCCCCTGCTGGGCAGCAGCCTTGCTGTGTCCGCGCAGGCGGGGTCCCCACGACCAGCCAGCTCCTGGCGCTGGTGAAAGGGGTTTGGATAGACCCGGCCTGCTTAGTGGCCGTCCACTCTTCTTTTGGCCGTGGCGCCTGGGTTCTTCTTCAGGACCCCGCACCCCAAACAAACAAGCCAACCCCGGGTCATTCAGCCCCGGTCGTTTGACCCATTCTTTGAGATAAGGCTGGCGCTTTGCCCAGGCTTATCTCAGAGAGAACCATGTCTCGACCACAGCATGTGACTGAGGGATGCTCAGCTGTCCCACGTCTGTGCCAAGAGGTAACCCAGTGACTTTGTCCAGAACTTTCTGAAATGCTGTCCCGTCCTGAAGGGTTGCTGGGCTGACAGGAGGAAGATCAAGCGCTGCAGGGGAGGGCTTGGGCTGTGGGTGGAGTCACACAGAGGTGAGAAGCTTGTGGTGAGACTTGAGTGCCTGGATCCAGCTGTGCCTGAAGCTCTACCAAGTCTACTTCATCACTCTTTGGAACCTGAACCTTCCCACTTCCGTCCTTCTATTTACAGTTTAAACTGGGATTTAATCATTTGCGACCAAAAGAGACCAACTTGAGAAATAAGATTATCCTTTTTTAAACAGAAAATCCACTTGCCGAACACCTGTCAGGGACCATTCAGCACACCGTCAACGGTAAGACCAGCGATGACGCCCCTTGTCTCCGCTGCCGTCCCATCAGGTGCCTCTGCTGCACTCGCTTTGCGGACGCTGCTGGGCACGGAAGTATGTGTGGGAGCGTCTGTGTAGGGGGTGTCTTGATGTGTGGAATGGGGAGGAGCAGCAAAGGAGGGGTGCAGGTCTTTTCTGGCTCCTGCCCCTGACACCCCTGAATGGAGGGAAGGAAGTACATGGGCTGGGAGTCTGGAGACCTGGGCATGTTCCCTGTGTCCATGGGCCAGTGTTCTTTCCTCTGCCCACCAGTCCCTCATCCCTCCCGTGGGATCATGTGTTGTGTCCTGTGGCCTGGGCAGCTGTAGCCTCTGCGGGTCAGCCGCCCACCCATCTCGCCACCTGCTGGAGTCCTCCTCTGGGGCAGGCGGGCTCTGGGCTGGGCCTGGGGGCTAGAGCTCTCCTCTCAGCCCCTCTGTTTTGAGTTTCTGGCTTAAAACGTCTGGAGCAGGAGAATAATGTTTGACTATTATTATCCTGGGTGATATACAGGGACCAGTTCTTTTTCTTCTACCTCTCTTAGCCCCTTCCCCACCTGTGCTATCCTAGAGCTCCTGCGCGAGAAGGGAGAAGACCCCAGGACGGAGAGTGGGGAGGCTTTTTCTGCTGGCAGCTCCCACCCCACTGACATGCCTCATCCTGCTGGAAGCCTCTGTGACTGCCCTGAGCTGGGCAGGTGCCGCCTCCTCGTGGCTATGGGCCTCTCCTCACACTCCTCCACCTGTGGCCCCAGGGATTTCCTCTGTCTCGTTGCCTTGTGCCTGGCAATTCCCTGCATCTGCTTCGCCCCTGGTCTGTGGGCTCCTTGGAGGACCAGAGCAGCTCCCAGCGCCCTATCCAGGATCTGACGCAGAGCGGGCCTCGTGCCCAGGGACTCTGACCGTCGCTGGGACACTTGTTAAAACGGTTCCAGTGAGGCGCGTCCCTTGAGCGACTCCAGTGTGGGTCTCTTCGAGGTCATGGCCTCTCTGTGGGACCTCTGGCCCCGTGCTACCCACTCCCTCTGCCCACTTACCCCATTTCCTCTTTCCTAAAGGAGCCCTCCCAGCCCCCACAGCGAGGACACCGATGGCCAGGGGGACAGAGTGCAGCAGGTCCAGGCAGTGGGGAGGGGCTGCCCTGTGGAACTGTGTCTGGAGGCGAGAGGGGTGACAGCCTGGGCGGAGGGCAGGGGGTGTCTGCTCGGCCCGAGGTGGCACCATCAGGGAATGTTTTCACTTCGCTGGCCATTGGTTCTGCAAAGGTGCTTCTATAAACACCCCACACAGAAGGAGGCAGGCGCCAGTGACCATGACAAGGAGGATTATTATTCCTATTCCTTGTGGGGTGAAGCACCTCATGCCCCCTACTCCATGGGCAAGGGGCTCCCCTGCTACTAGACCCTCATGTCCTCCCAGCTTGGTGGCAGCCCTCTGGCCAGTGGTCCCCAGGGTCCCCAGCAGGCCTGACACCCTCAGAGTCGGGACACCTCTTGGTGGAGAGGAGGCGGGGCGCCCCTTACCACAACTGCCCCACCCAGCTCCGCTGGAGAAGGAAGGAGGGGGCTGGGGCCAACTTTGAAGAGTTTTAAATTCCTCTGTTGATTTTTCCCCTCTCCCTCCCTTAGGTTCCAAATCCATTTCTAGCTCCTGGCCAACTGGTAGAATTAAAGGATTAAGAGCTACCCAGGTCTTATCCCGATATGAAAAGATTTCACCGAGAGGCTCATAGTTCAGCGTCCAAAGCCAGGGAAATCGCTCCCGCCTGCACAGGGTATTGTTTTGAAAGCCTCCCTGGAACCACCTTTTGAGCTCCTGGCTGAGGCACCACTGTCTCACTTATCTCTTAAGACCTCGCTCATAATTGCTCAATGTCCGACAGGCGGAGAGGACTCCAGGCATTATCTGTTAAGGGCCCTCTAATCCAGTTCATAAGGACAGAGTGGCAATCAGGGCACCTCGGAATCCTTCTAAAGTCAACGCAGATTTTCTCATGAGCCCCAAACTACTTTCTGGAGAGCCCCAGGGACAAACACAGGTGCCAGTTTCCCCCAAGAACGAAGGACTTGAGGGTGTGGGGGCTGGTCAGAGAGATCAACCCATGAAGGAGAAAGACTTTATTTGGAAAAGCAGGGAGATATTTTTAGTGAGCTGGATGGGTGTGTAACTGTGGCGTGTATGTGTGTGCATGTGTGTGTACAGTATCCGTGTGGACTTTCTGCACAAAGGTCAGAAGAGTGGGCCTGGGCCAGGCCCCGCACAGCTCAGCTGGTCAGCTCAGACATGAAGGCCTCTGGCAGTCAGTGGCCCAGGGCTGGGCAGCTGGTGGCCTTTGAAAAACAATAGCGCGGCAGAGGGGTCGATGAATCAGAGACTGTATTTTTGTAGGCCCACGGGAAGCCTCCTGACAAATGCTGTTAATCTTCAGGGTAGGGGAACAGCCACTGTGCCGCTCCGTATGGGGATGCCTCGATCTCTGGGGCGACTGCTGCCCTTCATGGGACACAGACACGCTGCTCTGACTGATGGAACCTTTGTGGCGACATCACGGACACTCTCTGCATGGGCAAGCTCAGATGCCAGGACCCCTCGGCACCTCTCATTGCTTCATCTACCTACGCTGATAAACGGAGCTCCCGCCCTCTCCCACAGTGGGGAAGGAAGGCTTTAGATGGTTCTCAGAGCTAAGCATGGTTTCACCTTCTTCTTTTTGAGGGCCTCTGCTAGCCGGGCCTCTTAGCTCCTCTCCCACAGGAGCAAGCAGGAGTGTGAATAGCTTAAACCCTCCCATCACCTCCAGACATGCACCTCCACCCTCTCCCCCTCTGGGCCCACTTAGAAGCTTGAGAGCAGAACCTCTGCCTGCCAGTGGTGAAGAAAGCCATCAGCCACCCTGTGCTGGTACTGGTTCAGCTCGGCCTGAAGCAGCTTGAGATCCCAGAGCGCAAGTAAGAAACAGCCGGCTTGTCTGTTGGGGTCCTGCTTTGGGCCCACGGCAGCATGCCCTGAGATAAGGGTGCGGTGGTGTGATTTGTTCAGGAGGCAATCCCAGGCAGCGCTGGTGGGAAGGAGAAGACAGAGAATGCAGCGGTAGACGCGGCAGACTCCTACAGGGTTCAGGAGGTGCTATAGCACAGCCATAGGGAGGGCCGCTACAGCGGGCCACGTACCCTGCCCTCTGGCTTGGCTTTGAGACACCGTCGGGGCAGAGATGCAGACACTCAGTCTGGCCACTGGAAACAGCAAGTGTGCACTGGCTTGCGAAGGCCTGGGAAGCGTGGGCAGGGGGCCGCCAGCCCTGGCTGCAGTGGGCTTGCCTAGGTCTCATGGCCGGGCTGGTCAAGGCGACGGGACAATGGAAATGTGGGTTGGTCCCAAGGCTGTGATTCTGTGATGACCAGCTTTCAGTTACCCCTGTGGGAGTTCCTGACTTGTTAGCCTCCTGGGGTCCTGGCCCTCAGGGCAAGTACCCTCACCCCCAGGACAACATGGTCCCCTCCTTCCATCCACTCTCCAAGGGCAGGTGCATTTCTGTTGTGGGCCAGAACAGGTATAGGGTGGGGATCTAATGTCTACTCCTGAGCCGGGTTGTGACACTGAGCCAGTGACATCCATTTCAGAACCTTACTCTCTGGACCTGAAAAGTGGGCACCTTGCAGACAAGCAAGTGGAGAGAGTTAGACAGCATACCGGAGTAGAGTTGGGAATACCAGTGAGAGCTCCTGTTTAGCTTAATATAGATACAGATGGATGCTACGGAAATATTTACAGATCTGTGTATATGCGGGATTTAGTATATACACATGCTTTTCCTTACCCTGTCAGCTTAGAGGGCTGAGAAGCGATAGCACCCTAGTAATATCTAGCACACCTGGCACCCAGAACTTGGTTTCTATTATCATTCTCAAAAATAAAGAACCAGGGATTCTTGAAGAAATGGCTGGTTCTAGGACAAGGAAATATACAAGATAAGCCTGGACTCTTAGAGTATCAGAAAATAAAAATGTCCTCAAAACACATACACACTCCCACAGACAGTGATGGGAACATGTCAAAGGGACACAGAAGCCAATCTGAAAGGCCTCCCAGTGGCCAAAGCTGGAACCATTTGAGCCATAAAATAATTAATGTAGTGTTGGATTGTAACCCCAAGTATAAAATACATATCCGTGAGTCCTTACTGAGAGTCAAATGATTGAATAAATGAATAAATAGGGGAGAATAGACAAATCTCCTATACAGATGAATCTGAAAATAATTTAAGTAGATGCTCCTTAAGTGTGGGCGGTACTTAGGGACTTGCTGCCGGTGTGCACAGCACGGAGAGCAGGGGCAGGAAAGGCAGCTTTACTGTGGAGAAGCGTACGGCCAGCCGGGTGACCAAGGTCGGCGTCCGCAGCGTGAGTCAGGCCGACAGCGTGCACCCCGGGTATCGTGAGAGGAGAAAGGCCCTGTACCTCTGTGCTCCTCCTCCCAGGAGCCCAGGGCCCAGTCTCACGTGAGAGGAGTGTCAGACACACCTAAACTGAGGGACATTCTGCAAAATACCTGGCCAATACTCCTCAGATATGCCAGGGTCATTAAAAACCAGGAAAGGCAGAGAAACTGTACAGTCCAGACGATCCCAAGGAGACATGATGACTTAACGTGCTGCGGGAGCCTGGATGGGATCCTGGAACAGGAACAGGGCATCAGGTGCAAAAAAGCCCAGAACATGGGAATAAGGCGTCGACTTCAGTTCATAATAATGTATCGGCTTTGACTCCTTATTTATGACAGACATACCAAGGTGATACAAGATGTTAAAACTATAGGAACTGTATACCGTCTTCACGACTTTTCTGAACTATATACCGTCTTCACAACTTTTCTATAAATCTAAAACTATTCCAAAATAAAGTTCTTTTTAAAAACAGGGCACTTCTCCTCAAAGGCAGCTCAACCATTGAGGCAAGGGCCCTGCCTGGGACTAGGGAATGTGGCCTCTTGTCACCAGGCAAGGTGCCCTCCTTCTAGGCCTCAGTTTCACCATCTGTCAAATGGCAGGGTTGATCCCTAAGTCAAACCTTGGCAGCTGATGATTTCTTCCGCACATCACTTGAGTGGATGGAAAAGGCTTTTTAACTAGAGGCATCTGGCCGATGGCAGCTTTTACTGGGTGGGTGGATTGGGCAGAGAGGACAGTGGCCTGGCTAGGGGTCAAGTCCCATCTACTCGGACACCTTCCTTGCTGGGCCTTCCTCTTCAGGCTGTGCCCCAGGCCTCCCTCATCCTCACCTCTCAGCCAGTCCTTGGGAGCCCTGGGCAGTGGGGGAGTTTTGATGATGTAAGGGTACAGCGCTGCGTTTTCATGCACTGTTTCCTGGGGCCCTAGAATGAAAATTTTAACGGCTCAGAAGCTGTGCACTTAAGGTGTCTCCGTGTGGGTTCTCAGAAGGGTATTCCAACTAGATGCAGAGATAAATATGCATCCTCCTCGTCTTTGATTAGCAGTCACCGCCCAAATCGCACATCCTTGGGGGGCGGCGTACTCCCCAGTGGGAGAAACGGCAGCTTCACGAGGGATGGCCGTGGTGCTTTGCGGCTTTTTGGGCTTTGTGCCTTGTGGGCCACAGGCTTCACAGCAGAGCTAGACCTGCTGTACCACGCTGGGAAACAACCCAGAAAGGGAAAGGAAAAGAGAACTGTAAAAACAAATGCAGAGTTGTCCCATAGAAAAATAGGGTTTATAGTTAAGGTCATCATAGTGTATCAGTCCGCCAAGGGTCCAGGCACGAGCTGACTCTTGCTGGCAGGGCCAAGCTCTATGGGGTGTGCCGGTGCCTCCCTACCACTCCCTCCCCAACACACCTGGGAGCCAGGCCCTATGAGGTCTGATGCAGGGCAACCCCTCAGACTCCTTTCTCACCTAGGTGGGTCAGGCCCAGGACCTCCGGCATCTGTGACATTCGTGCCACCGTCCTCCTCATGCTGTTGTAACTGCCTGTCCCTGGGCGTGAGCCTGGTTTCAGTGTTTCTTCTGATGCCAGCAGGACGGTAGCTGAAACATCTCCACAATGGTGCTGTGGCGTAGTTTAATGAGTGGCAAATGCACTTACACATACAGAAAAAAACCTACACAGATCCCCAAACCTGTTAGCTGGAAAATATTCCAAAATCAACACATTTTAATCCACTAATTAATACAGCTAAAAGGCATTTTTCATATTAGACTTATTAAAATCACTTGTATTTAAGTGTTTTTGAACTCATATTTTCCAATGCTGTGCGTTTTTCTAAAGTGTTCTAGTCATGTTATGCAAATGCCTATTTAAATTACCAGGGGTATTTGTTTTCTATTTCTACTCTGTAAAACATAATTTTAATACAAGTTATTTGTGAAATGCACATTGGAAAAAAGAAAATAAGATTTGAGATGGCATTTCTATGATAATTTTATTGCAAATGTTGACCATGTTTTTGTATTTGTCTGCAAAAGGTAATGCAAAATATACATAAGACATATTTCTGGGATTTATTGTTGTATGTGACTAAATTAGTAAAGGGAAATTTGCTTCATTTTTTGAATCTGCAGCAGGGCAGTCCATCACCTGGCCTGAACCTGATGCAGGGGAGTCCATCACCCTGAGTCATGTTTCAGAAGGAACAGTCACGGCCACTCAGCAAGCTGAACCCCGTGCCATCAGAGAGGAAATTTACTGTTGCTCTGCACTTAAACAAGATTTTCTGACACCTGTGTGCTGCCAGACATGACATTTGAGGCAGAAACACAGGCCTTTGCAGAGGAGAGGGAGGCTTGGCTTGAAATAGGGCAGAAATGCTGAGTGGAGGACATGACCAGGGTTCTCAGGGTAGCAAGGTGGCCAGAGGGGTGGCCAGACTCCAGGGCAGGGGGGAGCCCTGGGAGATGGCCCCAGGGAAGGTTTGCCTTTGTGGATTTATCTAAAATGCATAATCTTACTACTGCCGTCACCTTTGTGATACATGTGATACAGGCATAATGAGATGACTGGAAGTAAAAGGTGAAGTTGGGCAGGGAATCCTAGAGAAGGGGTGAAGTATTAATACTATTTCCGATCTCCCTCGGAGCCATGGCCAAAGGGGAAACAGTGAACTCACTGCCCTTCACTGTCCAGTGAATATCGGCCTGTTAGGAGGAAGTGCGGTTGACCCTGGTCTCCCAGCTGCAGTGGAATCCACAGCGGCCTCTTATCAAGTAAGGCAGGGACCCTGTGAGCTCCGTGCCCAGTGATGTTTACAGAGGGGGCAGAAATGCCCCTACAAAAGGCAACTGGATTCTTACTAGTGGGTAATGGGAGTCGGTCACAGTTTTTAAAGATGTTCCGGTGCTGGCGTGGGGGGCGCCTGTGACCATGGGAGACCCGTCTGCAGCCGTCCGACCCGGGTCACTCCTCCGTGCGCTCACTAGGACCCACCCAGGGGTTTTCCTCAGGCTCTCCTGAGCCCGGGGAAGGGAGGCTGCCCATCCCGAGTGCTCAGTGGGCGGTCTCGGGGGAAGCCCCCCACCCCATCCTGGGGGGAAGCAAAAACTCTCATCTGGGGTAGCCCACCTGGGGCAACCCCTCTGTTGATGGCTGTGGAGAGATACAGGCAAACCCTGGTTTGCCCTGGATGAAGGGGTCTTCTGGTGTCTTCCAAGCACACACAGCAGGTTCCCGTTCACAACAGACTCAGTGAGTTTTCTCAGCTAACTTGGATTCAAATCGAAGCGGTGTGACTTTGGTCTCGGCCTTCACTGCCCCAAGTCTGTGTCCTCGTCCAGAACCACAGAGAGGACAAAACCAGCCAGGCAGAGACGGTGGGAAGATGACAAAGAGGGTGCGCCAAGGACCCACTCCTGGTGGTGTGGAGGGTGCCCATGAAGACTGTAATGCCCAGCGGCAATGAGAGTGGACACCGGAGTGGGGTGGCACTTCGCTGACAAAGTGCTCTGTGTCCATGATCTCTTAAATCCGTGCAGAGCTCCTGTGAGGTTAGGTACAACTGTTATCACCCCATTTCACGGAGGAGGAATTGGCTCAGGGAGGTTCAGTGACTTGCCGCGTGATGCACAGCATGTCAAAGATAAGGCTAGGACGAGTCGCGGGTCCCAGAGCCTCATTTGATGTTCCCTTTATCTTATCTCTTTCCCCAGGATCTGGGTGGCACTTTCCGGCCAGGCCCACCATCTTAACTTGGACAGGACTGGGCCTCTGAGGGTCAAAGTGTGCTCAGCCAGGCGCTGGAGCCCCATCTGGGGGCTCACTTGCCACCCTCCCCGGTTCTTCTCTGCCCCTCGCACCAGCTGGCGCTGGGTTAATTAGTAAGGCCCGTGGCTCCGTATCTAAAAGGGAAGCAAGGGGACCCCGGCTGTGTCCCCTTCCTTTGCATGCTCCATGAGTCTCAGAGCTGGTAAATAAAATAATCGATGCCCACACTAGACTGGGGAGCCAGGGGTTTCCGTTCCCAGAGCCAGGCCTGAGTGCCGGCTTCTGTCACTCAGAGGACATGCCGAGCCCCTTTGGACAGCCTATTCAGAGAACTGTTGCTGGGGAGTAATGTAGGGCGTGTGGCGGGAGAGCTAGCCGTCCTGGCGCAATGCAGGGAGACAGAAGGCCAGACGGGAAAGTGTAGGAGCTCTGACAGTAGGTTTAATTTTTTCAAGCCTTTAGAGACACTGATAAGCCCAGAGCTTTGCCCCACACAGTTCCCAAGTTGGTCAACAGATGTTTAAAACATCTGAGGGGTGTGGAGCCCCTAGAGCTGGCTTTGCTGGCACGCTCAAGTGGGCGTTCGCTGAACATCACTGGTGCACAAGACACACGCTTCCTGGCCCGCAGGAGAAGGGGCTTCCTCCTGGGAATCGGTCAAGGTCTCTGCTCCCCCCTCCCCTTCTGGGCTGCTGTGTCAGCCTCTGTCTGAGAGGATCTCCCGGCAGAAGGTGGATCTCTCGGTAGCAAAGGCCTGCTTCCCTCCCGTGCTGGGCACCTCTGAACCCCACCCAGCTCTAGGGGCTGGGTCTGCAGACGCCACAGAGGGAGTCAGCAAAGGTGACTCAGGTTCATTCAGTAAAGAATGTGTGCTTTCCACGGGATGTCTTGGATGCAAGTCTCCAAATGGTCATGGGATCTGGGTCCGGGTCTGAACTGGGCCTGAGGTCCTGATGGGGATGGAGGCAGACACAGGCCTGGTCTCAGCGGCTCACAGTGAGGGGCAGGGGGCAAAAGCAGGCATCAGATAAATGGTCACAGATGCCAAATTAACGATCATGGATTGCAAAGGGCTTTGAGGGACAGCATGTAGTGGGCCGGGACACAGAAGCCTCCCGGGGAAATCAAGCCTGAAAGGAGGCTGCAGGGCCCTCAGTCATCCATGCGCTCCACAGCGGATTACTAAGCTCCTACTCTGTGCCAGGAGCTGGCTGAGGGGCTGGGCTTACACGGCTGGCCATGCCTAACAGGATCACTGTTCTCCTGAGCACAAAGCTGGGGCCAGGGCTGGGGAGACAGACTATGAACAAGCAAAAAAAATCCATAATTTGAGGGTGGGTGATTAGTGCAGTGGAGGAAATAGTGCAGGTGACAAGACAGGGGGATGAGGGGTGGGGAGGCTTCCTGTGGCCCAGGCGGTCAGGAGGACCCCTCAGAGGAGGCAATGGAGGAGCAGCAACCTGAACGAGATGAGGTGGGAGAGTACCCCTGGCAGAGAGAACGGCAAGTGCAAAGGCCCTGTGGCAGGGAGGAACCAGGAGCGTTGAAGGAAACAAGGAGTTATGCGCCTGGAGTTTAATGAGGAGAGGGACCCAAGAGGAGCTTGCATTGTAACTGTTTGTAGTGACTGGTCAAGGTGGACAGAGCAAAATCTGAACCAAGGCTTCCTGGTGGTGTGGCTTTGAGGGGCCCTGAGGGACAGAAGCGTGGGGGCCAAGAGGAGGCCGTTTGCTTGTGGTAGAGCCAGAGAGAGCTTCTTGGAGGGAGTGGAGTCTGAGCTGGTCTTCGAGGAGTGAGAGATGGACTGTGGAGGCGGAGGAAGGAAGGTGTGGGTGGGAAGGACTGGGGACAGGGACGTGGTCTGCCTGGCATGGGGTTCAGGGGGCCACAGCACGCCAGTGGGGATGACCCAGGCTCTCTGCCAAGATCTCAAATGCCCAGCTGAGGAGTTAACAGGCCCAGGTTCTGGTTCCTGCAGGTCAGGGAGGCCTTGGTGGGCCCCGTGCCCAGAGACGGTGGGCTCCAGATCCGAGAGGGGCCCGGGTAGCCAACCACCTGCTACTCACCGCAGCCTGGGCGTGCCCGCACGCTCTCCCCTCCCGGTCTCCCCCTGCTGCGCGCTGAGCTCCAGGCACACAGGCCTTTTTGCTGTTGTGCAGACTCACGTGCACATTCACACCCCAGGGCCTCTGTACTTAGCATTTCCTCTGCCAGGAAGGCTCTTCCCCGGCCCTCCACATGGCCGGGTCCTCTGCTTCACTCAGGCCTCTGCTCGTATGTCTCTGACATTGCACTCCAGGCCCTCTGCCGTCCCATCCCTGTTCTTACCATGGACAGGGATGAGCTTCCTTCTTCACTGTACATCTCTCACCTCTCTCCCAACCAGAAAGGAAGCCTCAGAAACTCTGGACATTGTCCATCTTGGTCCCTATCTTGTCCGCAGGACTAGAACAATGTCCTGCACAGTACCCATCATGAATGAATATTTTAGGGGCCCCTTGCATAACTGGGGTAGCCAACTGAGCTGCTGTCCTCCCGCTAGAGGGCACCCCAGGCCTCCAGGGTCCGGCTGCACCCCACCCGCTGACCAGGGGGGTCTCGGTTCTATTCTCCCTCGGGGCTTCAGCCGCAGGAAGGCCAAGGGTGTTCCGGGGTTGGTTTTTGTAATTGGTTTGATATGATCATGAAAAGTATCTAAAAATTGGACAGCTGGAAATGTTTTCCTCCCATTTATTACTTAAAACAGCCTTAGAGTTTTGGGTTGTTTTTAAAATCAGATTCTCCTCACTAAAAAAAAAAAAGAAAGAAGGAAAATTACCGTGAGCGCACTCTCTCATACTTTTGGAGAGACCCCACAGGTCATGCTGAGGCCGCTGTGTGGGGGGTGCAGGGCCCCTCAGCGGAGTGTCCAGAGCCGGGTTCCAGCCAGCCTGCAGTCTTCAGATCAGGAGGGGAAGATAAATTGAGTGTGTTGCACAGTTAGACATTAACCACGACAGTGAAAAAGTATTGTGAATGTTAAAATGGCCCAGACTAAAATATACTGAGGTTAAAATACAGGGTAACTTTACAAATCACTAATAATTTCTTTGGCTTTCACTGCAATAACATTGATTTAATTCATTAGATTCCTTTCTAAATCTATATTTCAGTTTTAGAGTTGTCAGTTTCTGTTAATGACAATTTTGCCCCATCTGTTCCAACATGAAAATGAGGCTCCTTACCGCAGACAAGATAGATCTCTAAGAGTTTAAGAAGGAGAAGTCTTAAAGGTATTTCACTTGGATTGGGCCCCATTTGATGATTCACACTCAAAATGAAACCGCCCACAGAAAAACTTTGCGTTGATGTCCGCGGAAAGATGACCCCCCACCCCAGAACCATCTGCCTGCCCCGGGGCTACCCTCGTGTCAGATGGGCCCCCTGTGTCGGCATGGTTTCATATTTGGGAGGGGAATATTCAAAACATTCCTATGCATTCTTTTTTTTTTTTCTTTTTTAATGACAGAGCAATAATTCTGGGTGTCAGCATATCAGAAATTCCAGCAGCTGTGATTAGAATGAAAATGAGTTGCTGTAATTTGGCCATTCCAGTCGTCATATTACAGTAAGTCATTTTCCTAAGCCCGGTGAGCTGCTGTCTGCCAAAGGGGGCAGTGTCTGGGTTTCCAGCTCTGTAAGAAACATCTCTGGTGATTCCCTCCAGCCCACCAGCCCACACATCTGTCAGTCTTCTGCAGGAGACATGTTTGAAAGCACGGGTGAGGGGTGTGTGCCCAAATCTGGAACCAGATGATGACACTCTGGGGGGTCGGTACGGGCTGGGCGCAGGCTTTGGGAAGCCATGAACCAGAATGTATGGGCATTCAGATTTACTGGAGAGGGGACCCTGCCTGGCCCCGAATGGGGGAGGTGTCCCTGAGCCTGCAGCAGCGGTCCTGTGTTTTGGGGGGTAGGCATTCCACTAATTATCAATCACGGAAAAAAAAACCTGCCCATTAATGAGGACACAATATGTAGTACATGACCCAAGGAACTGTTTGTTTTTTTTTTTTTAATTTGAAAACCTTCTAGAAAAATAGCAGGCATTAGAACATATATGGAATCAGGCCGGATCCTCAAAGTTAATATTCACCATATGTATTTACATTCAACTCAACTCCCACAAATCGAGTGCTGCATTACAGCGTGGAGAGAGCGGAGATTGCCTCTCGCGCGGGCTGACATTAAGTTGAGTTACTGTTTTGCTGTAGACTTCTCTGGAAAGTCTGAAGACAGTGGAGAAAATCAGACTGAAAATTCTCCTGGTGGATCTGCCTCCTAATTTCAAATACAAATTAGTGAGATTTTAACATTTCAGATTTCACACCTTAAGCAAATTAAAAATCAACAGAAACATTAAGATTCTATGGTACCTGCTGATATGTCCAGAATATATAAAGACTTTAATCAAATACTTGGTCTTGCTCAGTTTTAAATTGTGTCAGTTTAATGGTTTCTTTTCTGCTGTTTATATTAATGACATATTCCCATCTAAATATATTGCCATGCTGAAAAGCCATCACAACATTTCTAAGGTTGAATGAATGTAGTTGCATTCATGGTTTTTTAATAAAAAGATCTCTTTCTATTAAGTACCCCCCCCCTTCGATTTTTTTTTTTCTCTCCAAGGACTGAGGCTCTCCACGGTGTTTCAGAGCCATACAAATGCACGTGGGTAACACCTCCTTTCGCGTGCAAATGCCTGCTTTCTAGCCACGGACAGCTGAGGGGTCGCCATTTCCTCACATACCCTGGCCCAGGATCAGGCCCTGGAGGGGAGGGGAGAGAGAAACACAAACAGCTTTTTCTAAGCATCAACTGAAGGTCTCGTCACTTAGTCTGTCCTTCTCAGCAGACAGGTAGCATCTGCTCCTGAGTCAGCCGGTGAGGGCCCTGTCTCGCCTAGATGTGTCTGGGAGGATGTGCAAAGGAGCATAAGGCAGGGTGAGCGCAGGAGCAGGGAAACCTTTGAGATACAGGCTTGGGATTTAAGACCCCTTCACTACCTTGATCACTGAAAACATCTCCAAAGGGCTTCCACACCCACCTGCTTAAATTTTTGTGCTGTTTTTCTGATGTGGAGCTTGTCTGGGGCCCTGAGATGCCGAGTAACACATCGTGCTGTGCTCCGGGAAGGCTTCACGTGGGTCTCTAGTTTTGACAAAACTGAAGTTAAACTGTCTAATTTTATAAAATTAGTCAATTATTAGGGTGCAGAGCAAGGGAAGGAGGGTGAGGCCCAGGTTATTCAAGGATTCCTTGAAGATAAATTCCCCAGGAGCCAGAAGACTTTGGACTTGACTGCTCTGGACCTGGGGCAAAGGACCTCAGCTGTCTGGCCTAGCGCCTCACCTGTAGGAAGCTGGAGTGTGAAAGATGGTATCTAAGGAGTTTTCTAGTTCCAGGACTGTCTCTTATGGAAAATAGCCAGATTTTTAAATTCAAGTGAGTTCAATTAAATCATAAGTGGCCCGTAACTGTAACACAAACAAATGTATTATTATCCCTATGTTTACAGTTACTATGTAACGTGAGGCACCGGGAGCTAGTCATTTACAAGATCGGGTCAAAATAAAGACTTCACCTGTCTATTTTTAAATTTATGGACTTACATTTAAATATTCCAAACATTCCCATCAAAATAAATAAGGTAAATAAGCACAACTGTGCACACCACCCCACGTTACCGAATCTTAGCAGAACGTCCTTGCCGCTCCAGACAGTTTTCAGGGGCTGAGACATTTCCTGCAGCTGTGTGACCTGAGTTCCCTGCAGCCTGGGACGGACATCACAGCCAGAGGAGCTGCCTGCAGTAGGGGCTGCACTTGGCAGGACCACCTTGAACCTCTTTCTTCTTCATCCTGAGAAGGGAAAGAAGGATCATTCAAACACAAGGACACACGTTTGACCCGAAGGCCCAGGAAGAATCGCTCGGTGCAACGTGCACACAATTGGAAGGCGAGAGAAACGAGGCGATTAAAGTTAAAAATGAATATGTGTGACCTAGGAAACTAGCCTTATGAAATAATTAGGCCATGAAACTCAGGACGAGGGCATGTCAGTCAGGTGTCTGTTGAACAAGAGACACATTCCCCCCTTCCTACGCCTTTTCTGAATGGTGGCAAAGGACCTTAGTTTTCTTGGGCAGATGGTTTTAGAAACAATTCATTTCTGACCACGCAGGACAGCAGATTCAAGAGGTGCCTTTCTAAGCCAGTTGTGTTGAAACCATGGACTCTGGCAATCAACTAGAAACATTCCTGAATATGGAATCTTTACCTGTTTAAGGAAATTACATATTTCAAGCAAATTAATTCTGTCTGGATCAGGTACAGCACACAATCAGCTATGTTATGCAAATAGTTATCTTTGTGGTCGAAATCGACAACTTATTTTCTTCCGTAATAAAGAGAAAAGGGGAATAAGTTATTATTAATTATGTACAAGATAAAATATTTTCTTGCAAGCTGTGGGTATCATTTCATTATGAAGGCTTTCCTCAAGCCAGTCTCTGGGCCCCTGTTGAAAGGACATTCCTTAGGCCACCGATCACTGGGACGGTCGCCTGGGGGGCCGAGCCTGGGGCTGCTTCTCTTGGGAAGCCCGTGTGGCGAGGCTGCATGCCTGGTAGTCTCTGCCAGCAAGCTGGCCCAGCCTGGGCTCTTCCCTCAGGCTGCAGTCTGGAGGGAAACCTTATTTATAGAGCTTGCTCGACCGCAGTCAGTATCAGCTCCAGTTATAGATGAGTTAATGACACTATTGATTATGCCATGACCCATGTTAATACCAAGTGAGTTGCCTCTCAGCCATAGGGCCGTGTTTATGAGCTATTTCTGCCCTCCTGATGGTGGCCGAGTCCTGCAGGAATATCACTCTTCATTCTCTATTCGGATCAAAACGAATGAGACTTTTGTGACCACCTGCGGAGCACGATGCAGAAGCAGGGACTGGGTGACGCTCATCCCACCTAGGGGCCTGTGTGGCCTGTGTCTCAGGGGAGCCATGGATGGAATAGCCTGCCAGGTTGGCCGACTGGGGACTTCTCCTGGCCTGGTCACATCCCAGACCATATTGACTGAATCTTTTAGGGGGTGTTTTCCCAGGGTCTGAGCTCATCCAAGCTGGATGGATTTTCAACCCCAAGTCCTCAGTCAGAGTAACTTAAGTGTGGAAATCCGTCAGAGCATCCGTGGGGCTACGGCATGGTTGTCTTTGGCTTCCTGCCATTTCATTTACGAGGTACTTGTATTTGACAAACGGATCTCATTTATGCACAGATATCAGGCTTCTTCCTGCCTGATTATCAGGCACGAGGCCCGCCCCGACCTTGGCCCCACGCCGGTTACCTCGGTGGAGGGACCATTGCTTTCCTGGCTTCTGTGAAGGCCCGTTGCAAATATGAGCCTGTCCCCATTCTTCTGGCAGAAGGAGTCTGAAGCCGGGAGCTGTTTGAGTCTTTGCAGCACAACATGCACGCCCAGGAGAGACATTCCTGCCCCCAAAGCATGTGGCGTTTCTGGGGATAGACTTGGGCTTTCAGGGCACCCAAGAAACAGTGGGGTCAGTGGCCCAGGCCCACCCCTCTGCTGCTGTGAGGGTGGGGGCTGAGGGCAGGTGCATGGTCCAGCTCTTGTGGTGGGGGGCGGGCAATCTCCAGCGGGAGGGGCATGGCTGACAAGCCCAAGGGTTTTCACGAAGCCCTGAACTCCGAAGTCTTTCTTCTGCCTTCCCTGGCTTGGCTCCAGGCCCACCTCCCTTCTTCCTCCTGGGAAGCAGGTGAGGTCTCCATCGGCCTGCGGGTGGGATAACAGGCAGAGATGCCTTGTTAACCACCCTTCCTCCATCCAGGTCTGTTTATGGATTCCTCGGATGGAGTCTGTCAGGCGGCTTGAACCGGTGGTGGACAGCTGGGCCGCTTGGCCCTTTATGGCGGGTGGCGGCTTCCCAAGGCTGTAACTGCATGTGCCCGTGGGTGCCGAGGGATGCGCCTCCCTCGGTTAGCCTTCTGAGGGGTGCCCTCCCGAGCGGTGCGGTCAGGGCCGGGCGCTGCAAGCTGCTCTGCTGCCCTGGCTGATGAGAGCAGGGGCAGAGGGCCGTACAAAGCAGACCCAGGCCGGGCGGCTGGCAAAGGCTCCACCCAGAGAGGACGCCCTCCCCCGCCCCGGCCCAGACTGATGCTTTCACGGTGATGAGGCCTCCCGGGGAGGCACCTTATTGCTTTTCATAGAAACAATCTCCACTGAAAGAAATTAATTGTTTTTGTGTTGATGGGAAAGAAAAGGAAGAAGCTATTTTAAAGTGTTCTCCCTGCTTGGAAGAGTTGGAAAGCAGGTTGCAGACGGCTCCCTCAAGACCCACGCCCCGAGAGGCACCAGACCCTCTGTGGGCGGGCTGCTCTGCCGGGTGAGCAGGCCACCCAGGACACACTCTTGGGTTTAAGTCCCAGCGCCGTTGCTTGCTGACTCTACCATTCCTGTGCCACAGTGTCCTTAATCTGAAAAATGAGGTGATAATGTTTCCTTATGGGGTGGGGCTGCAGGGATGAAATGAAGTACTATGCGTTCAGTGCCTCTTCTGGGACACAGCAGCTGCCCGGCCACGGCTGAGAGTAGGAATGGGGCACGTCCGAGGGCTTGCAGCTGGCTGTCCCCAGACTTCCCTGTGGACCAGATCCAGCTGCCCTTGCCTCCCCTCCGCCCCTCCACCGCTGGACCTGTGCACATTAACTGTTCCCATGTAAGCCCTGAGCCCCTTCGTCCCAAAGCTCTGACCAGCCTGGTCACTCGCCTAACAGGTCACCTCCACTTGGCTCTGAGGCGGAAGGGGCTCACCTCACCTTTGGCTGGCCCAGTGTGGGGCTCCAACCAGGCTCCGATCCCACCTTTGGCTGGCCCAGTGTGGGGCTCACGGGGCCCCTGTCACCCCCACTGCAGCACAGAGCCTGCTTCCAGGGACGCTCCATAAACACTGGACCCACATGCACCAGTGCATCCTAATGGGGGACCCTGCAGTACATTTAGTGTTTACAGAGCATCTGGGAGATAACGACTTTTATGGGAGGGATTTTAATTAGTGCTGTGGCTAAACGCAGTGGAGTTAACATAGGTGGAATTGGCTGGTGTGCTGACTTCCACAAGAGGCTTCTGGCCGAGAGAGGTGGCCGGGTTTATCACCTGATCCCTGGTTTTAAAGGGGGTGGGGGTACTGCTGAGAACCACCAAGAACAAAGCAGTCGATGCCACCCCCGGGCTGGTCAAGGCGGGGCTGGGCTGGAGTGACCTGGGTGGTCACACAGGCTCCATGTTTAAAAGGGTCCCACATTCAGTTTAATACTCTCTTGCATTGTCTTGAAATTCTTAATAGTTTAATGATCAGTAAGCTGAAAGCAGAGAGTGTCGGTAGAAAGTGTGTGTATCAAGAAGTAAAATAAAACCAGCTGAGTAAGTTCTGTGCGGCTTTCCCTTTCTTCTGAATGAAATACAGATGGACGTATGAGCGATGAGACACAGATTGTGTCGTTCTGGTGATTCTGCATGTGAGTTGAAGGCTCTTATACTTGTATATAAAATTGGCGTGGCACAATAGAAAGATGAATGGTGAAATCCATGCTAATAATTTAAAGTTTTAATTTTTCTTTAGTCAGAAGGACATCACATAGCAATTTAAAAACACCACGGCGAGTCCAGAGAAAGAAAGCAGAGGAAAGGAAATTGCTTTGTATAGTAACCTCACCAGTGTTTTCTCCCTGCTCTTTGAGCCAGGGGCTCTGCATTTTCCTTCCTCGTGGGGTTTTGCGTGCTGTGTAGCTGTCCCTGAGTGCAGGACCCCAGTGGGCTTTGGCTCTGGAGGTCAGGAATGTGTGGGTCTTTTGCAACAGCCACGTGAGATAAGGGCGGCAGCAGAACAATGATGAAAGTAGAACTAACTTGCCTCTAGTAGGGTTACCAGGAGCCAGGTGAGGCCCTAAACCACGTACACGGATTATGTCGTTTAACCTGCAAACCCACAGGGAGGTGCCTTTGTTACGCCCATTTTACAGTTAAAGACATTCAAGGCCAGAGAGGTTGAGTAACAGGGCCAAGAAGGCACAGAGCAGCATTCAGGGCCCAGCTCGGGTCCAGGGCCACATTCCTCCAACTCCTTGCTCCTCTGCGGCCCCCATTTTGCCTATTTAATGGGCGGAAGGGCCTGAAGCTCAGAAGAGCGGCTAAAGGCACAGTGAGAGAGGACAGGGGCAGGCCTGGGACTCAGCCTCAAACCCCATGCCTCCCAGACTTCTGCTCCTTCCTGTGAGCCACGTTGCCTCATCCAGACTGGAAACGCTTCCCTCTTTCCCCTGAAAAGGCATGTCATCATCTGTCATCAAGGGCTCCAGCTCTCACATCAATGACCCGATGGGCAACTTTGTCTGCTCCAGATTCCTTTCTGAACGATGACTCGAGACCTCAAAGTAGCTGTGTCTGCCCTCTCATTGGTGCCTTCACGCCTGCACACAGACCCCCCCACACTGTACAAGGACACCAGCATCGAGGTGCATGCACACACGCGGGCACACTGCTCAAATACACAGCAAACACGCACACCCAGACATACTACTCAGAAGCACGGACACACATGAGCAGACCTACGTGCAGACCCGTGCACACCGATGTCCACGCACACACAACGAAGGGTACACAGGCACACACATATACATGCACGTGCGCATAGGAGGCCAGACACGCCCGTGTGAACTGAACATACGCAGAACAGATGCAAGGCCCAAACCAGCACTGCCAGGAATCCCAGTAAGTCAGTCACAGACCCATGACCACGGGCACTGGCATGTGCCTGACATGCTCCGTGACGAATCTGAAATGGCTGAGGGAGTCACCCCCGAGGTTCGTCGGCAGCTCTAAAACACGCCCTTATGCTGAAGGAGCTCCGGTAGGAGGCAGGGAAGTAAGACAGAAAACGGCCCTGGAGTCATGTAAGATCCCAACTCAGGATGGCCTATTTGCAGGCAAAAGTTTGTTCTGTATTTAACAAGAATGTGGGCTTAGCAATCTCGGGGTGATGGTGCTTGGGCCTTGGGCCTGCTTTGACAGCCACGATCTCTTCTGGAGCTCCCCTCGGGTGGAGAAAGCGGACAGGCAGCTGCAGAATGATGGCAGACACAGGTCAGCAGGTGTTCGGGTCAGAAAGGACAGCTCACAGGGCCTGAGGCAGCCCAAGAGGGCTTCCTGGTGGGGGAGGTCCTGGGCAGCAGCTCACAGGGCCTGAGGCAGCCCAAGAGGGCTTCCTGGCGGGGGAGGTCCTGGGCAGCGCTGTTCCCGTCTCTTCTTTCCTTCTGCCCCCTTGGCCACGACCAGTCCACCTGGGGCAGGGTCCTTGGGGAACTCAGACCACCTCTGAGACAGTGAAGGGTCTTTCTTACCTTACTCCCCTCCCCCATCCATCGCCTCTAGTGTAGGTTCCAGTTTTTGCCCCATCTTCCAGATGAAGGAACTTAGGCTCAGGGAAGTCTTTGACCTGGGGTCTCACAGGTAGGAGCGGGAATGGCTAGGTCCCAATCCAGGGCCATCTGGTTTCCAGGCCCGACATCTTCCATGAGGTTTGAGGTGTGCTTTGCACTCCTCACTTAGAGAACTGGGTGCGGAGCTGGCTGCCCCGTGAAAGGGGGTGCAGAGGACCGCACTAGGTTGCGTGGGAGGTGGGTGCTTTGCACCATCCATGCTGGACAGGAGCCCGGGCATGCCCGTCTGTGGGCTGTGTGACCTTGGCCGGTCACTCCTTTGTCTGGGTCTCAGAACCTCGGTCTGTGAAATGGGTGTGAGGGTTCGGTGAAATCAGACATGTCAAGTGCTTTGAACATAGATTTTCTCAAAGTAAGTCTCAGCAAGTGTCAGGACCACCATTTCCACTGTTGTTATAGCTGCTGTTGCGAGCCTACCTGGGGTCATGGCATAATTGGAAAAAGAGAACTGCAAGTAGGTGCTAGAGGGGTAGGAATAAGATGACTACGGTTTTGACACCAGACAATGCTTGATCAGGGGCAAAGACTCACTGGGAATATGCTGGCTTCACAAGGTCAGCTTCCCTACTGAGGCCCCACACACAACATTTCCTGTTGCCCGATTCCCTGACTCTCCAGTTGTGATATAGCCTGGGCTAGACGTGATGTGAGGTCTTGCTGTGTGACGTTAAACATATGTCTCAACCTCTCTGGGCACCAGGTTTGTCCTGTATATGATGAGACCAATGACCTCTACCTCGAGGTGGTTTCTGGAGTTAGAGGAAAGGAAAAGTGTGAAAGAGCTTTGAAAAGGGCCACAGAGTACAGGGCAGTAAGATCCTTCCTAGAGGCTAAAGATTCCCCTGCAGATAGCACCCCCTGCTGTTCAGGAGGATATCAGAGAACTGAAAAGAGGAAGTGGTCCTAGGCCCTGCCCCAGCCCACATCTCAGGAAAACCCAAGAGCTTTCCAGTCCTGAAAAGGTGGCGTTCTGCACCCAGTAGTTTCCATGGAGAAAATTCTAGTCCCTGCCATTTTTCAAACCATTTGACCTAATTTATACTTTTATCATTTTAGGCAATTTTGTCATTTGCATTTGGGAGTGGGTGGTGCACAGAGCAACTGATGAAATCCCTCCCGAGTCACCCTCACTTTCCCGCTCATATTCAAGCCATGATAGACATGATTTGAATATATGTGCATATGTGTTTCTATGTGTGTGTATGTGTGTATATGTACTTGTACGTGTGTGTGTATGTATGTGTGCCAAGGTGTGGAAGAAGGGTACACTAGAAAAGTCCCGGGATGGCCCATATTTGTTTTCCTTTCAATCTTTATAATAAAGCTGCATACAAATGTGGAGAGAGTTGTGAATTTTCATCCCTGACCTTTGTAGACATAAAACCATCCTATTATCATATACCTGTCAAAAGAGAGGGAGAGTCAGATGAATATTCTTTGCCTTTTATGCATCAA
>JAQQAC010019400.1:916697-1004213 GCA_029783875.1 Phataginus tricuspis
GGTTTTCCTGTCCCAAGCCTGGGCAGCATGTGTCAAGAAGTATGCACAGAGAGACCCTCCATACAGCTGCCCAGGATTTTCCCAGGAGCCCTGCTGTAACCTTGTACAGAGCAACAGAAGGCCCACTTTAGGGCAGGAATACACTTACTTGCAAGCCCTGTAGATCCCATGTCATCCTTAAGCTGAGACGTCACCAGTTTCTTGCCTATCACTCTGACCTGGTGTGGCCTAAGGCCAGTGGTCACTTGGTAGGGCCAGAGTCTCTGGAGGGAGAGGCCATGTGTGTGTGGGACACTGGTGGGAGATGACATAACTGATGCTTCAGGCTCTTGGGAAGGACAGTCTGGGTGGGCCTGCAGGAGAAGAGAAGGGACACAGAGGAGGTGTAGGGCAGAAGGAGAGCCCCATGGATGCCACGGTCTATTGTCTTTATGGCCTCACCTCCCCCCCTCCTATCACTAGGGCTCCTTGGTGACCACTGAAAACTCCTTTCCTCCCTGGGGTCCTGGCAGCAGCTCCTGGCAGTGTTTCCTGGAGGAAAGCCACCTTTGCATGTCCAGAGACCACTCCTTCAGGAGAGAGCAGGGAGCCTGGGGACAAGGCCTTGGGGCCTGCTCTGCCCGTGGGGACGCTGAGATTCAGGGGATGTCCATCATCTCTCTTCACCCGCTGAGAGGTGCAGCCACCCTGGCCAGCATTTCTCTCTGCTACGGTTTGGGGTGTGTAACAAGACAGAGGCACCAGGACTTGGCCAGTTGGAAGGACTTTGCTCTTGGATATTGAGGGAATACCCTGCGGGGAGGCAGGCTGCTCCCTGGACACCTCTTCCTCCTGGGAGACCCTCAGAGTCCGCGGGAGAAGCCACTCAGCCTCGCAAACAGTCCCTAATTTACTTCCCCTGACTGCCCTGAAGGCCTAGAGCAACAGTTAAGAATCACATTACTGCCTTTTATCGTCTCTAATTTTTACCCAAATGGTTTCTGTTGCGCCGGCTAAATAGTGATCTTGTTTTCCCTTCTTGCATCCAGGGATCCTGGTCATTTCCTAGGGAGGCGAACCCCCCCCCCCCCTCTTCTCCTTCCTCCATGCAAACCTCCTTCCCTGTCCTCCGTGCAGTGGGGCAGGGAGCAGGGGCGCCAGGGCTTTCCTGGGAGGGCGATGTCTGTGTGGTCTTTGGTGGGGAGGCCTGTGTCTGTCCAGCAACGGTGTGAGTTTGGCAGGTAGAAAGTCCACAGAGCGGGGTCTCCTCATGCCTTCCTCACCCTCCTCCTGTGACCCTGCAGCCCCCGGCCTTGGGTCTAAGAGCCCTGCTTGGCTTTGGGGAGGCAGTCCATACAAGCTGTGTGACAGTGCAGGTCACCAAACTGCTGTAGTTGTAAGTGACGGACATCCAAGTGAAGATGGCTGGAGAGGAAAGGGATTGCTTGGGTCACAGCACCAGAGAGCCTGGTGCAGGTCTGACTCCAGGCATGGTGGAATCGAAGATGTCTCCGGGATTCCATCTCCCCCGACTGTTCAGCTGTCTCTTCCTCCACACTAGCTCCTTTCTCAGGCCGCAGACACAGAGTCACACACCGTGGCGGTCTGGGGCATCTGTGTGGGAAGAGGGATGACCTTCCTCCTGGAAAAACCAGGCCGGGCAGCGGCAAGGTGCTCCCGCCTTACAGGCGTTTAAACACCTTTATGGCCCCCAGTGCCTCTCAGGAAAGTGAAAGAGCTTGCGGGCTTGGAAGCTGGAGGGGCATATCCTCCCCTCCTCGTTTACAAGGGAGGGCGCTGAGGCCCAGAGAGGTCAAGGAATTCATCAGGGCTGCCCAGTAGGCTGGCTCGGGCTTGGGACTGGAGCCAGGCTCTCTGAAAGTGCCCCCAGGCGGGATGCCTTTCCCCTGGTAGGTCCCTCTTCCTGGCAGCCCTCAGGGTACAGACTTGACCCGCCTCATCTGCCACCCCCGTCTGCGCACTCGTCCCCCGCAAGCACCACTGCTACTTCTGTGAAGACCCAGGGATGCGTCCTTAACCTCCACAGGCTCCCGCCACACCAGCCAGGTGTGGTCCGGGAGGCCGTCCCGTGTGGTTGTCCCTGGCCCCAGAGGGTGGAGGCTGGGAGGCAGGGTCTCCCTGGGACCAGCAGCTGCACTTGGAGGGGCCCTGCCCAGGTGACTTGGGGGAGGTCACCCCAGCCCTGCCAAGCCCCCCTTCTTCCGAAAGAGCCCAAGTTAGTAGGGATAACCATCCCTTAGTTATCCAAGAGATTCTATGCTTCATAAATTATTTCCTTTCTGAGAGGAAAAGTCTGAAAATAGGATTTTAGGGTGTGTCTCAGGAGAGTGGGATAGGGATGGCCTCCCTCTGTATTTCTGACCAGTGTAATGCTAACCAGTCTCCTGCCCTTGCAGGTCAGGTGGCCCTGGCAGGACGGAGAGCGGCTTGCTGAGACCGTGTGCTCACCTCCAGGCTTGCCCCACCGACAAGCTCTGTCGTCTCTCTCCCTACTTCTGCTCCTCTGTCGTTCTTACCATCCGTGAGCAGTGACTCTGAGCTGGGCACTGGGTACCTGTCCTGACATTGGGGGGCACTGTTATTAACTCCTTGGATTGGTCGGCGTTCCCTAGAGACACAGAACTGGATATAAGATATAAGAATAAGATATATATATAAATTCTAGTGGGCTTCTGGTCGGTCTGATGGCTTGAGAGCCAGGAGAACTGATAGTATCAGTCTCGGTTCAAGGGCAGGAGAAACCACGTCCCAGCTCACAGTCAGAGAATCCTCCCTTCCTCCACCTCTTTGTCCTGGTCAGGCCCTCGGGGAGCGTGTGGCCCACCCACACCGGGAGGGTAACGTGCTTTACTCAGCCCAGCAATTCAGATGCTCAACCCTTCCAGAAACAGCCTCACAGACACATTCAGAAATAATCTTTAACCAGATAGTAGGGTATCTTGTGGTCCAGTAAAGTTGACAAAGAAAACTAACCGTCACACTCCAGTTCATAGGTTAGGAGGCTGAAACTCTAATAGTCTGCAGCAACTGTCCAAGATTTCCTGGGTAGGAAGTGGCAGAGCGGGGTCTGGACCCCAGTCACCAGCTCCCTCCCAGGCCCCTACCCGTGAGCACTGCGCCCTGCTAGGCCAGGCCATTCCCCCCATATAGACCAGGACTCCGGCCCTCGAGTGCTCTCAGCCGGCCCAGGCCAAGCGTGCAGCTCCTTTCCCCTTCCCCGCATGTCCCCTGGGGGGCTCTGATTTATTTCTAACCCAGAGGAAAATCCATGGAGCTGGCCTCCGTGTG
The DNA here is from genome assembly GCA_029783875.1 of Phataginus tricuspis. NCBI lineage: Eukaryota > Metazoa > Chordata > Mammalia > Pholidota > Manidae > Phataginus > Phataginus tricuspis. The sequence goes on from JAQQAC010019400.1 coordinate 919,986, forward strand.
AGATGCGTCGGTCAGATGCTTTCATTTCCAAGAGAGATGTCGAGCCCTGACCGCCGTCCGATCCGGGACGTGCTGGCTAGCGCCTGGGCTTCTCGCTGACAGCATGTTCTGAAATGACAGGGCCGCACGCCTTGCTCTGCTCCCGCACTGAACATGAACCGGCGTCCAGGCCAACGTCCCCAGAGCAGGTCTCCATCCGCTTGCCGATACTGTGAGTCACCCTGGCTAGGGCTGCATAAGCCAGGGGAGTCACATAACGCCCATTTCTTCCTCCCTCCTCCATCCTTTCTTCTTCCCTTCCTCTCTTTCTTCTTTTCTTCCTTTCTTTAATAGTATCTTGTGATCGCAAAATTAAAATATTTTTCTGCGTCACAAATTCAATTAGTATGTATCTGTCTGTCCATGTGACCATCCGTCTTTTCTTCTAATGAACATGTATTTCAGTCACTGTCCCCATGAGCGCCAAGATCGCCTGACTCCTGGGTCCTGTGTTCGGTTACTCCCTCCCCAGCCTGTCGCCTGTTCACTTTCACATGCCATGTATCCAGCCGCCTGGACAGACCCAGTAGGCTGGGAGGCTTGTGTGTCATCCTTGTGGGTGGTGGTGACAGAGCTTTCCCTTTCCCCGGTTACTGCGGGTGAATGCCCCTGGGCGGTCCCTCTCTGGATGCGTGTGGCTCTGTCCTTCCATCTTGAGCCGATTTATAGGCCCCCAGAAGAACTGGTTTGTCAGGGGAGAACGACCAAGGGCAGAAAACCGAGTCATCGCGGAGTCAAAATGCAGATTTCACACTGAAATACAGATACTTCATTTCGAAAGGTTGGCTGGAATGGTACTTAAAAAAGAGTTGCAGCTGGTTTCGAATAGGGCATCGGACACCAGAAACCCCATCCAAGAATTCTCTTTGGCCCCATGCCAACAGCTTCTGCTGGTCACGAATCAGCCACGTTATCCTTCCCTTCCGTCCCCTGATCCCCAGGCTCCTGTGATGGAGAGAGACAGACTGATGGACAGGTGGCCTCTCCGTCTAAGCAGGCCCCCTCCGTGGGGAGCCAGTCGGCTTTACGGCCCATTTCTGGACACCCGAGTGACCAAGCCTCGGCTGGAAGTGGGCTCTTCCATCTCCACCCCACCCTCTGCCTCCACAGAGCCCAGGAGCCTGAACAAGGGCCCTCTCTGCTTCTCCAAGGCCACACTTGACCTGACCCGTCCATATTCCAGCTCCTTCCAACCCCTAAGCATTGACCTTTTGCATGTGTCTTTACGTCCCTTTGAGGATCACCTGGCACCTGGCCCTGCCCAGCTAGGGGTGGACGCAGGAGTGACCGAGAAGGTACTGAGTGGGCTCATCGGCTTATTTATTGCTCTCCACCCACCTGGTTCCAAAAGCGTTTCATGTGAATAACCAAAATACATACTGCACAATAGTATTAAAATAGAAAAGGGAGCAGGGCAAAGGGAAAATGAAGAGTGAGCTCAGGCCAGGAGTAATTTTAAAGCAGAAACTGTGTTTTGGGGGGGGTGGAAGAGGGAACCCCGTTAAGTCAGCACAAATACAAATGTCCGAGTTTTCTGTGAAATAGGAGAAGCTGACTCACTACAGGCAAACTGCTTTGATTTAAAAAGTTTCTTCAGAGGCATTTTTAAAGGAAATCTCTTCAAGTACGCTGGTTTATAACAGCCCATTCACACAGAGCCCACAGGGAGCAGCTCCCGTGGCAAGAGTGGTCAGTTGGCGTCCGCAGCCCTGACTCCCTCCCACACGTCTGTCCCAGGTCCCGTGCATCTGCTGGGGAGCGGCTCTTCTCCAGCTCTCCCTACGCCAGTCAGGGACCGGATCTCACTGAGCTCCTTTCAGGTGCTGTGGGAGGCCGGGGCCACAGGAAGCCAGAGCAGGCTAGGGGCTCCTGGGAGAAGAGCGAGCTGCAGAGGGGGGGCCCGAGGACAGGGAGGCCTCCCACAGGAGCGGCGGTCAGACCTATGTCATCAATTCATGGTCTGCCTATTCGTGTCTCAGAGTCTTTTTTATTGTAAAAATCCATGTGTAAGGTTTCTTTATATATTGAGGGTATTCACCCAATATCTAACATTTAGCTTGTAAATACCTTCCTATTCTGCCATTTTAATTTTGCTAATAGACATTTTAAAATTAGTTGTACCAAGTAACTCCTCTTTACAGCAGGCTCTGGGATAAAACGATGAGCCCCGAGTAAACATAATCCTTGCACTCCAGCCTCGGGAGGGAAATAGGTATGAGTCAGTTAATCACACACAGAAGGGTACTCCCGCTGCCTTCAGTGCCGGACGGAACTGTGTGCGGGGCCTGCAGAGACACTGTGAGGGGGTGGCCCTGAGGACGCGACAGGCTTACGCGGGGGACGCGAGCAGAGGCTCCGGGGAGGGAGGCCTGGTGTCTCAGGCAGCAGGGGCAGAGCTTCCTGGGGCAGGACGGAGAGGAAGCCTGGTCAAGGGTGGAGGGCGTGGCTGAGTGTGGAAAGTGAGGCTGAGCACGGAGGGTCCAGACCTTGCATAGGTCAGCCTCCGTATAGGAGGGACAACTTGGGACCCTGCAGGCCCCACAGAGGAGTGTAGGCCGTGGCCTGCCTGTGGTCAGCAGTGGCGATCCGCCTCTGGGACCTACCTGACCTCACGTTCAGGAGACACGCACGCCGTTGAATCCGTTGTGTAGCCCTGGGACCCCCACAGGCAGCCCCCGAGAGGAGACAGCCACTCTGTCCTGCGCTTTACCCGTAGGGCGCACCTGCAGCCTATTCCCCCACCTTCTGTGACCAGAATTCTACACTGTGACAGAAGTCTGCAATAAAGAAAATGGAAGTGGTGTGTTTTACAGGTAGCGTGTCCTGTGAGCATCTCTGCTGGTAAGTCCGGGGCGAGCCCCAGTCGGCTCGGGGCTCACAGGCGGGATTCCCACGAAGAATGGCGCCTCTGCTGCCAACTGAAGCCGTACATGTCTGATGTCTGACAGTCTGACAGTACCGCTGCTTAACTGATTTCTTCTTATGCCCTTCTGCTTCGGGCCTCTCTCTCTTTCCTCCACTTGGCTCCTCTCTACTCCTCTTTTTCTATGTCTGGGTGATTTGAGAAAAAATTCCTGGAATATGGCAAGAGGCCTCTAAACAAGGGGAGAGAAAATTAAGCCAAATTAATTCCAGTAAAATAAGAGGAATTAGGCTTAATTTAAGCAGGTAACAGAAAAGAACCAAGCTGGTCTTTTCCCTTGCCCAGCGATAAGCCCACATCAGCTCTTTTTTGCCAGACGGAAGGACAACCTGGCTGCCTCCCTCCGTTGAGAACGGCCCATCTCCCCACGGCCCGCGTTCTCCAGGACTGGGATTATAGGTTTGCAAATCACTGACCGTGGTTGAATTTTATCATTATTAAGGTTCAGTGCTAACCTCCTCCCCTTATTTCCTTCCCATTTAAAGTTTCAGGGATAATAAATTCTTTTGATTTAGCAATTATTGGAGTACAGCATTAGTCAAACGAGGGCTTTGAGAACAAAGTAGAACGGGGACCAGGCGGGTTTTTGCCGAGATGTCACAAATACTCCCAGGCTTGCTTCTGAGAGATCGGGGGAAATGGTGCTTTGTTAAGTCTGAAATTGGATGGGTTTTAATTTAAGAGCATAGCTCCAACCTCACCTCTTTCTCTGAGCAGAAAAATAGTTATGTTTGTGGGTGACACATTCCTAAAGTAAACTGTGCTAAGCCACCGTGTTGAAATGCATTATACTGACTTGTCTAAGGCTGTGCTTTTCCGAATACAACAGAGTTGGCTAGTAATAAAAATAAATAAGAATTATATATCATTTCATTCATTGTTTGTATTGCACTTGCAAAATGCAAAGGATATAATACAATGGGTTGCAATATAGTTTTAGAAAATACAATGATAAAATTAATCCTTGATACAGGATGAGGTATGTGGGTGGATTAAAGCACAAAGCAAAGAAACAGCAGGTGCACATTGTTTTTTCATGTGAAACCTTCATAAGAGTGTATATCAGTAATGCCTTAATAAAAAAATTAAAAAAAAAAAGTGAGAAGAGAAAAAAAAAAAAAAAAAAGAAACAGCAGGTGCTTTGAAGGTGCTTCCAGGCCAGGTGCTGGACTGAGACTCATGTTCTTTCTCTGTGGGTCGGTGGAAACCAGAGCAGGCCTGTAGTGCCGCCTGACGAGGGGAAGGGGCCTCTCCCAGGGCTGCCAGAGGGGCGGGCCGCACCCGTGCATGTTGTGTGGGGTGGCTGCTGCCGTCCCGGGCAGGCTGAAGCCCTGCCCGAATCCCTTCCATCTCTGAGGGCTTCCGGTCCAGTCCTCTGTGGGCTGGACTCGGCTGGGGAGACAGATGGCCAGAGGGCACACACTGGGTACCGGCAGGGGGCGAGCCGAGCAGGCAAGCACTTGCTGATGGCTCCTTTTGCATATGGTGCAGCTCCGAGCTGGGGCGGCTGCAGTGAGATGTAGACAAAGGGGAGCCCTGGCCCTGGAATCCCCAGGTTTTCCTAAAGTCCTACGTCAAACACACTGGGCTGTTCACCTGCCAGTCTCTGGGCCCAGACCTCTGAGGCCTATGGGGAAACACCCCAACTATCCCTGGGAGCTCCAAGGGTGAGGTCTGAGGAGGATTTCCTTAGCAAACCCTAGTTCTTAGTCTTGGGGTACAGGGTGCAGGGCGAGCCCCCAGATCAACACTATGACGTCTTCCCAGTGCCTGTCGTCCTCAGACACACTGCACATATGGGAATGTTCACGCCAAGTGGACACAGGCACAAATGGAGACGTATACATACGTGTGGCTGCACTCCCTCGCATGCATGCACACGTGCAGGCCCGGAGACACCTGCATTCAGAAGACCCCCCTCATCCCATTCCTAGGGCTTCTCCAAGGTGGGCCGTCCTACCCCTTCCCCACCACGGCCCGAGGGGTCCCAGTGGGGCTGCCATCCCCTCGCCTGGACCTGCCCCAGCCCTGGCGGCTGGGTAGTAGGCTTCCCTGGTCCTCACGCCTGCTCGCCCTCAAGGGCCCTCTGTGAATTCCTGATGTTCTGGAAACAAAGCCCCTGCCTCACCTCCTGGCTGCTGGGAGGCCTGCTGGGTGTGACCCCTGAACTCTGGCACCCCATTTCCTGCATGCGCCCCTTTGCACTGGCCTCTCCGTGGCTGTTCAGAGACCTGTGTTGGCAACGGCCCCTCGCCCTCCCAGCGCTCTCCTCCCAAGCCCCAGCTGTTCCTGACACCTGCCCCCTAACAACGCTCTCTCAGCAGCAGTCCTCTGCTCTTCTAGGCCCCGGGTCAGTGAGCTCCATGGCCACCGTATGACTAGCTGACCATGTCTGCCCCTTCCTCCACACTCTCGGCTCCGTGAAGACAGGAGCCTGTCTGTTCTTCTCTCTGCCATGTCCCTGCCGTAGCTGGTGTCCAGTAATTGCTGCTGGATGGCTTGCTAGTGGGCCCGTGTGCACAGGGCTGCAGCCAGGGGTAGTGCCTCGCTGCATCTGCTTGACTCTCACGGGTACCAGGCCATTCCTGGCTTTTCCCGGTGGATGTTACTGAGCTCCTGGGAGGTCTCCAGCCCCTGACAGTGACCCGGGACAAGAACTCTGGTGCCCTGACTCCTGGCTGGCTTCTGACCCCACACGACCTCAGAGGCCTCCTACCACACTCCCTACCCAGCCGGTCTTGCTGGCAACCTCTGAGGGTCCCCCTGAAAGACTCAAAGGAAGTCCCCCCAGCACCGCCGCCTTGTGTCAGACACCAGGCCCTGATGCCACTGAAGAAAAGAAGTGTTGGGAGCTGGGCTGTTGCAGGGGGCAGAGGGGCATGCAGGTGAGTGCGTGTGGCTGGGTAGCACCTTCTCAGTGACTGTGGTGGCTTCCCGTCGGGGACTTCTCACCCTCTCGGGCGTGTACGTGAGCAGCCCCTCCAGCAGCCGCCTCTGCCCAGGCCCCCCTCAGAACCCCAGAAGCCCGGTTTGGTGATCCTGTGTTTACGGGGTAGGGTGGTTATCAGACAAGACTGTGGGCTTTTTAGGAGCAGAGAACCCGCTCATGAGGTCAGCCTAGCACCAGAACCCGCTTGCCACATGTGCTCATTAAAAACCACTGATTCAGTTAACGACTATGAGAAGGGTGCGCATAGAGGCCCAAGGGTGACTGTGCACACAGTCTGTGAGTGAGCCTGTCAGCACGAGTGTCCATGGAGTGCAGGTGTGAGTCTGAGGTGAGCACAGTACGTACGTGTGCACACAGGTCCGGGAGTGGGTGCAGTATGTGTGCACACCTGTGAAGGTGCACATGTGCGTGTGGGTATTACGGACTGGGTGTGTCCCCCCGGTTCTTATGTTCAAGTCCCAGCCCACAACATGATGGTATTGGATGGTGCGCCTTTGGGAGGCCTCGTCTACATCCAGGTGAAGTCATGAGGGTGGAGCCCCCTGGCAGGATTAGCACCCTTATCAGAAGAGGAAGGCGGCGGAGCTTCCGTCTCTGCCACAGGAGGACATGTGAGCCAGGAAGTGGGCTTTTGCCAGAAACGGAATCAACTGGCAGCACCTTGATCTTGGGTCTCTCAGCTTTCAGAACTGTGAGAAAGAAACGTCTGTTGTTCAGTCCCTGCAGTGTATGGTATTCTGTGCAGCAGCCTGGGCTGACGAAGACAGTGGGCCCTGTACACGGGCACATACGTGAAAGTGTGCGGGGATTTGCACGTGAGTCTGAGTGTGCGTGCTGAGATGATGCCAGATCCCAGGTCCTGCGAGCGCTCTTCTCGGGCAGTGCCCCCAACACTCGGAGGCCGGGTCCTTTCTCCAGGGAGTTCTCTGGTATCTCTGCACAGCGCCCCGAGCACGTTCCCAGGACGCCACCAGTCATCCCACAGGGTTTTCCGCCCTCGGTGCTCCGCCCAGAAGCCGTCCCCCCAGCCCGCTGCCGGTCTTAGCAGGACATTCCCACAGAGCTCCTTCCTGCGTCAGTCAGGTGTCTGCGCCTGGCGGGCATGGCCTGTGGTGTCCATGGCTGGGGCCTAGGCCGAGGGGCGCTGGGGGCTACTGGAGTCTTTAATGAGGTAGCTGGGGTGACAGCTGTTCTTCCACTCAACAGCCACTGCTGGACACCTGGGGACCCAGGCTCTGGGCTGGGTCCTGTGCTGGAGGCAGAGTCAGCCTTCCCAGCCTGTCCTTGGCATCCCCGCCAGGCCTGATGCCAGAACGAACCCTCAGGCACCACAGGGGGTGGGTCGTCGGCAGCTGAAGGTGCCAGCGAAGTGGCAAGATGTCTGGTAAGCAGGCTGCAGCTGTGGACAAGGCAATGCTGCCCAGCAGAGGGGCTGGAGCGGGAGGAGGGGCGACGGCCAAGGCCAGGAGCAGCTTCGGCAGGTTAGGTGGCAGGGAGGCTCCTGCACAGGCCCCAGGCGCTCCCAGAAACCCGCTGCGTGAAGTGGTGAAGGCGCGGAGGGCGGGGGTCCTGCATTCTCAGGAAGGGTGCACGTGTGGTAACAACACGCGCTCCCCACCAAACCTGGGAGATTAGGCTTCCGGGGGGTAGGCTAGGTCTGCCTTTTTGCCTTTAAGGAGCTCATGGTTCTTAAACTATAGTGGGGGGCAGGGGACGGTGACAAGATCCGTCAACAGCTGTCTCCATACAGGATAGAAACTGCCTTGGGCCACAGAGGGGCATAGATAGGGTATAGTCGATCGAGCGAGGGAGAGGGATTGTCACATTTTACCCTCCTGGCCTGTGTCCGGTGCTGCGCAAACCTCCTGCTGTGCGTTCCCTTGGCCTGTGTCACCCACCTCCTTGATTCACACAGGAATGGTCAGCCAGCCTGTTAATGAGCGCTTCCCTAGCAGGACCCTGACCAGCTGGCTTCTGAGCAGCCACACCTCTCAGGGCACAGAGCAAGGCTTCACCCACAGGGTGGTCTGCGGGTCCTCCTTGGGGACAGGAGAGATCATTTGTTGCCTTGGCTGTCACAGGACCTTTTCTGGAAGGCCACAGCTGTTCTTGGCAGTGTCCTCACCAGCCCAGACAGACAGGTCAGATCCCAGCCCTGCAACAGGGCATACTCAGGAACCATTAAAGTGGTTCTGAGAGTCACTTGGAGCCAATATGCCAAAGTCCGTGGGCAGCTATAAGACTTCAACCACAAGGCGGGAAGTTACCTGGCACTGGGACCCCGAGGCCACGTCCCCCCTGAGTCATCTGCCGAGCTCCACGTCCCAGAGAGGACACTTTATTTAAGGCCTATGCTGTCACGACTCAATCTCTCAGAATGCCATAGCAATTTAAAAAAAGTATACATACACTTTTTGCCACATCTTAGATGTCCTTCCGCCTACAGAAGCCGTCAAATAAAAATTAATTTTGCTTTAAAAAAAACATGCTGCATATTTTTGACACTCAATGTCTGTTCATTTGCATGGGACACGTTCTTCCATAATGAATCATCGTAATGCTTAAATTAAACACAGTAAAAGAATGGTTAATGCCATAACACACTGACAATTTAACCTGGCCAATATTTTTATTGCCTTGTACAATAAACCTAACAGAGCACAACTTGCCTTTGACTGGTGGAAAATCGGTTATGAACCGCCAGGGAGCGGCCAATTTTTCAAATGCAGCCATTCAGTCATACTATAGCCACTAAGACTTTTTTTTCCCATACACTATTGCTGTTATAATCTTTTGAGGATATTTTATCACGGCAATAACCTCCTCAAAATCAGACTTTACTGCAGTTAATGACTGGACAGCTGGAGCTATAACTGGCCTTGGCTTTGCCCCCAGCTATTAGCTAACAAACCAGTTGTTCTCGGCAGGTAACAACCAATTTCTTGTGGAATTTTCTTGATGGAGCGCCTCACCGGATCAAAGTTATTTTTTCCCCTTTCTCCCCCAGCTTCATGCATCTCAGTGGGAGGCTAACTAACTCCTAAGCAGGGGCCACTGAGCATCTCAGAGGGCAGATATTTGCCACGCCCTCATGGGCCAGGGGAGGACAGGGTTGGTGTCTGTTGCATCAGGGGCCTGGAAGGGGCTGTTCTGCCAGGGTGTGTGCTATGGCAGGAAAAGGTGGCTCTGCTGAACTGACCAGAGTACAGGGCTGACCGCGTGGGAGCTGCTGAGGACAGACTGAGCAAAGCCAGGCCTAGAGCCATCCCTGGGAGTTCAGAGTGGAGGCAGAAGTGGGGCCAATTCCAGGCACAAGACAAGTCTACCGATTGACAAGCACCTTGTGTTTGATAAATCTCTGCATTTAGATTTATTCACCCTCGTTTCATGTGTGTTTCATAAAATCACCCTCATAAAACGTGAGCTTTTAAACTAGTGATTTAAAGTTATGAAATGTTCATCCATTTTACAGTGAACATATTTTTTAAGGACAAGATTAGCAAATTTGGACCTCGGCACAAATGCTAAATATGTTAAAGCAAAGGCTTATTGTTGTGATTAAATATTACAGCTTGACCTGAGTAAAAATATTCAAAGAGGGGATGGTTATATAGAATGCGGCACCAAGGGAGGCGGACCTCAAAGGGACAGTCTCCTCTCGACGCCTGCAAGTCCTTCCTGCTTCTGGCATTGACAGGAGTGGGGACCTGGCGGGCGCTTCTTGGGTAATCGGGTTTGAATATTTCCAGTACTTACCATCAGGAGAAGCTGATGGTGCTGCTGTGTTAGAGTAATGAGGGAGCACTACAAAGTGATCACCTGTTTGTGGCAGTAGTTGGAGCTTTTGCAGATTTATCTGTGTTTACGGTATGAGGCCAAGATTCGATTCCTGAAATCACAGGGCTGATTGCAGTAACTTTACATGTGCGTCTTTAACAAGCAGGGCAAAACAAAAAATTAATGTTTTTAAGAGTGAAATAAGATTTTTCCATCCTGGAGAGAAGACCAATTAAAATCACTTCAAATTCTTAAATGAGATTTAATTGGAGAGAGTAGAATTCTTTCAAGAATGACTTTTGCTAAATATTTGAAATCATTATATAGGGTGCTTATCTGAAGCTCGAGTTGCTTGGAAATTAAATAAGAAATTAAAAGCGAGCACAGGATTCATTTTTTAATTATCTGGTGGGTGACTTCCCCCCGGGGTGAGGCTCAGTGCTGGAATGGTGGAAGGTCACTGTTAGGTAACTTGGAAGGTAAACCAGGAGTCCTGCGGACTCCCAGATTCTAATGGCCACTGGACTAAAGCAATCCTTTGATTCTAAATCATTTTGAGTTTCATAAACCCAACTCTTCAACCTTTTGTAAATGACAAAAAGTGCAACACATTCTTAACATTCCTGATCATTCCATACTATGCTGGCCCCAGAAAGCTCATCTTTTTCAAATTTAAGCACTTAAAAACGTGAAGTGCTCCAATAAATTTAAATTGGCATCTGCTACGCATGTCAATGGGAAATGATACAAGCATTAGAGGCTGGAAGTGGTGAGTGAGGGCAAGCAAGCCCAGCATCCACTGTCACGGGATTGATTTTTAATGACTTTCTATTGATTTGGTGCCTTTTAAACCTGATGGCCTCAGGTTGGTCTGGCATATCTATCACGCATATCTTTGGCCGACTCCCTCTTCACAGTGAATGTTGGTTGCTTTTCCCCTCCTGCCAACTTAGCCTCCTGAGTGAAGATGTGAGCCCTGGCTCGCACTGGACCTTCCAGGGACAAGGACTGAATAGTCCCCTGGTAGAATGGCCGCATATTGTTTAAGACCGTAATGGTTGTAAGTAATAACATCCGATTGAAGCGCCAAGGGGATTTACTAGCTCTCCTGAAAAGTCCTAGAGGGGATCGGAAATGGCTGAACCCAGGGGCCCCCTCTTCCTTTCTCTCTTCTCCCTCTCTTGTCTCTCTTTCTCCTTCGCCGTCATTCACTGCGCCTCTCCCTCTATCTCTGCTTTCAGGTGTGAGTTCTTCAGGCAAGCATTTCTGCACTTTTGGCCCCTGGCAGTTCCAGGCTCACACCTCCTGCTTCCAAGTCTATCAGAAAGAGATGCTCTCCCAGCAGCGTTCCGAAGAACACCCTGAATCAAGCCTCACTGGATCCGTTTGGGTCATGGGCCCATTTCTGAGCCAGTCCCTCTGGTCAGGGGGATTCAGTGTTCTGATTGGCTTAATCTGACTACAAACCCACTCTTGAAGGTGAGAACAGAGTAAAATCCCAAACACTAGAACTGGGAGTAGGCGAGAGGTGACTGTGGGTCCTGCTCTGAGGCATGGAGGTCCTGCCTGCGCTTCCGATGTCTCTGGCTCTCTCTGTTACTCGCCCTTAGAGTTTACAGTTGTTTGCTTCTTTGAATTTAGATGTGCCGTATGATTAACCTTGCCAGTGAAATATGAGAAAAAGTTATTCACGTCACTTCAGGGAGGAAACAGAAGAGCTCCTGCGGCCTGGGAGCCCGAGGGAGAAGATGTGAGAGCGGCGTCCTCGGCCAGTGTCTTAGTCAGCGGGGCTTCTGGAACAAGGGTACCACAGACCACATGGCTTAAACGACACACAGTTATTTCTCACAGTTCTGGAGGCTAGGAAGTCCTAGGTCAGGAGGCCCACATGGTTAAATTCTGGTGAGAGCCCCCTGCCCGATGTCCCTGATGGCAGAGAAAAAGAGAGTTGGGGTCTCTGCATCCCTTTATGAAGGCTCCCATCCCAAAATGGGACCCCCCTGCCATGACCTCATCTAAACCTAATTACTTCCCAAATACCATCACAGTGAGGATTAAGGCCTCAACATAGGAATTTTGGGAGGACAAACGTTCAGGCCGTAGCAACCGGCCAACCCATGATGCACACAGAAAGGGAAATAAACATTGGTTATTAGAAACCATAAATACCTGAGGATTGTTTATTGACTCAGCATAACCTCGGCTATCTTGAACGATGTGGAAATCAGTACCAGAAACAAGGTCCTACCAAAACCAAACCTTAAAATACGTGGCATTGATTAGAATATGTGGTGGAGCACAGTGAGGAGACAATGATGAGAGGCTGGAGAGATGGTGAATGCTGTTGTGATGTGGTGAGACCTTTGGCAAAACTCTCACTTGAGGTAATTGAAAGGACAGGAAAGGAACGTTCAGCTCTTGGGGCGGGTTTGGATAACAGAATGTTCACAGTGTGTATCAGCTACTGCTGACTGTGTTTGGCAAGGTAATACCAGAAAAAAAAAAAAAGAATTTAAGAATGATTTTCTGCTTTGCAAGCAGGACTGGAAGGGAGCCCTTCGGGGACTTGCGATTCCTTCTCAACCTCTAACAATAAAGGGTAAAACTGAGAAATACTTGTGGTGAAAAGTCTGCTTAAAATTCAGCTTTAAAGAAATATAAAATAAGACTATAGCCATCATCCAGCACTCTGAATGGATTAAAATGTTTCATCAGAGTAAAAATTCAGCTGAGAATGTGGGACCCTTTGAATACTTTCAGTTGGACAAAAATTTTGAGGGAAAAGATACTTAAGATGAGACCCTCTCCCAAAGACTTGATAAGTTCAAGGTATATATTATAAAACTTAAGGACAGATATGGAGAGCTGGAGAAAGGATCCCTCCCTTCCTTATATTAAAAAAAGAGATGGGCAATCCACAGATTCACATTCTCTCTTGAACCCATCAGAGAGCTGAGGTTACAGGACAACCAAATAACCCCAAATCTGGAGGAAAGCAGGACCCCCATTAGAGAGAGAAGGGACATCCCATTTGCTAACCCTAGGGCAGAAGCCGCCAGACATTGGCAAGAAGAACTCCGCTAGCATAGTAGACAAATTAGTAGAGACTGAGTGTTGGCTGGTGGGACAATGTAAAGTCTGTGGGGTCCACAGTTATGGGAACATGAGTGTATATTCTTGCCAGATTTTGCTCCAGGCACTCACAGGGAAGACTAGGGAGAATCTTGAGAAAGCTTCTTTAATGTAGGCCTGGAGGAGGGAGAAATCATCACTGCAAAAAAGAGAACAAAGCTCCATGCATTCTCTTCTGTCTCTCCTTTGGAACAGAAAAGCCTTAATTTGGAGGAGGAAGGCCCTCAGAAACTGGTGAAAATCCATTGCTGCTGGGGTAAGAGAACAGGATCATACTTGTGAGCCCTGGAAATGGGGCAGGAAGAGGTACTGGGCCAAGAGTTCATAGCTAGAGCCTGTAGAACCTAGAATTGTTCTGGCTATAACTAGAGGAATTCGACACCTCTGGCGCACTAAGGGTGACTATAGCAACAAGAAACCTCAAACCCATCCTAACTCCTGACAAGATTAACATAAAATCCCACATTAAAGGCCTAGCAAAAGGAAAGGTGTGTCCATTTCCAAGCATTGAAAACTATTTACTTCAGACTATACTGTCCCATACAGATGTCCAGTTTTCAACAAAAAATTGTGTGGCATATTTAAAGGCAGGAGAAGCCAACACATTTCCAAAAGACAGAGCAATTAATAGAACCAGACCTAGATATGACACAGATGTTGAAATCGTCTGACGGAGGACCTAAAATGATAATATTTACTAAGTTAAAGGCAATAATGGAAAAGATGCCCAGCATGCAAGATCAGATGGATAATTTCAGAAGAGAACAGAACATCCAAGAACTGTGAGGCAATAACAAATGGTATAACATATGCATTATTGGAATCCCAGAATGAAAGAGAAAGAATAGGACAGAAAAAATATTTGAAGAAGTAATAGACAACAATTTTTTAAAATGAATGACGGGAACCATCTACAGATCCAGGTAGCTCAGAAAACACCAAGCAAAGTAAAGACGCCTCCCATAAGGAAACAAAACAAATATGTAGGAATGTCATACGCCATCTGCAGAGAACAGAGTGCCAAGAAAATCCTGAAGGCAACCAGGGAGGAAAAAAACCACATTATATACAAAGGAATAAAGATAATTCTTGTGAGAAACTCATGCAAGCCAGAAGACAATGGAGTAGAGACATCTCTAAAATTCTGAAAGAAAAACAAAACTGCCTATAAAAAGAAGTACATAGGATGGGAGAGAGGAATTGGAGATACACTCTTATAAGGTCCTTACACTGCTTGTAAAGCAGTATATTACTTGGAGGTAGACTCTCATTAAAGATGTAAATTGTAAACCCTATGGAAACTACTAATAAAATAATGAGAGACATAAACAGTCAAGAGTAGAGATGAAATAGAATAATAAAAAATTCTCAATTAAAATGACAGGAGGCAACGAGAAAAAAGAAACAAAAACAGATTAAGTAAATAGAAAAAAATATTAAAATACTGTATTTTTATCCCAAAACATCAGTAATCACACCAAATGTTTATGTCTAAATACATTAGTCAAAAGATAGAGACAGACTGGATGGAAAAATATGCTCTCTATAATATACTATGTACAAGAAACTCACAATATGCTATGGATAATAAACGTATACAAGAAACGATACAAAACTAGTTAAAAGTACAATGCTTAAAAAGATATATCATGCAAAATCTGACTTCATTTCTTTTGAGTATATACCTAAGAGTAGAATTGCTAGATAGTATGGTAACTGTGTCTGACCATTTGAGGAGCTGCCAGAATGTTTTCCAAAGTGACTGTACCATTTTATATTCCCACTGGCAGTGTGTGAGGGTTTTAATTTCTTCACATCTTCATCAGTACTTATTCTCCAACCACTGCAGTTTTATTGAGATATCATTGGCATAAAGCACTGTATAAAGTTTAAGCTGTACAGCATAATGATTTGACTTACATATATTCTGAAATTATTACCACAGAAGGTTTAGTTAACATATATCATCTCATATACATAGGAAAAAAAAGGAAAATAAGTAAAAAAGTGTTTTTTTCTTGTCATTCGAACTCTTAGGATTTACTCTCTTAACAACTTTCATATAATGTTAACTATAACCATCATGTTCTACCTTACACCCTATTATTTATTTATTTCATAGCTGGAAATTTGTGCCTTTTGACTACTTTCATCCAATCCCACTTTTTCTCCTCCACCTCTCTTTACCACAGATATGATCCCTTTTTCTATGAGTTTACTTTTTTCTTTTAAGATTCCACATACAGGTGAGATCATTCAGTATTTGTCTTTTTCTGTCTGACCAATTTCACTTGGCATAATGTCCCCAAGGTCCATCCATGTCATTGCAAGTGTCAGTATTTCATTTTGAAAGCGGAATAATATCCCATTGTATATGTATATCACCGCTTCTTTTCCCATTCGTCCATTCATGGACACTTGGGTTGTTTCCACATCTTGGTTATTGTAAATAACACTGCTAGGAGCATGGTGGTGCAGATATCTCTTTGACATAGTGTTTTTGTTTCCTTCAGATATATTCCCAGAAATGGAATTGCTGGATCATTAGCTGTATTTTAATTTTTTTGAGGAATCTTCTGAGTGGCTGCACCAACATTTGTTCTTATCCGACTTTCTGACCACAGTCATTCTAGTGCTAGTGAGTGTGAGGTTGTATCTCTTTGTGGTTCTGATTTTTATTTTCCTTATGTTCAGCATTTTTGCATGTGCTTATTGGCCACTTGTGTATATTCTTTGGAGAAATGTCTGTTCATATTCTTTGCCCATTTTTAAATTGGATTATTTCTCTTTTTATTATTGTACTGTGAGTATTCTTTATATATTCTAGATACAAATCTTATTAGGTATATGACTTGCAAATATTCCTTCCCATTCCATGGGTTGTCTTTTCATCTTCTTAATAGTGTCCTTTGAGGCACAATTTTTTTAGATTTCTATAAAGTCCAGTTTATCTATTTTCTTTTTGTTTGCTTGTGCTTTTGGGGTCATATCTAAGAATCTACTGCCAAATTCAAAGTCATGAATATTTACCTTTATGCTTTTTTTCAATGAGTTTTGGACTTTCAGTTCTGGTCCACTAATCTATATGTCTTTCCTTATGCCTACCAGGGTCTTGATTATTATACTTTGTAGTAAGTGTTGAAATTGGGAAGTGTATTTCCTTTAGCTTTGTTCTTTTCCAAGATCGATTTGGCTGTTCAGGGTCTGTTGAATTCCATATGAATTTCAGAATCAACTTGTCAATTTCTGCAAAAAAGCCTGCTGAGATTCTGATAAGGATTGTATTGAATCTACAGATCAGTATGAACATTGCCATCTTAACGATATTAGCCTTTCACTCCACCAAAATGGTATGTTTCCCATTTACTTAGATCATTAATTCCTTTCAACTGTACTTTGTAGTTTTCAGAGTATAAATTTTGCAGTTCTTTTGTTAAATTTATCCCTAAGTATTTTATTCTTTTTGACGTTACTCTAAAATGGAGTTGTTTACTTAATTTATCTTTGTGATTGTTCATTGCAAGTGTTTAGAAATCCAATTAACTTTTGTATGTTGACTGTGTATTATACAACCTTGCTAAACTTGTTTATTAGTTCTAGTAGTATTTTAGCAGACTCCTTAGGGTTTTCCATATACAAAATGATGTCATTGATGACTAGAGATAGTCTTACCTCTCTCTTCTTAATGTGGATGCCTTTTACTTTTTTTTCTCAGAATTAGAACCACTAATGCTAGGTTGAATAGAAGTGGTGAGAGTGTTTTGTTCCTGATTCCAGGAAAAGTATTGATCTTTTTACCATTGGTTATGATGTTTCTCTGTGTGTGTTTTCTTTTAGTAGATGTCCTTTATCAGGTTGAGGAAGTTCCCTATTTCTAGTTTGTTAATGTTTTTATCATGCAAGTATACTGGAGTTTGGAGTTTGTCAAATGTTTTTTCCATATTGATTTAGATAATCATCTGGCTTTCTTTCTTTTTATTCTAGTAATATGAAATATAGCATTGTTGATGTTTGGATGTTAAACCAACCTTGCACTCCAGGGATAGATAGATCACACTTGGTCATTGTGTATAATTTTTATATATGTTGCTGGATTTAGTTTGCTAGTATTTTGGTGAGGATTTTTATATCAATATTCATGAAAGATCAGTAGTTTTCTTTCCTTGCCATGTCTTTGTCTAGTTTTGGTATCAGGATAATGCAGGCCTTAGTAGATGTGTTTGGAAGTGTTCTGTACTTTCCTGTTTTTGTGAAGAATTTGTGATGAACTATTTCAAGTGAAGAGATAACAACTGGAGAATAGATATTAACTCTTTAAATGTTTGTAGAATTCAACAGTGAAGCCATCTGTGTCTGAGAATTTCTTTGTGAATAGTTTTAAAGCTGCCCATTTAATATTTACTTCCTATAAATCTGTTCAGGTTTTCCTTTTATTCTTGAGTCAATTTTTGTAGTCTGTATCTTTATAAGAATTGTCCTAAATTATCTAATTTATTGACATACAGTTTGTTCTCAGTACTCCTTTATAATAATTTTTTTTTATCTCTGTAAGGTCAGTAGTAATGTCCCCTTTTTCATTTCTGATTCTAATAATTTGAGTCTTTTCCCTTTTTAAATTATCAATATAGCTAAAGGTTTGTTTATTTTGTTGATCTTTTCAAAGAAATTGCTCCGGTTTCAGTGATTTTTCTCTATTGTTTTTCTATTCTCTATTTCATGGATTTCCTCTCCAATTTTATTATTTCCTTCCTTCCTCTAGGTTTAGTTTGCTCTTATTTTTCCAGTGTTTTAAGGTAGAAGATTATGTTATTGGCTTGAGATCTTTCTTCTTTTTTAAGATAGAAATTTATGACTATAAATTGCCCTCTAAACACTGCTTTAGCTGCATCCCATAAGTTTTTGTATGTTGTATCTTCATTTTCCTTCATCTAAAAATTTTTGTAATTTATCTTTTGATTTCCTCTTTAACTATAATTTATCTTTTGATTTCTTCTTTAACTCACATGTTATACAGAACTGTGTTGTTTAATTTCCATGTATTTGTGTTTCCAAGATTTCCTTCCATTATTGATTTATAATTTTATTCTAAGTGGTCAGAGAATATAGTATGTCTTATTCAATCCTTTCAAACTTATTGAGTATTGTTTTATGGCCAATTATCCTGGATAATTTTTTATGTGAATTTGAGAATGAATATTCTCCATTTGTTGGATAAAGTGTTTTATAGATGCCTGTTGGATCTAGTTGGTTTATAATATTGTTCAAAAATTCAGTTTCCTTTTGGTCTGCCTCACTGTTTTATCCATTTGAAGATGGGTATATTGAAGTTTAATTATTGATTTATTATTCCTTTTATTTCTCTCAATTTTCTCTTCATGTACTCTGATGCTTTGTTGTTAGGTAAATATATGTTTACAATTGTTATATCTTCCCAATGGATTAACTCTTTACCATCATAAAATACTTTTCTTTGTATCTATAACATATGTAAAAGTCTATTTGTCTCACATTAACATAGCTATAATTCCACCTTCCCTGTGGTTGCTTTTTGCATGCTATATCTTCTTCCATCCTTTTACTTTGAATCTGTTTGTATCTTTGAATCTAAAATGTGTCTCCTGAAGATGGCATATAGCTGGATTTTGTTTCTTTCTCCAACCTGGGAATCTCTGACTTCTCGTTAGATTGTTTAATCCATACATATTCAATACTGTTATTGATATAGTTCAATTTACAACTACCATCTGTTTTCTATATGTCTTCTGTCTTTTTTGTTTCTCAATTCCTCTTTTACTTCTTTTTTTTGCATTTGACTGCAAATATTCTTTAATGTAGAACTTTAATTCCTTTAATGATTTTTTTACTGTATTTTCTTGAGTTATTTCATTAGTGGTTGCTGTAAAGCTTACCTTGTAGATCTTAAGTCATCAAATTCAGTTTCAGATTTACAATAATTTAATTCCAGGGAGATGTAGAAACATTGCTACTATATAGTTCTATTCTTCTCCTCCATTTTGGGGTATTATTGTTATACACAATGCATATATAAATGTTACACACCCAACTATAATATACTGTTACAATAATTATTTTATATAATTTTATATCTTTTAAAGAAGCTGAGAGGAGAGAGGAGAACAAATATACATTTACACAGTTTTTGTTACATTAACCTTTTAAATTTCTGGTTCTCCTTATTTATTCCTGTGAATTTGAGTTACCACCTAAAGTCATTCTTTAGCCTACTGCAGCTTTACTCTTACCCACCTCCTTTATGCTAATATATTACTTTTCTATATGTTAAACAGTTGTTTTTTAGATCAGTTAAGAGAAAAAAGGAGAAAAGTATTCATTTATACTGTTTTTTATAATTATATTATTGCCTTTACTGGTACCTTTTGTTTTATCTTGTGGCTTACTGCCTGGGGTCATTTGCTTTCAGCCTAAAGAATTTCCACTAGCATTTGTTGTGAAGTGGGTCTGCTATCAGCAAATCCTTTCAGTTTTTATTATCTGTCTTTATAACAGAATATCTTTATTTTTGAAAGATAGCATTGCTGGATATAGAATTCTTAGTTGAGTTTTGTTTTTTTCTGTGAGCTTATTGAATATGATATCACACTGTCTTCTGGCCCCCATTGTTTCTGTTGGAAAGTCAGCTTTTAATTTTATTGCATTTCTTTGTACGTGATGAGTTATCTTTCTCTTGCCACTTTCAAAATATTCTTGTCTTGAACTTTTAGCGTTTTTACTATGATGTGTGTGTTGATCTTTTTGTGTTTATTCTATTTGGAATTCATTGAATTTTCTGGATATATAAATTAATTTTCAAAAATTTGAGAAATTTTCAGCCATAATTTCTTTGAGTATTTTTTTTTCTACTACTTTTCTCTCCCTTCCTTCTGGTATTCCTATTATGTGTATGTTGGTGTGCTTAATGATATCCCACATTTCTCTAAGAAAGGTTGTTAATTGTTTCTTCTGCCAGTTCAAATCTAATGTTGAGTGCCTCTACTAAGTTTTTTCATTTCATTGATTGTACTATTCAACTCCAGAATTTTCACTTGGTTCTTTTTTAAAAAAAATTTTACCTCTTAGGCTCAATTTGATGTGATATTGTCATCATACCTTCCTTTACTTTGTTAAGTCATTGTTTCCTACAGTTCTGTGAACATAGTTATAATGGCTCCTTTGAAATCTTTTTCTGATAAATCTGACATCTGGTTGCTCTCACAGGCAGTGTCTGTCGCTTAGCTTTTGTCCCAAAGTTAACTGTTTCTTTGTATATGGTAATTGTTTGGGAAGCTGGACATTTTAGATAATATATTGTAGCAACTCTGAGTACCGGCCTGCCACCCTCCTGGAGGTATTATTTTTATTTTCTTGTTCATTTGCTCAGTGACTAGCTGGATTATTCTCATGAAGTCTGTCCCCGCTCGGCACCCACAGTCTGAAGCTTCTGTTGTTGCCCTTAGGCAACAGCCTTGAACGTGACCATGTCACACGGGGTGACAGTGGCTCTGGCCGGTCCCACTCTGACTCCCTCTTCCCTGGCCACATCAGCTTTTAATCTTCACTAACTGCCAGCTGATTGTTCCATTATTTAAAAAAATTCCCTGTAGCAGTAATTTCTCCATAGACTAATCCAATCATGTTTGAACGACTTTGGTCAATGTTTGAGATTTGTTCTGACCCCAGGGGACTCCTCCCAACTGTCTCCTTCCCTGATTCTCTCTGGCAAACTTGCTGGCCTACAGCTTATTTTATATCTCCAACCAATCTACCAGTCTCTTCCAGATTGCTTTTCATGCAACCTCCACTGCGCTTGAGAGTGCTGTTAGGCTTGAACTTTTCAACGTCATGTTACAAATGAACTCAGTGCCTCTGGGAAGAGATTCAGAGCTCTCTGCTCTACGGCCCACCTTGTCCTCTTTGCATGAACTCTGAGCCATAGCTCTGGAGCTGAGATCGGGAACAGCGGCACAGTCCTTTCTGTGGGACATTCTCACTTTAGGAGCTGAGCGCTCAGTAGAGAGATAATGGCCTCAGGGCTTTCCTGGCTTGGAACCTCTGATTTATGAATTACAAATGACCCAGGGCGAGAGTGATCTGGACCACAGTATTCCCAGCACACCCCACCCATGGTAGAGCCTCAAATCCATGAGTGGGGGCTGGGAAGAAGAAGGAAGTCCCCATCTTCCAGCTACATGCACCAGGAAGTTGGTCTCAGCTATAGGTAGCTAGAGGCAGGATAAGACGTGCTCAGGTCCTGCCTCCCGAGGAGAACAGTCCTCTGACGGGGAGCTGGTGAGAGAGGAAACGGTGTTCTTGGCTCTACCCATTTCCATTGTGCTGAGCTGAAAGGGAGAAGCTGAAAGGGAAGGAGAGTCTTAGTTCAATACCACAGACTCTTGCTGTTCTTACTGAGTTTTAGTAGATTTTCATGACTGAATGTTTATTCATTTGCTATATTCCCTTAGGAACATTTCCAGAGACTTTAAATGGTTAGGTTTACTTTTTGTAATTTTTACCAGTTTTATGGGACAGCAAGCCACATGCTATTATGACAGAAGTGCAACGCAAAGAGTTGTTTCTTAATCTCAGCTGCAAAATTACCACAGCTGTCATCATACTTAATGGTGAAAAGCTGAGCTGAATGCTTTCTCCCTAAGGTTAGGAAAAAAGCAAGGGTATCATCTCTCACTATTCCTATTCGACTTTATAATGGAAGTCTTATCCAGTGCAATAAGGCATGAAGAATAAATAAAAGGCATGCAGATTGGAGAAGGGGAAAAATATTTTATTTGTATGACTCAGTTATTTACATAGAAAATATCAGAGATTTTACAAAAAACTTCTACAAATAAGTGATTTTAGCAAGGTTGCATGATACAAGGTCAATATGAAAAAAGCAATTATATTTCTATATACTATCAATATAGAGTTAGAATTCAAAGTTTACAAAACAGCACATTTACCATAGTACAAAAAATGAAGCCATTAGGTATAAATCTAACAAAATCTGTACAAGATCTTATACTAAAAATTATAAGGCACAAAGGGGACCAACAATGACCTAAATACATGGCAATGTGTCCATGATCATAGATCGGAACAGTCAATATTGTTAAGATGTTAATTCTCCCCAAATTGATCTAGAGATTGATGACAAACCTATTCAAAATACCAGCAGACTTTTTTTGTATATATTGACAAGCTGTTACTAAAATTTATATGGAAATCAAAGCAATTAGAAGAGTGAAAATAACTTGATAAAGGAAGAACAAAATTGAAAGGTTCAACTACCTGATTTTAACACTTATTATAAAACTATAGTTGTCAAAACAATCTGATATTGGTAAAATAGTACTTACATAGATCAAAAGGGTAGAATAGAAAGTCCAGAAGTAGATTTTTGCAAATAACTTTGACAAGTTACAAAGGAAATTCAATGGATAAAGGATAATTTTTTCAAGAAATTATGCTCAAACAGTTGGCTATCTTTATGCACAGCAATGAACGCTGACCCAAACCATACATCTTACACAAAACAAATTCAAAATGAATCATAGATCCAAATGTAAAATGTGAAACTGCAAAACTCCTATTACAAGAAAAGAGGAGAATATCTTTGTGATCCTGAATTAGGCAAACAGTTTTTAGATAAGACACTGAGAGCACATGATTCATAGGAAAAAAACCAATCAATCAGATTTTATCAAAATTAAAAAACTATTACTCTGGAAAAGACATTGTTAAAAGAATGAAAAAACAAAACACAGGCTGGGAGAAAATATCTGCAAATCACATTTGTGATAAAGGGCTGTGTCCATTATATAAATAACATTTAATGTTCAACTATAAGTCAAATAATCAAATTTTAAAAATAAGTAAAATATAGGAATATATAGGGGTAGCAAATAAGCATATGTAAAGATTTCCAAAATCGTTAGTCATTAGGGAAATGCAAATTTGAATTATACTGAGATACCATTACCCTCCTACTGGTATGGCCTAAATAAAAAATTCTAACAACACTAAATGTTGGCATGGATACAGGGAAATTGGCACTCAAATACATTGTTCATGGGACTGCCAAATGTTAGTCATTGTGGAAAAAAATTTGGAAGTTTCTTATAAAGTTAACCATACCAGCAATCCCACTGCTATGTAAATGCAAACTTATATTCACATAAAAACCTTTACACAAATTTTTATAGCAGCTTTACTTATAATATCACACACTGCAGACAACCCAGATGATCTTCAACTGGTGAGTAGATGAACTGTGTTTCTTCCATGCAATGAAACAATACTAAATAAAAAGGATCGAACTATTGAAAATACAAAACATGAATGACTCTTAAATGCATTTTGCTAAGTGAAAGAAGCCAGAATCCAAGGGTTCCATAGTGCATTGTATGACATTTTAGAAAAGGGGAAACAATATGAATGGGGTCAGGAGTAGGGCTTAGAGGGGGACTGGCTATAGTCTTTGTGGGGGAATTTTGGCAGATGAAATAAATCATAACTTGTGGTAGATACCTGACTGATTATTTATCATAACTTATGGAACTGCACATCTCTGAGGGGAAATTAAAAAAAAAGGGATGTGGGGGGAATAAAAATAGGATGCAAAATATAACAAATCAACCTAATTGTATTACAAATGAATGACATAAGGATGCTGAATAGAGTGGGGTGGGAAAAAAACTAATCTATATTAACTTGTCCATGTTCAATATTTTGCTGGATAATGTGAAGATAAAGACAGAAAGAATTGTATACAAATGCTGTACTCTGGGAAATTTATTTCTCATGGGGCTGTGGTAGCAATTCTGAAACTACTTTATGTGTATAGAAGAGTTAAACAAATAAGTAAATATATTTTAGATAATGAAAGCCAGATTTCTCACTGTTGGAGCAAGAAGTTACAAATAAGAAAAGGAGGAAGGCTGGAATGAACTTGTGTTGCTGGTTTCGAATCAGAAGATACACACACACACACACACACACACACACACACACACAGAGACAGGCATAAACACAAATATGTGTGTATGAATGGGGAAGTGAGTGTACATCACATATGTCCAAGTTCTGTTTGCTGAGGTGGCCCAGAAGCAGTGACACTGTAGTACCAATGTGTACATAATGTCCCGAACTTGGTTTCTAAGTACCATTCTTCAATAAAAGGACCCAGAGCTTCTTTGAGAAGAGACTGATTCCAGAGCAGGAGGAGGGTCAGTGCCAGGTGGGCCTGGAACATCTTGAAGTGCCAGAAAGAAATTGCTCAGGAAAGAATGGGGATTTTGAAAGGGCACAGGAACCAGACCGGAGGAGTCCCCAAAGGCCAAAAGTGGAACAATTTGAGCAACAAAATAAATAGTGACAAAATACGATAGTATTAATTCAATACTGTAGCTCAATATAATACATACCTATGGGTCCATTTTGGTATAAATCAAACAAATGGAGAAGGAGGTATAGCTCTTCTTTACAGAAGAATCCCAATTCTTCCATTTAACAGGGAAGAAATGAGGATATTGAAAGTTATGTTAGAGCAACAGCAATAATGGTTGCAACAAGATCCACTGATGGATGCTGAAATGAGTGGGGCAACGTTTGAGCAGAGACAGAATAGTTGCATGGCCTCATCTAGTGGGAAAACCTGGTAGACACCACGTACACAAAGTGTTAGAAATCAACATCACCAGAGAAAAGCCATATTGACTTCATGCAACCTAAGATATGATGCAAGAAGGGCACATTGTTTCTGTGACACTGTTGTCAAAATGTCTAACCAGAAACGAATCAGCAAAAACCCCAAATTAAGGAACAGTCTCAAATGTACTTGACCAGCACTCTTCAAAGTGTCAAGGGAATGAAAGACGAGGAAAGACTGGGGAACTGTCCCAGACTGGAAGAGATAAGGAGGCATGATGCCCAAACGTGACGTATGATTCTAGCTTTCTCAGTGTGGGTCATTTCGCTACGGCTGTAGAAGGCAGCCTTCGGGCAGCCTGAGTGGAAGGGACACAGGAACTCTGTACTCTTTTCTGCAACTCCTCTGTAAGAATCCTATTTCCAAAAAAGAAATTAAAATACAGCCAAAAACAAGGAGAGAGGGAGTGAGAGATGTGAGGACAGAAGAACAAAGAAATGCAGCGCTCTGAAGGACTTCCTCGGAGAGAGTGACCGGCAGGGCTGTTGGCACGTGGGGTCGACTAGAAGCAAGCAGAGAAGAACCGACTGCATTTGGAGTTACATAAACAAAAGAATTGTCAGCCTGAACTTTTAAAAGAGACAGACTGTTTGAGACTTAAAGTTGCCCTTAGGCTCCCATCCTCTGTGGTTGGACAATCTGTTCGGTCTTCAAGGATGCCATATTCCCCCCAACACACTTCAGGTAGGGCCAAAAAAGAACCTTCTAAATGCAATAGTCAGGGGCCAGGGAGCGACTGCCATGGAGCAGAATCAGAAATAATAAGTTCTCAGACTTGGGAATGGTTCTGGTTGATGTGCCTGCTGGGGACTCCCTTCACCTTCTGAACGGGTGTTATTGCAGCCGCCCAGGCTCTGGTCTGTTGCTGGGTACTGAGTGCATGTTGGGGAGATGGGGACCGTCAAGGGCCTTGTAGGAGGAAGAGGAACTCTATCAGTCTTTGGGTGAAAAGTGTGAAATGCTGGGTCAGGGGAATAGAACAGAACATTTAATGACTCAGTGCCGTCCTTGGTAGCCCACAGAGTGGCACGTTTATATATCTGCTTATTCTCCTCCCAGACACACAGTAAGCTTGCACTTCTCACCCCACTGAAGTGAGGCATGGCCGCATGACTTGCTTTGGCCAACCAAAGCGAGCAGAAGTGGCATTCTGAGCGGAAGCGTTTAATTCGTGGCGTGTGACTCTCCTGGGGTCTCTGCCCTGACACAGTAACCGTGATGGTCCAGAAGGCGGCAGAGTTCTTGGCCTGGGTCCCAGGGTGAGGCTAACATGAAGAGCTCTTGCTGCCCTGAGATTAATGTGTAATTAGAATGAGAAGTAAACACTTATTCTAAGTCTTTGAGGTTGGGGGTGTTTGTTTCCACAGCTTAACCTAGCCTATCTCTACAGAACCCACTGGACGAAACAAGTGGATGTCAGACAGGGAAACCATACCTGGGCATGTCCTCTGGGTACGTTAGCCAGGTAGCGATAGCTCAGGTTCTTCAGTAGCCACCTCTCTTTGTTGGGCTGGGAGGGGCTTGGCTTTGTAAAACCTAGAGGAAGAGGATGAAGGCCTGGGTCTGGGGAAGGTTAGCTAGGCTTTTTCTTCCACAAATATTTTGCTTTTGAATTCACCCTTTTGGGGATGTCTGAATGGCCATAACAACTTCACACTCTGTCAGGAAAAGGAAAGGGCTACAGCCAGTCTGAGAAAACTTGAGACATGGGGCTGGTTCAGAGACTGGAGGGTGATGCTCATTGCCACGGGGATCGCCATCCTTCACATTTTGAGTCTGTTGAGTAGCCCTGGAGTTGTGACCCAGAGACCTGGCTCTAGGTCTGTCTGTCCAGAAACTCACTAAGAACAGGCTGACGGCTGGTCCCAAGGCCTCAGTCTCCCATATGACTTGAGGAATTGGAATAGATGGAGACACTTTCAAACACCTTTTTTTTTTTTTTTTTTTTTTGGTCAAGGAATCCTTTCCCCTCAAATAAAAACACAAAGCAGAGTGGCTCTGAACTCACTTTCTACCACTTCTTCCTGCCCCCAAAAGAGCAGTAACCTTGCATTTCCTTCAAGGAACCCCGAAACTCCTTGGAACACAACTGGGAAAAGCCTGAGAGCTCATCTAGCTCAGACAGGCTGCCCCTTTTTGGGACGCCAGGGGCACATGGCTCCCGTCAGATCCCAGACCGGGAGGTGCTGTTTGGCTGGGGCTCTGTGGGCACCAGCCAGGCAGAAGCCTCTCCTTAACCAGGCCCGAAGGATAAAAGGAGACTCAGAACAAGAAAGGTCATTTTCCCTAGGCAAATTTAGGTTTTCATGCTTTATGTATTAACATCCACACCTCCAGGAAGCCCCAGCTGAACACCCTGCACTTTGGGAAAAGCTGATGCACAGCTTTGGAGTCAGACTGCTCTGGGCTCAAACCCCTCAATCTGCTGTGAGCTCGGAGGAAAAGGTTACTTAAATCCTGCTTGCTTCAGTTTTCTCATCTGCAAAGTGGAGCTCCTGTAACAATAGCAGCTGGTCCACAGATTCATGAGAGATCAATGAATGCACCCATATAAAGACCTGAACCAGGTGCCTGGCAGGAATAATAGGTTTGTTACCGGCAGCAGTAACTTTATCGTCACCACACCTGACCAGGTGCGATCATTTCACAGCGTGGTGTGATGTGAGCATCTTTCCTCCACAAGTCGTCCCTGAGCACCTTGTTCCTAATCATATTCCCCACCCTCCTCCCTGGCTCACTGTTGACTGCACAGGACCCGCACTGAAGAGGAAATCAACAAGCATGTGGTGGACTGCACAGATTTGGATGAACTGGTGATCTCCGAGGTGCTGTACCCGTCGAGGTCAACAATTTCCCACAATGGCCTCACTCAGCAACTTGTTGAATATAGTAGGTTGCAACCCACTACCAGTGTTCCTCAAACTTCAACACAAGCAGCTGCAAAATGAAAGACACAACTGCAACACCATGAAACATGACAGCAGTGCCCGGCTTAACCCCTGCTTGGTTTACATATAAATGGACAATTAATTGGTCTGCTATAGTCCCCATAATTGATCATTATTTGCATTGTCGTATAAGCGTAATCCAAGACTGTTGTGTTTCAGTGTGGCCCTGAAGGAGTTAAGAGAAATAAAGAATATTATCAATATTGTATCAGTCACAGATGAGAAACTACATACCAGGATCACTGTAATTCATTCATTGCTTTATGGACACCGAGTCCTCCGGGGACTGTCACAAATCCACTTGATGTTCCTGAGTGTGAGATTTAGCATTTGGATCTTTGATTTAGCTGAAAGATGTGTAAAAACTCATGCAGTCAGACAACTCCCTACAGGCAATTCATCTGTGTTGGCTTTTACGTAACAGTTATTCCAATCAAGTGCCAGCAGTAACTTAAGCTCCATAACTTTCCTCCGAATTCACATTTTTGAGACTCTGGAATGTGGAAGAACAGTAGCTGGGGCGAGACTGTCCCTCGGGGAGCTGGAGGCCTTCTTGCTGTCTTGTTTTTCTGGGATGGACAGGCATTCCTCGGGGAGGCCGGGCTTTGAAGAAGGATGCGGCTACTGGCCTCCAAGTGTCCAGTCCTGATGGGCTCTTGAGTTTGCTGATGCAGGGCGACAGGATGGGGTGGGAGTGGGAGAGCCATGCGCCCCTGGGAGAGGGACACTCAAGGTCCTCAGAGCAGTAGTTGAGGGTCCTCAGGAGATTCAGGATCCACAACTTTCCCTGGCTGGCCCAGCGACAGGGGAGAGGGGAGATCTGAACAACGGCCACTGATTGGTTAGCCGGAGGGGGACATGACTTTGCAGTTAATGACTTGATGGAGAGTGGTTCTTAGTTTTCCTTCTCCAGGATTTCCGCTTCGTCCCTCGCCATAGCTGCCTTGGTCCAGCTCTAAGTCTCTCTTTGATTTCTCATCATCTGGACCAAGAGTCAGGGGAGAGGCAAAGGCACTGGGTTGCAGCATCTTAATGCCTCCAGTGAGAATAAAAATGCATGTTCTGTGCACAATTTCAGGGATAAGTAAAGGGATGCAAAGGCACATCTATATGAATGGGCCCCAGATATCCTTGTCATTAATAGATGATGTTTTAGATAGATTAGTGAGTGTCAGCATCAGGTGGAGAAAGTCCTTCCAAGAATGAGGCATTTAATCTTCACAGCAAGCTTGTGATGGAGGCTCATGTACCACCTTTATTTTATAGAAGACGAAACTGAAGCGTAGAGCGGCTAAATTTTACCATGTACCTGGTAAAATGGCAGGACTGGGCTTCGAGACTGGGTCTGTGGGCCCTGGAGGCAACGCTCATGACCGCTGCGCCGCACACTGTTTCTCACGGAGGTGAGCGCACATCGTCCCAGGGCTTGCTGGGATATCTGCAGGCTGGTGAAAGAGCAGGCATCACCCACCGCCTTGGGCGTCTCCCTGGCTTCCTGAGAAAGTGATTCCCAGGAGCCACCAAGGGGCACACAGACCTCCCTTAGGATGTCTGATAGCCCCGCAAGTACCCAATGCCTCCAGAGGCATAGAATGGAGTGAAGAAAACTGTGGTGCCGCTGCTGAGCGAGGAGCTTGGTGCCGGGACCTCATCAGGGTGGCTCTGAGCTGGAGGGTCCACGGGTGATGCTTTACCAAATCCATGTTCAGGCGCTTTCCAAGGTACATGCCTGCCTTCTAATCAGAGAACTGGCTGTGAGGAGCTTACCTCCACTGAGGCAGTACAAAAAAATAGTTAAGCAGAAGATGGAACTAAAGAAACTACACGGAAGGCAGCACCAAAAGATATAGAGCTGGAAAACGGGTGTGGAGGGAACCAGAGGACAGAGTAAAGGTCCAATCCTAACGCCTCTATTAGGAGGTCTGATATGTCTCAAAGTGTTTAAAACCGTCAGAAGTACAGAACAGAGAAGAGAGGAAAGAGGTAATTTCTGGAAAGATTATGGGTAAGAATCTTCCAGCATTGATGAAAGATGAGCCCTCAGAATGAAGAGTCACGAAGAGTCCCGAGCAGGATAAAGGAAGAAAGCCCACAGTAGATACATGTCAGCCAATGAATAAATAAAAGAGAGAAAGAGAGGGACAGAAACCAGCTTAGGTCAAAGAGATCCTCATTGAAAACACAGAAGCATTTCTTAGGGCTTCTGGAGCATCACCAGGCAGCTGCTCTGACCTCACTGGACCATGCTGCCTGTGGCTGCTTCCTACCTGTCAGTGGACCTGAGGAATCATGTCACTTAGGAGGCAACACCTGGAGGGGAAGGTGGGACTGAAAACCAGCAGGAGAGGCTCCCCCGGCACACTCGCGCATGCACCTTTGAGCTGGAGGAGGGGGAGCGGAAAGGGGTAGGGACAAAACCAGAGTGGGCTCGGGTGCACTTAGCACTCACCTTTCAGGGAGGAGAGTCACGGAGGGGTCCTGGCAGGAAGCTTCCCCTTTCTGTCAACCATGCATGAAGGGAAATGGTCACGTCAAGCCCCTGGCATGTGGCAAGTGCTGAGTCGGGCTGAGCACACACTATGTGCCAACAGGCCAGGAGGGCTTCACGTTCAGTCCCCACCTGAAGCTTCTGAGGAAGCATGATCGTCCCTTCCTTACACAGAGGGACCTCTCTTACACACCAGCAACCTCCTTGCTAGTGAGAGGTTGATAAAGCCTCCAGAATATGAACCCAGGCAGTCCAATTCAGTCTGGTCCGATGGTGGTCAGGAACTCATTGTCTGCCAAAGGAAATACAGAGCTGTCAAAGGCAGGGGGTGGGGGTGGGGGGAGGGGTGGGGGCCGACCACATGCCTAAAAATCACAATTTAGAAAAATGAATGGGCGCATTTTAATTTTACACCACAGGCTCCAGCCCAGCAATGTTTACAGAGCGCCTATTGTATGTACGACCTACCTTACAGGCCGCTGGGTGGCTCCAGGCCTGGCTTGTCCAGAGGTCAGTGGCAGGGCAGTGAGTAGCAGGTGTGATGGGGAAGCCCAAAGGCATCCCTATGTGCCAGTGCTTCTCGCCCCTCGGCCGGCCCGGGAGCCAGGGATGCTCTGATGCAGTCACTTCCTCAGGCTCTGGTTTTAAAGAGCGTTGGCTAGAAACCGTTCTATTTGGGAGGGTTTCTCCCTAGCATTTGGTGTGGAATTATTACCAAATGCTAGAGAGGAACCCTGCCAAATGCTGTATATCAGCTAAAACCCAAACTCCTAAACAATGAAATATTTATAATAAAAACAGACCCCGGAGAGGGGCACAGACTGGGGTGCTCAGCTAGTGAGGGGCTGCTGGCTAAGGTGGTGCAGTGGGTCTTACCCGCTAGCGCAGGTGTAGCCATGGAGGCAGCAGGCACCAGGCGCACTGGGGGCGGCTCTGTGAGCACTCTTTCAGGAAGACAGGAGAAGCTGGAGATCCTGTAGTCCATTTTCTGGTGAAAATGCTCCTCCCCGAGCCCCTAAAGATGTGGCTCAGCCCTTTCCTCCCTGACACCCCTCTCCCCCGTGTCCTAGTGCACTGCTCGGCGTTCAGCAGGCGCTCGGGCAGTGCCGACTGCCTGCAGGCTTGGACACCACACTAACAGCAAAGCCTCACTCATCTGGAACCCACAGGGACTGAGATCGAGGCGGCTGAGCTTTCCAGAAAGAGCCATAAATTATTTTCATGTAACATTTTCAGATGGAAATATTTCTAAGATGCACTGCACATTTCCTTTCCCTCTTACTTGGAGAATATGGAGCACCATTAACCTTTCTGTAATGGCTCGGGGTTGCCGCTGTGAACCTCAGATACTGAGCGGGAGGGAATGCAGCCCTAGGGGCTCAAGAGGTGTGCAGGGGTGTCTGCCCTCCGCTAATGGTCTCAGGTTGTGGGGCTTCCTCCAGCCGCACTGCCTATTTCCTAGAGGTTTTGGGATTCTTCCCTCACAGTTGGCTTCTGGTTTCCACTCTTGACGGTGTGGTCATCTCTGGCCATCCTTCTCTCTCTTCCTAAATTACCACTTCTGATTGACTTTGGGCCAGAAATCAGGACTCTAGGCTTATTAGAATTATGTATGAAGTAAGCATTCGTTTGCTTTGATTGGGCACCGAGCCTGAGTTGACTGCAGAAACTTGAGGCTTTTACGTTGTTTAGGCCAATTCTTGCGTTTCTTCTTGATTCACAGTCACATCCAAGAGAAGTCAGGTGGCAGCTTGGGTAACTACTCTACACCAGAGACGCTCAGGGCATTCCTGAGAACACTGACTGCCAATCTCTAAACTATGGACCCTAGATTTTGTAAATCTTGGGTCAAAGGAAACTTGCTTCTTATAATCTTCATTTTTTTTTTTTTACAATTTATATTATTTTAGTATCATTAACCTACAATTACATGAGCAATATTGTGATGATTAAACTCCCCCCTTCATCAGGTCCCCCCCACCAACCCTATTACAGTCACTGTCCATCAATGTAGTGAGATGAGAATCACTACTTGTCTTCTCTGAGTTGTACAACCCTCCCCGTGCCCCCCCACCCTATGTCTGCCAATCATAATGCCCCTTTTACCCTCTTATCCCTCCCTTCCCGCCCATCTCCCCAGTCCCTTTCCCTTTGGTAACTGTTAGTCCATTCTTGGGTTCTGTGAGTCTGCTGCTGTTTTGTTCCTTCATTTTTTTTTTCTTTGTTGTTATACTCCACATATGAGTGAGATCATTTGGTACTTGTCTTTTTCGGCCTGGCTTATTTCACTGAGCATAATACCCTCCAGCTCCATCCATGTTGTTGCAACTGGTAGGATTTGTTTTTTTCTTATGGCTGAGTAATATTCCATTGTGTATATGTACCACATCTTCTTAATCCATTCATCTACTGATGGACACTTAGGTTGCTTCCATTTCTTGGCTATTGTAAATAGTGCTGCAATAAACATAGGGGTGCATCTGTCTTTCTCAAACTGGGCTGCTGCATTCCTGGGGTAAATTCCTAGGAGTGGGATTCCTGGGTCATATGGTATTTCTATTTTGAGTTTTTTGAGGAACCTCCATACTGCTTTCCACAATGGTTGAACTAATTTGCATTCCCACCAGCAGTGTAGGAGGGTTCCCCTCTCTCCACATCCTCGCCAACATTTGTTGTTGTTTGTGTTTTGGATGTTGGCCATCCTCACTGGTGTGAGGTGATATCTCATTGTGGTTTTAATCTGCATCTCTCTGATGATTAGCGATGTGGAGCATTTTTTCATGTGCCTGTTGGCCATCTGAATTTCTTCTTTAATCTTCATTTTTTAACAAAGCTTGTTGGCTGTTACTTCCCCATTTGGAAAATTAGGAAACTGAGGCCTGAAGAGAGATCACAGAGGCCTGACTGGAAACACTAGCTGGGGATGATTCAGCTGGAGCCTGAAGAAGTCTGGATCCCAGGAGGCCAAATGGGGCCCAGTCCAGGGGATACCCAAGTGGTCTAAGGCAGAGACTGTTCACAGAGGCGTGAGCAGACTGAGAGCGCATAAAGGGTGGGGACACACCCAGGGACCAGCGACTCGGGAAGCCCTCTGTGCCCTCCGTGGTGGGCACAGGGCTGCCACATGACAAGGACTCCATGCATGGGAAGGGGAGGGACCAGAGTACCTGAGAGCAGAGAGCGTCCTGGGCCAGGGGGCAGCTAGAGGAGCCCCAGAGCTGCCATGCCTTGGCCTGCTGGGGGTGAAGGGACACTCCAAATTCTCACTGTCAACCGATTTCCAAGCTCCAGGTCCAGGGAGCTGGGGGAGGGAGTCCACAGAGGTAGACCTCTCTGAGCCCCCTTCCACTGGAGTGGAGAAGGGGAGACAGTAGATTTGGAGTGACAGAGAGAATCCAGCACAGAGCCTGATACAGACAAGATTGTCCCACAGCCGCACAGTTTTGAAAGCATTTCCCCGTGGCTCACCTTCTCCGTCCATGGGCACGCATCCTGCCAGGTAGGATGGTACTGCTGGTGAGCCTGCAGGCTTGGTAGCATCTCCAAGGCACTTGCCTTCTTTCTACAACAGTGAGGCAAATTGTGGGTCAGTACTTGTGAGACTCTAGACCAAGTCAGCTTCTGCTCACTCCTTCTTTCCTCCAACTTGGCATGCTTGGCTGGAGAGGCCAGTCAGGATGAAAGCAGCATAGAGCAGTGGGGCACGTACAAGCCTGGAAAACTGACAGCCAGAGCAACTCTGGCTCACCTCTTCCTTGCAGACCTTCCCAGAGTCTCAGTATTTGCATCAATAAGGTGGCAATAGTCTGTCAACATCCTAGCGGTTCTCAGGTAGGAATGAGGAAGCAATGAGGAAGTCCTGACAAATTCTAAGGGACTATGTGAGTGAGAGATGCTCACGCTGAGGTCCCCATTGCCTGAGGAAGGATTTGACGTCATTCAGCAGAGAGCAAGCCCTTCCTCCCTCGGAGGACAAGCCATCCGTTCCTGCTGGGCCTCTCAGGTGTGGGGCTGTGCTCAGCTCGATGGGCAGCAGGGCTCAGAGCCCACAGAGTGGCCAGACCAGGCCCTACCCTGCCCCACCCCCAGGGTTTAGGGGGTGGGAGACCTTCAGAACTTTGTCCAAACACACCTGGTGCAGGTGTCTCCCTCTCCCATGACCCTCTGTTCCAACTTTCCCCAAATCTGAATTATGAGTGTGCTGTTCATTTAAAAGGGTTTTTGATGTATCTATTGCATGACCTTTAGAGAACACTGGAATCTATCAAGAATAAAAATTAAATAGTTCTTAATCTCCCCAAAATTACCATTAATTTGTGGGCAAGTTTCCTCACATGACTTCTTTTCTGGGCATAATACATATGTAACAAATAAGTATGCATGATATAGGTCTAGTGAAGAGGCTGCAAGGAAACCCCCCACATGTTAATAGTGGTTGTCCTCTGGTTAGTTCCCAGTTTACATTACAGATCCCATGCTTACCTTAAGAAAGAATATATTTATATTGCATGTATAAAATAGGTCTTAAAATAAAATATAGTTTTGTGTCTCATTTTTATTGCTTTTCCCATATACTGTCAAATTAATCATACAATTTTGATTAATGCAGAGTTTCTCAAATTATAAAGCTCTTCTCTTTCACCTAACACTGGCATTTGTGGAATGTAGAAATATGCATTCATTCATTCACTCTCAGTCTCTCGAAAGCCAGGTACCAAGTTTCTGTGAGGGGCAGCCCTGTACTCACCGCTAAACATACAGAGAGGACAAGCCCCACGTGGCCTTGCAGAGCTCCTGATCTGATATGACAAGCAGGCTGCGGCCAGGTACAGGGGCCCCCGCCCCAGGAAGAAGGTGTTTGCGCGTGCCTCCCATGGCAAGTATCCTGACTCCACGGTCCTCCTTGCCCCCAGAGGGCCTGGAGTGGAGCTGGGTGGGGGTGTGGGCTTCTGCCCTCCCTAGTCCCTGCAGGACCTTCCTGCAAGCTCCACCTTCCTTCTTTGACCATGCCCAGGTCTTGAGCCCATATTTCTCAGCTAATTGCTCCAAAAGCAGGTGGCCCCTCCACTTCCTAAAGCCAGTGACCACACTCACCATGTCAAGGACTCATATCGTTAATTTCATCTTTAAACTCCCGATTGTGATTTATTTCGAGTCTCACAGGTGCAAGATGGATCCTTAAGGGATAATCTTTTAAAAAGGTTTTTTCTCTACAGATTAGCTTTCAGAATGTCAGTTCTGATATGTTTTATTTCATAAAGAAACAGATCAACACACCCTAGGAGGTGGTAGGATAGCGGACCACAGTAGCCAACCGGCCAACATTGTGTCCTTGCATGGGGTCTGTCTGGCTGGGCGACGCTGTAGCTGCCTCAGGCTGCAGCACTACGCTTCCTTAGGGGGCATAGTGGGGAAATTTGTTCTCCCATCCTGCTATAGGGTAATTTGTTCCCCTTTCCTCTTATGGGGTGCTTCTTGTCAGGCCTGGCATTTCTAAGTGGTGGAAATGCAACTTTTATTGTCCAGAAAACCCTCATTTCCTCATAGCTGAGGCAAGCTGTAACTGAAACATCTTAGGGTGTTGTTCCTTAACTCAAAAATTTGCATCTGATGAATAAATTCTGGGGATCTAATGTCTAACATAGTGACTATGGTTAACAATACTGCACTGTATGGATGAAAGTTGCTGTGAGTAGAGCTTTAAATGTACTCATCATAACAAAACAGCAAAAATGGTAATTATCTGAGGTGAAGGATTTGCTAACTAACCTTACTGTGGCAAGCATTTCCCCTTATATGTGTATCAAATCATCACATTGCACACTTGCAACTTGTTATATGCCAATTATATCTCAATAAAGCTAGAAAAAAAGTTGCGTCTGTCTTCATGGACAGTCTGGATGGGCTCACCCCAAATAATTTCTTCTTTGGGCATCATGGCCCTAGCAGCAGGCAGTTGCTTGTAAAGGCAGTGTTGTGGGACGTAGTGGAATGTAACCATAACCTGATCATTTTGTTAACTTCTAGGTACGCTGATTTCACTGATTAGTGCTGCTGGAAAACTGGACTTTCTTACATATGCAGTTGTTTCTACCAGTCAATATCAGGAAGGCCAACTTTACTGCTGCACTTGTAAAAAGGTGAATAAGTAATTCATAAATATCTGCCCATGGCCTGGCAAGCATTCCATAGGCATTAGCAAGGGGCAAGAGTGGACTGAGATTAGATGTAGCCACAAAATCAAGTTCTCTTTTTAAAACGTGTGACCTGTAAAGGCCCACTTCAAAACAGAAAGAACAGCACCCTTTGGCATGTTCTTTGGCACCCTTTGGCACCCTTTGGCACCCTCAGATCGGACACACTAAACATCTTGCTGATGGGAAACACTCTGGATGCGGTAGATGGGCCTCTGGGTCCGTGGGAAGAGTGGATGCCATCTGCAGAGAGGACTGCTCGCCGGAAGCCCAGGCTGAGGCTGACAGACATGTTCCTCCGCAGGCGTGGGGCAGGCGTGGGGCTTAGTGCCCTGGGAAGCGAATACCACCAAAATGCCACCAAAATGTCCCCCAGGTGGGACATTAAGTCCTATTTTCATTCTGATTTAATAAAAAAAAATTACATGTGAAATATTTATGTATTGTGGACAGGTATAAATGAGTGCTTACTCTGTACAAGGTTTGCGCTAAGTGCTAACTCACTGAACTCTCCAAAGGAGCCCATGAGGTAAGAGCTTATTTTTCAGATGTGGCGGTCAAGGCACAGAGGGATTAAGTAACTTGCCTAATGTCACAGAGCTCTGAAGGTAGAACTGGGAATTAAATGCAGGTGGTTTGGCCCCAGAGCCGGTACTCTGCTGCTTTAGGAAACTCCTCTCACTTCTCCTTTGAAGCCGTAGTAAAATCAGCACCAGTGGTACAAAAAACCCTGTAATAAGCAAGGAAAGAGGGGATCTAGGGGCAGAGCTTCTGAGTGGGCAGCTGGTAGGAAGGTTGGACTAGGCCATGCAGTGACTACATCTCACTAACA
The DNA here is from genome assembly GCA_029783875.1 of Phataginus tricuspis. Classification (NCBI taxonomy): domain Eukaryota; kingdom Metazoa; phylum Chordata; class Mammalia; order Pholidota; family Manidae; genus Phataginus; species Phataginus tricuspis. The sequence goes on from JAQQAC010019400.1 coordinate 956,994, forward strand.
CTGGCTGGATGCATCACTGACCTGGACTCACAAGTCCATATGAGGAGCTAAAGCAAAGATATACATGGTTTCTCTTGAAGCCAAGAAGGTCCTGTTTATCCTGTGCTGGGGACTGAGGGAAATATTTGGGGCCCCCTAGAGCTCAGAGGTGAGCATGCGGACAACAGGAACCTGCTAATAATTGTACACTACGATCAGAATTAGAAGGCCAACCTATTTGCAACAAATGTGACTGTCTAAGGGATAACACCCTCTGGTGGGTTTGTAAAGTAACCCCTAAAGCCCCACACCTTTTCATAAATGGGCAAAGGGCAGGGAGAGACATGGTTAGTGGAAGTACACACCGGGGTGGCCTTTTTAGAAAGAAAGTTAGCAATGACTCTGGGGAGACTCAAAATCCTCTATGCCCATCGACCCAGTAATTTCCCCTTTACCAACTGATCCCAAGAAAATAAGCCGAGATGCAGACGAAGGTTTAACCATGAAAATGTTCACTCCAATACTTTTGAGAAAACAAATAATTAGAGACTATTTAGATGTTCCAAAATGAGAGATTGTTTAAATAAATTATGTTGCATCCATTTGATGGGAACATTATTTAGCCATAAAATCATGTTTTCAAAGGATATTTATTGACAGGGAAATACCTTGTGCTACAAGGTGTTAAAAAACAAAATTCAACTGAGGAAGTCTGAAGACCTAACTGGCTTTATTCAGTGATTCCTGAATCAGGCAGCAACCCATTTCCCAAACGGGAGGGAGCACCGGATAGCTGAACAGAATAGGGGACTTTTATAAGCAGACCGGGCAGGGACAGGAAAGAGCAGATCACTTTGTCTTTCTTTGGGAAACAGAAAGGATCTATGGGGCAGGTTACCTCACTAGTGCTCGCCAGAAAATTCTAGATTTACTGGTTTAAGATTCTATTCCTGGGAGAGGTTGAAACCACCCAGGTTAGGGACTAAGTCTTGGTTTGCTGGCCCCATTTTGGGCCTGTTATCTCTGTTTTTTAAAATAATGACTCCCTTTTGGTCATGACTCTCAGCTTAACTGAAAGATGTAATCAAAATGTAAGCCATTAATGCCCCTCCCAGACACTGCTCCGAAGTTCTCACAGTTTTTGCTGGTCCTCCGTATGGTACTCACAGGTCATGACATTTTTTGCTAAATCTTCTGTAACTGAGTCTCAGCTGCCCTAGAAGCATCAATCCAGTTGCAACAGGTGGTATTGGCCACAACACAGACACCTTGCTCAGCTAAAAGAGAATTTTAAGGGCTGCTTGATTATCAAGAACAACTCTGGCCAGAAAGTCTAAGGATATTTCTTGAGCAGGTATTATTTTAGCAGTGGGTTCTGCAATACTTTCTAGAGTTACGGAGAGATTCCGGATCATAGCCTCATTTGCATTTATTCCTAGCCAGGGAAACAGTGAACTACCAATAGAAGCTAAGTTTGAATCATGAATGTCTACTAGTAATTCTTGTTTGAATCTGGCTCAGGACTGGAAAAGTGCCAGCCCATGGAGGCCAGTAAAATGTAAGGATCTGTAGACCACGTAGGTGGTTTGATTCTAATTACCTTTATTTGTCTAGAGCCTGGATGCGAGTTTCCCAGGGTTTGGCGTTGTTAACCAGAGACAGGGAAATGGTACAGGGGTCTCTCATATCACGGATAGACCAGATTATTTGAGGACAAATCAAGCAATCTGAAAGATACCCTCCCTTACCAATGCCCTGAAGAGACGCATGATGGCATTACTTTTCCAGGCCAGCGCTAGAGTAAGGGAAAGAAAGAGAATGAGAACAAGAAAGGGTTTCATGTTTAATTAAAGTATGAAGTCTTGATCTGGCATACTGGGTGGAGAAATCTACATTGCTGTCTGCTACTTCTCTTTCTCATCACTTGGATTTGGAGGTCTCCATCATCTGCACAGGGCTAGATATGAGGTGGAACCTTCTTCAGCTGTGAGATTTATACCCAAGGTTCTAGACCCTGAAGTTGGGCTGCCATATGAGTGTTGAGAAGGACCTGGAATGGTCCCTTCCAAGGAGCTTTAAGAGAAGTCTTTGTTTCTAGTGATTCTAAATCAGAAGGGTGGGAAAAAATTGGAAAGCTTGCTTTAGAGAGCCATGGCCAAATATTTGAGGAAACTAGAAGAATTCAGGATTAAGTCCAGTTTACAGGTGCATGACAAAACCTCAAAGGCCTGTTAACAGGATTGGTGATAATATCTACAAACATGTAAACATAATTTTTCTCTCTACAATTACCCCAAATTTTCCAGTTGTGTCCTGTTGAAAGAAGAACAGATTCACACTGAACTTATGTGAATAATTAACTGTATTGCCATGGAAAGAATAATCAAGAGTTTCTAAATTTTGTAGGGATCAAATAAGGAGAAAAAGTAAATAGTACATCTTTGTTTACAAAGGCATAGTTTACCAAATTGTTGTAAGTTAAAGATAAGCAAAAAAGTCTCCTTCAATCTGGAAAAACAAAACATTAAGAAACCAGCAATATTTTTTTAATCATAAAAATTATAAGGATCCTCTTCATTTATTACTTATTCTGTTTCAATCCAGTTTTCCCATTAGCTCTGGAAATTTTTATCTGGTTCACTTTTATAATCTTAAAGTTATCAAAAACCTGTACTTGTCAAAGTCCTCTCCACTATTTTCCTTAAAGATGAAGCACTTTTGCAGGAAAACTTCTGCATAAACATCAGTGTAAAACAATAACTGGAAATCACCAAAAACTTATAAAAAATACCCTTCGTTTTTAAAGACTTCATGAGAATTCATTATAATGGAATTGACAGGAAATTTGGTTATTTCTGTGACACACAACATTGTAAAATGATGACTGTAATTATGATGAACATTATACCAGGACATAGATTTTAGGATTTTCACCCAATTTCTGGAAAATTTATAACCTATACCTATACAAATAGAACATGAAGAAGGTGTAGTGTTCTTATTCAACAATGCTTCCCATGTAATTTACCATATCAAATAAGCCTAATTAATTTAACATTTTCCTTTTCATAAGGACAGAGAGAAAAATTTTCAAGATGTGCCCTGGACCCTCTGGAAAAATCAAACAAACAGAATGAGATGCCCATTTTAATTGGCATACAGAAGCCTCTGAAAGTCTTAAACAATTCCAAAATAATTTCATTGAAAGATTTGTTGTAAAAGGCTAGTGAAAAAACTTACTTCCCAAAGTTAGTTTGAGGTCTAAAAGACTTCATTTAAGATTTGATTTTGGGAAGTTTGACAAAATTATCAAACGGTTTAAAAACACCTGATTAAATACGATCATAGTCCACTGTGAAACAATAGTTAGTTATCTATTTATCATAGTGACAAAGACTGCAGGCAAATACACAAAGTTAAATAGCTGTAATATAGCTAGATCTTTTAATAAAAATGACCAAATTTTCAAGTAATCAAAAACCTGATGATAAAGATAACATGGAGCACTGTAAATTATTTTGGTCAAACACATAATCTTTGTTTTTTAGGCAGATTACTTAAAAGGTAAAGAAACTTTCATAATCTGTTTCCAAAAGCAGACCAAAAGTCCAAGAAAACTTTGTCCTTTTAACAAAGATGAAACCAATTTTAATTCTGTACCAGTGTATTTTTTATGTTAAAACTAACAATGTTTTTAACTTAAATAAATTCATTCCAATCTTTGTGAGCTTGGCCACACATAAAATTCCTTTCCCAAGACTCCTTTTCCACAAACCTTCTACAATTTTGTCCTGTGTGTTTTCTCTTTCCCATTATGAAATAAACATTCTTATTTTAGGACAAAATTCTTTCTTTTTCCTTAACAAAAACGCACATGCATTCTTCATTCCTTCTCTGACCAGAATACACATCCTATTTTCCTTGCATATTGATGTTTCCCTTGTTATTTCTATTAGCTTTAATTTATATATATAAGATATGCATATACACATGCATGTATATATATATATATATATATATCAGAATTTTTAACCATAAAAATTCTTAATATTTAGTGAAACTAAAGATGTAAAAAGTTGTGAGCTATCTTTTACATTAGCATTCTGTGGCCTGACAAATTTATAAATACTTTTTATAATTTCTAGAAACATATGCTTTCTTACAGTAAATTTCTCAGCATGGCACAAAACATATTTACTAATAGATCCCAAATATCTTTAGTTCCTCTGTGAAGAAAGCCAAAAGTGGATAAGCCTCTTTTTAGTAATTAATTCTTTTGTGCCCTATCATATTTGATATGATCTAGATACTTAATGACTATTCATCATTTAATTTAATTTAGCAAAACTGTAAGATTTCAAGTTACCAAAAAGATTTGGGGAAACTATCAAAAGTCTGCATAAGAACTTTTATCTCACTTACATCTATTTAATTTACTTGTTCTCAACAATTGTGTTTAGATTCCTTATGAAACTTTCATCATGCCAAGTAATTTTTCTTGCTGACAAGTTTTGCAACTGAGATAACATCAACTTAATTTGATTTATAAATCCAGGAAGTTGTTTGTCTGTTTTTTATTCAATGTTGATAAACTCTAAGGACATGCCTATTTTAATTAAACCACCAAACTTAAATTAGCTTTAATACTAAATATTTTCTCAGAACCTGAAAAGCATTTGGGTTAGTTTCTATTCTATTTCTGAAAGTTTTAGGAATCCTTAACTGATACAAGCACTTAATTCTCTTCAAGCCATAAATAGGGCTCTTTTACAAACTAATTTCTATAATACCATCCAGAGGTAGAAAGTATCACACGTCCATTACACACACACACACACACACACACACACACACACACACACACACACAAGCATATAGAGAGATGCAAGCAGATATCTTATAACTTCTGTCTTAAAATTACTGCCATGAATCAAGAACAATTATACAAAACTCACTAGTTATAAAAGAAGTTGGATACAAGTTGTTTTCTTGGTATATTAAATAAGTTATTAAAGTTGCCTGCTTAGATGGCTGAAGCTTTTTACTAATATTTGTGGAGAAGACACTTAAAAGATTTTTCATTCATCTTTCTCTCTGGGCACATCGTTTCACTTTTGCTTAAGGGAGGAGACCTAAGACAGGTTCCCATCAGGCTTTGAATATCAGCTTTCAATTGGGCCAATTTCTGACTACAGAGCTACTTAAAAATCCTTTTAAATATCTTATCCTGGTTTTTCCCCAGGATAAACAGTGAGTATTTCTGGCAGCACTGAACAACCCCATGGACTCAAGAAATGTTCTCAAAGAAGGTGCAAAACAAATTTTATTTTCTTATCTCTACCAGGCAGTGTAAGCACAGATCTGAAAAAGCTGATACTGGTAAGAATTCTCACCCTTTGCCAGTTTCTGTGAGTTTTTCCCAGGATCCCCTCTGTGGGCTTCAGTATCTACCAGAATTTGGCAAGGTTTTTCATCAGTTTTAATTTTAGTTTCCTTTAGTTGTTTAAGACAACAAGGTAGCAGTGTACCAGAAAATTGGTCAGAGTCTCCTCGACTCAGAAGAGCCCAGGGGGGTGGGTGATCCTTTGAGAATAAATATGGGAGTGTCCGTAAGGCCACTAGCTTGGCAGACTTTTGCTTATGGCCTTGTGATCTCTTTGGAGTGGAAAGACAACTGAGACAGGATTACCAGAATGAGTACCCAAAAGAGGGGAACAGTAGGAGTTATGACAGCCTTATAGTTTTTTTGTTTTAGGTACATCTTGTGTCTTTAATTTTTCGCTAGCCTTTTACAACAAATCTTTCAGTGAAGTTACTTTGGAGTTGTGTAAGCATGTTTGGAAGCTTCTGTATGCCAATTAAAATAGGCATCTCATTCTGTTTGATCTGGGACCTTTCACATGCACTTCTTAAATGATGATCTTATCTGGTTGGAATATTCCTCATAATAGCCATTGTAATTCTAGGTTGTTTTAGTAAGATTTGGCTATTTTTATAGATAGTTACAGCTTACAGAACCATAGTTCTTAGATGTAAAAAAGGCAGGTGTGCCCAAAGGTGGCATGCTCAACTCTCTGGAAATTAAGGATCCTATTTTAAGCTATGTATGCATGTATGTATGTATTTCTAAACCTCTCAGAGGCAAACTGATACCTAAAAGGGATGTGTTGTTGGGTTGGAGATTATGTGTGTTTTTTTTTATAGTGTACCTTTTGCAAAGAAATTTTCTTGCAGCTGGCAGATGACCTAGTGTCAATCTAATGCATTTGATGACCAATTTATCCTAACAATGGAGTCTTTGAGTTCAGTGGTGAATGCTCTTACAGCTTTTAAATGCTCAACCCAACCCACCAATTCTGTGGATGCTTCTGCGATTCCCATTAGCAATAGCCTTTATCTACACAAAAAGAGACAGCCAAAAATGTCCACTTTAATATGTTGGCAGCAACTAAGAGATGGTACTGTGTTCTGGCCAAGAGAGGGCCTGAGTGTGCCACCAGTAATTCCTGTGGAGCCTGGGACAGGGATAATGGCTGAACCAAGAGACTCCTGATAGGAGGGCTTTGGACTGCACAGGGTTTCCAAAAGGGGAATTGCATAGTAACATCGGAGACAGCATCCGCACCCAAATGCCCTCAGGGTGGGAAAGGGAAGGCAGGGGCTTCTGCTAGAAGGAAGGACATGTTCTGTTGGGACAAAAATCTCACTATGCCAACTTCTTCTCTCTGTTGGAAAGGCCAGAAAAGTTGTGTGACTTTTTGGGGAGCTTGCGGTAGAGTAACACTGGGTCTTTAAAGGGTGTGCTTTGAAAAGGATGTTGGAGGAGGCAAAGACTGCCCTGACCAACCTTTGCTCAGGGGATTCCATGGCCAGGGACTAATAGTTTATGGCAGATTAGCCATGTACAAGCATACCTTGGGGATTTTGCAGGTTCAATTCCAGAACACTTCAATAAGTAAATATTGTAATAAAGTGAGTTTAATGAATTTTTGCTTTCCCAGTGCATATAAAAGTTTCATTTACACTAGAGCATAGTCTATTAAGTGTGTAATAGCATTATGTCTAAAAAATGTACATACCTTAAATTTAAAAATATTTTATTGCTACCAATGCTAACCATTACCTGAGCTTTCAGTGAGCTGTGATCTTTTTGCTGGTGGAGGGTCGTGCCTTGGTGTTGATGGCTGCTGACTGATCTGGGTGGTGGTTGCTGAAGGTTGGGGTGACTGCGGCAACTTCTTCAATAAGACAATAATGAAGTTTGCTGCATTAATTTCATGAACAAGTTCCCTTTCGTGAACAAGTTCTCTGTACCATGTGATGCTGTTTGGTAGAATTTTCCCCATAGTAGAACTTCTTTCAAATTCGAATTGATCTTCTCAAACCCTGCTCCTGCTTTATCACCTAACTTATGTAATATTCTAAATCCTTTATTGTCATTTCAACAATCTTTACAGCATCTTCAAGCAATTCCTCATCCATTAAAGTCTGACCATTAGATTGCAGCAATATAGTCACATCTTCAGGCTCCCCTCTGCTTCTAGTTCCCTTGCTGTTCCTAGCACATCTGCACTTCTTTCCTCCACTGAAGTCTTGAACTCCTCAAAGGCATCCATGACAGTTAGAATCAACTTCTTTCAAATTCCTGTTAATGTTGATATTTTTACCTCTTTCTGTGAATCACGAGTGTTCTTAATGGCATCTGGAAGAGTGAATCCTTTCCAGAAGATTTTCAACTTACTTTGCCCAGATCTGTCAGAGGAATCACTATCTATGGCAGCTATAGCCTTACAAAATGTATTTCTTAAATAATAAGACTTGAAAGTCAAAATTACTCCTTGATCCATGGCTGCGGAATGGATGTTATGTTAGCATGCATGAAAACAACATTAATTTCATTGTACCTCTCCATCAGAACTCTTCAGTGACCAGGTACCTTGTCAGTGAGCAGTAGTATTTTGAAAGGAATCTTTTTTTTCCGAGCAGTAGGTATCAACAATGGGATTAAAATATTCAGCAAACCATGTTGTAAACAGATGTGCTGCCAGCCAGGTTTTGTTGTTCCATTTCTACAGCAGAAGCAGAGTAGATCTGGCATAATTCTTAAGGGCCCTGGGATTTTCAGAAAGGTAAGTGAGCATTAGCTTCAACTTAGAGTCACCAGCTGCATTAGCCCCTAACAAAATAGTCATTCAGCCCATCCTTTGAAGCTTTGAAACCAAGTATTGACTTCTCCTCTCTAGCTATTAAAGTTCTAGATGGCATATTCTTCCAGTAGGAGGCGGTTTTGTCCGTACTGAAAATCTGTGGTTAGTGTAGCCAAGTTCATTAATTATCTTAGCTGGATCTACTGGATAACCTGCTGCAGCTTCTACATCAGCACTTGCTGCTTCATCTGTACTTTTATGTTATGGGAACAGCTCCTTTCCTTAAACATCACGGGCCAAACTTGGCCAGCTTCAGACTTCACTTCTGCAGCTCCCACCTCTTTCAGCCTTCATAGAATTATATAGAGTTAGGGCCTTACTCTAGATTAGGTCTTCATATAAGGGAATGTTATGGCTGGTTTGGTTTCGTATCTGGACCACTAAAACTTTCTCCGTATCAGCAGTAAGGCCTTTTTAGTTTCTCATCATTCGTGTGTTCACTAGAGTAGCATTTTTAATTTCCTTCAAGACTTTTGCTTTGCATTCCTAACTTGGCTGTTTGACAGAAGAGGCCTCGCATTGGCCTACCTTGACTTATGACATGCTTTCCTCACTAAGCTTAATCATTCCTAAGTTTTTGATTTAAAGTGAGAGACAGGCAACGCTTCCTCTTCCTTTCACTTGAACACTCAGAGGCCATTGTCTGGTTCTTAAATGGTCTAATTTCAGTAGTGTTATGTCTCAGGGAATAGGGAGGCCTAAGGAGAAGGAGACAGGAAATGGCATGTCAGTGATGTAGTTGGAACATTTTTTAATTTCACTGTCTTAAATGGGTGCGGATCATGGCACCCCAAAACAATTACATTAGTAATACCAAAGATCACTGACTGTGGACCACCATAACAAATACGGTTAATAATGAAAAAGTTTGAAATATTGCAAAGAATTACCAAAATTTGACACAGAGACATGAAGTGAGCAAACGCCGTTGGAAAAATGGCACCGATAGACTTGCCCCATGCAGGGTTGCCACAAACTTTCAATTTGTAAATAACTCAGTATTTGCAAAGTGAAATCAGCGAAGCTCAGTACAATGTGATATGCCTGTAGGTCGGATTTTCCCCAATTTCCTATTCAGGGATTAGCTCTTACACCTGTAAGGGCAATCCTCTGAGCCGAGTTCTCAGGGGAGTCTTTGAAGGCTTATTCATCCTGAGGTGTCCATGGCTGAGAAGGCTGCCCTGTGGAGAGAGGCACCTGACCTCAGCAGCAGAAAACACCCTTCAGCCAGGGGAGGGCAGCCTCGTTACTGAGGCCCAGGCAGGCTTCCCCTGGGTGAATGAAATCACCTAGTCAGAGGTGATGGTCTTTGGGGCCACCTGAAATTGAGAAGCAGGGACTCTTCATGAGACTCCAGATGGTACCTGAAGGCATCCATATAACTTCTCACCGAACACATGGGCCTCTGCAGATATCTCAGCATCCTTCTGCTTGAAGAAGGCTGCCGTTTTCCTAGAGCCACTGACAGTGGTCCTAAGAGATTTCCCGATCACTGGAGATTATCTTTCTACAGTGGGAAACTGAGCCCTGGGGCGGGAGGACTTGGCCTCCCTATTCACGAGGGTCGTGCTCTACCCCTCAAGACCAGAGCCTAAGCAGCCCTCTTTGGGTGCTTTCCCCCGGTCTTCCCTCTTTTGGTCATGGGTGAGGCCCACCCCAATGGCTGCTTTTTAACCTGTTGATACTATTGGGAGACAAGTGGGGAGGAGCAGAACAAAGGTAAAGAAGAGCAACATGCAAACAAAGATGAAGCGATCGCTGCTGTCTCAGGAAGTTCCACTTGAAAGCAGTAGTTGGGCAACATTTTATGAATCACCGTCACTTCTGAGAATCTACTGAAAGAGGCCGGAACAAATCTATTGGTGTGAGAAGTATTACTTTCAAAGGAGGCACCTGAGAGTCCAGGCGCTTTCTACGAGGCTTTGACATGATACAGCTCCTCCGGGCCTTGCCTCTGAGCTGGCCCAGGAATCACCAAAGAACTGATCTCAACACCTTGATGTTTACCCACAACCACTATCCACCTAACTCACCAGCTCAGGCTCCAAATGACTTTCACCTGTTTCACAAAAATCAGCAGGCTGGTGCCACCTTGAAGAAGAAACTGCAGGAATGGAAAGCCCTGGGCAGGGTACCCTGGGGTGGTAGGGTGGTGGCAGTGGCTGGCCATCCAGAGCGGCTGTGAGGGTACAGGACTCCTGGATGCAGGGATTCCATGGCCCCGGCAGTTTTTGCTTAAAATCCAGCCTCAGGGCTCGGTTCCCGCCAGGTTGGGCAGCGGCAGTGAGAAACAATCCAGCCTTTGAGAAGGCGGAGTAGAGGGAGTCGGTGAGGAGAGGCCTTTGGGGCAGGACCGGGGTCAGGGGAGAAGGGTGCGGAGGCAGAGAAATCCCAGACGAGGGAAAAAATACCGGAGAGACACAAATTGGGGAAGCGGCCCCCAAACACCAAACGAGTAGGGAGGCTCTATGGAGGAGCTTCTGTGCTTCAGTGGGACGCGAGTGAGCGCCACGTTCCGGCTTCTGGAGGACGTCAGGGCTCTGCCCATTGTCCAGCGGCCTCATTCCCAACCTTGAGGCTCACTGTCAACAAGCGCTGTCAGCTGGAGTCATCGGGGACGCAGAGCCCTCGGGCTCCGACAGGGGGCGCCGGCGAGCGCCCGGCCCGAACCCTGTGCGAGGCTCGGGCGGTGCGGCTCGGCCTCCAGGTGGTGAACTTCCCGTGCCCCTCTGGCTCCGGCTCGCCGGGCAGCACAGACCTCCCAGCTGCCCTGCGAATCAGCGGAGGTCTTGTAGGCCGCCTGGAGCGCGTCCCTCTGGAGATGCGCGGCTGCGGAGGGCCGCAGGCGCCCTGAGCCTTCCGGCCTGGAAGGGGCGCCCCAGGCCTGGAGGCCACCATCCAACCCGTCTGGGCACCACCGAAGGCCCCAGGGCGATGCGAGGACGCGCGATCCGGCTCCCTGCCACCCACGGCCCAGGCAGGGCCGGCGGCTCAAGGGTTAAAAGGCTACTGCCACCCCCATTCTCTTGGGGGGAAAGTGCCTTTTCTCCAAGTCCATATGGCCACTTCCTTTCGACCTGCTCGGTCCTGCTCGCCTCTTTGTCCGAGCTGTCACTTATAAAGAATCACTTGACTTACAATAACAGGTTCAAAAGACGACAGAGTATAATCAGTTGATTCACGAAGAATTGAAATAAAGAACACCCCACTGCTCTGGCTATCATTCCCATAGAGATAGTGATATCATTGACGTGATTGCGATGCTAATTTCTATACAAGAAAAAAAAAACTTGTATTTTGGAATTTGTTCAAAGAGAATTTCAGACACATCAGATTGGAAAATGCAGAATGAATTCCTCAACTTTTTTTGGATTAGGCAGGGGATTAAAAAAACACAACCAGACCCACTGCAGACAGTTGAGCGGACATTATGAATCTCACAGAGCTAGCCTGTTGGGGGAAACCAGTTCTTTTCCTGCTCCCCAAAGTCTCCGGGAGAGAGAGATGGAGAGAGAGGGAGGGCGGGAGGGAGAGAAAGAGAACAAGGGAGAGAACGGGCTAGGTTCTCAGAGCAAAGTCCAAAGGTGCGGGCAGCGGCGACCAGGCCGGGCATCCGTCCACCCACGGCGTGCTGGGGAGCGGATCACCGCGGCAGGGTGCCGGGGCCAGGTGCTCCCGGGCAGCTGGATCGTGCCTGTGCCTCAGCCCCCAGCCCCCGCCTACTGCCGGCCAGGTACTCCCGGCGCAAAGTTTTCTACACCTCGCCCCTCTCTTTGCAACTGAGCGGCTCCTACGGGAGGCAGAGGGTGGTGATGGGGCAGCTGTGCGGTGCTTTTTCTGTTATCTCTGCTTTTTATGTATTGTGGTGATCTGGTTTAAAACCCGCCAATCATCTTAGGGGAACTCGGTTCGGGCAGGCTGGAACAAGTCTTACCTGAATCAATGTTTTAAGTGTCCCTGTGGCTTGGCGTTTTGAATAATCAATCTGTCTCTATCGCCTCTTAATCATGTGAAACACAGGCCTCTGTCTCGCTCTCTTTCCCTCCCTTCTTGCCTTCCTCCCTTTCTCTCCCTCCCTCTCTCCTTTATTTATCAACTCTTTGGATCCCGTCTTTCTGTTATTAACATGCCCCAGTGTCACAAACGAGTCTTTTCTTTAAAACAAGCTCCTCATTGGTGTATCTGGATACTTCTTTTATTATTATTACTGGATCTTTTTTTCCCATAATGACACCAGGATCATTATATAATCCCATAACAAAGAGGCTTTTGAGGCACCAGCTTTTGTCAACTCTAGGACGGAGAATCCATAATTGCATTATTCAGCTTTCCCCCCTTCTTCCCCCTCTTCCTGCCCTCGCAGAAACCCAACCTCACGCACCACTCACATCTCCACCTTGGTACCTCGCCTTGTATTATTTACAAAAGCGTTTGCCTTGAGGATCAGCATTTGCAAAGTTGCTTTAAAAAAGTTATTTTGTTTGATAATTAAGTCCTGGAGCCCACCGCGTGATGATTATTCTGGACCCATAAGGCAGAGAACCTGCGTGACGTTTTTCTCGAAGTTTAATTACCGTATGCTAATTTCCTTGCCTACTACGTGATTAATTAAAATCATATTTTCATAATCATTTGGCACTAGTATTGTTTTAGAATTATCATGATCTCCTAAACAGTGTCTGTAAATAAAGTCGCCTCTAATGGCAGGCGCGGGAGGCGAGGCTGAGGACCTCTCCGTGTTTGTATCGCGGCGATTGGCAACATAACTGCCTTATTTACATTAAATACGCCACAAGGTTACAGCGCGGATCAACGTCATTTGATCGCTGATGACTCCTTTAAACGCCCGGGCTGTGACTGATTCTCCGCGTCCCGCTGTCCACCGAGATTCACCCGGGAGTTTTTTTTTTCCCCCCAGAAAAGAAACAGACTTTAAATAGTTTCAGGAGCAGGTAAGAATTAAGCTTTTTCCTCTCCCCTTTTCTGTCTCTCTCTCCTCTCCCTCTGTGGCAATCTCTCTCTCCCTCTCGGCTGGATAAAAAATCTTTAGTCAAAGGCAGGAATGCAAAGTAGTGACAAGCTAAGGGGCTGATATATGTCTCAGTAACGAGTCTGACAATCAGAATGTAGCTCTCGGAGAATAGATAGATTTTAATAAGTGTGTTTACATGAGCTCAAGGTCAGAAGCAAGCTGCGCTGTGTTAAATGGTTTCTTAGTTGCTAGACAGAGAGAAAAAATGGACGATCACACACCATTCTTTGTAGATTATTATATCAAGGGTTCAGTCTCTGGCTCATCAAAGCTAAATGCCGCAAGACCTATCTAGTTGCTGTGAATTATGCCAGGGCGACAATGGAGAGCGTTTTTAATGGTACAATGCATTTCACCTACCAGATAGGGGGAGGCCAAACCGGGGATGGGGATGTCTGCTGGGGCTGGGTGATGAGTATCAATGAACGGGGCGATTCTGAAAAGAGGCAGATGAAAACCGAGCCCGCCCTGCCCCGGCTGGGCTGGGAACAGTTCGCAGGGCTCTGCCGAGTGGGCGAGCGAGGCGCGCGAGCAGGGCGCCCGTCCCCCCTCAGCCCCGGAAAATGATCAAGTCAATCATGTGGACATGTTTCATTATTCATTGAACACAATCTTCTACAACGCTCCGTTTACGTGCCCGAGTTTGCTCCCGACGCCCGCGTTTCAATGTTTAAGGTAAGGAAAACAAAGGTGGGGGGTTCGCGGGGCGCGGCGCGGCGGCGGGGGGGGGGGCCGGGGGGGACGCGGCCGGTGGGGGGGCGGCCCCGGCGTCCAGAAGGTGCCAAAGTGAGTTTGGACTCTTGGCATGCACCCCCCCCCCATCCCCTCTTCCTCCCCATCTCGGCGAGGCCTGCCGCCGGGCTCCTTCTCGCCCCATCGCGATTAAAAAATACGGTCTAATTAAATATCCGTGGCTGTGACGTTGGCGAGAGAAGCTGTCAGCGGGGGGGGAAAAAAAGAGGAAGAAACCGAGAAAGCGGCGGCGGCCGGGCATCGAATGGCGCTAGAGAACTTCGGCAGCGAGCGGGACCCGCGCCTGGGCCGCCGCCTCCCCCGCCCGCGGTCCCGGGACCGTTACTTTGAAAAGGAGAAGCCGGGCCTCGGCGCCCCGCGCGCGAGCGGGACCCCCGCGCCCAGCTCCGGGCCCAGCCGGCGCCCCGCAGGCGCGCGCGGCCGCAGAGTCGCTCGCAGGCCCCGGGAAACTTTGAAAGGGGTCCGGGGTGGGGACTGTTGGGGGGGGAGGCAGCCGGAGAGAGGGGCGCCGGGGCCGCGGAACTTCTGCCCAAGTGACTTTCCCCATTTTCTCCTCTGCGGGCGACTCGGGCGGCCCCGGCTGCCCTTCTCCCTTCGCGACTCGCTGCGGGGCTCCGCCGGGGGGAGAGAGGGTGATTCGTAATAATTTTTTTTTTTTAATCAAAGTTGGGTGATGCTTACAGTGTGTCAAACTTGCGGGCGCCGAGGGCCTCCGCGACCTGCCATTTTGTGTTCTCACTGGCCTCCTGTGCCCCGGGAGCCGGGCGAGGCAGAGGCCGGGGGCTTGTCAGCGCCGGGGAGTCGGGGTCCGAACCCGCGACCCCAGAAAAGGCCGTGGCGGCCGCAAGCGGCGGCCGAGTCCTCGGCACCTGCCTCAGCCCAGGTCCTGGGGGCGAAGCCGGGGGCCAGAGATAAAAATAGAGAAATAAATAAGTAACAGGTTATGGAGGGAACTGAGCCGGCCAGCCCCGGGCTGGGGAAATGAAGCCAATCAGGAGGACGGAGGGTGGACGTGGGGGCTCTGGCGGGCGGAGGAGATGGAGGGCTGGGGGCTTCCGGGCAGAGTGCAATCTGGGGAGACAGACCCCCTCGCCCAGATGTATGGTTGGGGGGGGGGAAATGATCTTTGCTGATCAACCTTTCTGTTTGCTTCAAGACATTATTTTTTGAAGACGAAGAATTGAAGAAAACAGTCGTAGGCGGGACCGGGATGTATTTTAGGCAAAAAAAAACCCACCACCCCGGGGGGGGGAGCTTTTCTTTGATGATGAGTAAGAAAGTGTCCAGATCTCGACGCGCCCATCTGTTGCAGTTTTGCAAATAATTTAAAAAATATATATCTCTATGTAGATGGATGGATGTGAAGTGGAAGGTGGAGACTCTGGCGCCGGGAAGTTAGAAAAAAAGAAAGAAAAGGGGACGCACGGCAGAGGGAGATTTGTCCTCACCCCCTCCCCTCTTAACTCTGCTGAGGAAACTCCGGCAGGGCTTTCTTTGGGGACAGGTGGAAAGTTGTCCCCCCCCCACCTCCTTTTTGCACTTCTGTATTGTAAGAGTCCGACTGTCCGCCTCTTAGAGAACCGTCCACAGCCCCCGACCGTTTGGGGGTGGGCTGGGGACGCCGGAGGCAGTGGCAGGGAGCTGGGGGCCGGGGAGGGCAGGGCGGGGCCCCAGCTCTGCGCGCTGTTCTCAGCCGCCGCTGGGTTTTGTTTGCCGGATATTGTTATGGCTAACGAGTGCCTCAAAGGAGACGTGATTTGTCAGCCGCCTTCGTTTTCACTTTAGCAGAAAATACGGCGGCTGCGCGGCGTCCTGGCCTGCGGGGCCCGGAGCCCCGAGCGAGCGTGCGGGAGCGGCTGCGGCGCGGGTGTGCGTGCGGCGGGCCGGGCTCGGGCTCGGGCTCGGGCAGCGGGCCGGGCGGGGCGAGTGCGCGCGCGGGGCCTCGGCTCCTCCTGCGTCTTCTCGGGCAGCCGCCGCGGCCGCGGCCGTGCAGTTTAGCAGAAATCCGACAGGGGCCGCGTTTGCTGAGCGCATCCGGCTGCCGGGCAGCCGGAGCGGGCAGCCGGGCCAGGCCGGTCGGTGTAGACTCGGGGAGGGGGCTTAGGGGGAAGGGTCGCGGGTAGAGAGCTTGGCCCGAGTGCTTGCCATCCCTATTCTCCGGTGTCCCCGGCCAGCGGAGCAGCCCCTGGAGCCTGCCCTTGGCACCCCCGCCCCCAGCCCGAGCTTAGGTGAACTTGGGGTGGGGTGAGCGTGCGTGCGTGCGTGTGTATGGGGTGGGGGGGTGTTAGGCTGGGAACGCAGTTTTCCCTCCCAGTTTGATATTAGCAACTGGGTTTTTACTTTAAGACCGGCTTTGCTCACTGCTGAGGTTGGGAGGAGGAGATCTTTTCCCATCCCTCACATCTTTGTTCATTGTTCACTGAGTAGAAGGCAGGCGACTTAAGAGACGAAAGAGAGGGAAAAGCGGGGTGGAGGGAGAAAGAGAGGGAAAAAAGAGGGAGCAAGAAGAGGGAAGGAAGGAAGGCGTGGGGAGAGCGCCCCCGCCCCGCCTGGGTCGGGCTGGAGGGTGAAACAGTAAACCCGCGCGCGGAGGGTCGCCGGGAAAGTGGACATTACCGCTTTAATTAACTTCGAGATGCTCCGGCGGCGGGACCTGGCGTAGCCGTGACGCGCCCGCATAAATCTGCCCGGCCCGGGGCTGCTCGAGAACTCGTGCGGTAGCGGCGTCAGACCCAGCGCGCGCCTCCCAGGACGGAGTCCATTTGCATAATTGGATTTTTTTCCCCCTCCTTCGTCCCTGAAACTTCTTTGAAAACCCAAGTGAAAACCGCGACGACCTGCACGCTCAAAAGCGAGTGCCAAGTAAGTGCCCTGCCGTGGCCTCGGAGCGCCCGGGGCTTAGCGCGCAAAGCGGCCGAGCTAGGTGCCCGGGAGCCGCGCGCTGCCATCCGGCCTTGGCCGAGGGTTGCTCGCTGGCTGGAGTGTTGCGGCCGCGACTCCCGGGCTTCCGGCTAGCAGCTCGCAGAACTTTTTTCCCTCTCTCCTGACTTTTCTGGCCAGGTGAGGTGTTTGGCCCACTCGAATACCTGTAGCCAGCCTTGCTCGAGCAGCGATCTTTGGGGCATGGCGGAGTTGGGCATCTCAGGTCCGGGGCAGGTAGTCGGTCCCCACTGCTGTAGAGGGCAGAGCTGCGAGCGAGCGAGCAGAGCCGGCTGCTGGTCGCGCGGTGCGGCGCCGCGGATGCAGCTAGTTCCCAAATGACTTCCCCATTATTCTAAGGTGTGTGTGTGTGTGTGCGTGTGTGCGAGCGCGTATGATCGGCTGTGCTTTAAAAAGAAACGCAACAAAATCGAGAACAGGAAGGGCTTCTCCCTTAGCTTGCCCCCCATTTTCCCAGCGTCATTTATTTCTGCTGCTCGAAGGAGAGTGCAAAGCTGTTTTGCCAAACACAGGGTCACTGAGAGACCGACGATTCTGTTGGAAATTCCATAAATTTTATAGCCAAAATATAGCCGCATTCATAAAATACCAATCCTTGTCTGTCGAGGAAAGTGTTTTTACGATATTTCAAATTTTATTAAAAATACATATGTATTTTATTCTTATTTACAGTGTTCAGAACCTGGGGAAAAGTCGATCTGATTGGGCGGAAACTGTAACCCTAGTTCCTGTTTGCCTTGGAATTTGCTGGGGGCTGGGCCCACTACCCTGCATAGAATGGTCAGGGGACTCAGTTTTGGCCCCCTGGAGTCGCAGGGGGGCGCCCCTGCAGCCTCTGGCCTGGGCTTAGAGACAGCCTAGGGCTTCTGGCTGAAGGCTGCTTTAGTTATGATGTCATTCTGATAGTGGAGTGCAAATGTGTCCTGATTCCACCATTAACCGCCTGGCTGATCTGCTTGGTAATGATAGCACTGACGTCCAGCGCTTTGACAAATGCAGGCCCGCAGAGCCCTAGGAATTAACTTTTCCTCCTCTGAGGAAGGAGAGAACTGCCAAAAGTCCCACCAGTGGGCCCCTGCCTTTGAACTTTGTAATACCTCAGTCCAGACCCTGACATGGATGACAGGCCCTTGGCTGGAGGGACCCCTGTTTTCCCAAAGTTTGGAAAACTTTTAGAAGGCTTTAATTTCCAGAACAACCTTAATATGGGATAACTTGAATCCAGTTGTGACCAGGCATTTGGATCTGGTGGGTTGCTGGAACTCCAGGTCTCTCTGGGGCCCTTGCATGGAAGAAGGAATTGTGACATCTGCTTCTTACCTTCAGTCGCTTAACTGTGACTTTATGTTAATATTGCTGCAAGTAAACAGAATTTAGTGTGGGTTTTTAAATAGTGTACAATGATTTAAGATTTCTTTTGATTTACTGTTCAAATGAAATTTGCATAAATGTGATGAAAATGAACTTAACATCTGGGCATATGAAAAAAGGTTAGTACCTCATATGTCATCTGCAGAGAAAGTCTCTAAAATGCTTTCACCCTAAACTGGGTTCAGGGAAAGAGTTCCTGGAGACATAAATGGTAATTATGGAAAACCTGGAGAAAGCGCTTTCAATAAATTTGCATTCTCTTGGACCGCTGCTCTGAAAACTCATCTTGTTCTGTGCCTGGAGTGCTTGACTTCTGAGCAGCCTTGAGATCCCCACAACTCAGCAAGTTAACTGCTGGCTGGGGCTGTCTTCACGGAAGACTTAGGACAGGCAAGGAGCGACAGTCACGCTACTTTGGTCCAAGCCAGAGGCCAATAAACCCCCATTATGGGAGAGGGCAGGGAGGTAGCCGGGATGTGCAGCCCTACTACCCACGGTTGCTTCTGGGGTGCTGAAGGCAGTGCTGAGATGTGGAATCATTGCCTGCTGAGCCCCAAAAAGCTGACCTAGTAGGCCGTCTCCTGTGCCTTAGGTACCAAAGAAATTTCTATCAGCACAGACCTATAAAATCCACGAGCCCATTCAAATGAACTCTGAACTCCATCTTACTTTTTGAGCAAGACAAGCTTATCTTTGGCATAAGGAAATCAGAGTTAAACAGCCTTTCCCAGACATGGTTGCCTTTTGCTCAGAAGTTGGCTATGAATGGCACAGGTGTTTTTAAAGTGCCTTGAATGGAGAAAAAAAAAGGCGGTGATGATGCTCATGGGAATATAGACGAACTTTTTTTTTAAAAAAAGAGGATCATAAAAGAAGAAAGCAAATAGATTTATTTTTCCAGTTTGAATGAGGACAATTATAGCTTTTTAACATCTTTGGATTTAGTGTTTTTAATAAGCCTTTTAAGTAAGCTGAAATATCAGCTTGCATTTTGTTCTCAGCATTATTTAAAGTGAGTCTTGATGCCAGTTTAAAAACAGCAGTGAGCTTTCTGCAGGTCAGCTTTTGTCCATGCTGAGGACAGAAGTTCCCTGACATCTCTGCCAGGATCTAGAATAGGTGAGTGCTCAGCCCTGCTTTATCCTGTCTTCAGGGGAGGCCCCAGATTTGGGCTACAAGGACATGGTGGTCAGGTGACCTGACACCATCTCTCAGGCTATGAGGGCTGGATTGTGGAGTTTAAAGCAAGGCACAGTTTCACTGGCATAGGAGAGACTCCTCTCTGCTATGGGTTTGCGAGTCGAGGGGCTTTCTCAGCAAAGCCACACCTGCCCTGCACGCTGTTGTGCCCCCTCCAGGATGTGCCATGGGAGGGCTTGGGAGGGACCAGATGAGCAGTCCCATGGCAAGGTGGGGGTGGAGGGCCCTGCTTGATTGGTAGGGCTCACTGTGTGTTTTCCCTGGTTGTGTAGTACCTGGTTGGGAGTTGTTGGGAGAGGCCTTTTATCAAGGAGACTGATTGGTTGTTCAGGTCTAGCCTCTCTGGGCTGCCCTTGGTGCCACTGAGGGCCTTTGGAGGGGTGAGCAGATGAGCTAAGCCAGGGAGTTGTACGAGCAGTTAGAGCTGCAGGGAGAGGCCCCATGGGGTCTTGGTTGTGGTGAGGCTGGTGTGTGTATGTTTGTGCATGTGCTGGGCAAGGTGTTGCCTACTGGAAGCACCTGTTCTGAGATGATTTCCTTTTCATCCAAAACTGCACCACCCAGAACGGATTAGTGAGTGTGTAAGTGTATGTGTGCAGTGGAGGGCTTGGGGCTAAAATAGCTGGAGGAATCACAAAGTGGAGGGGAGTGTGTATCCTCAGGATATGGACCCTGGAGAATGCCGGCCACCTTCCCTAGAGCCTCTTTTGTTTTTTTTCCCAAATGAAAGTGACATGGATGGAAGCCATCTCAGGAAGGTGGGCTTCTCAGCAAGCCACCTAGCTTGGGCCCAGGCCGTACCTGGTGGGGGAGTGGAAGCCTTCCTGCCCACTTTATGGCATCAACAGGCTTCTGGTGACTGTCTGCCATAGGACTTCATTGTGTAGGGATCAGGGCTGGTTTTACCTGGCTTTGTGGGCTGCTTGAGGATTCCTCCCCACTTTTCACTTTTAAAAGTCATTGTAGATCTCTCTGGTCTTTCTCTTACATTGGAATTTTTGCTACTACAAAGGGCATTGAGTACTTGACGTTTCACAGCCTCTGAACCTGTTGGAGGTCAGGTTTATCTGCCCAAAGAGACAAGAGTCAGGGTGAGACCTTGCTGGAATCTGTCAGACTAACCTGGACATTGTTTCTCTGCACCAGGGCTTCTCATTGGTGGCACTGTGGACACTACCCACTGGTGGAAATCCATCCTGTGCATTGAGGATGTTAGCAGCATCCCTGACCTCTACCCTAGATACTAGTGGCAATCCCCTCATTGTGACAGTCAAACATGTCTGTAGACATTGCCATCTATCTCCTGGGGGAAATCAGGCTCATTTCCCAGACCTTCCATGTGCCAGGCCTTGTCCTGGGCATCTCAGACATCAGGAGGTCCCACCCTCAGGGAGAGCACAGGCTTGTGGGGAGACCGACAGGTCCCAGTGCGCTGAGACAGCAGCAGCTTGGGTCCTATGCCAAATGGGGGCAGACCTGTGGGGTCTGAAAGGAGGGGGAACTGCCATAGTGGGACAATGACGGATGGAGGGTATCTGGAGTGAGGGTGGAGAGCTAAACTCGGACTGTTTTTATATCAGTTACATCTTGAAAACGGCCCTGTGGGTGAAAGCTATGTTTCTGGCCCCCTGACGGTAACATACAAACCAAGAAGTAGAGAGAAATAGTTCGTAGGCTTGAGCTGAGGCTGGGCACCCTGCTGGCAGGATGCTGACAGTGGCTTATTTTTTAGCACTTACTGTGTGGTATGCATGGGTTCTAAGTGTTTTACTCATTAAATCCTTACAGACAGCCTTCGTATGAGGGCAGGGGCTGTATTTGTCCCACATTTTGAGAATGGAATCCCAGGCACCGAGAGGGGTGGGAGGTGGGTCGGGATTAGGGTCTGCACAGTCTGCCTTCAGAGTTGGCATGCCCAGCCCTCTGCCGCTGAGCTCCCTTCCTGACCCCATTTCCAGCTGCCCATCCTGGGGGCACGCTCATCACATGACCACTGTGATTCAGCATTAACCCGAGCGGCTCACCCACAGCCTTCTGACACCAGGTTTGGAGGCTTCGTGGGCAGGTGTAGAAGGTCCTGGACACCAAAGCAGCCCCTCCCTGGGGAACAGGGCCTCCCGGTGGGTGGTGGCAGGGGGGTTATGTAGATGCTCGGAAGGTATGGAGGGAGGCAGGAAGGAAAACCAGCTTGTAGGGTTTCCCCTCCTCTACCTGCCTTTTCTTCTTCTGTAGGTTTACAGTGCGAAAATTAAGTGCCGTTTTGACACAGGAAAAATGATCACCGTAGGCTTGAGCTGACATTAACCTGGAAGTTTTCGATCAAGGCAGTATAGCGTTGATTACCTGAGCTGTGTTTGACGGGTCTTTGATTACCAAGATGGGCTTGTCTCTCGCCTCCCCACTCCCTGCTCCTTCTCCAGCCCTGAGCCTCACTGCTTCACTCCATACCTCACCCTTTCTGTCCATGTAGACTGTCAGCCCCCTTCATAATTTTTTAGCCTTTTGTTGTTTTGTTACCGAATTACACATGCACACATATGTGTGCACAGGATGAAGTAGCTCTATTTGGTTTGCAAGAGCCAATCATGGAGTCCCTAAAATCTAGATTAATCACAGAAATGCCCATTCAGCCTTCCTTGTAATGATGCTCTCTCTTGAACATTTGACATTCCCATAGATTTGGATGGGATTTTGGTTCATGGAAGGGCTAGAGCATAGGGCCTTCAGGGAGTCGCAGTAATTCAGTGAACATTTATGCCTGTAATTTCTGGGCATCTCTGTGCAGGTGTACAGAGGTGGCCAGAACATCCCCAGCTGTGGTGGCTGCTGTTGGGTGCTTGTCTTGTATTCTGCATCTTGGGTGCATTACCGTATTTAGTTCTTTGAACTGCCCAGTGAAGCCCATCACTCAGAGCAGTTTCACCAGTGGGCAAACAGGACTGTGATGACTTGTTGCAGCCACAAGGCTCCTGTGTGGCCGAGCAAGGATGTGATGCCCGGCTCCATCAGCCCGGGAGCTCATGCTGCCCTCCCGCTTCCCCATGCAATGCTCAGAGAGGCCTGTGTCAGAAACCAACCTGCACAGTTATATTACACCACCTTAAGTGGAAAGTAAAAATGTAAATGGAAAACTTGCTACTTCGAGCACATACACATTATTGTAAATTTGTTTTCAAGAGGGAGAAGATATTTGGAAACTATCAGCTAAACTGTATAGAGAAGCAGCTATAGAGAAGCAAACAGATTACAGACCACAAAGATATTATATATAAAATATCATCACTTTGAATAGTTTGATTATTTAATTTTATCTTTCAAATATCTAGAAATATTTATTCCTTATTGGCTAGAGAAAAAAGTAGCACAAACATTTTTTTTTGTTCTTTTAAAAATATCTAATTCTCTATTAAAATCTATTAAAGTCAGGTCAGGCAAAGCCTTCCAAATTATTACAGAAAGGCTGCATTTCTATGAATCCTATTGAAGGGGGTGGGAAATCTTACTGAAATTACAGCTAAAGTTCTTTAATTATTTTGCTTCCTCGGCCAGGGCTCCCAGTTTGGGGGTTGTGATCTGTTGATGCCAAGTGGCTATTTCAGCAGCCTTAAATCTGCACTGAGCTGAGAGCATCTCACTGATGAAACATGGCTGGATCTGCTAATTAAACTCAGCGCTGCCTTCTTGCAGCATCTGAGAAACTTTATTCACAAATGTTTTCACCCGCAAGAGGGTCAGCGCTGGTGGGTGGCAATCCCTCTCCAATAGCCCAAGAAGAGTTCAAAAGGTGGAAAAGTGTAGTGTGGGGATGTGGGGAGGGGGCAAACCGGCCACATGCCGCCATGAAAGGATTTCATCTGCGCAGCCTAAACCTTCTCTGATGGTGGAGGGCTGCAGCTGAGCTGGTCCGCAGAGCCGCTCCTCTCCTTGGGCCCTGCGGCCGTCCTGGGCTCACAGCTCTGAGCCCGCAGAAGCCACAGCCCTGCCTGGAGCTCTCCCGGATTTTGGATGCACAATTCCTTAAGCAAAAAAAGCCAGACACCATGTCTGCAATGCTTTTCTGATATCATTGATTTGACAACTTAATATCTATTTTCTGTGTGTTTTTTGTTTTGTTTCAGTTTTCCCGATTTCTTCCTTTTCCGCTGTTTCACCCTGTGCTTGCGAATTCTGAAAGTCTGTTGAAAAAGCTTTTGTTGGAGTTTGGTGAGGGAGGAGGCATCGGAATTTTAGTTCCATTTAAAATTCTCATCTAGTATGTTTTGGAGGCAGAAGAAATACAAGATGACACAAACATTTGCATCACCTAAACATGTATTGGTTAAGGCTGTAAGGTACCGATTTCCCCTTTAATAACTGCTGCCACCCCAAGGAAGACACAGTGGTGTTGTAAGGGTGTGACAAATGATGGGCTCGTCCAGGGTCTGGTCATCTGATTGGCATTTCCCATGACAATGCTTCTGTGGTATAATGAGTGATATGGCCCGTCTTTTGGGGGATGTGTGTGCCCTGCCTGTCGGTATGTTTATTACTTAGTGATGGTTGTCTGGTGAGGTCAAGTGATATATTCCAGATATTAGAGTACGTTCCATTTTCAAAACCCTCCTGGAAGAACAGGCTGCGTTTTGACACTCTGCCCTTTTATCTCACCAATCCCAGCAACTTGAGCCTTACATTTTCCTTCCTGTTTCCAAAGGTTGACAGGACCTGGATCCGCATGAGATGTGTTTTTCAGGCACTGCTTGCTGTGCCTGAATTAGGAGCCTGGTCGCTCAGGTGACAAATACGAGGCCCATGTGTGGACCTTGGTGACAGAGGGGGTCTGCCGTTAAGAAAACTCCTCTCCTTTGGCATGATAATATTGCACAGATAAAAATCATGTAATTTTATGTGTGATCTCCAAGTACTACCTTCAGTAAAATAATCTGTCCATTGATCTAAAGAATGAGTGGTTTCCAGCTGCTTCATTCCTCAGGACAGACTTTTGAGTTGGAGTCTGTCTTTCTGACTCCCTTCTGGTGGAGTTGGCCTCCTGTGGAGGTCATCCTGGAGGGGCCTGGGGGCGCCGGGGATGGAGGGCTTATTTCCCTAGGAATCACAGGGTTGAGTAGAATCCAATGCGAACTTCTCATATGATAATTTGTGCTTGAATGTGCAGGTATTTGTGCTCGCCTATCTCCACGTCTAAGGCAGGCAGATCGAATCATTGCAGGACTGGGGAGCCTTTTATTAATCTCTGTCATCAGCTGACTTTTAACCCTTAGACTGCCACAAGGAAACTTCATGTGTTTCCCCACTTACTGTAGCATTGCTCTCGAAGGAGCAGAGTCTAAAGGGGGTATTCTTTGTGTGCATTTTAGTTGCTAATTAAATTTTTTTGCAAGAGTCAATACAGTACATTGATTGCTATATGAATATCTCTAAGTTAGTTTTTTTTTTGCATAATTTAATTTTTAGGGATGTTTCTGCCCTCATTACATGATTAAGGTGCTTATTTCATTGCGCTGGAAACATAAAGATTGTAAACGAGGAAGAGCTAGAAGCATGTTTTTTCTTGTTGTGTTTTGTTTTTAAGCAGTGTAACACAGTGATAAGGAGCTCAGGACCAGTCAGATGGGACCAGGTTGCACAGCCAGCTCCACAGATTACAAGCTGTTGGTGAGCAGGGCATTTCCATCTTCTTTTAAGCCTCAGTTTTCTCATCAGTAGAATTGGAATAATTCTTCTCCCTAGTTGAGTCATCAGTGTTAAAAGAGAAAATGATTAATTAATGAGTCTGGAGACCAGCTATCAAATGAATGGCTAGCTACTATTATTACTTCTTTTATAGATTTTGTTAAGTATTTTAGAAATGTAAACCCCATCAAAAACCATGGAGATCAGTCATTTGCAGAGCCTGGTGGAGAAGTGTCATTCCTCCTTTGTTTCCCTGGCTGGTCTTGGAGTTATTTACCTTGGGATCGATAAGTATCAGCTGATTGATTTCCTATATGCTTCAGAAGATGCGTTTTAAAGGGTCAGCTGAGTTCATGGAGGGGTATGGGGTAGGAGTGGGGTCTAAGTGTTTACTAGATATGTATTCTCCAGCACACACACGCACACACACACAAACACACACACACACTCTGGAATCTTGGTAGGAATATGATGGCCTTGCTCTTCATTCTGTCTCTGAACCAAAAGCAGAAGACCCCCAAAAGACACTATCATTCATTCATTTATTGATTCTATTTTTTTTTAAATGTGATGAAATGCAGTCTGTGTGCCAGGCAGGATTGGTGCTGTGAACAAGAACAGAACCCCTTTTGGCTATTGGATGAAGACCAGAGTGCAAGTGAAGGCCGTGATGATGGATTTCTTAGGTCCCAGGTTCCAGATCAAACACATGCACATGTGTATGTCAGAGATTTGCCTAATTTGCATACCCTCCCATGCTGATTTCAAGGGAGCCTAGGGCTTAGCATGGAGTATAAAGAGAGCGAGTTGGACATATGACCATTACATCCACGATGAGTCACCCCAAAGAGAGGTGGGGAGTTGAACTCCTTTACTTCTTCCCTCAAGGGAAAGGTGGGATTCTGGGTTGACTTGATCTCACTGGAAAAGATCCCAAATTTATGACTAAAGGAAAATGCTAGCCATCCTTACGAAGTAAGGAATATCCTAGTGATGTTATACTAAGAAGCAGGATCCCACCAGGGGAAATCTGAAAGCAAAATCAAATCCTGTATATAAACTGCTAGCATTTATTGAGTGCTCATTACGTAGGTGGTCTTGGGCTTTAAAAGAAAGGATATCTTTTAATTTAGTCCTTGGAATACTCTGCCTTGGTTGGAGACAGGGAGGCTTATCCCTGTGGTGTGACTTGCCCGAGGTCATGCAGGTGGGAGATGGCAGTGCCCGTCTCTCTCTGAATGGGACTTGTGCCTGGGCCGTGGTGTCTGCATATGCCTTCGCACTGGGGCTCTCGGCTCCTGGCCTGGACCTTCTCAGGAATGGGTTTTCTAGAACAGATTCAGCAGTTGGAAAATTGAGGCTCGTGAGACAGACAAACCTGTTTTAGTTGTAAAGATTCTACCGCACTCATGCATTGGGTCCTAAAGGATGAGGCTTGTTCTGTGCATCGCTGAGCACGGGAGTCATTTTTCTTTAGGATGGAGTAGTGGATTGTGGGATGGGGCCCATGGGGAGGGGGTTTTGTGTCCCACTGCTCTCCTCAACGGCAGTGTCACCGTGCTCCGCAGTTCATTGTCTCGGATGTGTCCATCGTGCAGATACTCACGTACTAGGCGCTGAGAGCCAGGGTTTACCGTAGCGCTGGGGGAGCACCGGTCTATTTTTCTTTTCGACTGTGACCATGCAGACTATGAAGGAGGGAAACAGGGGGCTGTGGGAAAACCTCTTCCACGAGGTGGTCAGTGACAGTCTTGGAGGATGAAGGGTGAGAAGGAGCCAGCAAAGCAAAGGGTGGGGACATTTTTCAGTCAGAAGGAACAGCATGTGCAAAGGCCCTTGGCTGAAAAGATCTTGATGGTCTGAGGAGAAGAAAGAAGGCCTGTGTGGCCGGAGCTCCCTCAAGAACAGTGCACACTTCTTTCTTTATGGGGGAAGGAACTGCTTCTCGTCGGGGCTGCTCTCTCCATACGCGCTGAGCACAACCTGTGGAGGGGAAGTTTCTGCTGGAGGCTGTCCACTGGCCGCTGTGGCCTTCTCTGCCATCCAAAGTCAATACCTTCCTTCCGGGTGGTCTTCTTTCCTACCCTCCATCCATTCTTCTTCCTATACAAGCCGTCCATTCATTCTACAGATGCCCACTGAACATCTGCTGTGTGCCAGGTACATAGAGAAATTTGAAAAGTTACCTGTAAAGGCTAAAAATTACAAAGCTCTCTTACATTGTAGTTTCTGTTGAGATTCATCAAGTGGTTCTTCAGTGCTTGGTGCCCCTGTGTCCCCATCCCCTGCCCCAACTTTTGGGGGGTGTCCCCTGACTACACAGTTCTGTACTTCATTGCTGGCTCTGTCCTTATACTTCCTGCAGTCTCAGAGGAGAGAGGGCACATCTTGAGTTTTGCATCAGTTTCTTAAGGTTCCTCTTTCTTTTCTGTGCATGGTGGCAGTTGGTTCCCCTATTTCCTTCCATCCCTTTCCCGCCTATTGTTTGTTACTGAGCCCAGAAAGGTGTCAGGCCTTGTGCCCAGTAGAATCTGTGAGGGAAAACTCCATAAATGGGGCGGGGCATGGGGACACCTGGAGTTGTACTCGATTCCCGTGTCTTGGCTGTTTGGGGAGGTTCTCACCCCCCAACTCTTTCTGGGGGTCCTGAATACCTGCTTCTTTCAGGTAAGGGACTGATTGACAGGAAAACTAGATATTTGTGTCACCTGTACATCTAGAGAGGGCTTTCTGATGTACACCTTGAAAGTACACATTTACATCTCATGCCTGGCCCTTTTGATTCACTACTTACATTATTACAAAACTAACTTCTTAATTTGATTCAATATATCCGTGGAAAAAGTGTGTCCTGGCCCTTTGGATACTTAATTACTTTTTTCCTCATCATTTGGTTTTAAGTGTTTAAATAAATTTCATTAAATAACTGTAAACATTCCAAGTAGTCCTGCATGCATATTATATTTCACATCACTGTAACTTTGATGCAAAATATTAAAATGTAAATGACTCAATAGAAAAATTATGGAAACAAATGTATGGCTTTTATTACACTTTCAGAAAAGTTGCTTAAATATTTCCCCTTCCTTAGCAAAAATCTATGAGAACAAATGTTTTAGGGCACTGTAAAAATCATTCTTTAGAATAAAGCAACAGCTCTGGGTAAGCAGGATTCCTCCTGATTTGACCGGCTTAGGTCTGAATAGATGGTGGCTACTGTCTCTCATCCATGTTAAGCTCTATAAGCATGAATATAATTATTTTAATTTCTAAGCTTTAGTTGGAATAGTATTTTACCCACATGTATAGATCTAAATTTATGTCATGTTTTATGAAATTTGAACCAACAGTCCTTCCTTTTCCTCTTAAGAAATATTTCAGTCTGTAGTAAAAATTGTCTGGGAAGCATTTGGCATTTTATTTTAGTTTCTATCATGACTCTCCATGTGATTGTTCTACATTAATCTTGAAAAGTGACACGAGATTCCTTTTCCATGATAAATAGCAAAGAAATGTAATAATAACAAATGATAACTCTAATGAAAAAATTTTATTTTTCTCTAACTAAGAGAAGAGTGCCAACAATAGGTAGGATAAAATAAAATCAATATTTTGACGGTGCTCTATTATGTCTGGCTCATTAATTTGGAGAAAACTTCTCTCTTCAATCCGAAATCACAAAGTGTCAACAAATAGTAGTTTTAATGTCTACTCTCATTCCAGTGCATTTAATGCTTTGCAAGTTAGTTTTGGAGGAAAATGATTTTTGATTCTGCAGATGTATAGAGATTGCATTGTGTGGGTATTTGTCTCAGGGACGATGGAAAAGTTTTGCCTTGCAATTTGTATTCCAGGAATGGTTCATTGCAAATCCCTGTGCAGCACAATACTATATGGTTTTCATAAAAATAACTACATGTGTATGAATATCCATATATTAATGTATATGTGTATATACATGTACATGTATGTGTGTGTATGTGTGTGTATGTAAAATTGTCCTTTTTTCCCCACAGACATGCACACACAACACACACACGCTCTCTCTATTAAGGCCACGCTCATTCATGTTCATTAATTCTACCCCAAATTTCACTTGACTTCCTTTTCTTTTAGAAGAATCTGGAGTTTCTGATTTCCAAGTACCGATTGTCAGTTGATTAAGGTCAGTGCTGGCACTTATTCAGGCTCCTATTGACTGCGGCCACGTGATATAAGTGATTGATCTGCCTTGGACAGAGGGTTGCTAATTTCCCATTGTAACGGTTCTTTCCACCCAGGCCATTCTTCATCTCCCCGAGTTCTCCACACAGTATTTAAGAGCGCCCCATCCCCTGCCCTCCAGGTACTGTGCTGTTACATTAACGCAGAATTACATCTCTCACTTGTGCAAAAAGTATTTGTCTCACCGCTGCCTGTCCTTTGTTTTCCCGAGATCACAAAAGCATGGGATTTAGAATAGCAGATAATAACGTACAGTGCATATTATTGATGCTGCTTTAATTGTCTTATTGACAACTCACTTGAACTTGGAGAAGCATGCTAATATTTATCATCCTGTGAACTCATGTGCATTTTCTTGACTAAAGCCATAATTACAGAAGGATTTCAGAACTCAGATGTCTGCCCGCAACTGCCTCACCTTTCCTGCCTGGACAAAGGCTTCCAGCCTGCTGCATGGTGGGAAAACCTCAGCCTGCCACCCTCTTCCCTGGTTGCCCCTTAAGCTTTGAGGGTCCTCTGAATGCTTCTCCGTCTAGGGGCGATTGGCTCATTAACACCTTGACCAGCCCTTGGCTAGGAAAGAAGGTGGCCTTATGACCCATCCGAGCAGTTGCAAAGAGGGCAGGAGGGCAGTGCCAGCTGGCCTTGGGTTGCCCAGAGGTTTTGTTTTTTGTTTCTTGAAGAGACAAGTGTTTCTTTCCTTTTCGGAAATGCCAAGAGAGCATTAGGAAGATTTAGAACGAACTGAAGAGGGAATTGAAGCCACTGTGCTGGCTTGGAGGCAAACATCTACTCAAGGAGGGTTTTGATAAGCTCCGGTTGATGGATGTAGCTGTCATGGTCTGACTGTGACTTTCTTGCTGTCCCATTTCCCCCTTGTCTAGGCTCCCGCCCCACTGGCTTTCTCTCAGTCCCTTAGATGTGCTGGACTGGCTCACACCTGAGGCCTCTGGCAAAGCTGTTTCCTTGCCTGCCTCTCCTGTTTATCCCTCAGGTCTCATTTAAACGCCACCTCTTTGGAGAGGCCTTTCCTGGCCTGTTCCTCCATCCTTCCCTGGTCACCTCCCATCTCATTGTCCGGCGTTGTTTTCTTCATGGGATTGCTCTCTGTTGCTTTCATCCCCTGTTAGCATGCAAACCCACCTGCCTCCCTCCGCTAGAACTAAGCCTCCCCAAGGCCAGGGCCCTGGCAGTCTCCTTGATGACTCAACTTCCAGCACCTAGACAGCAACTTGTATTGGTGGCCAGTTAATAAGTATTTTTTGAAAGAATACTTTTCCAAAGAAAAAGAAGGATCTGGGAGTTCATCCTTGGCCCTCTGAGAGCTATGTTGTGTCATGCAACCAACCATGGACCAGTCTTTGGTTCCTTGCTAGAGATGGAAGCTGCAGCTGTGGCGTGTGCCTAAGTACCAAGAGGTTGCCATGATAGAGCTCAGAAAGATGGTTGTCTCTATATAGAAATTACATTGGTGTTTTTGCCAAGGTTTGTCCCCTGGAGGGGTCATTACTCAGTGAAGGGTATTTCTTCTGGCTTGTATTGTAGCCATGGAGGCCTTTTTTGTGAGCCGTTTCCCTGCCCAGGCCACCTCGTCTGCAGCTGGCCATCCGGTCTCCACCACAGGCCTCTCCTGTGACATCAGTACATCGGGCACGGAGAGTTCTCTTTGGGCTCTCGGTCGCTCTGAGCCAGCTGTGCGGGGCCCTGATTAGCATGGAGAGCGCTGTTCGCGGCTCTGCATTCTCGCCCTCGGCAGCACTTGATGGGGGTCCCTGGGCAGAGGAGTCGTGGCGCCGGGAGGAGATGCTGTCTTGACTCCCTGATTGGTGAGGTGCTCATCTGACTGATGAGTAAGGTGGAGTAACCCCACTGGCTTCAACAAGACACTCGAATCACGGTGGATGATTGCAGAAGGGGAGAAAAGACTCGAAACCTAGGTCACATCCTGTTACCCAAGTGGCTGCCATCTTGGAGTGCTGGAAAATGTGTGTGCAACTTGGAGAATCTCTTTTCTGAGTGTTGGAGATGCACATCTTCCTCCTCTCAAGTCAGCAACAGCCAAGAATTCCTACAGAAAAATAAAAGATGGGAATGGATATCCCATAAGTCTCAATTTTCACCTGTCCCAGAGGACTCTTCCACTATATAAATTCTTTCCTTTGATTCATATTATTTGTTTACTATGTGAGCTAAATAGAAATATATTTTTCATCTTTTTTCCTCTAGCAGATTTCAGGTCCCCTGAGGACAGAATTTTCCGTTTTCTTCCCTTAGTATGTCCGTGCCTTGCCAGCCACTGGGTGTTTGCACCCCTACCTCACAGAGTATCTAGCACCTATAGGGGGGGGTTTGGGAATGGAGAGGAATGTGATAAAACGTTAATAAATGCCTGAAGAGATTAGGAGCATGGGTCTTCTGAAAAGATTTAGAATAATTTCCCAGTGAATTGCTCATAATTTATAGACCTGTTGGGCTAAAAAACTATTTGCTATCGAGTTGGTTGTTTTTTCCTTTTCAAAGAGTAAAAATGTCTCCTAATTATTATTTTTTTAAATAAAGACCATAAGACTCTACCAGGGAGACTTGAAACCACTATTACTCAAAACCAAAACTCTCTGGGAGTGGAGCTGTCATTAGACACCTTGATCAGGCAAGATAAGGAATCCCTTGGCCCTGTTCTTCTTGGGGACGACCTGTTCTTATTTGCCTCTGATAACGGAAGGGGGTCCCACCTCCCACAGAAATGGGGTGGAACGGGGCTTTTAGCTTTTCATTGGGACTTTGGCATTGGCTTGTTCACACCTGCTCCCAGCCTCTTTTCCTTCCCAGGGTCTCCCAGTCGCCAGCGTCCTGTTCCAATGCTGGGCTTCAGCTATTTGACTGCATAATGGAAATAAAGTATGTGCACAGGGTGTCCACTGTGCCCCCATGGCAGGCCGGTGTGACTCAGAGTCAAATGCAGGATGGAGGCACCAATGTGAGTCCTGGTGCTTGCTTAGTCAGTCAGCTGGGCAATCTGTTACCCGAGCTGGATCTGTTTTCCTGCGTGTAAACTGAGGAAGGTGTGCCTGACCGATGGCTCTCAAACGGTGGCACGTGAAGGAATCGTCTGGGACGCTTGTTGCATCCCAATTCTTGGGCCCCACTCTGAGAGCCCAGTTTTGTAGATGGTGCTATCACCCATGGACCCCAGGCTGGTCCAGGTGGCCCTTTCCAGTTCTGCTGTGACAATTTATGAAATGAACTGCTGAACTGGTTAAACATTAGCAAATCTTATTTAGCATCTACTTGGTTTTCTCTAGGTTGCCTCTATCGTGTGACGTTTTGAAAATCAGAGCATATTCCTTGCCATAGTCACAGAGGTCATTCCAGACACCTGTCCTCCTGAGAACATGTCACTTTGCAGGGTAGGTGACAGCATCAGAAAGCCTACCTTGGGCAAAAGAAGTCCCACAAATCCTTTATTTAATCTCAGTCCACTGAGACTTTTTTCTGGCTCTCCGCCCATCAAAACTGGACAAAACTTACGTATTTGCGCAAGAGCTACAGGTGACATGGTGGCTGAACCAAACCAAATAGAAAATAGTAAAACATGACAGGGGAATCATTACAATTTATCAATAGGCTCACTCATGATTTTAAGAATGTGTAGCTTCAAAGAAAACAAAACAAAATGAAAACAACGACAAAGAAGCACAAAACCTGTAAGGCTTGGAGGCTAATAAGTCTTCAAATTACTATATGGTAAAGTTGGAGAGATGTTCTTAAAAGGTCTAGCTACAGAGGGCATATATGATTGGAGAAAAACTTGTAACCTTTCACCTTCTAAACCACTCATTCTACAGGAGTTAGAAATAATCTTCATAACTCCCTAACTGAGCGAGTGGGATGAGATGTTATTAATACTGCTCCAGGTGCATTTGACTTTTGACCTTGGCCAGCAGTGGTTTTGAGAAGCCATTATTTCTGATGCCTGTTAGATTTCATCCCTAAACAAGGAAGATCCTTGAGTAAACGGATATCAGGTCCTTTTGTGTTTTTAGCACCCCTCCCCAGAAGTTTGGTGACATTGAGCAGGAAGGACAAACCATCACCACGCACAGATTGCATATCAAATAAAAGAACTCAATTTGCTGCCAAATGTGGGCTTAACCTCTCCCATTTCTTTGGCTGTGTATAATTAACGTATAGCTCAGCATTTGACTTTTGTGCTTTTCATAGAGATTGAATCTTAAAGGATGCCCCAGCTGGGTCCTGCACTTACAAAAGCACGTTCAACTTATTTCATGGGTTCGTTCCTTTGGGTTTTGGGGACATCCTTGCTCGAGTTTTCCTGAAGATGACGAGCCCTGTGGATCAAATGCCTTCTCCTTCAGTTCTCCAGTGAACACGGATTCATTGCCAGCACTGTGCTTCCAACAGGCTGGACATGAATGTTGCAGTCTAGCCACAAGTACTGGTTCTAATACTAATACTAGAAATGAGGAGGTGGAGGAGAAGGATGCGATAATGTCACACTGTGACCTGCTTTACCCATTTGTCACGTGCATTTTCTTACTAAATCCCCAGCAGTCCTGTGAGTCAGAGCCATCACCTGCTTCCCAGTCAAGGAGCCTGGAGCTCAGAGTACCATGTGACTTGCCGAAGTGAGTGGCTGTGTCCGGACGGAAATCCCCCGTTCTGCGCATGGAGCCTGTCCTCCACTGTGCTGTTTATTTCGTGGCTGTGATTCCTTGATTATTCCGATTTCTTCAGAGGATCTGAGTGGGAGTTGCTGAGTGCCATGGAGGACAGCGCTGGCTGCCCTGTGCCTTGTGGGAATCGGAGGTGGAAAACCAGGTGAAGGCAGGTGAAGGTCAGACGGGCAGGTCATGAAGCCGCCAGTCTCCACTGCCTTTTCCTGGGGATGCGTCTAGCAAAGTGGTCACCGAAAAACGAGGTTCTTATGTATGCCCCCTGCTGGAAACATTTTGGGGGACCTCCTTTAAATGGTTTCTTTTCTGGGCAAAGACAAGCACTTTCTGAATCTGCCCTCTTGCTATGTAGACAAGATCTAAGAACATGTTTTCTATTGATTTTAAAAAGCAATTCAGTACCCAACTGGTAATAATAGGTGTGACCTGTGCTGTTTTCCAGGCAGTCACAAGCAGCTCGGAGCCTTGTTGTGTGACTCTCATGTTTGGGCTGTGCATTCTTTGAAGATTACTTCTAAAGCAAGGCGTCTAAATCCTTCATTCACGATTCTGCCCATTCCTGTGGTGTTTACATTCCACCATGGCAGAAGATCACTGTAAAACAGAAAGATGAAAATGCACTTTTCAAAAGGGCTTTCTTGTGCGGGCTCCTTCAAAGACCGTACCCCTTTTCCTGTTATTGATGTTAAGGCCTGTGTTTCATCACAGGGAACATGTACATTAATGGGTGATGTAAAGGTCTGTCACGTCGTCGCGACACATTCAGGTTGAGCTCTCGGGGCACTGAGCTGTGAGTAGCAAGTGCGGGTGTGATTTCAGGGTGTTTGGACATGTCTCTCTGGCATCTACCTCTGAAGTGTTTTCATATATTTTGTGAAGGAGTGCTTTCTGCCCTTTACTGGAAGTCAGTTCTGAAAAGGTCTTGGGGAAAGCGGCTGGTGGGGCAGATTGGTCTGGCCAATGAGCAGAGCAGGGCTTAGCCAGGGCTGGGTGCTAGAAGAGGAAATATTCTTCTACTTAAAGAAGTCTTTGAGCTTTGGAGGCGAAGGGCTAGAGTAGCTTGTGGACACAGGGCCAGCCCGGTAAGGCCCTTCAAATCCCTGGACACTGAGATGACTACGAGTCTCTCTCCTTTCTACACTCTCCCACCGTATGACTCAAAAGATACTGAAGTGTGTAATAAATGTAAGCACAGAATTAGTTTTGACTTTTCCAATCTTGACTGTTTGGGTGCCTTATTTTTTGAGGGGGGCAGGTATCAAGTGTGCAATACTTTAAAATAGAATTTCATTTTGTTGTTGTTGTATATTTTGGGGAAGTCTTCAAGGCACATGTGATCTGTCCATCATGCCACCCGAGGCTTTGGTTAAGGGCATTTGGGCCTCGTCTACTTCCCACCCTCCTGTGAGTCAGCAAGATCCTGGCAGTGGGAACCATGGGCTGCGTAATCATGGAGCTTTTTCCTGGCAATCTTGGGTGTTAAGGGTCAGGATGGGCATCTTCCTAAATAAGCCTCCTGTCTCCATTGCCGGGGCCAACCAGAAACCGTTTCTGATGCAGTTTGAGTCATCAGTGAAGTTTCCCTCTTTTCATTAACTGGACGATTATGAAATGACAGTTCATAGCGGAACTCAAGATGAGCTCTCAAGTCCCCTGTGGGTGTGGAGGGCCCGGACGGTCTCCGGCATCTGCATTTGTCCGTGCACTTTGTCTATACCGCGTTCAGAAAGCCTAGTGTGAGCAGGAGCGCACAGGTGTCTGACGGACAGTTCCCATGGCCCTTTAAAAACAGCCTCCTTCACAGCTTGCCGACTATTCAAGGGGTCGTTTAGCCTTAACATTTAAAAAAGGATTGAATTTTCCACCTCTAGAGACACTTTATATTCCCTTTAGGGAGTGCTCCCTGAAGTTCATGCTGGTCCTGGCTGGCTTGAACCATGGGCCACACCACCAGTCTCCCCAGGGCCCCGGGCACCTCAGCGAAGGCTGCAGAAGGGCTCCCGGGTGTGCAAGAGGCAGGTGCCTGGGCTGCAGCGTGGGGACAGAGATTTTTGCCCCTTCTGTTTCCTTCATATCAACAGCATGAGGCCCATGAGAACTGACTTTGGGACTTTGAATATGTGTTCTGCCCACCTGTATGAAATAAATTTGGGAGACATGTGCCCCACTTTTCTTTGAGTGGACACAACCATGAGCAGCCCATGAGGCTGGTGACACCTCTAACTGAGAACGTGAACAACAGGCAGAGTTACCCTGAAAAACGGGAACCCTGGCTCGCACAAAGGTATAGCCAAAGTGTTGAAGCAGCATGGAGACCAAGACAGGTAGATTTTTGGGCAGATCCCAGAGATACCAGCTCGGTAGTGTCCAAAGGACTCTATGGTACGTACGTAGGGATAGTAGAAGAGAAGGATTCTCAACCATAGGAATATTTCCAGCATATCTAATTACTTTAAAAAGTTGCTGTGATTCTCATAGACGTGATTTAATTTTAACTCCATTGATTGGTAGCACTCTAAAGAAGGTGCAGACTGTCTTGATGATGATGGTGGTGGTGGTGATGAGAGCAATAAACAGTCGGAAAGATTTGGCATCCGTTACGGAAGCGCGCACCCACGATGTGCCTTCATTCCAGTTGGGACTTCTGCCCCGTAGGCAAATCTTTCCCCCGTTGGGAGCCCTCATTTCATCAGCTTATAACCGCAGGGAGACCCTCCTCGTCAAATGTAGAGAGGGATCCTGGCTGGTGTTTCCAGAGGGCAGTATGAATGATAAATACTGTTAATATTCAGAAGCAAGAATTGATTTAAAAAATGTGCCTTTGATTCACTAATCTCTGACATTGAGACATTTTTTGAAGTCTGTTGCTATAATTAGAATTCTATAAGCCATTTTATGTCTCTATCAAAATTTTAAGAGACATAGAACATTTAAGGTTTTTTTGGGGCTTACAATTCATCATATCAGTGTGAGTCATTTTGCGGCTTGGTCTTCAGTGTGGAGAAATTCTGGGGCCCGGGACTTGATCTGTCAGTGGGGCTGTATCCACAGTAGTCAGTTCTCTGCCCTCCTGCTACAGCACAGAGCTTGGATTTTAATAATTGCTCATGAATTGTGTCTCTGCCTTGTTGCAATATGTTCTTT
Source organism: Phataginus tricuspis (assembly GCA_029783875.1). Lineage (NCBI taxonomy): Eukaryota > Metazoa > Chordata > Mammalia > Pholidota > Manidae > Phataginus > Phataginus tricuspis. The sequence continues at coordinate 994,211 of JAQQAC010019400.1, forward strand.
GCAGCTGAAATGTGGGGCTGGATGATTGAGCAAGAGGGAACATGCAATGCAGACCCTGTGATTTCCCCACCTTTCGGCTGCGTGTGTGTGCATGTGTGCGTGTGCATGTGCGTGTGTCCCGGCTGGGTGGCGGTGGAAGGGAGGAGCGGGGAGACTTGGTTTCTGGGGACCTGTGGGGTAGTGCGGTAGTTTCAGCTGGGCTCAGGTGAGTCATGGCTGTGCACCAAGGTGGATAATTGGTGGCATGTGATCCGTGAGCCGTGTGTTTCCTTAGACATAGAGGAGGGGGACACGCTTTGCAAATAAAAGTCTAATCACACCAGTGAGTCAGAAAAGATGCTACTCCCAACCCAATGCTTAATTTCTACTTTTTCTCTTCCTAAAGCAGAAGCTGTTCCTGTTCTTAAAAAAAAAAAATCAGTTTGCAGAAGGACTGATTTAACCACAATTGAAAAGGGGTGTGCGTGTGTCCCCATCGCACTGTGATGATTAGCGTGAAGACGATGCACTTTAGCCGGACTGAAACTTGTCCCTAACAGAATGTTAAACGCTTAGTGAAAAGAAAGATTATGTCTATCTAGTTACACCATTCCTTGATATATGCCCCATGTCAGAGCGCCATTGTCTCCTGGGTAAAGACGGAGAGTTCAAATACCCACTATCTCTCCCCTGGTGCTCCAAATGCTCCGCTTTGAAGTTTTTATAATCCATCTGTCATCTTCTAGCAAGGAGGGCGCATGTTCTGTACCACTCAATTACAGAATTCTCCTTTGCCAGCTCCAATGAGACAGGAAAGAATGTTATGGGTGGTTGAGAGAAACTGTCAGATACACTAAATTCCTAGGATTCATATGGACAGTGTTATTCTAGGATAAGAGCACAGCCTGCCTATTGTTCAAGTGCATTAGGGATACATTTGGTGTTGGGGTAAAGATCCTTTGATTTTTTTTTTTTTCCCCCCTCTCTTCTGGAGCATTGTCTTAAATTTGATTGTTCTTGTTTGGGGAAAAAAAAAGATCACTCAGACCTTCTCTGGAATGTGGACCTTTAAATGTGGATTGAAAATGTGACATTTGTTTTAGCTAACAAGGAGTCAGTAACCCAACTGCACAGGGATTGTGGAGTATCGGAATGCTTTTGTTTCTGTGGTTTCACTTCAGTGAAATAGGATTTTACTTGGGCTTGAGAGAAGATGGTGATTTGATGCAGCCTGACCTCCACTGAAATGATTTTTGTCATCGTATGAACTGAAAGCCTGAGCATGAAATGTTCTGCCATCTGCTGAGATTCGAGAAAGTTAGCCCTGGACTGCAAAGTCTTTAAAATGGGTTATTTTATTTAAAGACAATCTACCTCGGAGTGGTTAGTGTTGCTGGGTAGCGTGTTAACTTCTCCCTCATTGAGTCACGGGTGGTTAAATTCGTTGTCTTATGTGAAATGAGTTTGATGGTCTCGGCTTAGCCTCTAGTGGGTATTAATTCACATTATGAAATATCCCAGAATAATTTAGCACCGTGTGGCATAATTTGCATTTTTACTCAAGATAGGGGCAATGATAATGTCTGTGGATAGAGTCTGTCTGTCTTTTTTTCTTTTCATTCAAAAGAAAAAGCTCTCCTTTGTGGCTTTCAGGGTGACTGTTTGTGGGGCTACTATTATTATGAATTTGTGGAGAGCATATGGCTTAAGAGCTTGGGGTAGTGTGAATAAGACATTGCAGCTTGGCCCTGAAATCTAACAAGAAATACTTGCAGGGACATAATTACAGCTGAGAGGGTCTAGGATTTCATGACCCTGCCCAGAGTTGGCATATTCTACAAGCATGAGTACTTTTATACAGGAGCACATACGTGAACCTCAAGGACCCATATTAGGGTGGGTGCATTCAGTGTGAAGGACTCTGCCTGGTCTCTGATTTGTGAAAAGGAATCGTTTCTCTTTACAAACAGGAAGGTTTTCCAGAAATGCAAGATACTATTCCAGTAATTAATTTAGTGAAACTTCTTAAATCTGATCTTCTGTTCAAACTAATAATGGGAGGATGGGGTAGCTCGATGTTGTTAATTGAAATGTGGAGACAATACAAAAATGTCTTTCTGCAACTTCAATACAGCAGCCTGGAACTGTCGGGTCAGGCTGTGAACCAATTTTCTTCTCATTACTTTTGATTTTGGAGTCAATACAAATTTCATCAGTGATCGTAGGGTGCAGATTCTCGTCTGCATGGACCCGGTCGTGGGAGAATACGTGCGCTCGGCAGAAGAAGTGCTGGCGAATCAGGAGAGGGAAGAAGGAAAATGCTGCAGCCATCAGCCTCCTGTGCGGTGGCCGCCTTGCTCAGGGTGACTGGGATCAAGAGGGGACGCCGGGGCTGCGGAGAGGGCGAGGGCCCAGGGGCCCTCTGCTCCGGAGCCTCTGCAGGCCGGCCAGCGGAACCGCGGCCTCTGCGCTCCTGTCTCCTTCTGGAGCGGCTGCTCCTTTGCTCCCCCTCTCAGGCCTGAGTCTTCAGCCCAAGTTTCTGTCTGTCCTTTTTTCTTCTCACACTTCTCCTTGATCTGTAGAGGTGGTGAGAGTATTCCCATGGCTCCCAGAATCTAAGGCCCCCCCAGAAAGTTAACTGTAGGGAAAAGGAAAACGAGGAGTCTCAACTTTGTAGGAGTTAGTGACATTTTGAAAGCATCTTGGGCAAAGAAGTCTTTTGTGTGGAAATGCAGGTCCAGGACGTCTCACATGATCCCTCATTCCTCCTGCATCCAATTTGCATCTTTGCAAGTCATAGGATCAGCCCATCTATCATTAGGTATTGGCTTAATTGGACATTTTTTATGAGCCCAGTTCGCTATTTATGTTAAAAGCAATTCGCAGAAATGCCCTTTCTTCGTGATTCGGTATTGGCAATAGCGACGTATGTTTAATCACATTCTCCATGAGTAATTATCTAATTCACATGATTACCAATATAAAACAGGAGAATAGAATAGGGGCTCAACTCAGTCTGGCTTCAGCGGTGACACAGACACACAGAGAGACCCGGGTGAGGGCGAGTGTTTGCAGGTTCTGTTTTTCCTCTGCGATGTCGTGGAGATTTTTATTAGCAACAGGAGCTGTCTGAAGCTGGGCATGTGTACGAGAGAGACTATTTGGAATTCTGTTAAAATGCAGTTTGAGGTTCACTCTGTCTGCTGGGGTTCTTAATGTTTGGGGGCTGTCCTTTTGAAGATTTCCGGGAGATGGAGGTCACATTTTTTATTCATGTTGAAAAATATTCATTTATCAGTATTGGTGCCACTGTAAACAAGTGATAAAGTGACAACATCTACAACAGTAAAACTGACAGCATTTACTTTAATTTTCTGTCATTTTGGTAATTATATCAATCAAGACCCAAAACTAAAATGATATTTTAGCATGCAGTAAGAAATGAGGAATTCAGATCTTAAAAGACCATTACAATTAGCTTTGAAATGTTCGCCATTTTACCATAATTGTTTCATATAGCTTATATGTCTTCATTTACAGCCGAATATTCTGTTGATCTTTTATAAACAAAGTAGCACCCATCTGCTCCTTGAGACACTCCTGGCGCCTATTCATTGCAAAAATAATACATGTCCTAATGACTTCCACATATTTTGAAATCTCCCTTTTGAAATCGGTCTTGGCAGATTATTTGCAGGTACTTGAGTCGCATCTGTTTGCAATTTTGCAAATGCGGAAGACTTTAATGTTGAGCGCTGCGAGAGGGCTATTTTAATCCTCAGATAACATTGGCTGTCATCAAAAGCCACATTTATCTTTTCGAAGGTGGGGCAAATGTTTAATGTTAAAAGACAGTGAAAGGTCAAGGCCACGGCCGAGGTCTGAATGTTTTCCTTTCGTGTGCCCTGCCTTTTGTGGACTCCTCCTTGCGTTTCTTTTCATTTAAGTTTTCGCTTAATACCCATTGCCAAGAGGATGTTTTGCTGATAAAATGAAAGATTAGGAAGAGAGTAAATCTGAAATAATTGTGAACTCCAGGCTCTCGGGCTCATTTCCACCATGTGGCTAGCAGCTGACCAGCTTTAGGTCGACTGTGTTTACAATGAAGAACTAAACAGCGTGGTGCTGGAGAATACCCGGGGCCCTGATGCAGTTTCTGGCCTGCCTCCCAGGAAGGGCTGAGACGCTTTGGGAGGGCAGTGGCCACTGCGAGGCCAGTGTGTGGTCAGCTAGCCGATGCTACTTCTGGGCAGACCCATCCGCCATCTGCGTGGAGGAGGTTCTCACTCAGAGAGTCAGGGTGGGGGCTTGCTTCTCTTTGTTCCAGCTTTGGAATCCAGAAAACCGAAGCTAGCTGAATGTCATTTCCAGAATGCTGGCCTTGACCTGGTCTGGGGTGAGTATATGGAGCGAGTGGTCTTGCCACTAGGGTTACTAGACCCTCTCAGAATTGTGTGTCTCATCTCCCTTCCGCTTCTGGCCTCCTTCCCAGCTTCTCTCCAAGTCCTCATATTTATAGGGGCGCCATGTGAGAATAACCTGAGGGGTTTGCTCTCCCAGTGGTTTCCATTTTGGGGTTACACAGATGTAGTCAGTCATGGCAATGTCACTGGGGGCTGCAAATAGGATAAACACCACCGTGTCCCCGAACAGCTTACCAACACAATTTACTTCTCAAGCTACTTCCAGTGACTCTGGTCAAAGAAGGGCTTTCAACCTGAAACTAGCTCCATCCTGTTAATCTAAGAGAAGAACAAGCTTCACCGACAACCAGGTGCAGCCCAGGACCTTGGGATTCACTTTCAGAGGAGGAGTGAGGTGTGCCACACACCCCATGCGGTTTCTGGGAGACTTTCTGGCAACTCGTGTTCAACATATGGTTGAAAATGTCTTTGGGGCAGAAAGGAAACGTATACTAGAGGTATTTTCGAAGAGTTATTTACCACCATTCCTTATCAGTGAGGGCCTTGGTCATCTCAACAGATTGGCACCATTTGATAGGTGAATGGTTTACAAGTGGATACAGTATTTTTATTTTAGTTCTTTAGTACATAAGTCATATACAGTAATTAAAAATTTCCTTTTTCTTTGTATTAATAAATTAATAAATTCTATTAACAAATAAAATTAAAAATAATAAAAATTTTATTTTAATTATTGCACTAGAATAAGTATACCGTTAAAAATATTCCAAGTTTCTGGTAATTAAAGACAAGCAAATTACCTGAAACCCATGGTATTTCTGAGGGTAAATCTGAGGGAATTGTTGTAGCAGCTCAAGCTTTCCTCCTTCATTTCACTGTGTTTCTGCGGGGAGGTGGTGGTGGTCATGGTGATTTTGCATCCACCAGGAACAGGCACCCGAAGTCGTTGCTTTTTCTGCGTCACTTATATTCTGAAACTTTCATGTATGGGCGATTACACTTTAAAGAGAAAAGACTTCATATTCTTCTGATGATCAGAAATTTCAAATCATCAATGTGCCAGGTTGGAGGGCAGGCTGCAATCCTGCCCTTACAGAAATGGTGCAGCTCTACAGTCCCAAGATCACCTAGGGCGGGGTTTTCCAAGTGTGGGTCCTGGATCAGCAGGACGTGTATCACTTGGGAGCGTGTTAGAAATGCAGATTCCAGGCCCCACCCCAGACCCACTGGCACAGCAGAAACTGTGGGTGTGGCCAGCAAACCATGTTTTACTAGGCCCTCCAGGAGGTTTGGATGCAGCTAAAGTCAGACCCAGCGCCCCAGGGCGTGCACTAGTGAAGTGGCTTTGAAGTGTACCCCCTGTCCTGTGTATGCTTTGGACTTTCCTTGCCTCTTGGGCTTGGACTGGCTTCCCCAGAGGCCGTGCCACAAACCTTTAGATCCAATAAGCACGTTATTTGCTGAGTGGTTTGGTTACAGTGCAAAATGACGGACAAATGGTCATTAGATAGTTTTCTCTCTTGCCTGTTTTAGAATTCACTTATTAAGGTTTCTTCAGAAGTTTACCACTTGATCATTAGGGTATTGAAAATGTCGAGGTGACTCAGATGTCTTAAATGCATTTATTTTAAACATGACTTCTGGGGAGTTCCATCCAGGCATACTGCAAGAAGTCAGTGTAAAGGGTCTGCCCTTGAACTCGCTCATTCCGCCTTGCGTGGAGCAATGGGTGTTTTCCTGTCCATTCCAGGTGGGGGGTATGTAGGCAGTTGGTCCCATACAGGAAACATCCCCTTTCACGGAGTCACTCAAGCTGCCTGTTTAGACTTTGCCAGGTGGGTAAGAGGAATCTGCCTCCCCACTGTGTGTGCACAGAAGAACTGTGTGATCACCGCGAGGGGCTGAGGAGGGGCCAGTGCTTGAAGCACAAGCCAGCCTCTGTTGTCAGGTGGGCCATTTGCTTTTCTCAAGTAGAGCTTCCTCGGCAGTGAGATAAACTCCCGGCTGTGAGTTTAGGATAGAATCAGAATGAAATGTGTTGGTCATTCACTGTTGCTACTCAGACGGTCATTCTCTAGACTGGAAAATGACAGTATGAGGGCTCTCGACTAGGAAATTAAGCCCCAGCACCTGTCAGGCCACTGTACATAGGGCAGGGTTTCTATTGAATGGTTCCACGCAAAATCCCCTCGGGGAAGAGGAGCTTAGGAGATGGGTGGTCAAGCCAGCAGAGCCCGCACACAGGTCCTGCTCCCCGAGACGGACCGCAGACCCAGCTGTGTGCCCCAGACTCTCCGACACCTGGCTCGCCCCATTTACCCCCCAGTGTAGGCTGTACTTCTGGAGGCCTCTCCAAATGTGGCTCACACTTTATGAGACTATTTTAGATAATACATACATTTAAAATTTTAACAGTTGGGTATTTTAAGACCTATTAGAAAAATATAAGTAGCACATTCTAGCTGTGATTTAGCAGATGTTATTGCTTAAGGTGAGGCTAAGTTAAAAAGTGAGTTGATTTAAAGTTAAAGAAATGTATTAAGTAAATAACGGTCCAGGTGGCAGGAGAAACAGCCAAGGTGGCTGTAGATGACTGGAGTGTGGGGGCAGCTGGTGGGAGTACAGGTAGCAAGGGCTCGCTGAGCCTCCCCGCCAGGGTGTAGGGGGCCGTGCTCACGTGGCAGACGTGTGGCAGGCACGTCCTGGGTGCATGCCGTGTTGATAAGCGTCCCACCCAGTCCTTGTTTCGTGCTGCTTGTGGGTGCGGTTATGCGTCTCGTTGGCAATGCAATTACTGGCACTGTGGGAGGTCTGCAGGTTCAAAGCTAGCAGGGAGAAATCGTTTACCCCTTTCAGAAATGTGGGTTTGGCTTAGGTGGCGACAGTGGTGTTTCACAAAAGCCCCACCAACCCATAAAAGACGTGTGAGAACAAGTAAGTCCCCCTCCTTCAGCAGGGAGACCCCGGGGAGAGTGCCGAGCCCGGCTCCTCCTTCCTTCTGCCATGGCTGCCAGGACAGGACCTTGGTCCTCCAGGTCCAGCGGAAAAGAAGTAGTCATTGAACTGTCCCGCCGAGTTTTCCCGAGGGATCGAAATGACAGCCACTCTTGGGCAGGGTAACTTCGGGTTGACGTGTGGTCAAAGTACAGGGCTTGTGCTGGTTCAGGGGCCACCAGGGGCACCCTCCTCATGCCTCGCTATAGGCTGTGTTCTGTGTTTAGTGTTTCCAGGCTGGGGGAGCTGTGAGAATGTGTGGCAAGGCGCCCCTACGCTGGCCTGGGAGGGGCAGCTCCACAGTTGTTGCCCATTTGGAGAAGCAGCGTGGTCAGGGGCTGGACGGGGCTCGCCCGGCTTTCCCAGGGTTCCCCGTTGCTGGTGCTCAGGGGGCCCAGGTGGCTGGTGGAGAAGGGAGGGGCCCCGGCATGTCCCGCAGTGGTGGGTGTGGTGGTGACAGGGCACTTCTCAGGAAGGGGGTGGCCCAATTATGTTGCTCCCATGCAGCCTCCTTCTCTGTGTCCGGATGGCTAGCTGGGGTTGGTTAATTCAATATTTGATACTTTATGGGGAGGACTCCAAGGAAGGTGAGATGCGGTTTCTGCCGTGGAGGGGTTTGCCGATCCTGGGGAGGTCACCTGTCAGAGATAGGTGTGCCGGGTCACCCTGTCAGGTGTGGGCCTTCAGAGAGAGGTAATGTGGAGAAGACAGAGGGCCCCACAATGCGGACAGGTGCGAGGGAGGGTGTCCCCAGTGCCCCCCGACAGAGTGAAGGATGGAGGAAATGGGGAGGCTGGTTGTGTGGGGAGCACGTGGCATTTCCTTTGTGAAAACCCAGGGTGTTGCACAGTGCTTGGCACTGGCTACTGCTCGATAGCTCTTTGTTGAACTGCACTCGACTGAACCAGACTCTGGCCGGTTCCGTGGGTGCCAGAGCCGGTCCCCAGCCTGTGTATTCCAGGGTGCATTGACTGGATCCCTGCCCTATCTCAGAGCCTGGAACCCAGGGCAGACCCACAGCCAGTGCCTGCCTCTGGCCCTCACCCACACTCGTGCCCTGTTACCCAGAGGCCACGGCGGGGTGCTTGGGAACCCCCGAGACTCCCTGCTCCTTTTATTAACTCAGTGTTGAAGGAGTTGCCCAAACTGAGAAGAGAGGGGAATTAAAAATAATGGGGTGTGTGTGTATATCTGTGAAAGTGAAGATGTAAAGGTAAATGCTACCCTGAATGAGGGTATTATTCTCAATTCAGTGACTCCGGCATTCTGCATGTTGAGGCCTTTTCTGAATTGCTGCCCCACTCTGCCCCATGTCAAAAATTTATTTGTGCTAGTCAAATTTTCAGCCCCTCGTTCTGTTGCAAGAAGTCTCCTATAGCCAAGTTTGTGTGTGTGTGTGTATTTTCAAATATTTATGGATTAAAATCAGACCCTGATTTCCCATTGTTGTCTGTCTCTAAATAAGTCAAAAGCTTTTTCCCTGAATCCTTACTGAGGCATCGTTCTAGAAACAAACTCTCAGACTGGGCCAAAATTTAAATACATGTACACACACAGACACACACACACACTTCAGACTCACTGAAAAACTGCAGTAGAAAATAAGAATACCCCCAAACCCAGAAACACAGGAAAGAAACTTTCAGTTTTCACTTCCAAGTTTGTCAGCCTGGTGAACTTGAAAGGTTAGCTATGAATAAGCATAATTATATCTTTCTTTTTGTCCGTATTTAATTCAAATTAGACAGCTCTGAGTTGACTTCTAATACAGAAAGGCCACCCACCATGGTGGCGCTTCCAGCCAATGAAGCCGGCTGGTGAAAGCTTTCTTAAATGGTGCTAATCAGCCCAGAGAGGCCTGCCCTCTATCCCCATCAGTATTCTATAATTCAGATGTGCTGATAACCTGAAATTGAATGTGTCAGAATGCAGACATGTGAAGGGAAAAGGGAACTCCAGGCTAGAGGAGCGGGGGGCTGGGAGGCAGTGCCTAGGGGAGAGGGTTTCACGCACCCATGGCTCCTAGCGCGCCCCCCACCCACAGTGTGCGCCCTGGGTACATGTGTTCGGGGCAGGGGAAAAGTGGAAGGTTTCAAGTTCTGAAGTATTTATAGGGAAGCTTTGGCTTTTGTGTATGTTAAATAAATCAAAAGACATTTTTGGCTGCTAATGGGTGAATGGTAATTTGTGATTAATTATTTTTAAGCCATGGCTATTTTAAAACCTTTCTCCCACTCTCTCATATATGAGGCAGACAGACACACACACCCACCCCAATCTGGTGAGCACGTCTCGCAGGAAAGTTTAACGAAAGAGTCGCTATTGTTACTGTCCCAGCCGGCAGCAGTGCGGCTGAGGGTCAGTTGCTATTTCTATTTTAAACCTTGATTTTTGCAAAGTTTGTCTTTTGACTGTTCTCATTCTAATTAGGCTTAGTTAGGGGATCCGCTCCAAGCTCCACACCAGGCTGTGAGGACAGAGAAAGATAAACCGAGGGGATTAAACAAAAAGTTCTACTCTATCAATAGGCGTGTGTGTGTGTGTGTGTGTGTGTGTGTGAGAGAGAGAGAGAGAGAGAGAGAGAGAGAGAGAGAGAGAGAGAGAGA
>JAQQAC010019400.1:1004223-1042699 GCA_029783875.1 Phataginus tricuspis
AGAGAGAGAGAGAGAGAGAGAGAGAGAGAGAGAGAGAGAGAGAGAGACAGAGACAGAGACAGAGACAGAGACAGACAGAGGGAGATTCCTTGGCCAATACTCATTAAATAGCCATTCCCTTAATTTCAAAGAAAGTGCCGTTTATTGTAGAGCTGCCTGTTCTGCCTGCTGCTGTGACTCCCGGGCTGGCTGTGCCTTCAGGACGCTAGCTCTTCAGCTTCCCCTGGAGCCCATGATCGTGACCCTCAGAGACAGGGGACTGGCCGCTTCAGCCCCTCAGTCCAGCCTCAACAGCCCCCAAATGCCTGATCTGACCTGCCACCAGCCCTCACTGCTGCTGGGCACCCATTCCTCCTTTTCGACTGGGCTGGTCGATGTCTTGATCAGCTTAGATGCCACCCCATCTCTGCATCCTCCCTGGGGCGCTCTTCTAGCCCCCACGTGCAGCAGCTTAGGATGCCTTTCTCCCTGGTTGTAGCCCCCCCGTCCCTCTGTCATGGTTTGGAGACATCCGCGTGCATCTTGTCTTTCCCACTGTGTGGCAAGCAGCTCTAGGGCTGATCGGACGTGGAGGCACCTTTGTGTATCCTCTTGCCCTCCCTGGCACGGAGCCGGGCAGCTTGCTGGGGGATACATGCGGGAGGAGGCTGAATTTCTTGGAAATGTGTTTCTCGAGGACTTTGGAGGTCCCAGTTAGAGCTTGCCATAGCCAGAGGAAGGGACGATGAGGCAGGAGACAGGCTGGGAGCCAGCAAAAAGTCGTCTTTTTATTTCACCTTGGACCCACCTGGTATCACCTTGTCCATCTCCCCCCAGCCCTGGCTGGCTGAAGGGATGCGGTTCTCCTCTGCCATTCGGGTGGACACTCTCTTTTTGGAAGCTCGTAGATTATCTTCCCAAGAGGCCGCTCTGTGGAAAGGGAAGGCCAAGGTCCCAATCTGCAGTTCCTCTTCCCCGCCCTCATCCCCGCCGGCCTGATTGGCACCACATGGCACGCTATCCAGGAGGACCCAGGAGCCTCCTTGTGGTTTGGGCCCAGTGGTGGCTTCCCCAAGGGAATGCTTGGCATGTGTTTAATTATTCCCTGGTGTTCTCGTCTCTATCTCCCTACTCCTGGGTTGTTTTGTCTTCCCCTAAAAATATTTATTTGAATTCTGTAATCAAAGACTGAAAAACAAAATAAAGCGGGATATTAAAAGGAAAAATTTTTTAGGAGGTTGGAATGTCAAGATCATTTTTATTAGAAAAGTTTACAAGATGAGGCCACAAATTAATTTGTGTAGACTTCATATATTAAGCATAATACTCCCAACCATGCTTCTGGAAAGTGGTACTGGCTGGCATAACCTGGCTTTAAAATACCTTCTACTTAAGGCAGGATGAATTCATTTTAATTAAAATTAACAGATTTTTCTTGATCGTATTTTTGACACACACACACACACACACACTCACACACATCTGTGTTCAGAATTGATAAAGAAAGAACTCTGGTTAAATAATCCACTTTTGTCTGACAACGGAATCCGTTATAGAGGTGCAAATATGCAGAAAGCTATTTGGAAATGCATCCTAGTAGTTGTCAGGTTTTATTATGCAGGAAGGTGTCATGTTTGTTACGAAGCTGAGTGCAGATGGCAGAGTGGAAGAAATGGATCACTAATTTTAACAATGATTAATGAACAGAGATAGAAAATGAATTACATTGGACTATCGGAGGCAAGAAATATTTTTGTGAAAATTTTGACTCATCTGCTGTGCTGTTCTCTGCAAATTATTTTCAGAAATTCTATATGTTGTCAACAGTTGACTGCATTTTCCATTACTGTCTATTTCTGTTCTTAAGTACTTTTGTGTTATTAGAGATACATAATTTCAAAATACCAATACATTCCTGATTACTTAGAGAAAATATATGTAACAGTGTGACTTTTCCATAGACACTAGCCATAAAAGTCCTGTTTTATAATAATCTTTCATTCTTCCTCATTTTATCACTACATTAGGAATGTTTGATAAAAAAGAAGGGGGTGGGGACTCTCCTAGTGCGTGCAGAATAAAGAAAAAACACAAGCGAAGGTAGCAGTAAAAATGCGGGCTGGTGGCTTATTGTGGTCTTAAGCTGTCACCAGAAAGCCATTCTTTGAGTTCTTGGCCCGCCATCATGGGAGGCAGGGACCCACCTGCTCTTGGGTATCAGCGTCCGTGGGCCATGGCCCGTCCTGTCTTGTCCTTTCTGGGTGTTGCCCTAAGCATCCTTTGACACTCTGCTTTCAGGCGCAGGAATTCATCACTGGTTCTTGAAGTTGTTCCCGATCGTTTTTCTCTAATAGACCCTTACTCTAGTCCCGTCTGTGTGCTCCAGTGGCCCTGGTTTCACGGGGCTTTGTGAGTCTTGTTTTCCTCATCAGCCTTATTAGCAATTCTGTGTGTCATCTACAAATGAATAATACAGTTTATTGGCTATGATCTCTGCTTCTGCTGGTAGGAACACCTATGTGATATCTCATATGGAAAAACGGAAAATGGATAGCAGTTTTTCTCTCTCCCTCCCATCTGTACTTCCTTTTTTTGGGTAAAGATATTATCCATCTTAAATATGTTGACTTCCAGGAATCTCATTTTCTTGAGATCTTTGCGATTGAGGAATGATCTGCGCGTGTGTGGATCCAGTACTGTAATTGGTAGGCACTTAATTCTGTTCATCAGGAGCCGCTTGAGGGGCGACGTGAGTAAATCTCGCAGTGCTTCAGGATGCTTCGGGGTTCAGGGCGACCCAGTCACCGCTTGGCTGGGCATCTGTGCCCGGGGCTGTCAGCCCCCCCTCTCAGCCTGCCACTGCTTGGCCCTTGGCTCAGAGGTCAGTTTGTGTCAGACCCTTATGTATAGTCTGCACGGTCTGGCAGTCTTTCCCCAACAGGAGTTTCCCCAGGACGAGGGCAGGGTGCCTCTTGACCCTTCCAGGAAGTGCTGGCCGTCCAGGGGTCCGGCTTTCACACCTAGTAAGCTGCCTCCTGAGAGCTGCCTGGGGTCTGAACAAATGGACCATCTGTAACTACTTCCTTCTCCTGCAAACGAGCCTTCTAAGTTTCCAACTTGACTGCTTTATTTATGCTCTTGACCTGTGAAAACAAGCAGGCTGTTTAAAAAGCAAAAAGTACTTCCCATGATTAGAGCACTTAGTGTTGAAATAAATTGCAGAATGAAGAGGACATTCCTCGTCGCTGCAGTAGAAAATGTCACGGAGGTTTTGCTTCTCGACGACCGTCTGTGGCTCTCCACGTCAGGGCTCCCCTGACCTTGGGGTCCTCAAGAAAGGATTCATGTGTCTTCCCCCTTTTTTGCTTTGAGGTGGTGGAATAATCCTAGTGAACATTTACAACATATTTGTGAATGGTTCTAAGTCATGTAGTTTGCATGTAATTATGTTCCTGATGGGAAAACACTTCGGGAGAACAACCAGTGGTACGATGCAAGTCCCGCTCAGGTTACATAGCATATGCTAAACACAGAGGAAACATACACAGTCTTCAGTGAACAAGGCAGGGATGCTCCAGGGAGCCAGTTTAGAATGTGACTTAAGGCAAGCTTGGCTTTCTGTGTCTCTTGGCAAGTGTGTTGAGTAGCGGTGGTCTCTGGAATTCTCCGTAAACCTCGCCTCCTGCCTGGGACGGTCGCCTTGCACGGGCCTGGACGAGGTAGGTGTTGAGTATTGTGACTCAGTGACGGGCTCCGTGTGTGCAAGGCCTGGTGGGGATAGTGGTCACTGGTCTCATGTTCAGCTACGTGCTACACTGGGGGTAATGCAGTGGTGCAAGGCATGAAGGGGTGTGAGCACAGGTAGGGAGGGTGAGAGAACCCTGCAGTTCAGGGATAGATCAGGAGGAATGAAAAAGAAAGTGTAGATGATCCACTTAGAGACGAGTGACTCCTGAATATAGAACTGTCTCTATGATTCACGGTTTGGGTTACTTTTGAGGCAGTAAGTCAGGTGGATGAAGGATCTATAGGAATAATTTGAGGGTATATGAGATTTAGATATTTGGATCTAAATATCTAGGGGATGAATTGATGCTGAGGTTAGGTTTTTCCTTCAAACACAGACATCTTCTGGTTATTTAACCTGTGTTCATTAACATCTGTACATCTGGTTTTCTGGCTTATGCTTGTGGTAAGCTGGTCCCCAGCCTCTTGTGCATGTGCTCTGTAGACGCCGCAGGGGTCTGTTGGCATGTTCTTCACGTGGCCATCCGTGGAGGCAGCTGGCTCGCTGTTGCTCTAGAGCGGAAGTCAAAGGCAATCCTGCTTCTGGCTGGCTCTGGCCTGCACAGACAGCTCTCATTATTTTCCCACAGTTGTTACCTGTTTTCTGTTTCAGCTATAATACCTTCATAGTGATCTGAACTAACTCATCAAATCAGCCCCAAAGAGTAAAATTATTTGAGAAATTATTTCAAAAATATCCATTTTAATGGGAGAATCCATCCAAGCCAACAGAGAGGCAGATACACCCAACTGTACACTCATTTGGCCACAGTTCCTGTCATTTTCAGGGGCTGCGTATTTGATTTGGTGGTACCCGTGCGTGCGAACACAAGACCCACCGCCCACCATTCTGCGTGAATCCCCACCTCCGTGTGCCATGTCGGTCCACCACCCCCAGAAACATATTTAAGTTAGGCTGAGTTGAGTAATTATAATAAAGTGGCCTATGGCATGAGCTGGAGAATATTCAAGATGTCTGGCATCCTTCTATTACCTCAGGTAAATAACTGATTGACCTTTTTGGGGCTCTGATACTTTACTAATCAGAACCTGAAATCTGTATAACAACACTTCATTTACTTGATAGACAAAAGAACAATTGCACTTGAAGTAATGTGATTTCTAAATAGACACTGCCTGTCAAAAATAAATGCATTAGAAGTAAAATGTAGCTCAAGGAGACAATTAGCAAACAGAGGTGACACCGTAAACAGGTGCACCCATTATTCCCAAAGCTTGTGGCAATATATTCGCGTCTTTTAGAGTGATGGAAGATCATGTGACGGTTTGGTGAATTATCTATTGGTATCATCTGACTGATGAAGCCGCTGCTGTTGCATATCATTTAAAAATGCATCTCACAAATTACATGGTAGCTGGGAAAAATGCAGGATTTTTTTTTTTTTTTAAAGAACAATGCTTTTCTAAAGCTGTGCACTAGCATACGTAATTTTTTATTTGAAAGGATGGGGACCATTTCATTATGCTGGGTATACAGTCGGTTAAGGTTGTGCAAATTCATTACAATGTTTGTTAATGTATAAAACATTTTCCATTCTGGTTTTAGTGACATTGGATTTTTTTTTTTTTATAATGTGCTGTTTCTGAAACATCTGCCATCCCTTGTTACCTGTGGGCAGAGGGGAGAGAATATACTCTTTCTAAGAATGTTTATAAAATCTTTACCAAAATGGAAAGGCTTGGAAGATGAGAGGGAAAGGATTTTTTTTTTTCTTTTCTGTGAATTACTAGGTTTGAATTTTCTGGGATGGGAAGTTTACCATGAGACAAGCAAGGGGCTTGCCATTGGCCACTTTGTGGGCCAGGCCTGGAAAGGAACGGGCTTTCTGGGGGGCCCCTCCTTCCCCCAGTGTCAATGCACCTTGCAGGAGGTCCTGCCCTCAGAGTGCATGTGCCTGGAGGCTTTCCCGGGTATTTGTCATCTGTCATACTTGCCTTTGTTTTTTGCCATAGGATGAGGGATACTTGAGGGATCCATGACTTTGGCAGGTTGTTTTTTATTGTTACTACAAAATCATAAGAAAACTGTGTGAAATATTTTATGTGGCCTCCAAAGAAGTCCACCCTTGAATTTTCTGGTCATTCTCATGAATAACCAGTAGCTGAAGCAAAACTTAATATGGATTTAGAGATGGCAGTTCAATAGGACAGCAGCATTTTGATGGTACTCTATGCCCAGACAGAGAAATGAAGAGAATACCGCCATACTTTTGTAATGTTCTCAGGGCACTCCACATTCTTGCCAGCTTCCAGCTGGGCAGGTGGCCCATGTCCCCCGAGCACTTCTCTGGTCCCCCATCCATATCAGTGCTTTTTGAGGCCTTCACATTTCTGTCCTGGAGATGGAAGAAGCAAGGATGGGACTTTGGGGGAATATCAAGCCTGAAAATGGAAACAGCCTGGGGGGCCCCTTTCCCTTGCTGTCGAGGACATGGACGCTGAAAGGGGATGCAGGCCTGGCTGGCCTAACCCCTGCTCTGGAGTCCCAAGTCAGTCAGTCCACTTTGTGAGTTGAACCAAGAAGAATAACAATAGAAACCCGCGCAGAAGTCAGCTGGCTGGGATGAGGTCTCCAGGCACTGTGCTGAGGGCCAAGCGCGCTTCTTGAAGAACTGCTCACGCAGCCTTTCTGGGAGATTTTTGGACATTAATGCATCAGAGAAGTGGCAGCCAGGAGATTTCTGAAGAGCTCTGAATCTCTAAGCACAGGAGAGATTTCCTGACTTACAGGAGGGGAACATGCCAGCCAGGGGAGGAGATTCACTAGGCTTCCTCAATGCTGTTCTTTCCCTAGTCCTTTTTTTTCTTTTTAAATGAATAGACTGTTTTTTAGAGTATTTTTAGGTATACAGGAGAACTGGGTAGAAAGCCCAATTCCCATTTACTCCCCTCCCCACATTTTCTCCTATTACTCACATTTGTGTTGGGCTGGTACATATGCTGTAATTGGTGAGCCAACTTTGATGCATTATTATTACCTAGAGTTCATAGTTTACGTTACGGGATCACTTTTTGTGCTGTACATTTTATGGGTTTGGACAAAAATCTAATGATCTGTGTTCACCATTACAGTGTCATACAGAACGGTTTCACAGCCCTAAAAATCCCTGTGCTTCACCTAGTCATCCGTCTCCTCCCTGGCAACCACGGGTCTTTTTACTGTCTCCCTTGTTTTGCCTCTTCTAGAATGCCTTAGACTTGGAATCGTATCTTAGATAGGCTTTTAAGATTGACGCCTTTCACTTAGTAATATGTATTTATGGCTCTACCATGTCATTTTGTAGCTCGATAGCTCATTCCTTTTTACTGCTGAATACTACTCCATTATCTGGACGTACCACAGTCTGTTTGCCCTTTCTCTCACTGAGACACATCTCGGTTGCTTCTCTGTTGTGGCAGTCATGAATAAAGCTGCTGTAAACATCCCTGTGTGGGTTTTTTTTTTTGTGTGGATGTAAGTTTTCAACCCTTTTGGGCAAATATCAAAGAGTATGACTGCTGGATTAGATGGTAAGAGTATTTTTAGCTTTGTAAGAAACCACGGAACTCTTCCAAAGTGGCCCTACCATTTTTCATTCCCACCGGCAATCCGTGAGAATGCCTGTTGTTGCGTATCTTTGCCAGCATCTGGTGGTAGCCGTGTTATGCGTTTTAGTCAAGTGTACTACGTTGTCATAGTGGTCAAACAGCATCTATTACATTGGGGACCTGAGATTTTAGAGTATGTGAAATGAAAGATAACACATGCAAGTATGTTCTCAACTATGTTCATAAACTCACACCTATGCACACATACACTCACATAGAACAGATAGAAGTGCACCAAAATATCAGTAGCGATCACACCAGCTGATAGAATTGTAATTGTTATTTTCCTCTTTGTAATGTCTCATATTTTCCGAATTTTCTGGAAACAAGCCTATTATTGCTTGAATAAACAATTTCATAAAACTAAAAGTAAATGAGTTGAAAAAAGCAAAACCTGTAAAGGAGTTCCTCTGATGGGGTGGGTAGGCCTTTCATTTTGACTTCAGACAATATCTATGGAACTAACATTTCTAGTAATACTGATGGCAATACATTTTCTCAGAAAAATCTGCTTCAGAAAATAAGCGAAATTTTACTATGGCTAAATTTGGCTGCCAAAATGGTCTTACTTTTTGTTCAGCTCGGAATTGGCGGGGTGCAATATGAACATAATGCAAGTCACATATGCAAGCCATGCATCCAATTCAAATATTCTAATAGCCATGTTAAAAGTGATAAAAAGAAATAGGTGAAATTGATTTTAAGATTTTATTTTCAATGTATCCAAAATATTACCACTTCAACAAGTAGAAAGCATAAAGAAAATAAATGAAACTTTTCCCATTTCTAGTGCCCAGTAGCATGTGTGGTTCAGTGGTCACTCAGCCGGTCACCACAGTTCTGTGCGGTGGCTGAATATTCAAGCAATGTTCACCAAGCAGAACACCGGAGCAGCAACATTACCTGCAGTAAGTATAGATGACGTAGAAAACACGCACTTTATGCTTTCCAGTTATTTCACATTTCTTCTTCAAGATAAACTACTACAAGATAGATTCCTTGCGATCTGATGATGATATGAAATATTTTCTGTCAAGGGATAAGTATTTTTAATTTGTGTGGTGATAAAATATATTAGGAAGCATTTACAGTTTGGGGATTTTTTCTTCTTTTGCGTCACTCCCTCGCTAGTGGTCAGAGTTGTCTGGATTTGCTTGAGCTAATGTGGGTCTGCGCTCCTGCAGATAGAGTGAGACCTCAAGCCAAGGTGGGCAAAGACACTGGGGAGAACCTTACCAGGCTCTCAGAGAAAACAGGCCTCTGCGGAGAGCTGGGTGTCCACCTGGGACTCCACCAGGTGGCTGCTTGACACTGGCCACTGGAACCGGACTTGTGTCCAGCAACGCACTGGAACCGAGCCTTGTGAGAAATGTGTGCTTCTTACCTGAGAACGCCCGCCTATGGGACATACTCTCCTTCTCTGCCTTGTCCTGGGTCGGAAACCTCCCACCGTGGGATGGGAAGGCGGAACTCACGTACGGAACGGAGGACCAGGGCTGCCAGGGGCGTGCAGGGGCTGACTGGGGCTCTTGTGGCGGTGGGGTGGGGTGACGGGGGTTTTCCACGTTTCTTCACTGGGTCTGTGAACGCTGCAGAGGACATGGTCGTGGGGGCCACTGGGTGTCTGACCAGTGGACACGAGGCGAGCTTGTCTGCCTCCGAGACAGGGCTCTCCAAGGCCAGAGGGGAAGCGATGCTACCCCGTGTTGGGATGTAGTAGGGCACCGTGGCCTGCAGTATGGGCCGTGGGATCGGCCTGCCTGGATTCAGACCTTGGCTCTCCAACTCATGATCTCTTAACCTTGGGCAAGTTGCTTCCTGGCTAGTGACTCAGTTTCCCATCAGTAAATGAACTAGATGACGGTACCTGCCTCAGTGGGTTGTCATGAGAATGAAGTGACACAGTATGGGTCAATACTTGGGACTGTGGGACTCCACCGTGTGGCAGCTTGGCACCAGAACTGTGTGTCAATGAATGTCAATTGTCACTCTTACTGAGTTTCAGGAATGGTTAGGTCAATGAACAGATCCCTTCAGCAGTGATGCATGCATGTGTGTGGGTGTGAAGAATTCTGGCTGTTTCCTGGCTTATATTTCTTACATGGCTCTTGTGTTCCTGTCTCCTTCCTGTACCACCAGCCTGGACTGACTGACCTGGAAGTAGAGCTTCCCTCTCCTTTCACTTTTCCCTCTCTCCTTTTCTCCTTCTCAGGGCTGTTTTGACTATGAATTAATTGTAGGTTGGGGGGCTTGCAAGCAAAAATCAAAGCCAATAAACTTCAAAAGGACAGGGAGGACCAGGGCCACCGGGGGAGTGCAGGGGCCGACAGGGGCTCTTGTGACTGCAGGCTGGGGTGATGGGGGCTTCCCGTGTTTCTTCAAAGGGGACACCAGGTGTTTCAGACTGCCACTTAAAAGCTCAAATGCAAAACTTTGGAAATCTGGGTGAGAGGCAATGGTTTCCAAAACAGCTATTTTTATCTTTTGCCAGCAAGCATGAGCCCAGCGGAATGTAAAGTTAAACTTGGAATTTCTTGGCAAGGGTTAATAATCAATGTAGATCTCCTAACAAAGGAGATGCTGCCTTATTATACTGGGAAAGTTTTTTTTCTTAACTGTCAGTGAAGCAGTACTAATTATTACTCCAGTGTAAATGAGGTCATTTCCTATTAAGAGAACAAAATGCTTAGCCTTGCCTTGCCAATTCATACCAACTATTTTTCACACATACTCAGCTTTTTCGTTTTTTTAAAATTTTGATAAAATCCATTCATTTGTATTAGAAAAGTGTAAACCATCGCAATAATAGTTGCCCATGATTACCCAGATGAGCTTTTGTAATGTGTGGGTTGTTTGAATACCATGTGTTAGCTATGGAACAATTAGGCAGCTGAATGGATCTTTAAAACAATCAGATACTTTTATCTCACTGAAAAAATACATTCCTTGGACGTGTACTGGGAAACCATAAATTCCGGGGACCATTAAACGCACGTCAGGAGGAGAACTTTCGGATATATGTTGATCAAGGACAAAAAGACACCCAAATATCTTGTCTTCGTGTTTTCATTTTTTTAAGCGAGCAGAAAGATTTAAGGAATATTGTAGCAAACAAAGGGTAATTGTTTTAGCCCAGATGTTGCTTTTGCACAACAAGCAGGTTACAATGTTCCCACAGAGCTGATGAGCCCAATCAAGGAAATGATTAAAAATTGATTTTGTCCCTGTAATTACAGTATGTAAACTACTTAGCTTGGATTGCAAAGGAAGTGATTTTCTAATTACGTATATACTCTGGTGTCTAATGATTGGTTTTTTGAAGTAATGAAGAGAGAGCAGTAACGACTCCTTGGTGTTCTGTTGTTTAAGAAAGACCATCTTTGGAGTAAGCAGCAGCAGACAAAGAGTTTAAATTGAATTTTCAACACTGTTAATGTGCACATGGACTTGTTTATTAAAGAGACAGGGAAGTAATTTGATTGGCTCTGAGCGTCTTCGCGTTTCTTCGTGCTACAGCCTGCAAAAACACACGCACGGGTCGCAGGCTGACGGGAAGGAGCCTCTCCACGCCTGTTCTATCACCGAAGTGCCTGGGCTGAGGTCGCGGGGGTCTCGGGTGTCTGGGAGCGTCTGATGTCTGTGTATCCTGAAAGCATTTAGATCGAACAGGTATCAAATAGCTTCTCCATCCAAGTTACCTTTGTTTTAAAATGAAAGGAGAGGCTTCCTTTGGAAGCAAGTCTGGGCAGCCCGGTGCACTCTGAGCTACCCAGTTTCAGCTGCATCCTATGATGCTGGGCTCTGCGTCGGGGCGTAGCCGCCCCCCACCCCCCAGCATGTGCAGCACACGCTCGCCACAAGCGTTGGCCCTGCGTGGGGAGGTCTGACCGCCCTGGGTCAGTTGTGGGACCCTGGGGGCTGCGCTGATGGGGTTTAGGAGAGAGCTGGTTGGGTCCTGAGTGTTCCTCCTCTAGATGAGACCCTTTGTGGCTACTGAATAACAGTGCCTCAAGCACCTGTCCTGGCAGGAGTTAGAAGAGGGTGACTGTTGCTCTGCAGGCATGATGTGCAGTCCAGGAAGAGGGCAGTGGCTGCAACGTGAGGGGGTGTGTGGCGAGGCCAACAGATCAGGAGACGGGTACTGTTGAAAAGCTGGTTTGTTACTCATAGTTCCTAAGGGGAGGGGCCATGCCATCCCGGGCAGGGCTACATGCGGAGGCATCGGGGACAGCCGGGTCCGAGGCAGCGAGGGGAGGATGTGGGCAAGAGTCTTTATAGTAGTTTCTGAGGGAAAGGCAGGGCCAGGCAGGGCCAGGCAGGGCCAGGCAGGACAAGCAGACTTAGTACTGGCCAGTTTAGATCATTCCAGCAAGCGTGGGATATAGGGCTAATTCTGGTTGTCTGCTGTCTGAGCCTGGGGTGAAGGGCAGGTGGAGAGATGCGCAGAGTGTGAGAGCCTGATGGAGGAGGAGGTGGTTGGGGCATGGACTCTGGATTGGTTGGTTTGCATGGGAAAGACGTGGTGCTAGGGGAGTTATTTGCAATCTCTACAAATTGGCTAGTCCTAGGAGGGCCAGTCCCTGCAGGGTCTGCAGGGCTCCAGATGCCCACCTGAGCCCTGGGCCAGCACTCACTTGGAGCTGGTACCCTGTGCGGCCAGAGTCCCTGGCCGGGATGAGCGCAGGATGACCGTGGGCCCCCCCTTACTCGTGGTGTCCCGCCCAGCAAGCCTTGCCGGCTCTCTCTCCTGCATCCGCCTGCTCTTCTCCGTTGCCGCGGTCCCCACCGCATGTCAAGCCGGTGTCCTCTCCCCCGGACAACTGTAGTGGCCTCCCCATCGGTGCCTCTGCCTCTGCTCTCATCCCTTCCCTCACAGCAGCCAGAGCGATCCTTGTGCCATGTAAATCAGATTACGCTATTCCCTTGCTCAAAACCTGCCAGTGGCTCAGAATAAAATCCAAATTTCTTACCATGCTTGACAAGGTACGTGGACCCTCAATAGCCCATTCTTTCCCATATTCCTACCCACTGTCCATGTGCCGGCCACATGGAATTTCTTGCTGCTCCTCGATGGCACCATTTCCTTCCTACCTCAGGGCCTTTGCACTCACCGTTTGCTTCCCTTACAAAGTTCTTGCCCAGATTTTCACAGGGCTCACTCCCTTTCTTTATTCTGGCTCTTGTCAGTTGTCACCTTTTTAGAGAGATCTTCTCTGATTGTCTTATTTAAAATAGTCTGTCTTTTATTTTCATCACCATTTTGCCCATGTCCATTATTTCCCCTGGATTTATTTTCTTTTCAGGGCTTACTATTCACTGGCATCATTATTTATATTTGTTTTCTGTTTGAAGCTGCTCCCAAAACATATAAGTTCTACCCAGGTGGGAACATTGTTTATTGTCAGGTCGCCAGACCTTAGACGCAAGCCTGGTGCCTGGGAGGCGCTTGACAGATGAGGGCTGGATGACGGACTGATTCCCTGAGGCTCTTCCCAAGGTCACCCTCGCCAGGACCCCCCTCCTGTTGGCTGTGTCACCTGGGGCTCTGCCACTCTCTCAGAGTTCTCAGAGAGATCCCTCCGTGCTGCGGAATGGACCATCCCAGTCCATTTGGACCAGCTGTAGGTCTCTGGCAGGGTCCTTGTCCCCAGAGGGATTGGCTGGGAGGGGCGCCCAGGGCCTAGGAATGGGGGTTGTGGCCGTCTGGTGGTGTGCCCTGGAGAAGAAGCTCCTCTGCCTCCGGACAGAGGAGGGTCTGCTGCTCAGGACAGCAGGGTTCAAGGTGTTGACCTGGAGAACTGGGGTGTTCTTTCCAGATAGCTCCCGAAGTGTCTCCTGCTAGCCACACCCTTCCCCGGGCAGAGGGCTGAAGGAGTCCAGCTGGCCCTCTGAGTCCCTCTTTCTCAACTCTTTTCCTGGAGGGAAAGCCATTTGATCCAGCCCCCACCTGCCCCGGACTGCCCAGACCCCTCTACAGAGAGCCCTGCTCCCGCCGCTGGGCCTCGGAGCGCCCCCTGGAAAGGGAGGCCCTCCGTCTGTCCAGGGATGCATTCTGCCCCCACCTCCCTCCCACCCAACATTTACTGGGGCCTGGGAGGCGATGGGACATGGCAGTGTCTCCTGTACTGAGAGGTGACACAGCGACTGCCCTCAGTGTGGCACATGGCAGGCCTTCCCTCTGTACGTGGTCTCTCGCTGCTGAGAAGGCCTAGTTGCCATGGTACATACAGAGACAGGTGTGTAATGTTCACGGGAAGGCGATGTGTTGGTCTAGAGGGAGGCTCTTTGCGTTGAACTTGGGGCTCATTACGGGGGGCCCTGACCCTGGTGGGGGTGTTGCATCTCTGCTCCTCTTCCGACTCACCAGGCACCTTCTCTTTCAGTACCCTGGGCTCAAGTCTGCAAGGCTGGGCTCCTGTTTAGTGAAGGATTCTCTGGCTTTTCCCAGAGCTTCCGTGTGTCCCCTGGGGGAACTCAGGAGGGAGGAGCATGCCCCTGGCCCCTAGAGGGGTCCGCTTGGCCTCCCCCTCCAATGGGCAGAGGCACCAGGGCAGGGCTGGTCCAGGGAACAGGCCGGGCCCCTGGGTGGGCACTGCTTTGCTGGTGGGATCCACACTGACAGGCTGCGGTGTGGACCCACTGCGTGCCAGGGCCACCTCCCACTTTCTTCTTCCTGTCTGTCCTCCACGTCTTCCTGGCCTCTCCACTCGCCTTCAAAGTCCCTCTCTCAGTGTTGTCCACCCCTCCTCCTTCCCACTCCTCAGAGGGGCCTTGGAAGTGCTCTAGGCTGTAAGAGACACTCCCAGCCTCCCTGGCACCCTGCTCTCTCTCCCTTCTTGAAGCTGCAGCCACACTTCCTCCTAGAACCCCACGCCCTCTCATGTCAGGGGCTCCGGCCGTTGCCCTCGGCTCGCCTCTGTCCCCGTTTCCCCTGCACCTGCTCAAGGGCCCTGCTCGTGCGCCCTTCCTCCCTGATGCTCCATTTCCCACCTCTGACGTGACCCTCGGCCCTCTCTCTGTCCAGCCAGACCGTCACACAGTGGGCGTCTCTGTCTCCTGTGGGAAGCCTGCTCGCCCCTGGTCAGACGTGGGGCCCGGCACGCTGTGTGCATGAGGCACTGAATGGACAGGTCTCGAGTCCATTCGCTGTCAGGAGCCGGTGCCTGTGATGACTGCATACGTGCCTTACCTGTGTTTCAAAGGGGAAGCAGCGGTTATCGGTTTATCGCAGGTGGAGTTTCAGGCACTGTGACATGCCTGTGGAGGGCATAATTTTTGGGGTGGGGTGGCTGTGCCCAAGCCCCCTGGCCCCTGCCATGCTTTTGCTGCCTTTGTAATCTGCCCCCTCCCCCACTTCCTCTGATCCGGTGGTAACTGCACCAGACCGGGCTTGTTGGCGGTGTCCCCCGGGTGATCGCCCTCCTCCGTCCCCTCAGCATGGGGTCCCCTCGGGAGGCAGGGGCGAGGGACCTGTTTCTGGTTATGTCACTGCGCGTTCTCTAATTGGGAGTTACTTGCATGAAAAAGCTCTTCACTGAGGAAGGCAGAACTCCTGGCTGGTCTTTCCTGTCCTCCCACCTGCCTGCAAAGCTTCGGAGGTCTGATATGGTCACTGCAGTGATGTAATGACATCAGACGCCAGGAGCCCCCTGTTACTGAGACTGGTTTAGAAGGACACATGTCACTGACTTGTTTCCTTTCTTGAAGTCCAGCGTAGCCTCTAAACTTGTTGGGCTAAACTTGCCCAGGTGGGCCAAACCCCTAATTATTTGGGGGACCTCTTAAGAGGGTACAGCCCCTAAACCGCCACAGGGCTGTGCCGGGACCTTGAAAGATTTACAGCATAGAAGCTCCCATCACTGCCCTTTGTGTAGCTTGCAGGAGGCAGTGATGTTCTGATCAGTGGTGTGGGGCTGGAGGATGAATGGGTGTGGGGCGTCCCCAGTTTCTCCATGTTCTCCCTGTCATTGGAATTTGCAAAGCTACTAAATGAACAGCCCCTGGAGAATAGTCCTAGACTTTTGCAAGCCATGAGCCAGGGTATAAAATCTGTGTCTGTTCCCCTACCTCATGTAACCTTCTCCCTAACCTTAAGGAGTCCTGTGAACACAGAAGGGGAGTCTCGCAGAACTAACCAGGTACTGGGGGCCTGTTCTACCCATGGCTGGGACAAAACCTAGGAATGCATAGCGTGGAGCATTTATTTTTCTCATTAGATTTTAAAGTTGAGTGAAACAGAACAACACAATACAAAAGAGAATTTGATTGAGGAGAGCAAAGGAGGGGGAGAAACTTGATTTCTTTCCTGTTACAGGTGGTTGAGATGTAAACTTTTGTTTTATGTCTCAAGATAGGCAGGTAGAAATGAGTTTACAAATAGCAGTGTCTCTGTAACACTTTGAGAAAACACTTCTAGCTTGCGGTCAGCAGACGCCTTTCTGGTTGCCAGAAATCAGTCTTGGAGTTGAATGGAGTGTTGCAGACCAGTGGCTTCATGTCCAAACTTCTTGGCCTGGGGCCACCACCATGGGCTCTCTGAATGCATCTTCTGGGTTCCCATTTGTAGGCATATCCTTGAATCCCTACCAGAATTCTATTTCTGTGGTATCTTTATGTACAACTTCAGCTTCCGCAAAATATATAACCAATGAAGAGGGAATTTTTGCTTGCCCATAAACAAATTAGCTTCTGAATTACATGGGACCAAGAGTGACTGGACCCGAGTGTGAGCTGGACATCACAGGTTGTGGCTTGGCCTTCTTTACCCCAGCCAATGGCTCTAGAGCCACGGTGGATGGGCATCTAGGCCCCTGTCTCCTCCGAGTATGCCATAGTCGGTCAGGTCATCTGTGTGCGATTTATTTGAGTTGTAAAACAAAATAAGAAAGGAGCCTGACTGGCCTCTGCTCTCCTGGTCTTGCTTCAGGAGAGAGGACTTTGAGGTCGCACAACACCCCAGGGCCTGGGGCGGTTGCAGGTTCCCGGTCTGGAACCGCTGAATGCCACCCTGGTCCCTGAACAGGTCATCTGGGTGGAACTGGGGTCTCCGGGGGCCTCCTTAAGTCTGGGAGAAAAAAAGAAGCCATGGGTATCTCACCAGTTCCTCAACTTTTAGAATTCTAAAGACAGAGAAAGAAAGAGAGGGCGAGAGGGAGGGCAGCACCCTTAATTCCTCTCGTTTCTTATTCTGTCCCTTCCCCAGAAGTGATGATTAGATGCCCCGCCCCCTTCTCTTTTTGCAGGTGGCAGTTTCCCATTATAAGAAGCTGAGCAAATTTGCTTTATTGCAGCAAAGGTCACATAGTTCCCAATTTTAAATTGTTCGATGAATTGGGGCAGTGGGGGCTATTAAACGTTGTTAGACTCTCAACTAACCGGCAAATTGTTACCTTGGAATGCTGTTTACCTATCTTATTGAAGTCGATGGGTCCAACATGGAGAATTGCTAACAGGTCTTATTTTTGCAGTTCCTGCCCACCACGGCTTTAAGAATACCCTTCAGCCAGGAGGGAGCTCCATTGCTTTAAGACTCACCTGGTAAGGAACTTCATCATTTTGTAGTTCGCTGAAGTGGTGTCTGTCTGTGAGTTTGTGTGTGGGGAGTCCCCTCTGCCCTCTCTGGGTTGTAGACCCCCATGCTGGGTAAGAGTTCCGGCAGCTCTCTTTTCCTCCCCGGACTGAGATGGGCTGCGGAAAAGGTTCCAGATTCAAAGATCTCTCTGATCCAGTGTATGTCCCGGGTCTTCTGGGTGGGATGGATGTGTGATGTCAAGACCTGCCCAGGCAGTCTCAGAACGGGGTCACAGATGGGACAAAGCCCTGGGAGGTTAACTCCTTCCTATCTGCGTGACTTCCTTAAGAGTTACCATCCACCAGCTGGCAGCTGGAATGCGAGCCGGTGAACAGGTGGGGCCGCTGCCCAAGGACAGGTGGCCCAATCCATGCACGCGTGGTCTGTTTCCCCCTCACTCTCCAAGTAGTTCTACGGCCTCGCCCCATCTTGGAGGAAACTTGCCTCAGAACAGCTCCATATTTGTTATCTCAATCAGACTCAAAATCACAGGCCCATTAACAGTGTTTTCTTGGCATCAAAGCTGATAAAAACTTAAAACACCAGTAAAAGGGCAGAGCTTGTCATTGATGTCTGCAGCCACCCCATCTGCGCGGCCCCCGACCTCTCTGTAAACTCATCCTTGGATCTAATTAGCCAAACCTGCCTTCTCCTGACCGTGGGCCTCAGAGGTCCCTATATAAACCAGGGAAATTGATAGTGGAATTATGTACCCAGAAATTAATTTTATATTATTCTGAATATATATATTTTTATTGTGACTTTATCTTGCTGGAAAAGTGCTTACTTCTGATTTTGCGGATATTACTGACCATGGATTACTTTTATTTTGGTTTTTACACAACAGTTCTATTAGAAATTTGCTGTTTTATTCTTACCTTCTTAGTAAAAATCCTTTTATCACACAATGGGTAATTTATATCCATTACCAGGCCTTTCAATCCTTTTCAGTGGGGCTGTCAGCGCCCTTGGCACAGTGGTGATTAATGTGATCTAATAATAGTGTGCCATTATATTACCTTAGTAAAACATGTACCAACATCCTATTCGGATCTACCAAATTCATAGCTTCCTATAATATTTTTGTTGAAAGACAGGATTACTATTTTTCAAGGCTGATTTTTTCCCCTTTAACATATTTAATGAAATTCACAATTCTTTGCCTTAGTAATCCGGGCATGTGATTTGGGCTTGGTGGGTGAATTGGACATCCGTAGGTACTGTTGTGATTTGTCAGGGAGAGGCTGGATGGTCCCAGGGATCTGCCAGACAGATGACTGTGTTTTTGTTGGGCCTGGGTTGTTTTGCCTTGAAGAAAAAAAATTGCTAGTTTTCCAGTCCCTTCTGACGCATAATAAGGAAGGTGTGCTTTAGATCAAAAGGCCAACGAATAAGTAATTTGACTCAAAGACTCCTTTCTCCCCTCTCGTGTCCTGTTCTTTCTCTGCCACTTGCTTGGGTCTGCAGGCGAGCAACTGAGCCGGCGGGGGCGACCTCAGATCCCTGCCCCGGAAATGCCCCTTCCTCGCCCATCCTTTCTCTCTCTGGCTTTGGCTCAGCCTCTCTGGATTCTATGGTGGGATTTCTCGCTTGGAACTTCTGACATTTGGGGCTGGGCGAGTCTTTGCTCTGGTGTCTGTCTGGGCTCTGTCAGCTGGTCAGCAGCCCCACCCCCCCAGCCTTGACCCACTGGATGCTGGTTGTAGACCCTCTCCCCCCACCGTGACGACCAGTATGTTCCCCGAAATTTCCAAATGTCCCCTGAGGGGCACAGTCATTCCTGTTTGAGAACCACTGGTCTAATGGGATAGAAACATAAGCAGATTTTTGGGGGTGGGGGCGAGTTCTCGTTGGGGGTTCCAGAGTTTCGTGGTGCCTCTTGCAACACCTTCAACTTTGGGAGAGAAGACGTGTGGATGATGGCTACACGTTGCTTCCTTTTCCTGATTGGAATACAGCCTATTACTTTTTTCTTCTGCCTACTCTGTCATAGAGCCTGGCCTGAGTGAGGCCTTAGCTTCGTCCACCCAAATCCCATCATAATCATACCCATGATTGATAACACGCCACCTTTTCAAAGGACTTCAAAATCTGTGGCAACCGAGGGTAACATTATTGTAGTGCAGGCAAGCTGTAGTCAAACAATCACACACTCAAATCGAAGTGGGAAGGCTTGTCCTTCTATTCTAGCCTCGCCCACAGCCCTAGAAACCTTCCAGACACCTTCAGGTTTTTCCCTTGATCCCACGCAGCTCTGAAACCAGCTCGGATATCTGAGCTTCTTAGGGCTAGAGGATGGGGGATGAAGGACAGGTGTTGGGCACAGGGGGTGGAGAGAGAGAGAGAGAGATGAGGAGGGAGAGACAGAGAGGGATATCCTTGTTTTCGATTCAGAACAAAAATTACTGCTTGCAACATTGGCTTGAAATATGCAATCAACTGAAATCAGGAAAAGTATTCTGAATGCAAAATTTATATTGAAATACTTGAATCTCGATATGTGTGCACCCACATACATGTATATATTTAAATCAAAGAAGAGAGGAAATAAAGGTTTTGTCACAAAAATATTATTGCCTATCATATCTGCCTGCAAATGATTCTACCACATCAGAACACGTTTTTGTACTGTTAGCATTTCCATAGAAGACACTTTGGTTTGTTTTTACGACTGATCCTTGATGATAACAACGAATGAGGAAATGGCTCTGACTTACCTTTGTGTTGAGAGCATTTCAAATACATTGCGATGTTTGGGGCAGGGAGCATTTTGGCAACCCACTCCTTTACTGGTTTCTGGTCTGTGTCTCCTAGCAGAGTGTAAGCCTGGTGAGAGCAGGGCTTTGTGTATCTTGTGTTGTTTTCCTGATTGTGCCTGATGCATAGATGGTCCTCAGGAAAACTTTGGCAACTGGAAAAATGGATGGTGGATGGCTAGATGGCTGGATGGCTGAATGGGTGTGTGGGTGGGGGGATGAGTAGACGGATGGATCGACGGCTAGCTGGGTAGATGGCAGGATGGCTGGCTGGCTGGATAGATGGACAAATGGGTGGATGGATGGAACTCTATCTCAAAGGCGAAGAGAACCTTAGAATAGTAGGCCTGGTGGTCCAAATGAAATCTCATTTTTTACCATCTCTTCACCCCTTGCCCTCCCAAACATTCTTTTTACATAAAAATGGCCAGTTATAGAAGGACATTCTCATTATCTGGTCTTTTTAATCCATTTTTAAAATAGAAAAAGAATAATGCCTAGGGCTGTGCCTAGCAATGTCTGTAAGCTGAATTACATGGGTGTCTTGTTGTACAAATATCTTTAAAGATCTTCAAGGGCACATGCACAGGTGACTGGAGCGGAAGACATGAGGCAAAGTAAGGGACGGTGACCTCTTTCAAAGTGAGACATGGGCAAAGCGTTTATGAGGCTCAGGAGACTTCCTGTCCAGACGACTGGTTGTCTGTCTCCTGGGCGAGACTCTGTAATTTATCGTGTCTTTCATGATCCTATAGAGGCTTTGGTGTGTCCTCTTCAGAGCTGCCATGCTTGGTCACATGGGATCAGCCATTTGAGGGGACAGACTGAGGCTCTGGGTGGTGGGGTTTCCACGTCCAGCACCACAGCGGGTGCCTGTCTATTGGAAAACTTATTTCCAGTCATGAGGAGAAACAGACACCCCATCCTTGACTTTTAAATTATTGTGCAATGGCCACCAAGGCAGTATCAGTGAGAAGATAATGAAGAGGGAGATGAATGGCCACTAAGCCTGGCAGCCCACAGCAAAGGGATGGACTCTGGAACCAGATTTCCTGGGCTGGAGTCCTGCCTGCGCTGCTTGCTGGCTGTATGACCAGGTGTGAAGGGCTCTGGGCCTCAGCTTTCTCACCTGTAAATCAGGAATGACCGTAGGGACAAGGTAGCAGACCCCACAAATAATCTGTGTGATGTGCTTAAACCGGGGCTGGCTCAGAGTAGGAGTTTAATAAATGTGGGTTGCTGTTATTTACATTTTCTCCATGTACTTCTCTTTGTCCCTTTCTCCCTCTTTATTCAAGATCAAGGAAAGTATAGGTCATTTTCAGATAATTACCTCTTCCCCTCAGACTCTTGCCAGAGCTAGGAACCCCGTGATGTGGCCAAGCATGAAGTGTCCCGACATCCCTGGGGACCGTGGTTAGCAAGTTCAGAGCCGAGTCAGAAAGGGTGGTGAGTTTCCCAGGTCAGCTTCCCCATCCCCTTTCCTCTGTGAAGGAGCATTGTTAACAACCGCTGGGGTTTGGGACTTACTTGGGGCTTGGGGACTGGAGTCCTGGGATGCGTGTTGTGTGGTCAGGGTGGGTGGGAACAGCCAGCTCTTAAAAGGGATGGAGGTCCGTGGCTTTTCTCTAACAGCCCCTTGCCAGTAAGACTGCTCCACGTCATGGCCCAATTTTATATTTTTAGCATCCACTGAAATTTAATGTTTTGCTTTTGGTTTATTATGTATGCAAGTATCTTGCTGATAAATACATGTGTAATTGTACCATCATAACCACTGCTAGTCAGCGACAACATATAATTAAACTCACCCTTGTAGTCATTGAACTTTTCTATTTCTGACAAGATCATTGACCACTCCAAGGAGGGTGTGCGTCCATGCCTCGCTGCATGGCCTCGTCACCCCCGTCCTGCCACAGGGCGCCCAGCGCACCCCAGGGCATGTCCACACACATGCATGGGTAGACTTCCTCACACAGCCGTGTGCAAGATGGGAGGGTGGGGCTACAGGACCTGGGGGTGCCCCTCTCTGTGCATCTGTGCCCCGATGATTACTGACCCCGTAGGGGATGCTTGGTAAAGACTGGCATGAATAAATCTTATAATCTCCTCATTTGACCCTGAGACCCCTTTTTCCACAAAACCCTGAGAGCCTTTCACTCATTGTCCTTTTTGGGGGATGTTTACTGCACTGCTTTTATGCCCTGTGCCACGGGCTGGCGAACTGTGGCCTCTGGGCGACGTGGTGCACGCTGCCTTTTTTGTTTTCTTATAACATTTAAAGAAATTAAAAAAAAATATGTAGAAATATACATAATGTAAAATACCCCCTCTTTAACCCTGAAAGATTTTACCATTTTTAAGTGCTTAGTTCAGAGGCATGAAGTCCATTCACAGTGTTGTGTGACCACCCTCCATCCCCCCCAGAACATTTTTGGCTTCCCGAACTGACTTCTGTACTCAGTGAACACCAACTCCTGCCCCCCTGCCCCCAGACCCTGGAAATCACCATTCTACCTTTTGTCTCTATAAATGTTACTAATCATACAGAATTTGTCTTTTTGTGATTGGCTTCTTTTCCTTAGCATAGTGTCTTCAAATGGCTTATTTGTGTTTTAGCGTGTGATAGCATTGTCTTCCTTTTTTAAGGCTGAATAATATTCCACGGTGTATATGGGTGTGTACACGTACTACATTTTGCTTATCCATTCATACATCAGTCAACACTTGGCTGCTTCCACATCGTGGCTGTTGTGAATAATGCTCCTATGAATATGGGTATTCAAATATTTCTTCAAGACCCTGCTTTCAATTATTTAGGAACATATACCCCAAAGTGGAATGGCTGGATCATACAATAATTCCATTTTTAATACTTTTTGGAACTGCCATATACTGTTTTCCATAGTCGCTGTACCATTTTACATTCCCAGAAATAGTGCACAAGGATTTCAATTTCTCCATATCTTCCCCACCGTTTACTTTCTGTTTTTTAACAGTAGCCGTCCTAATGGTGTGAGATGGTATCTCGCTGTGGTTCTGCCTGTTGTTGTGTAGCTTGTGAACTAAGAATGACTTTTACATTTCTAAATGATTGAAAAAGGTCAAAACAAAGATTACGTTTTGTAACACATGAAAAGTGTACGGAATTCGAATTTCAGTGTTCATAAATAAAATTTCCTTAATGCCCGGGCACTCTCATTCATTCGGGTATCATCTGCCGCTGTTTTCACACTACGGTGGCAGAGCTGGGTGGTTGGGACCGAGACTATGTAGCCTGCAGGGGCTGAAGTATTTCTCACCTGATCCTTTGCCAAAACCGTTGCCGAGCTTGCCCTGTGGTAAGAGCTTGCTACCCCTTAACCCTGGTTAATCCTGTCAGCCATCCGCTTTGCAGACAAAGAAACGGAGGCACCGCAAAGCTAGCTAACTTGCACAAGTCACACATCTGAAGTTGGCTAACCTGGAGTTCAGGTGCTTGTCCCTGTCACTCCACACCTTACACTTGTTGCCGTCCCTTTAAACATAATTGAGATTGCTTGTATAGGGAATGTTCACTGAGGCCTGAGATCAGGTCCTCGCTGAAAAAAATGTAATTATATTGAAATGCGACATCATCATTGGGAAAGGTGGCCCGTTTAGGGAGTCAGTGAGGATGGGAGGTGGTGTTAAGTGAGCTGAGCATCCCTTTATTTCTTACTAAGACCCATGCCCTGGGCTGCAGGGCAGGATGAGCTTTCGGCTCTGCTGAAGGAGAGAGTTTAAGCGTGCCTGCATGTCTGCGTGCGTACCGTTTCCTCAGGATTGGGAGCAGAGCTAAGTCAATCAATAACTTCTTCTTGCATTAAAAAAGTGAATTATTTCCCTAACCCAGAGGAAAGAAGACCAGTTGCACAGGAGAACATGTTGATTGATTCTTTCCCCTTCATTCTTTTGATCATACGTTGTTTGGCATGAATCCTAGTATAGATGTCTTTGGCCAGCCCCAAATCTTTTTCTCCGAATGTGGAGATCTTCCCTCCCATTTTGCAGAGACCGCCTCGGGCATCCCCTCTGCCTCGTGAGCTCCGATGGTCCGCTGTTGCTGATGAGGGTTCAGGCAGTTGTGTCTCTCAGCCTTCCCTTCTCTCCACCCCCTCCGACCACCGCGATGTGTGGACTTGGTACCAGGAGCCTTCCCATATTCCCCATACAGAGGACAAAATGTGGGCAGTTTTTTTGTTCTTTCTTCAATGGAGAGAAAAGCTGTAGGTGATTTCACATATCTGTGTGTATTATGGAAATAATCCATCAGTCCAAGTATTTAGGGGATGTTGGGGGCTCCAGGGAGTGATTGATCTTGAGGTCGGCTCCAGCAAAGAGACGTGGTTCTTCTTCTGTTTGGAAATGCATGATATTTCCCCCCAGTAACTATTGTATTTCAATGGTGGCCTTCACGTGGTTGCAGTGTGAAGCAAAATGGTGTTTTTCATGGGCTTTTGGCTGTGGTTTAAGTCTAGTAGAGCTGGACTCTTGCAGTGTTTTGGTGCAATTCATTTTGCACCAAGGAAAGTATGATAGATGTGAGTTATAGGATGATAATGTGATCGGAACATTAGTGTCTTGTAAGAAAGACAGCAATGACTTCGGACTTTGAGTTTCATCTCTGAAAATGTGCAGTGATGCCTTAAGCAAGGGGCCTACACCTAGTAGGTGCTTGGTAAATGTTCAGGGAATGAATTGGTCTGGTAACTGTTCTGTGTCTGAGAATAAGTGGGAGAAATAAGTGATAATGTGTTTTGGAAATGGGGCTATCTATGAATTTTTTTCCCATTTAAAGACTAAGTTTGTGCCTTGGCCTCTGCTGCCAGAGCCCAGTAGGGGGTGGCAGCATGGCCCACCGAGTCATCCGGCCTGGGTGCCCTGCCTTTTCTGGCTCCAACCTCCCCTCACTCGGTCATTCTGCTGACTGGCAGCTCAGTCTTGACTGAGAGTCCTGTTCTCAGCCCTGGCGGGTGGGATGTGGCCCCCAACACTGAGGAGCTTGGAGCTCAGAGGGGAGGGAGGGAACGTCGGCTGGAGATGTGGACGTGTGTGTGTGTGTGTGTGTGTGTGTGTGTGTGTGTGTGTGCACGCGTGCCTGCCTGTGTTTGTTGGGATGGCTGTGGTGGGTGTAGGCGTTGGATTTTCCCTTCCTCAAACACATTTGAATTTTCTTCGTGAGATGCTGCAAGAAGGTAAACATTTTCCTCATGTTCATGTGTGTGGTGTATGTCACATCTAGAAAAAGTTAACGCAAAATAATACTCCTTGGTGGGGGGGACCTGATGAAGGGGGTAGTTTAATCACCACAATATTGCTCATGTAATTGTAGGTTAATGATACCAAAATAAATTGTAAAACAAAAAAAATAATACTCTTAGGAGTGAGTGGGGCTCCACAGTGTAGTTTCAGTTCCTTAACAAAATATAACTTGAAACAATATCAACATTAAAAACATAAGTATAGGTACATGCTGAAATTCACCAAATTTCTCTTTCTCCTTTCTAGGCCCCAATGTGGGTGTGTTTAAACATGACTTAAGTGTTTCCAGAACTGTGACATCCCAATTATCAGCCCTCCAGTAGCAAGACAGCGAGCGGCAGACTGTCTGGAAGGTGTCTGGGGGGCTTTCAGAATGCCCAGTGGGAATTCTTGCCACCCCCAGCTATCACTCGGTTCCTGCTTCCTCCTGCAGGACGGCCTCTGCCCCCTCTCCTCTGGCCTCAGGGACTGAAGACTGAGAGCAGACTTCAGGGAAGGCTGAGGCGCGCCTGCTTGGCTAGAGGCCGTGTAGGCGTGGGAGGGAGGGAGGGCCATCCCGGGAGCGAGAGGCTGGTTCTGACTGTCCACGAGGTGCAGTAGGGTCAGGGTGGCCCGGGACGTCTCAGGCCATTCAGCCCAGGTTCCTACCCAGGGGGTGAGTGGTTTGGCCATATGGTGTACAAGGTTCTTCCCAGGTCTTAACCAGAACCACTGATCAGGGTGCCAGTAAGATAGATGCCTCCCCACCCCGGCCTGCCTGGGGATCATGGTGACACACAAGATCTGACTCAGTAGGTCTGGGGGACAGAGACCTAACAGGGGCCCAGGCCATCCTGCCGCTGTTCCCTGGAGCACACGGTGAGCGGCCAGGGACTAGATGGTGGTTCTCAACCTGTGCTGTTGACCAGCATTGGCTGGGGAGCTTCTAAGACCCACCAAAGTCTGGACCCCACCCCAGACCAGTCAGGTCAGGACTCTCCTCAGGGGAAGCCATTGAGGGGGTGCCGCTCACACGTAGCTGGGGTGCGAACCACGGGTACAGCGAGGGGAGTGGGGCTCCGACTTGGGCAGGTGTCACACCCCCCTGGAGGGCTTGTGAAAACACGACTTTGGGCCCCAACCCAGATTTTTTCTGATCCAGAAGATATGGGGTAGGGTCCAAGGATTTTAATTTCTAACAAGTCTGTGGCAATGTCGATGCGGCTGGTCCGAGAACTGCGTTTTGAGAACCGCTGGCCTAACGTCAGCTAAAAGCTAATGGTCTTTACACAGACCATGACATGGTGGGGGCGGGAGGCTGCAGGACACACGGGCCCCTCCATCTAGGGCCGCTCCCTGCGCATCTGTTTGACACGGTGAACTAACTTGGGAAGCTTTCATTTGACAAACAGTTGTGGGTGGGAAAAAGTGTTTGTAAACCTCTGCAGTAAAGGCAAGACTTTTAATCAGGGGGGTGGTGATTATTTATTCTCCAGTTGAGAGAAAAACCAGGCAGGTTCCCCGGTCATCTTGACTGCCAGATGGGGCCGTTTTTGCCCCTGATCCCGCCCTGACCTGCAGGAAGTGCTTCCTGTGCTCCTTCTGTCTCTAAATGTTCTTACCTATTGGGAGGCCTCCCTGGGGCCTGGCCTGGGGTTGGGCAACTCAGCTTGTGGTGAAATCAAATGCGGGCAGCTGTTAGCGCTATTGACTATTTACCAAGTGCCAGGCACTGCCCTCATTTTATATGCATGATCTCATTTAATTCTTGTAATGATCTCATGAAATAAGTACTGTCATTATCCCATTTTGTGTATATCTTGTGTGTGTTTCAAGTATTCGATGCTGCCTCCCCGATTAAGACGGTGTAGATGAAAGGGGCAGTCGTTGAGGCCGGAGGGAAGTGAGAACCGCTACTGGTGCAGGCAGTGGAGTGTCATGGCCACGACTTGCCCTTGGTGGTGTTTTGGGGGGACAGCAGAGCAGGACCTCGTCACTGCTGCAGGGCCAGGTGCCCACTGCCCTGACAATGCGCCTAGGCCTGTTGACTGAGCTAGAACCCCTGGCTGCTTGGAAGAAGTCCCCATGGCTGTCCTTCCTGGTCACAGTCCCAGGCGGTGAAGGCCTCTGGGGTGAGGCCGTCTTCCTGCAGCTTTAACCGTGCAGTGGTCTCTGGGAGGAGAGTCTGGGAACCAGCCAGGGAGAGGGGCGGGTGGATCTCCCCAGGGTCTTGGTCCTGCTTCTGGGGCTGCTGCTTCTAACCGCAGACTGCGGGCCGGCGGGCGCTGAGCTTGCTCTCTGCCCTGGCACCCCTGGGGGACCAGGGATGCATCCAAGAACAGAGCAGGTTCTTGCTGAGACATCGTGTTAGGGCCAGTTCCTCTCCATGTTTACCTCGTGGGCTGGGCCAGAGGTTGAGGGGAGGGAGGTGCTTGTGGACACGTGGTCTTCTGGCCCTCCTCTGAGGCACCTGCTACTGTTCTGCACTTGCCCTGGGCTACCGATGTGACTCAGGCCTGGGAGTTGAGAGCTTGCGTTTGATGGCACGTAGAAGACGTTGGAACAAAGCTACCTAATACGGGGTTTGAGGTGCCCTGCAATCAGCCACCAGGCCCCAGCCGGAGAACACCCTCCCAGTGGCCAAACTATACTGTTTCCCCACGGCTTCAGACGCTGAGACCCTCCCCAGGAGTTTTCCAGAATCGTCTTGAAGCCCAGCCCAACATCAAGCCCAGGCAGCTTCCCTTTGGTTTGCTGGTGTTCGTATTCAACTTTCAACCGGATAGATCTAAGGAAAGCCTGATGTGATGAGGCCCCTTATTACCGAAGTCTTTCTAGATATGATGATATGATCTCTTGGTATGCCTGGGGAAGTTCACATCCAGCTTAACAGAATTTCTATGTGAGCGATTTTCTTAATAGAACACAAGTTTGACCCCAAGGTGCTTCTTTTTTGAACTTTTGGGGCTTTTATGACTGAACTTGAAGAAGGTGTTCAGTTCAGATGGCCGACATGTTCTCGAATCGAGCTGTGTCTCGTGAGAGAGGAGATGAGTCTTTCTGCCAATGGAAACACAGGTGCTGGTGCAGTTGAGCTTCTCTGCCAGGTAGCCAGGGACGCCGCCGGAGCATGAGCCATGCAGATATCATCTCAGAATATGCAGAGTGGGTGGCAGCCCAGGAAAAGGAACAGCTGCATTCTGGGGTGAAACTCCTCAGCCAGCCTTTTCTTGAGGCTAAATGAACAGCCAGAACAGTGAGTCGGTGATTTAAATAATAATATAGACAAATCGCTCGGGGAGCTCAGGTGCAGGCAGCAGGCACCTCCTGGCCTTGTTAAGAGGGCCCTCTGTGAGCTGAATTTTCCAGAAAGACCTCATGCCCACCAGGAGTCCCACCAGGTCGTTCCCAGCATTCCTTTGGCTTTAGAAGAGTGGGCTAACTGGACAGCCATTAGAAGTCAAAGCTACCTCACCGCCCCCTTTGGGTAAAGGCTAGGCTCTAGGTCACCTCTGGACCAGAGGGAGCATGCCCAGATGACTGTGGGTCCCACCCACTTCCAGAGGGACCCTGTTCTTCCTTGCCTTGTCATGCGGTTCCAACGCCCAGTGAAGCTGAGGGGTGGGCCTGGCCCGGGGTGTGAAGCTGGAGCATCATGTCGCCTCCAGGAGGACTTAGGCCTGTCGGGCTGGGCTCTGTCTGCCACCCCATCCTCCAGTCCCTCAAACACAGATGCTCCTGATGGCCATTTGAATGTTTCCTAACTCTGCTAGCTCTGGGGCGGGGCCCTTGATATCAACCAGGGAAGGTTGGTTTATTGACTCCCTCATCCTGTCTCACCTGAAAGAAACTCTTTTAGAATTTGGAAGCCATGGGACCAGGGAACATATTTTAGCAGTGGTTTAGGAATTACTGGGAGAAGCAATTTGTATGCAGGTGCCCAGGCCCAGACCTGAAGGTGCCCTGCCCTGGAAAGGGGCCTGGGGGTCTCCCTGTCTCACAAACTCCTTCAGCCGTATCGGTTTCCTGGGATTATGTCAACACTGAAACTAAACTTCGGTGAGCAGACAATGCCCCGGCCTGGACTCAGACGACTAGATTCCCATAGCTTTCTTCTTCCTTCTCAGTTGAGGGACTTTGGGTCAAACATTTTGAGTTCCTGGAGCTCAATTTTCTCACCAATACAAAGAGAAATTAGGTCTGTATGATTCCTAAGGGTCCCTCCAATTCTGAAGTTCTAGCATATTAAAAACAATGTGCATTTTAGGCCTGGCAAGTTGCATTTTCCCCTGAAGGAGGCCTGGAAAAGAAAGAGAATCTGCAGCATGAGAGGGTGGGCTTTGTGGTGTGAGGCTGCGGTGATAAAGGCAACCTCTGTGCGAGAATCATTTGTATTTATTGAAATGCCTGATTTTAATCGCCCTGGATGCTCTGTTAATAAAAAATTATAATCCTCTGAAAATTATGAATACCTTGAAATTCACAAATTCTATCACTTTTGTGATTGGCAACATGAAATAGCAACAGCTCATTTAAATAAGCAACATCTGGACATTATTATTTTTAGGGATTTTTCATCTGTCGATTTAGAAATCTGGGGCCTTTATGAATCTTGCATGAATATTCTTTTATATTCACATCTACCATCAAGACACAAAGAAATAGCCAAAAAATATCGTCCAGTGATTCTCTGATGCAATGCATGTGTTTTTTAAACAACAAAACCATTGTAAATGGGAGAAGATATAAAATAGGCTGCCTGTGAGTGTAGGTGGGGAGGGCAGCTTGATTCTCTAAGAGCCAGAAAAGTCTGACAGTCCAAAACCACTGTAGGAAAAAGGTTTTGATTTTATATATAATCTAACATTTTAAAATAACAATATAATTCTGGGCTGATGATATCAGAATATGATATTCGCTATTTCTCAGAATAATCCAATTTAGAACAATGTATTCTGAGCAGCTTTGGTAAAAATAGGCCTACCATCCCATGGTATAAGATAATGCATTAATTTTTATGAGTGAGTTATGAAGATGTACAACTCGGTTAAGAGTTAGGATAAACATAATATCCCTTAATTAATCCATTATGCCGTGGTATACATGTGCCATTTTTATTACCTGAAAAATGAAAAATGTCAAAAAAGGAAATTGCTGCTTTTTTATATCAAAAAAGCCTTTTTTGAGAAATCATAAAATGTCTAATCTAATTCACCATATAATACTAATGAGCTTAACAAGCCATCTCAATGAACAGTTTAGGATAAAAGGTCATCAGTTTCTGGCAGTCAAATTCCAGTACTTTTTTAGATGAGGCAAAACCTTTCAGTACCAAATATCGGAAATGGCATTTGTGATTGGAAGCGTTATTAAGAGCTGTTTGTTATCAACGGAATAGAGTTTTAGAAATTCATATCATACCCTCCCTGCTTTTTCTAAATCTTATGGCTGCAGATGCCAAGAGCATTTCTGGAGTCGAGGCATCTCCTCCCGAATCTACGTAACTCGGTGCCCATCCCGGTTCCGCGTGGTGTTGGGCAGGTGTCATGCGTGCACACACAGGAGCGTGCCCTTGGATGCCGCATTTGATTCCTCAAATCTCTCTGCATCCCCTACACTTCTCTCCTGGCGCCTCTGCTCTCCAAGCCGCGTTCCGCTCCTCTGTGCGTCGGCGTCATCTGCTCCTTCTGGGCAGCAGTATTCGTGATGGCTGCGGTCGGCCTTGTTACGGAAAAGAATTGCCCGGCGGGTTGAGGGAATGGCCACCAGCAGACGAGAATCATGAGGCTGAAAGTAATATTGCCGACTGGAGGTCATTTTTCCCAACCGAGGGGCAATAGTTTGCCACTCTAAACTGCACATGGCAGTCGGTCTGTGTTTTATTAAACCATTTAAGGAACTTGGGAGCCGTTTCTTCTTGCATGATGTAGCTCAGGGCCGAGCCCGGAGCAGCTCGCGGAGGGGGCCTGGGTGCACTGCAGCCGGGGGACCTGGCGGGGGCTGGGTCTGGGATTTGCAGAACTCCTCGACGCTTGAGCGCACCCGCGTGAGCGTGGGTTCTCGTCTCGGCTCTGCCACTAACGAGCTCTGGGGGTGATCAAAAGACCCCTTTGCCCGCCCAGGGCTGTCGCTGCTATTGAAAACTGGAGTTGGATTTGACGTGAGAGGCAGGCAGGCGCCCTTGCAGCCCAGCTCTCCCAAACGCTGGGCCGTCGGGGTCACCCCAGACCTGGGTTCTGGGCCTCCCCATCAGGCCTTGGTGGTCACATGGGAAAGCCTGCCCGTATCCCTGCCCTGCCTGAAGCGGCATTCTGGCTGGGACCTTTTGATAGCGTCTGGGACTGGCGCTCCCTTGGTCCCGCGGCGATGTGTGGGTGCTGCGCAGAAAGCAGGGAGCCGCAGGGGCACCCAGTGCTCGTATTAAACAGGCATAAGCTCTGGTGATGCTTTTGTGTCTGAGGAGGTAGGAGTCTAAGGGGGCCTTGGATCGGAGCCCAGGGTTCCAGGACCGCCCTGACTGTGGCTCACAGAGCAGCTCACGGCCCCTCTTGGAGCCTCAGTTATCCTGTCTGGGAAATGGGGTGGTGGTGGCAGCGACACTATTACCACCCTCACCCCCCACCTGCTGCCCCAGCCTGAGAAGGTCCAGTGGCTGGGACTTGTAAGTTGTCACGTGTTATAGAAATGATGGCCGTATCATTATTGGTAACTCTCTGATGATATGATTTGTCTCTTAAAGTCTCCCCCGAATTGCATGCCTGTGAATTCTATATTCGCAGTTTGTTCCTAGGAATAAAGGGACATAGAGGGTGAGATGGGCTTTAACTTTAAAAGTAATTAACAGAATGGAATCAGGCATTTCGGCTTTCTCAGCCCTAACTGGTGGTCTTCAGCAGGTGGCCTTAATTCTACAAAGTTATATAACTGAATCTCTTGTCTAATTGGTGACTATATTTAGGAGATAGAGAAATATGTGAGCTATTCGTTTCGATTAAATTTTTTATTATGCACTCTGCATTTGGATTGACAACTATTAATATTAAAGAGCTTGGCCAAATTGAAATTTGTATTGCTGGAGAGACTTAAATATAATGTATGATGCTGGAAAAAAAAAAAGCTCTGGGAATATGGGAATTACTAGGCTGGGTGCAGACAGGTCCCTGCCAGGTGCTATATGTGCTTTGTAAAACCAGCCCCACCTCTGCAGAAGGAGGGAGTGTGTGGAGGGGTCTACAGAGCCCGTGTCAAGGTATCAGGACTTGAGATACTCTCGTGGAGATGACTCAATAAAGATGTAGAGCATGTCTGAGCACATTAAACAAATAATTTTTTGTAATAGCTGTTTGTGTATAGTATTTTCTCCATCACTAATAAGGAAGGTTTGGGGGGAAGGCAGAGAAAGTCATTCTAAAACAGGATACATGCATCTCCAGTGTTAACTGGATAAAAAAGAGGGAACTCAGGTTTTCAGAAGCCCCAAACCAGATTGTATTGCTATTCTGCTGGTCTCAGGAGGCTGAAGGCTGTGTCCATCCTGTAGGCAGGAGGACTCCAGGCCATGGCCACATGGGGAATGCTGGGACCAGGGGGAGTTCCAGTTCTAACTCTGCTGCAGGCAAACCCTGGGATTTTGACCCTAGGTTTCCTGTCTTTGGGGCTCAGTCCCTTTAACAGTGCCACAGTGCACTGGGCTGTCACATGCAGAATCCTAGAGGATTTACCCAAAGGCCCAGGAGGTCTGAAGAGACTGGCAGTCAGACAGGGGGAGTAAGGTGGCGGTGTCCACAATAGCCTCTGAGCGACAGACACAAGACTAGAGCTCAGCTGTGCTGTGGGGTACTCTCAAGAGACTGTGTCCTCTTTTGGAGTTCTCCACCTCCAGAGAGCTGAGGGCGAGGCTGCAGCCAGCATGCCAGTGGCGGGCAACTCCTGTTAGCTGCTGCTCACATATCGTAGCGGTTCTGCACTCCTCACAGGTCGTCTTGCTGTGTCCTTGGTGTGCAAGGTCAAGGTGGTCTTCATCTCCCAGGCAAACTTCCCAGGCTGAAGAGTGTCCCTCTGCAGTGTCGCTGTCCTCTCCCAGGAGATTGCTCTGCCTCTAGGCTTTCCCCATACTGTCCCTCAAGGGCCGGTCTGTGCTGTCCTCCCCTACCTTCCTGGTGTCCCCCGTATCTGCACACAGAGAGCCCTCGGGACGTCCAGAACGGACAGGCTGGATGCAGCTCACCAGGTGTGGCTAGCAAAGGAGGGACAGATGATAATTTCACACTTGGTACTGTAGTCATTTTGTTCAGACCTTTTTTCTCCACCAGACTATAAACTTTCTGTTTTACCCGTTCTCTTTACATAATTTTCCCCGACATTGGCAGCTGGAATACCAATATAGGAAAACCTCCATTAACAGGTTGCTCAAAGTGGTTCTGATTCAGTGGATTTTATGGACCCTTGAGGTTTTTACCTGAGAACATTTTGGTTCCAGATGCTTTGGTTATGTGTCATTTTTAAACAGCCAGGAGCTCTGGGCTGAGAATGGTTTCTGAAGCTCAGTTGGTGTCCCAAGTCTCCTGAATGGGGACAGGGCATGCCGCTTGTATCCCCACTGTCACCAGCCCGCTTCAGCCCCCAGACATGAGCACAAGCTCCCAAGGGTGCACCCTTTCCCAGTCAGGCCTGTTCACCCCCCACTCAGCTCAGTGGCTGGTGCTTCTGTGCGGTGACAGATACTGTGTGATGGAGGTGCATCCGGGCCTACAGGCCGGATCGCTGGTGGGCTGACTGGAGGCTGACCCCAGGACGGCCTCTGAAGGGGTTTGTTTTCCACTAAGTTTCTATGATCTGCTAGGTTCGTAGCTTCTCTGGAAAGCAGACAACCTAGAGGCTGTCTAAGAAGAGAGTCTAGTTATGTTTTTTTTTTACACGAATGTGGCCAGGGGTAGCAGACATTGGTGGTGTCCCTTGGCCCCTGCAGCCACCCTTGCTTCTTTAGGCAACCCCCGGGGTTCTGCGGGTGGCTCCCCCTGCCACTGAAGTGTGTATGACCTGAAACTGGGGCGGATAGAAGTGTTGGGGAGTTAATGCCCGAGGGCAGCCCTCCATCAACGCTGGGATGGGAGCTGGTGGGTAGACACCCAGCCTCCCCCCTTGGTTGGAACAACCTGGGGTGGGTCGTGTTCAGAGCCTCGGGGA
The DNA here is from genome assembly GCA_029783875.1 of Phataginus tricuspis. Classification (NCBI taxonomy): domain Eukaryota; kingdom Metazoa; phylum Chordata; class Mammalia; order Pholidota; family Manidae; genus Phataginus; species Phataginus tricuspis. Next base: position 1,038,373 of record JAQQAC010019400.1, read on the forward strand.
GCCCCTGCAGGATGGGGGCCAAGCTACCCTCACTCTGGCACCCCCTTTGCCAACTCTCTCGGCTTCCTTCTTCCTTGCTTCCCCGTCAACCCACTGAACACACTTCCCGGGTCACCTTTCCCTCAGACCCCTGCTCTTGTGTCTTGTCTCAGGGCTCCTGCTGAGGAAACAGCCTGAGACCCTGGGGTTAGCCTTCAGAGCTGATGGCTGCTTTTCAAAACCAGGTCCCTTTTACTTTCTTCCCTTGAGCCTTCTAGAGGCCCCTAAAAGGAGGGAGTGGAACTCATCACCCCATTCTCCAGATGGGAAAGATGGCACCCCGAGAATATGTGAGAGGTGGAACCAGATTTGTAACCTGTCCTCCTCATGTTGCTGATTGAACAGCAGGGAGCCTGCCTGGGTGGATTTGCAGGGCCTCCGCTCCTTGTTCCCAGCTCCGAGACGGTCCGGGCCGAGAGGCGAGTGGCCAGGGAACGACCCCGAGCGGCATACTGCTCGTTAGGTCAGGAGGGTTGAGAGCAGTGGGGAGAGAGGCTGTGGTTACCACGCCGCAGGGGTGAAACGCCAGGCTGGCAAGATGGCCTTCCCCTGAGCGGCCAGCCCTGTGGGGGTGCCATGCACCTTCCTCCACAGTTTGATGGGTGACAGACTGGCCTAGGGTTCCATAACGGGGCTGGAGAAGGGGTTCAGGAGCAAAGGCACACCTGTATTTGCAGCCCGTTGGCAAAGAGGCCTCCCTCACAAGAGGGGTACATGGCTTTCGGGGAGCTGCTGGTTGTCCTTTGCCTCTGGGTTAGCGAGAGTGTGTGGGGCAAACAGGCGTCTCTGCCCCCAACACCTGGAGCCCTGCACAACTCCAAGTAAGAACCCGAGAAAGTAGCCACAGAAGAGTGGGGAGGCCTGAGTTGAAGGCAGAATGCCAGGGGGCTTGCGGGCTCATTACTCCCAGGGCCCAAGGCTGCACCTGCTTCTTTCTGGGCCTTGGTTTCCTAAGATGGGACGGACAGTGTGAGCCCCCACTCCAGTTGGGGTGGTGCAGGAATCCCAGAGGAGCTGGAGCCGGAGCTGGGGACCATCTGCTGGTAGTGGAGACTGCAGAGTGGGGAGTTGGTATCACCGCTGGGCCCCTCAAGAACCCTCTCTGGACAGCCCCGGGTCCCCATTTGTATGGGAGGGTGGTGAACTCTCTTTAGTGAAAAAAGGGCTTTGCACACTGAGGTGTGTTCGACAGTGAGCACCTGGGCGCTCGCTGTTTGTAGGGAGCACCAGCTCGGGCTGCTCTGTGGTCCTAGTTTCAGGCCCCAGGACGTGTCCTGTGCCTTAGACTCTCCATCACAGAGAAGCGGCAGCCTGTGCCTTCTCTGCTTTTCTCCAGCACCCGACTGGCGGCCAAGAGCGGCACGTGGGCCCCTGTGCTGGGTAGGGATCGCTCCATATCCTTCTGACAAGGTGGGGGTGTTTGCTGGCTGAGGCCTGGGGGTCAGAGTTCAGGAGCAGGCCAGTGACCAAGGCAGGGATCTGGGGGCTACCGGCCCTGTCCCCTCCTGACACTGATGGCGCTTTAAGCAGGAGGGTCCAGGGCACACATGGAGCGGTCTGTGTCATCTCCTGCCCTTTCCTCGCTTTACCCACCACAGCACGGAGCCTGGGCCAGGCACAGAATAGGGCCTCTCAACATATGTATTGATTTGATTTGACAAAGGCTCACATCAGTTTCTTTCCCTCCAAATTTTAATATCAGATTCATTTACTGTGCTGACTGCAGCTGACAAATGTCCACATTATTCACCCATTTATTCATTTGCTCATAAAATCCTAGTGTTGAGTAATTGTTTTGCCTTATTGGCAGTTTTAATCCTACACTCCTTTTTTCCAAAAGGTCAGTGGCTTGCTAGCTGGCCAGGCCAGCGTGTGTGTTCCCTGGAGAGACATTTTCGCAAAGAGATTCTCATTCACACTGGTGGGACTTCAGCTTTGAGTTTATCTCCTCTCTTGTTGTCTTGAATGGATACCTTGGAATCCCCAGGTCTTGCTGGGGCCTTTGCCTGGTCTTTCTCCCATCCCGTTTCCTGGCTCAATACCTGAGCCATCTCCACCCCACCGTGAGATGATTGCCTTTCCTCTGCTTATTCATTTCAAGTTAAGATCTAAAGACCAGTGAATATCAAAACGGACATGTCTGTCTCGGGCTTTGTAAGGGTCTTACTTTAATACTGTGGTAGAGCAACTGGAAAGCATCAGGGGTCTCAGCGTGGAGCGACCAAGTTTGAAATGTCTGTGGGTTTCCTTTTGGTATTTGCCTGGAATTGCACAGAACGCACAGTGACTTTTTAAACCTGTGATTCCGTTTGGATAATTGGAAAGCTGGTTGTGAGTTCATATTAGCACGAACATGGAGATGTTCTGGAGAATCTAGTTTCAGTGAAGTTACTTCTGAAGCCGCAGTTGTTCAAAGTGCAGAGATGTATAGTCTGGTGTGTTATTTTATGGTGACTCTATGCAGCTGTGTTTGCTGCAAAAACTCACATATCTGTGTGGAACACTGAATGAAATATGAATGTGCTTTTTACAATTTAGTACTTTTAATAAAGGATCTGTGAGCAAAAAGCTTAAGTACAAGAACCACCAAACATATAGACAAAAATATAGCCATAATCACACATCAAACCCCAGAAAATTCATTACCTCGAAAACATCAGTAATTGAGAGAAGTTGAGAGAACTGACAGAAAAATAATATATACGCCCAGAATTCTAAAGGCATGAATCCTTTTAGCTGGGATCAGGGCTTCTGAGTTCTCTAGGGCGGGTGTTTTATTACAGCGGATGCTTTACTTAGAAGGATGTAATTTATTATCATTGAATTCGCATGGCAACATGAATTCGGATTTGGGTTTCTAGAAGTTTACAATTAGTTCCCTCATCTATATTTATAGCCTTGAAAACCACTTGATGTTAAAATAATTTAAATACCTTACCTCTTTTCTTTATGATTGATCTGTAAAATATTGCTTTAAACAAACCCCAGCACTGGCCACTGCTGAGTGAAGCCTGGCTGTTGTGTTTGGGGCATGTGGTCAGGCAGGCGCCTTTCCCAGGGCCGGGGAACACGCAAAAAGAGATACAGCCGTTCTGCACCCTCAGGCACACTGGTTTTCCGTGAGAGATGTTTTTAATTCTTCTAGGTTTTCATTGTTTCCTCACTGGAAACGTCCCTTTGGGGGCTCCGAGCAGACTCCAGGGAGAGGGCTGAGAAGAGGTCAGCTAGAAAGGTGTGCTGTCCGCTCCTCGCCGTCCACTCTGCCCGTTCGACCAAGAGCTGGCCTTGCTCGTGCAGCTGCGAGTCCCCTTCTCCTTCCACATTCCCGCTGCTTCATGACTTTTAGGAATTGTGATAGGCTACGATCTTATGGTTTTCTTTTTTCTATTAAAATACAGTAAGAACTTGATTATGTGTTTCAGTATTTCTCAGTCTGACCTACAAGTAAAACCAGGGACAATGATTTCGTTATTGGCTCGTGTTTATTGCCCATGCAATAAGGTTGTGGCGTCTGACATTTTCTTCTCACTACGTTGAAGCTTTTAGCGAGTTGCTCTTCTTACCCAGAAAACAGCATAACTTGGCCTCTCTTTGCAGATGGGTTACACATTCCTTTAACACTGGCATGCTCCCCTAACCTTCCTGGGTGGCTTTCGATGACTTAAACACAGTAATTGGCATGGAGGTCTGAAGCTTTATTTTATGATATTAAATCATTCTTTTCTGGAAACAGAAATCTGCAAAGTATACCATTCATTACGTGAAGGCTGTGTTAACACAGCCTCTGGCTTATGGGTGGTGACGTCCTAGGAAACCTGTGGGGCAAACCTCCAAGGAGGTGCCCGGTCTCACCTTTGGAGGAGAGCATTAGGACAAATTGCAGAATCCCAGTTTCCACCTGCTGCATTTCAGGGATGGAGGTGCTTGGTTCACAAAGGGTAACATTATCCTAAAAATACAAACAGTGTGGACTGAGATGAACTTGACTGCTGTGGTATTATTTTGGGGGCACTTGGCGATCTCTCCATGTAATCTTGTGAACATTTCTTTTTTTCGTATGAGCCGTGCTTTTCTTGAAACAAAGAGGATTATCAGTCATAAGTTCTGAAGACTGAAATGGGGCGGGAGAAAGGTTTAGAAAGAGAAGATTTTTGTTTTAAAGGACTTAGAAAGCTGGCACTCAACTCTAGCTGGGGAGAAATTCTTGCGTTGGGTGCCATCTCGGTTCTCCTGAAGGTTCTCATTGCAGGGAGGGAGGGAGTGGAACTATCTAGGCTCTGAGTGTCCT
>JAQQAC010019400.1:1042709-1075209 GCA_029783875.1 Phataginus tricuspis
TGTGGGATGGGTCCTTGACGATGAGACCTGCCTAGACAGGGCGCCTGAGAATGCCTTACCGTGCCCCTCAGTGGCCGTGCCATTCCCTGCACTTCTGGCAAGTCTCCCCCACTCTTCCCAGCCCAGCTTGCCACACCAGGCAGGACCTCCCGACAGCACGTGGAGAAGAAGGGTCCTCAGGAAAGTGAAAGAATTTCCTACCCTGGTCTAGGGATAAAGTTTTGAACAAGACAACGAATCCGTTGGGACACAAAGGGAGAAATAAAAAGAAGTAAACCAACAAACAAAAACACTGCCCCAAAATGCAGAGAGTCCAGAGGTGGCCAATGTAATGAAAGGACCAAAAGAGGTGTTTGCTTAGTTTTTCTAATCACTTTCTGGGTTGTCTCCGGTACCATCTCTGCAGTAGAAATGGGCCAAAGGGGGAGAAACAAACTTCCAGGGGGGCTGGAGGAGATCCTCGTTACCTGACTGGTATCAAGCGGGTGAGTGTGGACTCGCTTCTGTGTCTAAAAATGATTTTGTTAGTATGTAGGTCACATTACTGTCTGGTTATTGGACGTTGCCTTAGATAACTGTTTGTGGGGTAGTAAATGTTTTTGCTACCTCAGCACGCTTTTTAACTGGTATTTTTCACACAGTTGTGCTGCCGAAAAGGCGCAGTGCTACAGCAAAAATCAATTTATCTTTCCCTCTGCTACTTGTGTATTGTGAGTTCTTGTAGTGTTTTACCATTTGATTAATTGATATTCTTTGTGTTAGATATCATTTGTAACGTTGCTGTCCAATGCCGGGCGCCTTAAAAACTTTCATAAGAACCCTGCATTATTTATGTGAGACCTCCTCATGACAAAGTACAATAGAAAGAAAAATTAGATCAGAATGCTTTTGGCTTATAAGTTTATTAAGGGCAGAACTGTTTTCATTCACACCTCTGCCCGTTTCAGCCTCCATGTTGTAGGGTGGCTTCAACCATGGTAGGCTTTGCTCCAAAAGTCTGGTCATGAGAGTTTTCCCTTCCTTGGCCTTCTAGGGGTGACTGTGTTGTGGAGGCCTGGGGCTTGTGGTTCCCCTCCAGGTGGGAGAAGTGGAGCTGGCCAGGCATGGTGTTGAATGCACAGGCTACGGCCATCAGAGCCCTGGGACTTGGGGGGGCAGGAAGGTTCTCCCTCTCCAGAGGTCTGTCCCGGGGCCTCGCCTTGCTGGAAAGGCCTGATGCTCTTAATATAGCGGGTTTGTATGCATTTCGCATGGCGTGGGTCTTTCCGTGGGTACTATTAATATCTATTTTTAGATCAAAGAGTGTGGTGCCAGCCTCGTTATAAAAACAGAACAATCCTGTTGCTTTCCCATTTCATTATAAAGTTTCTTTGACCCTGTGGTTTATTTTCAAACATTCAAGTTATTTGTTCTGGTGTATTCTTAAACAGGGGTTGTTTTTCTCCCTTTCAGAAAATGAGCACAGATGGTGATGGATTTTTCAAGTGCTGACATCCCTGCTTGAGAAAATGTTCCCCCCTTCTTTGTGCCGAGCAAGTGAGGCAGACTAACATGATGATACGATCATCGGTCTCATGCAGACATGCAGAATTGATTGACAGGGGAAAATTTAACATAAACCACACATTCTTTCGGTGCCTTCAATTCCTTAATGATGTTTATTTGTTGGATATTAGCAGCGGCAGGAATTTCATTTAAAGCGAAAAGAGGGGAGAAAGAAGACAGAGTGAGGAGAGAAAACTTGTTCCAGGCAAGCAGGTTTAAGAGGAAATTTACTGCTCTGGTAGAGTCTCCATCAAAACAATTTGTAACCGCTCCTCGGAGCCAGCTCTGGAGCCGGGGCTGTCAGCGGCTAACTAGCCATTCTCAGACCATTGCTTCTGTTTGCGTGACTAAATACAGACAATTACAGCCAAGCGCTTTCATTCTCGGTGAACTCATTGTTATCCAGGGTTCAAGTACTCAGATAATGGGCCACAGGGAGGCTCAGGTCCTGATGGGCAGTGGCAGAGGGCTACTTGGTAAAACCCATTCCTGCTTATCAGATGCGTGGGTTCCAGGGCCTCCGATGGCCCCCGGTCACCTCTTGTCACAGGTTTTTGGAAAGACTGGCCGAGGAGGCCTGACATTCTGTGTCCTGGCATGGTGATCAGATCCTGCAAGAAGCCCTCACTTCTGAGGCCTGGAGGTGACAGGCACAGGGACCCTCTCTGTGAAGGGCGGTGGTCACCCCCCTAGTCACCTCTGCGTCCCATCACCAGGGGCCTTTCTGAGCTCCCTGAGGCTGTGTCCCTCTTTCTGACGCCTTCTGGTAGGGGGGACAGGGAGCCCACCTGTCCCAGAGCTGTGGATGGTGGCCCTCTATACTGGGGACTGGCTAGAGGGTGAAAGGGTGAGGGCTCCCTTTCTCCACCCCTGTGTGTGTAGGTGTACAGTCAAAGTCCTGATTTTCTCCGTGGACGATATTTACTCTTTTTACCCAAAGCACATATTTCTTTATCTCAGCTCTTTGGTGCCCACACTGTTCAGGTGCCCTAGTAAGCAGGTGTTGAGTCTGCCCTTTGGGTGACCCTCGGTCTACTCCCCTTTCAGATTTTGTCCGCTTGCCAATATCTATGTCCTTTATTATTTGTTAATATTTTCTTTGAAATGTCTTCACATCAGTTTCTCTCTCTCTGCTCCTCTCTCCCCTACCTCGCTCGTCCCTGTCCTAACAGAATCTGTGAGATCATGGGTTTGAGGAACTATGTTTATTCTGAGATGCATGAAGGGAAATGCATAAGTGTTAAAATAAAATAAAATAAAATGACCCTCAGTTCCCACCACTGGTCTGTGCTCCATGCTTTGACCCCCTGGGTACAGTTTGCTCTTGTCATTACACAGGTGGAGAAAGGAGGCACCCGAGTGAGGCTGGGGACAGTCTGGGGCCAGTGCTGCCAGAGGGCGTCAGGGGGGGCGCGGCTGCCCCGGCTTCCCGGAGGCTCGTCTGGTGGTTCTGGTTCCTCTGCCTCCTGCCCTCAAGCCCCCAACTGGAGCTTCCCATGCCCTGGAGTGAGCCATCCAAAGCCCTCACAGGAAAATCTTCCAGGGCCCCTTGGGATTTTTTTTTTTTTCTAACTAGGCTTGTGAAATTTCTGTAAAAATGCTGATTTTTCATTTTTGTATGAAACTAATTTAAAATAAAAATTAAATAAAAGAATAAAAAGAAAACTATTTCTGTCTTTGAAGGATTCCCCCTGAGCAGGGCCTTCTGCGTGACGAGCCTGCGTGGAGGGGCACGTGGCACCACCCCCCTGCTCCTGGTCAAAGCGGGTGTGCTGGCGCGGCTCTGGAGCCGTGTGTGGTGTTCGGACCAGGCCTTGGGCTGCACGTAGACTGGGGTGTGCGTATCCTTCAGAGCCAGGAACCTGGGTCCCACCACTGACACCCCCATTACCTTGGGAAGTCACCCTTCCTCACAGGGACTCAGTTTCCTTCTTTGTGAAATGGGGACCGGGGCACTTACCCTGTCCCTTTTGGGAGGCTGGGATGTCCCCAGTCCCTGGGGATAATGATGGCTATGTTTTCCAGAGCTTCCTCCTTCCTATCAAAGGAAGAGACCTTCATCTTCCAGCTCTAAGGAGGCCTCATAGTGGAACATGTCTGGCATGTCCGTGGGTCCCAGAGGTGGCTTTGTGAGGGGAACAGGGCGCTCATGGGGAAGTAGTGGTCTCTGTAGCCTGTGGGGCTTGGAAGCCTGACTAGCCCAGCAGCAGAGTGGCTCCTGCCAGGTGCTTTATGTTCCAGGTGCCTCATAAAATGAGTTTTCCGGTCTACTCTTCCCTGGTAGAGCTATGCATGGGATGGGAGGGAGGGTCTCACGGCCTCTCCACCCAGCAGTGCATACCAGCTTTCCTGGGGCGCTTAGGCCAGGAATAGCCTGATGAGGGGCCCTGGCTCGGGTCACTGCTGGCCTTGTGTCCAGCTCTCACCATCCTAAGTACAAGTGAGCCCCCCTTTAAGGAATACCAGGGGGTGCAATTTGACTTGCTCAACCTAAAGTCCTTCTCGTGGGGTCAAGGAAACATTCTGGAGGCCCAACACTGAGAAGAGAAGGCCCTTTCCCTCACTCCCCAGCATGTGCGCTTTAGAATAAAAAATACTGCTAGGCCTTGACGTAGGGGTGAGGAAGTCCAGCAAAGGTCTGGTGTTGCCATTGTGTTCACGGGGCTGCGCTGAGGTGTCCCTCCTGGGGCCCTGTTAGGGTGGTTCTGTTGCAGGTCAGCTGTAACTGTGCTCTCAGGTGCTCCCTGCCAGGCACCCCACACCTTGAGGGGCTCAGTGTTCAGAAGGCCACCCACTCTGCCGCCCTCCACCCTGTCTGGCTTCAGTAAAGGACCATGCCAGGGGCTGAGAAAGACCTGCAGGCCCAGGACAGTGCAGGGGCTCTGGAAGGCAGAGCTTAGCTCTTGGGTTCTTGTTTTTGGGTTACCTCTTCATTTTGACTTAAGTAGCTTTCACTCTGCATCCATGTAAAGGACTCTGAGGCAGACTTGTCGGGGCCCTGGTGGCTCCCCGAGCCCGTCTCTCTCGTGCCCAGGAAGAGGGTGCGGCCTCGTTAGGTGGCTGACGAGGCCCTCACTCATTCTGAAAGGAGGATTGTGTCTGGGCGTGAGCAAGAGTCGGCACGAGACGGGCCTCCTGGCGTGCCCTGACCATGCCCAGGCCCTCTCTTTTTCTGGGTGAAGCCGTGTTGGTTGGCATGGCTGTCTGCTTTCTGTTGGCTCAGACATGTGCCTCCTGGTCTCCTACAGCGTGCCCAGCCCTGGGCATGGCCCTGTGGAGGGCTCAGCTCCCCCACCTGCCCACACTTCCTGCTGGGTCCTTCCCTGGCCCCTCACCTGCAGCCTCGGCCTAGAAGGCAGCTTTCAGAGGGCCCTTTCTGCTTCCTTGTCTTCCACCCTGTCTTCCTTCCTCCTGCTGTGTCCATTTTCTGCTTTGTGTTCATTTTCCCTTTGGCTTTTTGTCTATTTCCTCTTACTTAACAGTTTGGTCCGATGGCTCTTTGAGGACAGGAACTTTGTGCCTTTTGTTATCTGCTCTGTTTTTAGTACCTAGAACCTGACTCAGCATGAAAACGTTCGAGGGGGAACCGGGAGGCATGGCCCGTCTCTGCAGAATCAGACTGTCCACTGTAAGTCAGCCTCAGACAGTAAGTGATGGGTCATAAGAGGTCATGGGGCACAGTGAGCAGAGTTTGTTAACAGGGATGGGATTTTTGTGTGTTGAAATCATCAGGGAAGGCTCCCTGGAGGAGGTGTGCTTAAAGCGTGAGTCAGAATTTTTACAAGCAGGGGGAAGAAAAGGGAGGGAAGTGATGGCAGGATCTGATCTATCTGGTGGGTCCTTTGGAGCAGTATCTTGTTTGAGAATGGGGCCCGGTGGGAAGGGTGGTGAGTTCCATTGAAGGGTTCTGGTCTTTTCTGGAAGCAAAGGGCAGCCTGGGGGGTTTGGTGCTTTAATATAGTTGATCTTGTTGAATTCCAAAAATTCTATGTTTTCACCAGTAAGTTTCAAACAGTACAGAAGTATGTAATGTGAAACCCAAAAGCACTCTTTCAGCTACACTCCCAAGCCCTTCTCCCCTCTCTGGAGAAAAACTCATTATGAATTTTGCTGTGCACTCTGCCAGACTGTTTATTATATGTTTACATCACGTATATGTGTATGTTGAATAATACCACACATACATGATTTCTTCCACATAGTCTGGGTCATGCTATACATATTGCTCAGAGACATGACTTTTTTTGAACAGTATTATTTGTAGATCAAGACATCAGGCACATCAAAAGGTCACATGATTCTTTTACATAATTCTCTGTAATACGGCAGATCCACATTTGTGTAACCACATACTTACTGGTGGATATTAAGGCCATTTTCACTTTTCCTTTCTACATTACACTTATGTAGTGCTGCAGTGGTCATTTGCAAGTATATCTTTGTGAATAAGTTTTGAGTATTTCTGTAGGATGAATTTCTACAAGTTTTATTTCTGCATCACTAGATATGTGTATTTAATTCTTAGATAGATACCACTAAATTTAGTAGCTCTTCATAGTAATGATGTATGTGCATATTATAAACATTGTATGCTCAGTTCTTATTTCCCAAAAACTTCACCAATACTGAATATGATGACTCTTTTAAATGATTACCAATATGAAGGATAAAACTGGTGTTTTTGAATTGTATTTCCCTCATTATTAGTGTAATTATCTTTCCACACATTTATTGGCCACTCCAATATCTTCTACAAATTATTTATTATTTTTTTCCATTTCTCTTAATTTTTTTTGTCATTAGTTTTTAAGAGCTCTTTACATATGTTGGATACAAGTTCTTTGTTGCACATATCTTAACTATTTTCATGGTCTGTTTTGCAGCAAGGGAAGGATATAATCTGAGCCAAGATTTTGGAATATTTACTGTGGCTTCATGCTAGGAGGGATGGGGCTGGGGAGACCAGGACACAGAAACTAGTGCAGTAGTCTGGGTTTGAGGGAGTGAAGTGGTCATCTTCTTACACTGTGGAGCATATACTAGCTCCTCCATCCATGGAGGCACCCTGCATATATGTTGAAGAAATTTGGAAAGTTCCAGAAGTGGTTGTTGGGGCCTAGTTCTCATGCATAAAGACAGAATCATTTGTCTTTCTGTGTCTGTGTGGGCATCTAAATCCTGGGCTGCCTCTGGCCATGGTTGTTTTTGGCCCAAGTGGGATGCCAACATCCTTGCCCAGCCTTGGCATATAGGAGGCAACCCTGTGAGCCTGGCTGTGGACTCTGAGGAGCCTGAAGGCACAAGGGTAGGGATGCACCTCTGGGAAAGCAGAGCGTGGCACTGGGCAAAGCCTGGGCTTGGAGGATGTGGTTCTGCAAGGCCTCATTTTAACTCCTCCATTGTGAGGCGTGGCCCCATTGTCTTTAAGGTGACTTAAGTCTGATAGTCTATAGTTGACTGACTTAACTTTGAAAATGTAGATCAAAATGCTATTGTTCAAAACCACCCTCCCCCACCCTCCCTATCCCACAGTGAAGGCCACTACTCAGGGACCTCGGTCCTCTCTGCGAGCCTCGCTGCCTCCTGTCCCAGAAGACAGTGTCATTATCACTGGGAAAGTGAGGAGTGGGATTATGGCCTTGCCTGAGGCTTCCCAGCTGAGGATTCTCCTGTCTGAGCTGGGACTTGACCCCAGTCTCATGGTCAGGTGTTGGGAGAGCTTCACTCAGGCACCTGTGAGGTCAGAGCACACACTTGATAGGTGACATGTCTCTTCAGGACCAGGACTCCGGGTCCTACACCTGTGCCTGCATGTCTACATGTGAAGACGGCCTGATTGAAAGCCCAGCAGCCCAGAAATGGGTGCCTCTGTCCCCTGCCTCATCTCCCCCAGGGCTCTGCGCTTCAGGAGGCCTGGGGCATGAGTATTTTGAGCCCAGCCTTCTCATGGGCTGCTGGTGATGGATCTTGGGCAAATCCTTTGCTCCTGACTGCTGGAGGGGTGCTGGGCATTCTCCTTGGAGGGTGGGGTGAGTTTCCATGACCTCTGACCATTGTCTTTGGAGGGTTTACCCTGTAACTGAGTGTTGAGTCAACACTTAGAATTGAGAGCAGAAAGGTAAAATATTAAGGCATTTCTTCAATTCTTGTTAGGCGCCTACACGTCTTGTTTTCCCTCTTCATCACTTAGGCAGCAATTTCTCTTCTTGTCTCTAACAGCTACCTATAGAAAACACTTGAACGCAGATCCAATTTTGATGGTATTTACTAATATAAATATTCACTTTCTACAAGTTACACAAAATGCCAAAGCTGCCAGCAAGCGCCTGAGTGCTTGAGGCAAGCAGTGCAACCTCGGCAGGTGGAGCTGGCATCCAGCCGTCTCCGCACTGACCCAGGGGAATGGCCTCATGTTGGCACATCCGGCCTGCTTTTTCCAAGGACACTGTCGTCATTTCCCGAGTGACAAAACCATTTTTTCTATCTTCCCCCACGACCCCTTGAGCTTAATGGAGGCCTAGTCCAACACGATGTGGTTTGATTGCATGCCTCCTGTGTGCCCAAAGCTGGGCTGTGGTACCTCTTGAGGAGCTTACGATGCATGAAGAAGGGATGATAATCAAAGCACACATCAGTTGCATTTATTTTGCTTGGTGTATTATCCAAGAAACAGGAAGGATTTGAGCAAGCCCGATGTAGGTCTGAAAAGAGCCAGTGAAATGAGCATACCATGGCTAGGGTGGGCAGGTGACTTTGCAAAGGAATATGAGTATTTTTAAATATGGGCTTGTTTCAAGTAATTTTAAATATCACACGATTGCACTAAAGCCAAGGACCATGGACAGGTCTTGGAGTTGCGAGAACAGGGCTGATGGGCTTGAGGCTCTGTATCACCTCTGACTGTGTTCGTAGGCTGCAACCTGGGGCCCTAAGGCTGATGGAAGGAATTCTGTGTGCGTGTTGTGTATGCATGTGTATGTGCGTGTGCACCAGCGTGTCTGCATGCCTGTGCATGGGTAGACGTGTGTGCACATCTCGCTTCTAGGGTGATGATCCGTAGCACGTTCCCGACAAAATGAACCTGCAGCCCTGGTCCCTCGTGTCCTCCTGTCTGTGGGTAAGCAGGTTCCCCTTTTGAGGTTGGCTTTCTTCACCCAACCGGACTCCGTTCTCAGGCATACTGCATTTGAGGACCGCTGCTGAGGCAGCTCCCTCTTCTCTTCCTCACATTGGGTACTAGTACAGTTTCTGTAACCCAGATGGCATTGGTTTGAACAAGTAAACCAACGATAACTGCCAACTTCTTCGGCTGGACCGGTACGCATTGGCTTTAGCAAGTGAATAGATGTCATACCAAAGAATATGTTGACTAATCCCTTCCCCGTCTGAGAGCGTTTTCCAGATTGTAGACAAATACACTGGAGGCGTTTAAAATAGAAGTCCCAGCATGGCCACAAGTATTCTGGGGAGTTTCAGAATCTACGTGCCGTAGGCAGGTGAGTATTTATAGGCGGTGCCTTGAAGTTGGGGATGCCAGCGGGGAGCCCTCTCCATCGCAGGGATGTTTGTGGCAGGGACATCCTGGAATGATATTCTGCTTTTATTTGTTATTTGCTACCAATGTGACTATCTTTTAATTTTTTTAAACAAATAATTTAGTTGTAAAGCCTCAGACTGATTTTTTTTTCTGTGAAATAGTTCTAGTGAGCTAATTTATTTTTCAACTTTAAAACATCAGCATTTTATAGATCTGAATTTCACAATGTGAGGATGATTGCTACGTACAATTTGCAAAATTGTGATTAGCCAGCCCTTGCTTTGAGTTAGTTCTCCCTAATTCACAAAGGCTTCCAAGAATAGTCTGCACAAAATTCAGTTTGCAAATTGCAGGGCAGATTTTTAGAGGGCAGTTTAAAGAATGAAGTCCTAAGGGTTTTATCTATATTTATATCTCTTGTTAAACCAAACTCTTATGTAAATGTTACAGTCTGTAAATAACTAGCAGGGCTGCCTTCTTAAAGGCAAGATTGCATCTCCATTTTTGAGATTTAGCAAAATTATTAAATGGCAGAATTGACTAAGATGCAAGTATATTTGGAACGAGCTAATAAACATTAATCAATATCACCAGCTGTATCTGTGTGGATAGTTGAGGGTTTAAAAGTATGGACACCTTTCAGTTTGCAATTGAATTTCTCACAAATTAAAATAAAATTAAAAATGGCACTGCCCTTAGTGATGTTTTGGGGAAAAAAAATGGAGATAGCTTTGTATATTCTTACTTTTTATAGCCATTAATGTTTCAGTAAATCTTGCATGACCGTATACAGTCTGGATTATTTTTCATCCTTTTCCCATTGGACAGGAAAGAAATTACTGGCTCCCATCGGTGTCACCGGCAATCCCCATGTTCTGACATCTGTTCCTTTCCAAACATTTTACCAACCTTGATGAAACGGTGTTCAGTGTTAGAAGCTGACTTGAAGAAGAAAAAAAAAAATGGATGATTAAAAAATAACATTGATTAAACAAACACCAGAAGTCATTTCCCAATAACTATCATGTTTAGATGGCCACTGCAGTTTATTTTTTCTTAAATCTAGATAATGTATAGAAAGTTTAATCATGTTTAATCTTTGAATTAAACTCAATTAGGGGCTTCTCATTTTTAAACAGAAGTATAGTGGATTCATTCTAGTCAATTTTAATCAGTCTTTGGACTCTATTCATAAGGAATGTTTTTCGGTTTTTCTCAGAGAAATCATGCAATGCACTTCTCCTGAGCAAATTATACTTTCTCGATCCATTAAGTCTCCTTTATTCCGCAGTTCCCAGGCAAAAGCACACAGCGTCGTGGGGGTCAGGACCTGCCAAGGGAGGAGCTGGGGGAGAGGCTGCGGGTCCCAGGCCTGATGTCCGTGGAGCCCCCTCGGGGAGGCCCTAGAGATGGTAGGGGGTGAGCACGCACAGCACTGGGGGGGAATTTGGGCCCAAGGGCTCCCCTCCTCGACCTGGGTTAACCAGATGATTTCCAGATTAATTTCTTCCACGAAGAGGCATGCAGCCCTCTCCTCAGCTGGGTCGCCAGCAACATCACGGCCTGCAATTCAATTTATAAACGGTGCTGAAGGCCCACTATGTGCTGGACATGTCACTGAAGACAGAGGTATATTTCAGTTAATTAAGCCGTATAATAGGTGCCGGGTGTGTGTCTCCTGCTGGTAGTGCAGCAGTGACCAGAAAGCACCTTCCAGGGGCGCAGACAAGGGCGTCTCGGCATTTGCCCTCCCCGGAACGCTCCCCTGGGGCTGCGCCCTGCCCTCCCGTCGGTGACGGGATAAGGAGACCAGCCTCCGGCCTCTGCCCCGAGCCCCATCCACGACGTGCCTGGTCCTCCGCAGCCCCAAATCCGCCCTGGTCCAGGCTCACTGCCTTTTCTGAGCTCACTCTTCCCTGAACGCTGAGAAAACTTGGGGTTTGCATTTCAACTCCCCTCCCCACGTTTGTAGTTCAGGATTATACAGGGAATCTTAATCCAGTCCCACCAATTCAGGAAACCGAGGAAGCGGGTCACAGAACCACCACGGCTCTCCCCCGACCCCCCTGGTCCGACCCCAACCATGTGCCAACCATTTAGTAACCTTCCTATGTCTTCCCTTTTCGTACATAATTTTCACTGTATATAATTGTAATAATTGTACCCATCGTTTTGAATTATTTTCCCTGGCATCGTGTGATTTGTACTTTGTGAAGTTCCCGTACAGTTTATAACCATAGTGCTTAATAGGCACTGTTTCTGTTGAATGGATATGCTGTGATTTATTTCCCAATTCCTTTATTACGGACATCAACGTATTTCCAGTAATTCCCTAATATAAAAAAACATGGTGATGAGCATCTTTGTACAAAAAAACAGTCTTTTTTCCTTCGTCCAGGTTACTTCCTTAGGCCAGATTCCCAGAGGGTCAAGTACTGGGTTCGAAGACAATGCTCCTCTTCTGCTCTTTCTCAGATTTCTGTTTCCGTGGGAGTTAGTCCTGTTGCCTTCGGACTTGCTGGGCTCCTTCTGGGCAAGGGCTGAATGTATCGCATGCTTATTCTGTGTGGGAGTTCCCTTCAGACCGAAGCCCACAGGGGTGCAGTTTTCAGAAGGAGCCGCCTCTTGCCTGAAACTTCCTTCTTCCATCTAATCAATATTTTGTGGGTGAAACAAAGTTGTGGGATCCCACACTTCGTTTTTGGAGCACCTGGGAAAGCCACAAGCCTTCCAGTGGCCTGCTGGGCACACCCCCCGCCCCCCACCCCGAGCCCCTTACTCTTATCCCAACAGAGGGGAGGCCTCCAAATGCCTGCAGACCTACAAGTCATGGCAGAGGGCTAACGCACTAGCTGCTGGGGTCCAGCCTCATCGAGGTCACTCTGGTTCGGCTCTTCCCACCTCACATGGCTTCACGGGGGTCCTGCTAGAAGATTTGGTACATAATGAGAGATATTTGCTGAGGTTCAAAGCCTTCCGAAGTTCCTGGTTCCTTAGGGGATGTGTACAATGTCGGGACAGGTGTGGAGCTTCAGGAATCCTCTCCGCCACCGCGCAGAACCAGCCATGAGAAGCAGAGCCCGGAGCTGAGCCTTGGGGCCTCCAGTCCCCCTCTGGGCTCAGGGTCAGCACTCCGTGGTATTCCTGATGGACCAGACCCCTCACTAGGGGCCACCACCCACTCTCCCAGAGCTAGGGAGGCTCTAAAGGGGTCTTTAGGCCTCCTCGCTGGGCTGAGCTTCACCAGTGGAGTCCACGCCTCTGCCGCTGGCTGAAGGCGGGGACAGGTGGGTGAGGAATTCTTCGCTCTGCCTGCTCCAGCAGTACACGAACACCTCCTCTTACCTGGCCCCCCCCAGCCCCTCACCCCTTCCTTTCCGCCTCTCCTCTGACTTCCACACCGATTCCACCTCTCCTCAGGCGCTTAACTGTCGGCCAGCGACACCTCCCACCTCCCACCTCTCGTTTGCATCTGGATCTTGCTTGAGTTGCTAACTCACCCACAATCAATAATTTTATTCTTTTAAAGAAATTACAGAAAATTTCTAAGTGTGTGTATGGAGAAGGGAAAAGCTCAGTGTGTGTCATTTTAGATTCGATGTGTTCTGGATTTAGAAGTGCTGAATAATTCATTCCTGTTTAAAAAATAAACATACTATCTCTATCAGTATTTGACTGGAGGACTTCATAATGAATCGGTTTCAGGGCTGAGGGGTTCTCAGGTCAGGCAGCGTGAGAAGAAGGCAGGGACTGCCTGGGGAGAGGCTGCCCTCCTTCCCAGGGCTGGCGTGGCAAGACGCCCTTGGCCGTGCCCGGAGGTGGCATTGCCGGTTCTTAGAGCGTTCCCTTCCCTCTGGGACGGTCTCTTCCCTGGCGGGTGTTGTGTCCCCCAAGCCCTCCCTCCCTCCATTGTCCCACCCACTGCCATCCATCCTCCCCTCCACCCCTGCTGTCCCCTGTTCCCCCGCTGTTGTCTGTCACTCTGTCTGCTTAACCGTCTCTCCTTCCCAGTGTCCTTCCCCCCATCTATCTCTTTATTTGCTTATCTACTAACTCATCCACCCATTTGCCCACCTACCCTCATCCATCTTTCCATCCATCCATCCATCCATCTGTCCATCCAGCGTGTCATGAGCATCTACACTGCACATTCGTGAACTCCACAGCGCCTGTCCTTGCACCCGAATGGGAGACTGAGGCCAGGGAGTCACTGACAACAATGCAGGTGGCCATTTCCTGTGGACTGCACGTCCCCCAACCAAGTCAGAGCCTCTTACTTCTGATAAACATGTCATGTCTTTTTCCATGCAGTTCCTTCCCTTTTTTCAGTCCTTCCTGGAGACTGATGAGCTGGTTCCCCTTAAGGTGTCAGTGGTGAAGGACAGTTCCGTAGGACACCTTCCAGACCTTTTATTGTGCACAGGGAAGGAGGCCCAGGGAAGGCCCAGAAGTGAGCAGGGCTCATTGCATGAATGCTCTTGTTCCAGATTTCATCCACACCAGCAGCTCGGCCTGGGGAAAACTGGAGACACTTTTTCTGGTGTTGGGGCTCAAGTCTTCCTAACCCCCAGGGAGTAACAGTCGACATGGCAGTGAAGGTGGGAGGCTATTGGGGTCAAAGTGCACAGATAGCCCTCCTCAGGGCTCCCCACGGGCCGTCCCTAAAGGACAGAAGATGGCCCTGCTTAGGGGCGGTTTGGGTGTGGGTCTTACCCCTGCCCTTGGGGCAGTTCTCACCCCCAGTCTGGGCACCTTGGCTGGACCCTGGGATCCGGCAGGAGAGGCCGCCAGTGTGTGTCAGGCAGCGCGGGGCTGCTGATTCTTGTGCTGCTCCTTGAGCCGTTTCTTCGAAATGGGGGTGCAGACATTTGTTTTGTTAGTGTCTGGGGGTATAGGTGGGGCTCCGGGAAGGCTGCCCTGAAGCAGTGTGAAGGGAAGGGCTCTGCACAGGGCCCTCTGGAATGCTCTCTGATGGCAAGGGGTCCTGGGAGGCTTGAATCTGATGTCTTCCCCTCCTCTTCTGCTACAGAGCATGCAGTGATCTAGGAGGCGAGTGGGTGCAGGGTCAGAATCGCCAGGCCTGACACTGCCCATGGAGTCCAGCTCTGTGCACTGTGGCCTGGGTGAGAGCGTGGTCTTGGAGCCAAGCCCTGGAAAGCGGCCCAGTCCAGGCGTCACGTGTGAAAAGGCTCCAGATGTGCCCCGTGCAGGTGAGGGAGGCCGTGCTCAGGGCTGCCTGGTGGTGCCACCTATTTGCCATGTGGCTGTTGGGTGCCGCCTCGCCTGGGGGTTGGCTCAGCCCTAAGTGTGGTGTGAGGGGCCGGCCTCTCTCACCCACGATCCCACCAGGCCGTCAGGGAACCCACTTACTTTCCCGCAGACTACACGCTGCATACCTCGTCTCCCCTCTGCTAAATCACAAACAGAAACTGAACTCAGGGTCACGCATGAAGTCATGAGTGTAAGTTTATTTTTTACATGTGGAGTGTTCTTTATTTACAGCTGAAATCCCCTGAAGATTAAACTTTAAAAAGATTTAATAGTGCTGGGGTCAGATGGTGACCTCTTGCCATGCTCTAGGCAAAGCTGAGAAATAGCAGCCTCTTTGAGGAGGCTCGGCGAGGAGGGCAGCCCCGTGGGAGGCCAGCCGGAGCTCGTGCTGGCCGCCAGCCCTGTGCGAGGGGCTGGGACCTTTGGGGTCTGCCCTGCGGACTAGGGGACCAGGGAGGGCAGGGTGGACGGAAAGAGGGATGTTAATTTAGGGCCGAAAGTGGAGGTAGGGATTCTTTGACCAGTGGTGTCCCCTTTTGCTTACAGCACAGCTTCTCAAGACAGCCTGGCATGTGCCTTTGACTTCTTCTCGGGGTCCTCTCAGATTTGGTCCCTGCAAACGTCCTGAGAGAGAAGGCCCGGCGTGGTGGGGCCACCGTGCACGGGGTGGTGGTCAGGTGACGGGGATGGGCACCAGCCCTCCTGCACACCTGAGGCGACTGCTGCACACGGAGCCCTGGAAGACACACCGTAAAGATGGATTTTTTAACTGGGAGATCTTCTTTTTCCTCATGCAATTTTAGTCCCTGGTCACCAGTTTTCTGTTACAGGATGTATCATCGTTGTAATTAATGCCAGAGGAACGTGTGCCCTCACTGGCTTTAGGCAAGTCTCTCAGGCTTACGTTCTTGAGATCCACACCATGCCTGGAATGACCGAGACCCACTTGATCGGTCTGAACCCTGCCCTGGCCAGCACCGTCGGGCCCATCCTGGCTGCTTCTGGGAATCCAGGCTCTTCTCGGCGTGCCATTATTTTATGAGGAAAGTGGGGTGTTTTCCAGGCCTGCGTTTGATTTTCACTTATAATTATCTCCACATAAGTCTTCAATTTTGGATTTTGAATTGGAGACACATGAACCTGGCTATGCATGTTAAAAGATCAGTGACAAAAGTCACATGACATTTGCATGCAGTCATTACTACCCCAAACCCTTTAGCAGGCTTCGTTTGGAAGTCAGACCCGCATGCAGCGCTGTGCCCCCTTCTCTGGGGGCAGCTCTCCTGCATTTGGTTTGGGGTTGGGCTTCTTTGTGTCCATGCCTAAGTCCCCTAAGTGACGAGAGCTTGTTTTCAGCTCTCCTCCGACTGCCCGCTCACATCCGTCTCTCCCACCTCTGCGGCATGAGCTGTGCGTGGCATTATTACCTTTGGGCACTGTGTCTGTTCCTTGATGGGTGGCATTAGGGATCCCGATGACATTTAAGGGTGGGGAGACAGGTTTATATTACCAAGCGAACTTCCCTGGCCCAGAGGACCCGGCTTCAAGGACAGCCTTGGCGTGGAGTGCTCATCAGTGCAGGCGGGCAGGGTTGGGCCTGGGCTCCTTGGGCCACCACTACTAGCATGGACAGGCGAGACTGCTCCGTGCCTGTTTCCTCCTCTGTCAGATGAGGGTGGCAGTGGGACCTGCCTTGTGGGTCCATGCGAGTGAAATGACGCATGTGAAGGGCCCAGCGAAGTGCCCGACACACTGGGAGCCCGTCATGCGTAATTATTGTGATGATGGTCACTCAGATACTGGCTTCTCGGAGGGCAGTTCAGTGCCTCTGTGTACTCAGCTCTGCAGAGCTCCCCGGGGCATGTGGGGAGGCAGCCGTCTCCCTGGGACCGTGGCACCTGGAGAAGCAGGCAGAGCAAGTTGACCCTGGTGGGACTTGTGCCCCAATGACGGCAAAATCTCCACGGCCCCCAAGTCACTAAGCAAACTTGTGTCTTAGTGCCGCCTCCTCTGTGGGCCCGGGTGACTCCTGATGCGCCCGCAGGGCTTGCTGGGCGTTCTCCCCAGTGAGTCACTGGCTGTTGGTAATGGCTCACTCTGTCTGGGCCGATGCATTATTCTGACCGTCCATGGAGCCTCAGCTAATCGCCCAAGTTATGTTGGAATTGTTTTGTGGTGCACATAGTCATTTGTCCCACACGTGTGCTTCAGATAAAGGTCTGATCTGGTGATTCCACCCTGTAGGAGGAGATATTTGCAGGGTCCAGTATATGCTGAAGGGGACAAGCATGACTTTCTCAGGAATGATTGCTGCCTGGACATAGACGTGGAGAGGAATCCCTTTTGAATTTTCCTGCCGCTCTCGAAGCCAGTACCACCAGGTGTTTGGCAGGCTTTGGATCTAGTTTGGTGGCCTTTAAGAATCAGGAGCCCTCCAGAGGTGCTCAGGAATAGAGGCTGCTTTAGTCTTGCTGAATCTGCCCGCTCTCTCCTCTCCACCCCTTCTGTTTTCCCTCACAACAGCATATGTCGGGGCACTGTCAGAGTGGGAAATGTGAGGTAGGATTGTAGAAAGATTGCATTTAGGCAAGGGGAGCTCTTTTGGGTCTTATTGAAGTGGATCTTATTTGCAGACTTGCTTTTAAAAAGTCGTGATCTCAAGAAAGCTAGCGGCTTTCCGTGAGAGCCGCCTTAGCCGTCGGAAGGGCTGGTCGAGCGCCTGTACAGGCCTCGCAGGAGACAGACACCTGTCCTAAGCAGCATTTGAGAGCCTGGGCCGCATAACCACAGGCGAGCAGAACAGAGCCTTACTGAGAAAAATCCGAAAGGACTGGAGCAATCAGCTTACAGAGAATAATTTTGCTTTGTAGGAATGTGGTCCTGCTTGTTGAAAACATATCCTTTGCGCAGAAAACATGCATAATCCTAGTCCGACTTTGCCCTTTGAGTGAAAATGTGCTTACTTGGAATTTCGGAGGTGGGGGGCCGGGGAATGGCAGATGGAGAGGAATCTATTTCAAGCCTGTTCAACAGAATATCTGCTTATAGACAGAGACTCGAAGAGAGTGATATTAATTGAGCTCTGTTTTGTAACATGGGGCCAACTAATACAATAAAACATTTGTAGAAGTGGTGGCTAAATTACATTTAAGAGAGCACCTAATTTATGACCCTTAAAAGTACTTACTGGAGCTGTTTTTGAACAGACCTCGGAAGGCCCAGGGAAGGTGCAGACAAAGTTTATCAGGCCCCTCTCTCTTGCTGCTGTGAGTTCTAAGGGTCAGTGTCAATATTTCCATTAAAATATATACTTTTCTAGTGGAGATTTATTGCTATAGTAGGGGTGTTTCGCTCTAGGCCATAACTTAAGTTACGGGGTCTGCTCTTGGGGGAGAGACTTTATCTATCAAATTTCTGAAGAAAAATCAAAATTGATTTGAGTATTATTGAACTGTGCTGTTTGATTTTTGAAAAATATGGATTGAGCAAGACAGGCTAAATTATTGCAAAATAATATGTTTATGTGGCTATTTTATCATCTCACGACTTAACCGAGATGCTGTATTTGGAAGTACTTAATATCAGACCTGGTATACACCAGGCATTCAATAAATTCTACCTTGGCTCTGTTACTATGATTACTCACCACTTTCAGCACCACTCTTGACTTTTCTCAGTTGGGTAACTATTTGAGTCATCTGTTGTATACTTTATTTATCATAATGCCATGAGGCTCTGGGTTCCCACAGGTTAAATATTCATCGTGCTAAGTCTGATCATATATAGGTTTGTGGCCATTGATATTATATTAAAATAAGTTTGGTGGTATCAACAGGTTGGACAGAAGCTACAGAACTGGGACAGAAACCCAGTCTTGAGATCAGTTTCTTACATGCTGGGTTTTATGGGTGCAGGCTGGTTGGGATTTTTTTAGCTTTGCACCTGCCTTCGCTGTGAGTTTTCTGGGGTGGGTGAGAATCAGAGGGACTCAGAGTACCCCTGACTTTGGAACTGGGAATTAGGAGGCCTGGTTCCAGGCCTTTCTTTGCCACCAAAGAGATTTTGAAAAGTAATATTGCCCCTCTCGGCCTCAGGTTCCCCTTTCTAGGAGGTAAGCTCTCTGAGGCCATGTCTAGGAAGTGACAGCCTGTGGACTGGCTTCAGTGACCCTCAGTGCGTCACCCAAGAGGCGGCCAGAGGAGCCTGTGGTCTTTCAGGGTCAGAAAGGCTAGGAAGCAGGTGTCCACGGAACTTGCAGGTACGAAGCAGGACCCATCTCCTAGGCCCGAGGGTTCCGTGCTGGGCAGAGCCCGGCCTGAAGGTCGGTGACGCGCTTGCTTGAACCACGCACGGTTCCCACACCATGACTACACCGCTTTGCTTGACATTTGCATTTTGGAAGTTAAGAGCTGGATGTTTCATTCTTTATGGCCTTCCCGGTGATGGACTGGGAAAAACAGGTGGTAGGTCATTGACAGCAGTAAATAAGAGAGTACAGTTTATCTTTATGACAGATTACCACTTCTTACTTGATAATTCCTGAATACCACCAATCTTATCTCTTCTGTTCCTGTTTCAATAATGCGTATTTCTAATCGGATTGCTTTGTTGGGTGAGTAAGGACAGCTGTCATAAGGACGTTTTCCATGCCCCTGCATGCTGGCATCTGTCTTTCCTTTGAGTTTCTGCAGGTGTGTTAGCCAGTGTCATTGACCAAGAGTGTCAAGGTCATGCATCCAACAGGCTGGACTTCAGTTCCTTGCTCTTCTCACTTCCAGCAAGTTTTCTTCAGTTTGACTGTAGCCATGGTCAGGCCTGCTAGTGACCACATCTGCACTGCCGTTGAAATCCCGTCTTCACCTGTCTGTCCTGTCTCCTGTCCATCCCCACCTCCTTTTTCCTCCAGCTCGCCTTTTGTGGTGCCCCCACTGTCCAATGATAGGCGTCTTCATCCGCTGACGGCTTCCTCATCATTCGTCACCAAGCCTTGCTTTCTTGTCCCTCTCCACCCAGATTAGACGTAATGTGCATCATCTCAATCCCGTCCTCATATCCCTGCTCAGCGCCCTGGCTTCCTTCTCCTCCATCACGTGTGCCTGCAAATCCCCAGCCTCAGGGGAGCTCAGATTCCCCTTGCTGTGTGCCTGCTCGCTGCCCCTCAGCTTCTCTATAGAAAAATCACACAGTCGGGCTGCCGGGCCTCCCTCTGGGTCCATGACCACAGACGTCCGGTGGGCGCTCAGAGTGCTGTGTTCCTGTCGTGTCTCTCTAGGGCTTGCTCTCCAGAGGGACCTTACTGGCTTTCTCCGCTCTCCTCTGCTGCCACTGACCTTGTCTCCGTGGAAGAGCTCTCTTTGTTTTCTCCTTCTTCCTTCCACCTCTCTACGAGCCAGGGGCCTTGTCTGCTCTCAGAGGCTGTCCCCTCTGGCCCTGGGGGCCCTGGCCCTCTGTCCCTCTCTGAGGCGTGGCTCCCTGGGAGTGGGCGTGTGGGCCCCACGCTGCACACCCACTTCCTGCTGCTGTCCTGCTTCCTGGACCTGCCCTTGTGCTCCTTTCCCAGGACTGTCCTTCCCCGACCTGTAGGCCCCATCATGTCCCGTCTCCAACCCCGTCCTTCTCAGGGCCTTACTCTACACCTCCTGATTGCCTGCCGTCTCTCACCTTGTCTGTTTGCTCTGTAACGCTGTTACAACCTGTAGTCATCTTAATACGGTTTCTCCCCTTCCCACAAGTTCAAGCCCACGAGGGAAAGGGCCAAGTGCATCTTGTTCCTTGCTGGGCCCTAGCATCTTGCACCTGATATGTAAGAAGTGCTCAAACCCAGTGAGTGTTTGATGACAGAGAGCACAGTCCCATGAGCCGGGAGGCCTCCTTTCCCAGCCAGAGCCCTGGTTTCATCTCTAGAGGACTGGGGAACCCAGACAAAGAGAAGTCTGGAAGTGCCAATGCAGCCCCGCTCGAGTCTGTGCTCTCTCTCTGTGCCTTCCAAAGGAAGCGTCACATCACTGTGGGTCCGCTGTTGAGGAGAGCTGGTCGGAGACCTGTGCCCACTGTGGGCACCCAGGCAGGATTGGGTTCCAGAGACCAACTCGTGACCATGGGCATCTGAGTTATGGGCTGCTCTCTTCACCTTCCCCGTCTGTGCTGTCTCTGGCTTCCTGGGTAGAAACTTGCCCACTGTTGCAGGCCTTTCTGCTTCCCGATGTGTGTCTTTGGACACTTGTCTCATCGGTAGTGTCCACACCCTAAGCCTTACCTGTGGAAGGTGACCCAGGGTTGTGCCCTGGGCATACCCACCCCCATCCAGACCCCACCAAGACTAGCCACAGACAACCCCCCCCACCCAAATTAGTGGACTGTGTCTGTGTTGACACATCTATTCTCACCCTAATGACATGTTTATTTAACTGATGACTGCTGTCCTCATTAGGGACTGATTGTTGAGCTTGGAATAGTGATTATTTTTGCTGATATCCCTTCTCTGCAAAGATGATTTTTTTTTTTTAAATCACTCTTTTGGTGTGCTATGCATCCTTAATGAGGACAGTTAAATTTAAAAGAAACCCCCAAACCACCCTTCAGGTTGAAAATAGAAGTGTCTGCACAAGCAGGCTGCTAATCTGCTGGTTACTGATGGACGTGATTGGTGACAGAACCACAGCTTTCAATAAAACGAGAGCACCATGCACATGAACGTGTAGCGACCAGAAAAAGAAGCAACTTAGCCAATGGGAAGTGAGTGCTTGGGGTTCTAGAACATTCTCTTCCCTTTATGTAGAGTCGTAGTTCTGACGGTTTGAGTATTGTTCATGGCAACTGGATTCAAAGCTGTGAAATTCTTGGTGAGGGATGGAAAAAGGTGTTTATGTGTTTATATAAGCTCCTTAGCTGAATACCCAGAAATTCTGTGAATGTGCTTACCAACCCTGAAAACCTATCTTTTCCCTTTGGAATTCTAGTCAAATGCCCTTGCAACAGGTGAGCGATACTTTGCACTGCTCAGGTGAAAAGAGTGAGATCGTAGCATCTTAGCTAAGTCCAGTTCAGGGTATGCTGGCACGACAGCAGTTAGGTATGTGTTTCCCCATCCATTATGGGGAGGCCACATGTCCCCTCTGAGAGTCTGTCCTCTTGTCTGTAGATGGGACCCGTTACGACTAAGGCAGTGCCGTGGGAACCATCACAAAGGGACTTGGGACGGTTACTCATGATGAGAAGTCCAGTGGTCTCAGTCCAGTGACCAGCCTCTGCAAGTTGCCATAGAGCAGATGGTGCTGAGGGTGAGTGGGGATGAGGAGGAAGCCACAGAAGAGTAGGTGTGGCCGGAGCATGGATGATCAGCACGGGCGGGAAGGAATGAGCCTCAGCCCCCGGCCATTGGTTCTAATTTTAGCTGGTGACCTTGGACATGTCACTTGACCTCTTTGGAGCCTTAATTCCCATAACTCTTGATAAAGCTATTGGGAATCAAAGAAAATAATGCATGTAAGGAGCTCAGTGCAAGCTTAAATCTCAGTAATGGAGGGGCTGTGACCCTGTCACCTCCGGCTGGTACCTCCTGTCTGGCCTCTGCACTGCTTTCGGTCTGTGAGCTTCTGGAAGCCTAAGCCACCCACCCCTCTTTACAGCGTGGCCTAGCCTTGCAGCAGTCCCGTGTTCCGCAAGTGCCGAGTCAGTGCTGTGAGTGCCCGGTTGCCCGAGCTGCCCCAGAACCTGGCCCCTTCCCGGTGCCCGGTGCACCCCGTCCGTGGCCTCTTGGCTCCAGCTCTCCAAGGCGTCCACTCTCCCCCCAGCCAGCATGTGCTGAGAGGCTTCCTAGCCTGCCTCTGTGTGTGGACAGACTCTTCCTTGCTGGAGCTACCCCGAGGCTGTGGGCTTTAAACATTCCTGCATGTTCAGTAGCCACCTGGCTTAGCATATGGGCGTATTCTCTGTCTCGGGCCTGCAGGGGTACCCAGCCATTGCCACCCACAGGTCAACATTGGGCCATTCAGTGGCCACTGAAACCACAAGGTTCAAGGGGTGCCACCCACCCAACTCTGACTGTCGCCCCCAAATGAATCTCTTCTAAATGCAGATCAGTGGGCATTCTAGAGGCAAAGCCATGGATGGACAAGGGAGGGGGCGACCCCGCCCAGAGCTATGGGTCCTACACACCGGTTTAGGCCCCACCATGAGCACAGGACAGGGCCTGCCCACGGCGGACTGAGAGTCCAGGTGGTGTATTTCTCATCTGTTTGCTCTAGAAGGCACCTTCCAGGGAGGCAGGGACTACGTCTGACAGTTCACTGTTGTTTCTCTTGGCTTCCGGCACATCCTAGGTGCTCAGTAAGTATCTGCCGAATGAATGAGCAAATACCGGCACGCCTGTGCATGGAATGCTAGTGATGCTTGGAAGGACAAGAGAAGAGAGCCCAGGGCCTTCCCAGAGGGATGGTGGAAAGAATTGCTCTTGAAATTCAAAGGCTGGTGGAGGGCCTTTCAGGCTTGGACTGTCCAAGACAAGACTTCTTTGGAGAGACTGTGTTCAGGCCAAATTTTGAATACCACCTGGTGCTTGGAGGCAGAGAGGAGGGATTAGGACTTGAATGGCAGGCAGGGTAGAAGGGGCGAAGGTGTGGAGGGCTGGCTGCAGGTGTGTCTGGGGACAGCAGGTGGACTTGGGGCAGGGGGGCTGGAGTGAGAACATGTGCCTGGAAAACATCATGGACCGTCTTGGAGAAGTCGGTGGAGGGCAGAATGCACAGGCCTGGGCCAGAGAGTTCAGCTGTGACCCCTGATGTTATTTTAAGGTGCTTTTTCATATTTAATTATGAATGAAATTGCATTTGAGGATGGCAACTGATGATGGTGTGTGGTTATGCTGTGTGGGCTGCTTTCAGAATAGCTCACCCCAAACTTCATTAGTGATTCATTTGAGGAAAGTGCAGCCTGACCCACTGGCATTTTTCATACCGTCTGTATCTGGACTGTGGGAACTCAGAGAAGGTGGCTTTGCAGGTTTCTTCCTGGAGGCCTTGTTCTTAGAGACCCGTCCCTGGGGACCTGAGCATTTCTTGAGGGTGGCCAGACTGTTGTTCCTCTGTAATTCTTCTTTGTCTCCGAGTCAGTTCCCTTTCCTACTGTTTAAACTTGGATAACTCTGAAGTGAAACTAATGGAAAACCCTGAGCCCCCGCCTGCAGCTCTGCCCGGCCAGGGAAGCCAGGACCTCACACCCCTGCCTGCAGCTCTGCACGACCAGGGAAGCCAGGACCTCACAACCCCTGCCTGCAGCTCTGCACGACCAGGGAAGCCAGGACCTCACACCCCCGCCTGCAGCTCTGCACGGCCAGGGAAGCCAGGGCCAGACTGCAACTCTGCCCGGCCAGGGAAGCCAGGGCCAGCACAACCCCTGCCTGCAGCTCTGCACGGCCAGAAGCCAGGGCCTGCACTGGATACTGCCGGCCAGGCCACTTGGCCCACTGAGCTGGGCTGTTAAGCCGAATGGCTGGCGGCCCCAATCTCCTGACTTCTCCTAAATATGGTCAGTGTTTGTTGTAGCTCCCACCACCGTCTGCATGAACTGTAGATTTCAGCTTGGCCCCCCTCCCTTGGCTGGACTTAGCATAAACCCTCATTATAATCGAGATTAGTCTTAGTGAGAAGTACACATGGGTTGGCAACAACAGAAAGTCCTAAACAGCATCTCTAGTGCTTTGATGATCTTGACACACCAGTGCTGGTCCCATTTCCTTTCCAGAAGCCCCATTCCTCACGCTGGCGGGGGACTGTGCAGTGGCCCCGGAGGCCCCCTCCATGGGAATGTGTGTATCCCAGGCCTGGCATGTCTCTTGCACAGGGGGCTAGGGATGGCTCTTGGCTCTGCTGCTATTAACTGTTTGACCTTCGGAAAATTGCACGACATCTCTGAGCCTCTGGTTCCTGGTATCTGTGTATCGGGGATAAAGTGGGTAATAGAAATTAAATCCAGCGATGCATGAAATTTCATGCAAAGCACCATGCTGGGCTCCCAGCAAGAGTTCGGTGTTAACTCCTCTCCTCCACCGATGGTGACAACGATGGTAATAGACAGGGTGGCACAGTGGCCGGGAGCGCAGGGCCAGGGAGCCCGGGACTGAATTCTAGTTCTATCACTTCCTGGTTATTTAGCTCTGGGCAAATTACCTGACCTTCCTTGGCCTCAGGTTCCTCATAGCGGTGGGAGGGCAGGGCTGATGGCCTTTCATGAGGTTGTCTTGAGGATTTGAGCTGGGAGCACACCAAGCAGGGCCTGGGCTGTGGTAAGCATTATTCGTGCGCTAACGAGTATTAGTTCTTATTTATTATAATGATTGTTGTACTATAATTTTAGTAGCTGTGTGATCTTGGGCACATTAACCGCTTTAAGCCTCAGTTTCCCTACGGTGATGCGGGGACAGTGCTCCCGGTAGAGAGTTCTGCTGACCGGTGGCATGTGCAAGGGTGTACAGCCTAACAGGGCAAGGATGCCTGCTGCGGGCTGGTTCTGTCCCTGGCGCACCCTTCCATCCCCCAGGCTGTGAAGTTCCGTAGCTAAGTAACCCTGGCTGATGCGTGGCTTTTGACGGTAGTGCGAGCGGGAGAACCGCATGTGCCGCCTCCTCCTTTGGGTGACAGCTGTTTCCAGGCACATGCCTCCCCCATGTTCTGGAGCGGTGAAAAAAGGGGAGAGAGTCCCAGATTTAAATTTGGAATGTGTGCGGATCGTGCCAGCCTGTCTAAGAGCCCCCAGGGCCCACAGGCGGGGTGCTCTCTGGGGTCACTGCGGCTGAAGACACCAGCATGTGGGCCACGTGGCTGGTCCGTGGTCTGGGTCGGCTCTTTAAGCCCTGAGCACAGTGACCGTCCCAGAACAGCTTGGGCGTGTGGGGGGCGGCCACTGACCTCGCATCTGAGGAGTGTCTCTTTTGGCCACTGCCCTGCTGGGTCTGATGCAGGTGTAAGCCAACCAATGTGCAAGTGTGCACACATCAGGAGGTGGGAGCGAGAGCGGAGGCTTGGGTCGGCCTCCTAAGGACCCCCGTCAGTGCCCTCTGGTCTCAGGATGTGGTACCCGTGGGACCTTGTTCACTCCTGGGCAGAGACCCGCTCGCAGATACACCGGCCTTCCTGGGCTCCTAGGAAAGGGTCCCTCGCCTGTGACCTGTACTGTCACTCAGAGTGTTGGATGTCTTGACCGTGGTGAGGTGAAGGTTGCCCTGGAGGGTGACAGGAGGGACACCCACAGCCTTGAATATGGAGGAAAGGTCGGAGAGGGAGGTGGGGAGGGTGGCAGCCAGGCCCCGGACAGGCCACTGGAGCTGTGGGTGGTCAGCTGCTGTGGACTTGGAGGCGGCTTCTATGGGCAGGTGGACTCCTCTGGTGTCTCCGGCCCTGCTTCTTCTCCCATGGCTATTTGTGACTCCCACCTTGGGAAGCCACAGCTGTGAGCTGGAAGGCCTTCTTCTCGCTCATCATCTGGGAAGGGCCCACAGAGTCCTAGCAAAACCGGCCCCAGCCCCTGGCAGGCTGTCACCCGCTCCTGTCCCAGTTCCAGGAGTGTCTGCCCTCTAAAGGGGAGCAGTCTCTAGATTATCTAGAAAGTACCTGCTCTCTAAAGGGAAACCTGATAAAATCTGCCTTTGGGGCTGACACAGTGTCTCCCTTACTCTGAGCCTCTCCTGGGGGAGTCAAGAGAAACCCCCAGAACCTCCTGGTTCTGTCTCCGGGGAACAGACGCCAGGTAGCCTGCCCAGGAAGCCCAAATTCAGTGGTCATACTTGCTATTATTCCACAAGTGACCTCAGGGACAAGGCGATAGGTGCCAGGGGGCCCAAGGACACATCACAAGCTATAGTCCCATGCCCGATGGGAGTCGACACCGGGCCCTGCCTGGCTGCTTGACCCCTGCGCCATGCTCACCCGCCTGTTCAGCAGTCTCTGGGCAAAGGGGCTGCTCAGATGACAATTCCCTTCAGTTCTCCCACTTCTCACCTTTCGAATGCAGCAGAGACCAACCTCCTGAGTGAAGGAATTTCCTTCCTGCATCTTTGAGGAGTCTTTCATCTGCCCAGGCACCTCTGCACCCCCTTGGGCCATGGCTCAGAGCAGAGGAAGAAAACAGTCTCTAGATTATTGTTGTCTCATACCTGCACGGACACAAAAATAGGCCTGAATGCTTTTTCAAAGAATGCAATCTACTGTCTATTTTTAACTTGTACATACAGGGCCCAAAAGAAAATTCTGTGAGGAAGTAAGAGCGTTTTGAGGTTGCAGATAGACAATCACTGAAGAACCTAAGATAATTGCTGAAATGACACCCTTTATAAAATGTGAGTCTCTGAGAGCGTTCCTCCTGCAGCAGGCATCGTGTGTGTCGCTGTCCCTTCTCTCCTGCTGCCGCACACTTAATTCTGTTCCAGCCATGTCAGGAAGACTTGAGAAAAAAAAAAAATCCCACCATTAAAGACATGCTCTTTGTTTTTTCAATCTGTGACCCCAGCAATCTCTTTAGCAAGCCATGGTTCAGTGAACTGGCACACGGCGGCCGTTCGGCAGTGGAAAAATCATAAAACAGATGGAAGCTTTACATTTTTGTTTAGTTTTTAAGAGCAGTTTTTATAACATCGCTTAAAACCATTCTGATGCATCATATTGTTTACACTCAGAGCTTTGTAGCTAAGATGTTTACAGTATGGGGAATGTTTTAAGATATTTTATAGTTCTGATATTTAGATAATTGGCAGGAAAAAATAAGTCTGTTGCGATGGCGGTGATGTTGGTCATTGTGAAATAACTTATGAGTCTCAATAAATATGTCCAGTTTGGTGGAAAGTACAAACTCAGTTAAAACAAAACAACACGAGAGGGAATATCTTTTGAGTGAAATCATTTCCTTTTCTTAATCGAAAGATGACAGGCAGGGCCTTAGAACTCCCATCTGCGTGGCACTGGGCCACGGCCCCCAGCCCCGCCTCCCCTCTGGTGATTGATAACGGATCACATCAGGCCCTCGCTGTTGCACACGAGTTCAGGCAAACACCAAAGTTACTAAAGCGCAGTTTTAGCGGGGCCACCTTAAAATAAACCCGGGGCGGCCCCGCCTCTTCTTTGTGCAGTGGAACTCGCAGAGGTTTTTTTTTTTTTCTTTTTTTTTTTAATGTCAAAGAATTTATGCAGATCTAGGGTTTGGAACGCCTTTTTTTTTTTAACTGCCCCAAAGTGGCATTAATCAAAAACAATAACTCCTTTTAACTTTTCTAAGTGCTCTAAAGGAAAGTATGAAATAATCTGTGTGTGGGCCGCAAATGTGGAGAATGCAAACATTTCACAATAAACATGTTTAAATGAAAGTCCTTGGCAAGATAGTCTGAAAGATAGTACATGCTGGGTTAATTAATGCATACTCATAAAAATAAACTTCACTTTTAAGATTTGACCAATAAAAATCATTAGCATATTTGGATCAGATGACTTTATGTATACACTGAAGTTCTCCATGGCAAACTGTCCTTGGAACGCCTGGAAACAGATTTCAGCTTAAACCCCAAACCCCCTTCTATCTGCCTTTTGTGTTTCCAGGGCAGTGATAGGATGATTTATCCTGGTTCTATCTGTTATACCTGCGATTGATCTACTGGTGATGGAATTAAATTTATCATTTTAGATGTATATATCATGGTCGGGTAGCCAGAAAAATGTTTAGATGCATGAAAATTCCTATTGTTTGCTCACCACGCACTTTTGACTTTCACTATAGTCAAATTACTATAGCACATTTTTTTGATGCCAAGATGTTTATTCTTTGCTACCTTAAACTGATTGATTTTGGCCCATTCACAAATGCTGTCTTTTAAAAATATATTTCCCTGAAATCATACATGTAAAGAAATGTTGACTTTGGGTTATGAATCATGTTGTGCTCTGAGGTTCTGCTGAATTAGAAATCACATCATTTTCTAAACCTAATTACGGTGTAGCAGATTCTGGTTTTATGTTGTGTGTTTTTGCACAGGAAAAGACAAACTGCGACAATGGCTTCTTTGGTCTGAAAGCTAACACTAAAACCAAACTCATTTGAAAAGAACTGAAATTGGAATTCATAAACTCAGTAGAAGTTAAGTTGTAACTGCCCAGACAGTGAAATTCTGAACCTAAGATAGTGCTGCATTTCAAATCCTTATGAAAATAAAAGCAAGTGACAAAAATTATTGAGGAAAAAACTCTAGTATGAGTTTAATTTTATCCAACTTTATTGGCAGCTTATTTTGAACTAATGTGCAATAAAGTTGCCAAGCAGAACAATTCAAAGAAGTGAGGAAAAACATTTTTTTGTTCTTTTCTTACCCTTTTTGTTTTAATAAATGCTGTAGAGCAGTAAACACCTGAATAAATGATGGTTTTCTGCCTCCACCATGTGTGGCCAGGGTGCTTTGGGATTAGCAGTCCCGTGTGATTAGCCAGTCCCCCCAAGGGCAGGCGCTGGCCAGCCACCTCCGTGTGTTACAGGGTGGCCGTCCCTGGGTCTGCTCTAAAACCCTCCTGCACGGGGACAGATGTGGGCCCCTGAGTAAGCCCTTCTATGGTAACGTCCTCCTGGCTTGCCTGGGAGGAAGACAAGTACCCACTCCTAAGAAAGCGCCTTTCACGTGAATGTTTCTGGATAGAGGGCTTGTAAGTCCGAGGGATCCAGCAGACTGTAAACAGTGTCGGCCTCATACCCCCTTTTGTACCAGAGACTCAACATTGCCTATTTTAGAGAGCATGTGTTTATGCCTACAAAGTGAACCTCCAGAAGCCACGCCCACTGATCCCCGGGGTGGGTGGACATCTCGGACAATCCGTCACAAACTCCGTTCAGGAGGTTAAGCAGCTTCTCAGCCCCTCTGTCCTCCAGGGCAGGGGGCTGGGCCTGGGGGAGTCTCCAGCTATGGGGGTGCCCGCAGGAAGGCCTTCACCCTGGGAAGGCCCGCCGCCCATCCGGAGACAGGGGTGGGAGGGGGTGCTGTGCACAGAGGCTGCTGACCGGGGCTGCCCCGGGAACCCCAGGGACCCCAGGGCCTCCAGGCAATGGGACGAGACATCCAACGTGCACTGTGTGACTTCGCCATGAAGGAGGCCCATGGTTTCCAGCAGATTTTTGAGGGAGTGCCTTTCTTATTTGTATCTGAGAAACAAACTTTTGGTGACAGACCCTTTGCTGTAAAAACGGGGACATGGCAGTCTCCTCCTGGACAAACCAGGGCTGCTTCAGGACAGAGACATGAACTCGTGCTCTCGAGGGAGTCTTGCCCTCAGGGCGCTGGTCCCCATGTGAAGGAGGAGGCAAGGGGCCCGTCATTCCCCAGTGCCCCCAAGTGCCACCGTTTCGGCACTTTTTACTGTTCTTGTGACGTCTGTGGTTACCACAGGCAAAAAGTGCTGAGGAAGGGAGCCAAGACCTGGGGGGCCCTCAGGGAAGCCGGGGGTCTGGTGCAGCCTGCCACCGTGTACTGGGGGCTGGGAGTCAGGGCCGATGTGCGCCCCCGTGCCAACTCTCTGGGCCTGCCCCCCGCCACGGGACCCAGACACGGCCCCGGCCCATCTCAGATGCCGTTACGGGGACCGGGTGGGTGCCTCCGCCAGCACCAGACCTGGGGCCCTGTGGGGGGCTCTCTTTCTCTCGCGCCTGCCAGTCTGGGAGCTGCTCGCTCAGTGAATCCCTCCCCTGGGCTGGAGCAGAGCGGGAGGCCATTTATTTACCGAGGCTGGGCTCGTGGTAGCCTCAGGGATTCAAGTTCTCCATGGCCAGAAGGCCCTTTAGAGATCCCTGGGTTCAGTTCCCAAACTGTGTGGTTTAGAGAGTCAAGGCTTGAAGGGAAGAGATTCCCAAAGCCAGAGAGGTGTGCTGGAGGCAGAGCTGCCCAAGGACCCGCTGCCGGCGCCTAACCTCTTGACCTTGTCTCTCATCCTTCCGCTTGTCCCGCTCAGTGCATGTGCGCCTACGGGCTGTGGGAGACACGTGATAGATGGCCAGCTCTGTAAGATTTCCCCCTCCTTCTGGCTTTGAATCTAACAACAACCGCAAAAGCTGACTGTGTGTCCAGCCCATTATGTCATTCAATTAATTAATCATTAACTATCTCATTTAATGTAATTAATTCTTGTGACAACCCTATGAGATAGGTACTACTATCACCCCCATCTTACAGATGAGGAAAGTGGGACTCAGGCTGTTAGGAGCTCAAGTTCACAGTCAGGAGGGTAGTGGGGGAAGACTCACGCCCAGGCCAATCATCTCCAAGTTCCCGGTTATGTTCCCCGGCTTCACACTGAACGTGGCTGAGTGTTTTCTCTTTGATATAGTTAGGTATCTATTTTACATGCTTAGCTGGGGAATAAGTGTTTTTTTACTTATGGCAGTGTTATATAAAATTGCCATTTGAAATAAATTGATTTAAGGAAATCTGTGAATCAATTTCAAGAAAAATCATAACTAGTTAGTGGCTATAAGCAGATACAGCGGTTAGGTGAAGATGTTATGCAAATGGCTGAAGTGTGGGTCACCTTGTCCCCAATCTAGTGAAGGTGGGAGGAGCGAGGAAAATGGAGTCATTCCATATTTAGAAATTTCAGATGAATTCTTCTCTTTATGCCGGGAGATGACCTTAGTGTCTTAGGACATTTTGTTTAAAGGAGAGTCTCAGGTGTTTAGTTTTCGTAATGTTGTTTAAGGTGGTATAGCTCTTTACCGACCAACAGGAGCTACAGGTCCCTGAAGCCTGTGGTCTTCCTTGGGGGTCATGCGTGGGTCCAAGTCCACCTGTCTCAGGGGTGACTGTTCTACCTTGGAATCAATGGCAGGGCTGGAAGGAAAAGAAGAGAGTAGGTGGGTGTTTGAGGCTGGAGGACTGCCAGTGTGGGAAGGCATCTCTCCAGTCCTGTGCACCCGTTCTACACCAGTTTGACCAGGTGTGGATGGCTGTACCAGGGTTGACATGTGCCCTGTAGGCGCCCAGACATCCAGGCATGCTGGTACAGAGCAGTGGCTTTCTGGCCCGCAGGAAGTCTCTACTCCAGAAGATCTCAAACTGGCTTCTATGAGACCACAGGGGTTTCAAGGAGAGTCCTTGGAAGTCAAGAGACTGGGAGGACTCAGGGCTCTCCTTTGCAGCTTTGGCTGGAGAAACTGTGCTGTTATCAGCTCACATCTGGGACTATTTCCATGGAAAAGGACAATGCTAGACAATTCTGAAAAACCATTATCTAGAGAGAAAGTTCTTGGTTCTGTAGATGGGAAACCAAGTTTCACAGAAAAGCAAAGAATTACAAAGATGGACTCTGTACAGTCATTTAAAATAGAAAATACCTTTCTTTAGGCAAATCGGTGGAGCTTGGTAAAAGAAATAAAATAGACACTTGAAAGGAGTCCTGAGAGTTCCTATGGTCCAAGCCCTGCTTTGGGTAGCCTGGCCACCAGCATAATACGTAGAGATGGATGTCCACCTGGGAACAAGTTCTCTACAGGCTGAGGGTCCAGAACCCACAGAACAGACTGCTCAGTACTACCAGGCGGTGGTGGCTGCTAGTTGAGAGTGCCAGGCCCCGAGTTAAGTGCTTTCAGATGCATTATCTCCGTTCTAAAGATGAAGGAACAGAGGCTCAGGGTGATGCTGTGACTTCTCAGTATCAGTGCTGGAGCTCACCGAGACCTGGTCCGGGATCTGTGCTCCTGACGGGCGTCGCCCCCGCCTCCCAGGAGGAGTCTGTAGGTGTCTAGCAGGTGCAGGATTGCCCCGAAGCCAGCCATCTCATGGTCAGGTGTCTTGTGGTCAGAGGTACCTGACCAAGTCTGCTCATCCTGAAGGTTCAGACAGGACGCAGCGACGTTCGTCTCCTTTCCGAGTCTACAAGGGTTTGTGCAGAATCCTACTGGCTGCCCCAGAGGATTCTCTAGGCGTCTGTGTTCTTCGAGATACAAGAAGGAAGCCAAGGACGGGTGACCAAACACTGACAATAAAGAAGACCTTACTTGCTATTTCTTCTCTTGTATGTTACATCAGCCCACTAGGTGGACATGCTCTAGGAGCCCATGTCTATACTTGTTCATTAAAAAGATACTTATTGCATTCTTTCATTCATTTGTAAAGCTTGTTTTCATTTACACACA
>JAQQAC010019400.1:1080209-1100046 GCA_029783875.1 Phataginus tricuspis
GAGAACCTCAGATAGACGTCAAGGCCAGTCCATAAAGGCCCCTGTCCATTAGGCTTCCACAGTCACCCTCAGCTCTGGTTCGTTAGCCATAGCGCAGGCACAGGGTTCCGGGATTAAGGATGGAAAGGGCCCGGAAAAATGCAGGGAAATACCTTCAAATGGAAAGTGAGGGTCTGGGGCGCCACGACATAAGCTTGGCAGCAGGGCGCAGGGCCACGGTGGTACCTCGGTTTCGTGTAATCTGGTAGGAGAAAATATCTGCCGTGAAAGGCTGGAAGTTCTCCCTTTTATAGCCCCTTTATTTGAGTTAGAAAGTGTTGATTTCACACCACAGTGAATGTTTTCCATCAGCTTCTTGGTGGGTGTGTTCTGCGTTAGGAAAAAGGAGCCGTGAACTCCAGCTGTTGCAGCTCCTGTCAGTGGCCTGGCGACCTCCCCTGGCACAGGGGGTGACCGCAGAGCACGGGGTGTCCTCTGGCGGCGGAGACAGCCTGCGGGTCCCGGCTCTGGGCCTCCAGACTGAGCCGTCTGGCTAGTTCCCTTCTCAGCATATCGCAGCAGAACGACTTTTGGTTCCATAGCTGTTTGGCTGGGAAAACAAGCCTGCGATTGCCAGTAAGGTTTAGAATTCGCCTGCCAGATAAGGGAATGTCTGTGAAGACTATTTTCCCTCTTGGGAGGCAAAACACAGATGGGGGAGTTAGGAGTCTTACAATATTTAGCTGCTACATTGATGGTGGGATTCTGCCGCGTGGATGCTCACAGTTTCTGAGAGCCCAGCTTAGCACGGCTGCTGAGGCCTTCAGGTAGGGGACATGGGTGAGGCTGGCTTCCCCCTGGGGAGTGAGCACACTGGCTGGTTCTGGAACATTCCACGCTTTATGTCTCTTGAGTGGGGAGAGGAGGCCCTGCAAGGGGGCTGGCCATTTCTCCATGACCTGCCCTGGGAAGGGAAGGGAAGGGAAGGGAAGGAGGGACCACTGTGTCTGACTGGTGGGGTGACCGAGAGGCAGGATGGGAGTGGCTTGAGATTCTCTTGTGGGTGACACACAGCCAGCCTGTGCCTGGTGTCCCAGACTCTCAGGGTGGACCATGGCACCAGCCTCACCAGGCTTTCAGCTACCGAGGCGTGCGTTTCACGAAGTTAATCACCACGGCATGCTCTGGGCCTCATAGAAGGTAAAGAACGGTGATGTGGGGATCTTGGGATGGCTCATGAGAGGATGAGCGTTGGGGGTGGGGGCATTTTCCTGCATGAAAATGTATATCCCAGAGTGATTTGGTGTTTATATGAACTGGAAGGAAGATTAGAACATGATATCCAAGAACACTTTCTATGCCCTGGATACCAAGAAAGGGGATGGGTCTTAAAAACATGTGGAGAGTGTGTGGACACCTCCTCCCAGCTTCCTGTGACTTTCCAGGGCCAAGTCACTTGGGTGGACCCTTCCCGGTGGCCCGGAACCGTGGCGAGCTGGTCGGGCCATTTCCGGACTTGAAAGGTACTTGCTGGGGCCGCTTGTTCCCATTCCACCAAAGTTTTCCCAATCCTCTGAAAGGGACATTTGACTTTTTAAGTTCTTATAAAATCCTATACAAATGCCATTTCGGAACAACCAAAAGGCCACCCCAAAGCACCATTACATGGAAATCCTAAGTGGCCTGCTGGTAACTGAACCTCTCACGCACATGAGAAAATGATTGACTATCCTGCCACAGCGCGCATTTCCAGAGACTCCCTAGCAGGGACTGGAGGCAGAGCGGTGAGACCTGGCTGGCCAGCCCTCCGGAGCCTTTTCCTTCAGGAAGACCCCATGGTCGGTCAGGAGGCCCTGTGACTTCCAGCATGAAATGGGTCTCGGAGACCACAGGGCAGAACCAGAGTGCCCCCCTCCTTATATCCGCGGCACGGGCGGGACCTTGGGCTTAGGGTGCTGACGGCACCGTGGCCCTGGCTGTCCCGAGGCGGCCCCAGTGTCCTGGTGGGCGTGCGAGTCAACAGCCTTCCCGCAGCAGTAATCACCTTAGTTAAATGCTGCGGGAGCCGTACTTTGGGAGCACACGGGAGAGAGTGAATGATTGCAATCGCTGTGTGCTGGTGGTGAGCCCTGCATATGTGTGTGGGCCTTTGTGCCACCTTCCATCTCCACCAGGAGACCTCCACGCTGACAGAGGCAAAGAGCCGTGCAAACTCCCCTGTAGCCCCTGACCGAGGTGAGAAGAAAGGCCTCATTACTTGCCCAACAGAAAGCTGAATTGGGAGATGATTTGAGCTCTCGAGGGAAGGTAGAGTGGAGCAGGTTCTGGTCCAGGAGTTCCTTGGGATTACCTTGATCTTCACCAGTTCCCTAGTAGGTAGCTACTGTTATTTGTTCCATTTCCCAGACGTGGAAACCGAGACCAGGGGAGTTAAGTGCCTTTCCTCAGCTCACACAGCTGGTGGACGGCGAGGCAACGGTTTGTGCTTCTTCCTGATTTTGGAGCCCGGTTCTTTGGCCATCAGGCAGCCTTGGACGAGATAGACAAGCTCTGGGCCCTCAAGGAGCTTATATTGTGGGACTGGGAAGCAGTAAACAAGACAACCACAGATAGGCTGATGTCGGATGGTGAGAAATGCCAGGAGAAAATGTCTGGGGAAGTAGGAGGAGGGGGAGTGCCTGTACTTGAGAAGGGGCGTGTGGTCAGGGATGGCCCCCCGAGTAGGGCGTATTGGTCGTGAGAGGTCAGAAGGACACAGAGGGGCCGGCTGTGTGAAGGTCTGGAGGAAGAGCTTTCCTGGAAGAGGGAACAGAAGGTGCAAATGTCCTGCGGTGGGGAAGAACGTGGCATGTCCGAGGGACTGAGTGTAAGCCAGTGAGGCTGGAGCTCTGGGGGCGGGCCGTTGGACGGCCTGGATTCAACATGACTTTGTAGGTATTGATGTGAGGAGTGTCGACGTTCTTTTATGTTTATGTTGCTTTTAATCAGAGAGCATGTCTTGAGAAATCCAGTTTCTCAGGTGTGGAGATGCTTGAATCAGCTTTTGGTGGGTGGTTCGCTGTCGCCTTAGCCAGAGGGATAGCCTGGTGACTTGTCCAAAGCCACAGATCAGGGATGGCAGGCCCGGTGGGTGTAGGAAGGGTGGCCAGCGCACTGGGGGTCCTGCTGTCCGAGGCAGTGGAGTGACTCAGCATAGCGCCCCACGGCTGCCCCTCTGGACCCTGGAGTGAGCTGTCTGTGCGGCCCAGAGAGGCCCAAGCCCCCGCAGCTGTGGGTTTGAGCAGAGTTACAGGGAGAAGGTTTCTGGGGCTCCCCGATCAAGGGATGGCCTGCCTGAGTGTCTGAGGGCCTGGGCCTCAGGCACCTCCCACTCACTACAGGGAACTGTTAACTCCAAGCTGGTTTTGATGGTGTCTTTGTTAACACTGATGGGTGGCTCATCTAGTAACAGGCAAAAAGAGTTTCCGGGTAAAGATTCTTGGTGGTGATAGTTCCGGCTTTTTTTTCCGCTCGGACAGCCAGGTGCTGTTGTCAAGCAAAACTCTTTGTTCTGGAAGTCTAGGTAATTAATAGACCTGCAGAGCCCTAGAGCTAGCAGCAACCTTTGTGATCAAAGCCACCTTTACTTTATAGCTGAAGAGACTGAGGACCAGAGGGGGAAGCAACCTGCCCAAGGTAACACAGCCAGTCACTGGCAGAGTCGGAACGAGAAACCAGGCGTGTTTGTGCCCGGCCCGGTTCTCATCTGGGCAGGACAGGGGGCCCTCAGGCTGTCCCTCAGACAGCTCAGGGCTGTTCTTTGCTGAAAGGAGGCACTAACAGGGGGCAGATTTATGTCTTATTTGTCTAGTAGCTTCCACAGCACGCAGCACAGTTCCTGGCACAGCACAGGTGGTCAGCAATCGCCCTCTGATGTGTCGATTGATTAACCCCGTACCTCTACAACCTGTAATCATTAGAATTTGTGGCGCCTTGGTTTAAGCAAACCCGATATACACCAAATCAGCACTGCTTTCCAACTTTCCCAGAATGCAGGGAATGCAAAGCCCAAGGCCTACCCTGGTCTGATTCACGCCGACACCCAGAAATAACGAGGCTAGAACCCTGGCTGTGAGCTCCTGATAGCTGCGCGAGGGATTCGAGGGTGCCCCTCAGGTATTCTAATAGGCCCATTTTAGGAGCTCAGCAAGGTAGGGCTTGGACTCTGCCCCAGACTGTGTTACTTGCTGGAGAAGCGGACCCCTCGGTAGACTTTGGCCCAGCCTGCTGCTCTGTCCCTGAGCATCTCTTTCTCTCTCTGGGGAGTTGTCCTAAACCCAAACTCGGGGTCCAGGTGGTTAAATGCATGAAGCTGGGTGTGTATAGAGCAGAATGGGGAGAGTTGACCCCACCGAAAGGGGCCACTCAGCTGCCATCAGTTGCAGCCACTTGGGCATGTGGGCAGAATTTTCCCAAGTCTTCAAAGTTTCAAGGAAAGAGAAGTTTAAAAACGATCTTGTTCTTCTTCTTTTTCTCCCCTTCAATGTTGGCAACTAATTTTAAGTCTAAAAAACTTTCTACAAACACAAGTATATCTGTAGACCGGACAGAGCTGTGGCCAGGACACGGTGACTCCCGCCCTGGGTCGTCCACACAGAGAGCAGGCAGTAAGCACGGACCGGGGATGGTGCCACGCCACGCACAGGACGGCCCAGGCTCGGAGGAAAGGCGATGTTTGTGGGCCCCGGCCTCGTTCTTGGGCCGTGTGCTCTAGCATTTCCAGGAGACCAGGGACAGTTCCTGGCTGCATGGGGAGGGCCGCTGCCCAGAGGAGGGGTGGCCGTGTTCTGGGAAAGGTGACCAGGCCTTCACAGGCCTCTGCGTCCACCTCCCTCCTTGTCTCCCCAGTGCCTGAGCCAGAGGGTGCCTGCCTGTGTGCAGTATGGGGATGTGGGGACAGATGAGCCACCCCCCCACACACCAGTTGTGGGGCTGCTTGCGTGAGTGGCCTGGCCTCTTGTGCATCGTGATTTGGTCCTTGGGCCTGGCTGGTCACTTGCTGTTCTCTGGGTTTGGGAAGTGGCCGTTGTGACTCTGCACCGCACTGACCAGAACTTCTGGGGTGCAGGTGGACAGGGCAGCCTGTGTGTGCCTGGGATGAGGTGTCTGGGGAGGCCATCTGGGATGAGGGAGAAGATAGCACCCACTGCCTGCCCCTGTGCCCCTTCCTTTGAGGGTGACCCATGTCCTCAGTGTCCCTGAGAGGCGAGCAGGTTGCCCCGCACTCCTGAGATGGGGCAGATCCCCATTCCGCTGCCTGCCAGCGGGGTGCTGCCAGGGTTCCGTGAACCAGGCTTTGACGTGGTCCCAGTGCTTGGGAAGGCGGCAGGCTCACCCCTCGCCTCACTGCCCGTTGGCCCGTCTGGCTTCATTCATCCTGTGTACTCCCTTCGTCCCGTCCACATGCAACATGGAGTTTCTGTGTGTGTAATATTATTTGTTTTTATTTCTGTAATCCCTTTATTGTTTGCACAACTGCTGTCAGACTGTTGCCTGAAAGTATCACAGGATAATTGCAGAATGCCTGCATAAGTAATTTCTTATGAAATCGGGCCTTGTCTGCATATAAAATTGTTTTTTGTTGCTGCATACATGGACTTCATTATATCGAGGCTGTTTACCGGGCTCGCACCTTCCCCACAGGCCACAAAACAGGAGGGCCCGACACTGGGACATAATGAAATACTATCATTATTCTTTTTTGGTCATATGACATTTCTGGGGGGTGACACCCAGTCCGGTGTGGTCGGAGAGGGCCTGACCCTGGAAGGAGGGAGGCGCTGGCCGGGATGGGGACTCAAGCTGCCGGGGAAGGCCAGTGGCTAAGCCTGCCTGCGCTGGGCATTTCTTCCGACCGCATTTCTGTGATATTAATGGTGTGTGGTAGTGAAAGAAATGTGTTTTATTCTCGAGTCTAACCCTGCTGTTATCAAAGTAACTTCCAGCTTATTAGCGACAAAGGACTTTTCTCCTCTCTGCTGCCCTGTTCGCCAGGGCTTCCTGAATTAAACTGCTGTTTCCTGTCCTTTATATGCATGACCACATCTGGGTACCCTGCTCACAGCCCCGTTGCTTAATAACAATCACCTTCCCTTTCAGTCTCTGTTGATTGTTTCTAATTCACTCTGACAGATAGTGCCTGACAACTTGCCGGCTTTTCCCTCCCTCCGTGACCTGAAGTTACTCACAGCACTTATATAGTCTGTCATTTTTAATATTTGATTTCATTTTAAGTTATGTGTTTTACTGAGAAGATGAAACCAAAAAAAAGGGGACTTGTAATGGAACATAAATTTAACCCTTCTTGCCACCCGGCACCGGCATGAACCGCTCTCCCCGGGTGCCCGGGTGATGGTGTCTCTCCTGTGTAATTCTGTGGCGGCTTCTGGGTTCTCTGCTCTTTCTTTCTTCTTCTTCTAACCTTCTGTCTTTTTTTTTTTTTTTGTCTTTCTTTCTTTCATTTCTGGAAACAAGAGCTCCATGTCATATTCTTTTCCTTTGCATGGTGCTTGATTGGTTTACGGAGCTAATAATGGCACTTTCTGCTTTGCAGCCAGGTTATAACTGAAAGACCTTTTGGGGGTTTTACTCTGGGGTGAGGGAGCCATGGGAGAGGCCTGGTAAAGCCTAAATGACCAGCTTCAATTAAGGTGTGAAGATGGGAATTTGACCTTTCTTTTTGGAGATGTCTCTTTTTGTGGGAGCTGGAGGGGGAGAGAGATGCCACCTGTCCCTGGGTTTGGGAAGAATCACTCAGTGGGGCTTTCCTGAAGGGGGGACCAGGCAGGCCGCCAGCGGGGTTGAGGCTGGACGTACATTTTCTTCTGTCTCTTCCCCCAGAATCTGCCCCAGCGGGCGGCCTCACAGGCAGGCATCCTCACGGGCGGGGCAGGCAGCCCACATCACTTCAGGGTCCACTCCGCCATGACTTTGCCTTTGTTTGTCACTAGACAAAGGCCCCTGTGTCCCTCTTGGCCCTTCAGAGGTTGAGAGCTGTGAGGCTGTGCGTTAGGTCAGCTTTGCAAATAGATGCCACACAGTAAAGAAGAGGCACGTTAACCCATGGTGCCTCACTTCTGCTGCTAGCCCACTGTGGATGTCCGTCTGTCCCACATGCAGCATGGGCAGCTAGAAGTACAGACAAGGAATCTGGGTTGGAGCTCAGTTAACAACAAATGAACTTCACCATTGCCCATGGGCTCAGCCCTGTGTGTGGCTGTGGCTTTCAGGCCCCTGTCCTTCCAGCGCCTCAGCCCGAGTGGCCTTCACTCGTGCAGCTGCAGGCGAGCCTGGAGCAAAGGTGTGCGAGTCCCAGAGACCAAGGCAGGAGGGTTTCCTGGTGAGGGGAGGGAGGTGAGAACCTGCTTTCCAGCATTCTCTTGTCAAGGCCGCCTGCTGGGTGCAATGATCCCTGCCCCCTGGAGCAGCCGATGGAACTAGGTGGTGTGACATAGGCTGGTTCTCCGGGAGGCCCCTGCAGGGAGTACCAGGCTTGGCCACCCCACAAGCAGAGGGACTGGAGTGAGGTCAAGACCCACCGCACACAGGCAGACATCCTAGCTGCTTCC
Organism: Phataginus tricuspis; assembly: GCA_029783875.1. NCBI lineage: Eukaryota > Metazoa > Chordata > Mammalia > Pholidota > Manidae > Phataginus > Phataginus tricuspis. The sequence goes on from JAQQAC010019400.1 coordinate 1,087,796, forward strand.
CTTCTCCTCTTCTGCCCCTCAGGTCCCAGCTATAAGCCTGATGACTCTTTCATCACCAGGCCTAACCATTCTAGACCCCGAGTCTCCCTGTCGCCGGACACTGTGGGTGAATTGAGGAAATAGCTGCTCTTTAAGTGGAGATTTTCCCCTTTTTTTGGCCCCAAGCGTGCCATCGCTGTTCCCCTTTCCTTCTTCTGAAAGGGGTGAAAAAGTCAAGAACCACTGTTTTGAAGGTTTTGCGGTGCTGTTTGTATGTTTTGAAAGGATTGTCTTTGTTTGAGGTATGCTAATTAAAACCGAAAAGGAAGATTATGCACGAAAAGTAAAGCGGGCACAAACCTTTTAACTTTATGTAGGAAATAAAGATCTGTATATGCAATGGTGTGATATCTGTTCAGTAAGGATAGAATGGCTTTTCTCTTTCACTGACCCAGATGGCCTTTCTGTGCAAGGTAGTGGGCCAGGTGGGAAAGAAGGTGGGGAAAAAGTATCCTGTTCTTCCTTCCATATCAGTCCTTCTCTGATGTGTGTGTGTGTGTGTGTGTACATGTGACATAGACTGCCAGGAGTTGCTTGGCAGTCGTACTGATTCTTACAGTCTGGCATGGTCCTCACATCTGCCCCAGCTCAGTGAAATTGGGCCGAAGGGATCCAGTACCATGAAGAACACAGAGAGAGGCCCAGAATCAGAGAGAGGCCCTTCTGTTCTTAGAAGGGTGGTCAGAATAGGATTTTAAAGAAGGTACTGTATTTGAGGTTTAACCTCCAGCAAAGCCAAATGATGCGTTTATTTCCCTCAAAATGGACAGTTGGGTTATTAGAGGCAGGGAGAGATTGAGAGTGAAATCAGCTGAAGATTTTGTTTTGGATTTTGTGCTTGCAAAGGTCGTGGAATTCTGGGCTGATGGGTGGAGGAGACACAGTATTTCTCATCTTGTCCCCCATAATCCAGATTTTCTGTGGTGTTAGCACGGGGAGCAGAACTGTTCAGTTAGGATTTAGGAAGTCCCTCAGGGTACTACTTTCCTAAGAGGCAGCTTTAACCGTGGCTGCAACCCAGCAAGGTCCGTCCCTGAGAACCCATTGCCACCGGGCCAAAGAGGATATGCCTGTAGGGAAGGGAGGCAGGTGATGCTTCTGTACAGTTTGAGTCAACAGAGATGCATAGCACCCTGCTGCTCTACCTGCTACACCCTAAGCAGTAAGGGGTGCAAATGCAGAGGGCAGAAATAACACAGACAGCTGTGGTCCAAAGAGAATGTGACCAGTGGCACCTCAGAGATTAAACAGGGGCATGGACTCAAACTCGAGAGGAAGAACTCAGTTAATAAGAGCAATGTGGACATGTGGACCATCATAAAGGTGCTAATGATTGTGGTGTGCACACTCTGGGCTCAGAACTACAAGCCCTTTGAGAAGGGAGAAGCCAGACTCGTTCTGTCACTCAGGAAGAGTTCCCTGGAGAGCTGATGTTGGGGCTGGACCTTGGGACCAGGGAGAATTTCACAAAGAGATAGGAGGAGGTGGTGAGAGAGGAGTTGCTTGCAGAATGTGGGGATTTGCCAGACGCAATGCTGGGGTCGGGGGTGGGGTCCGTCCAGGCAGAGGCAATAGAGGAGGGAGAGACTGTGGAAAACAGGCCGGTTTGGTGTCGGGGATCGACAAATAGCTGTGTTTTGCTGGAACTTAGGATAGAAGTAGGAGAGGGGAGGTATGGGGAGGCGCCCGAAGGTGAGAGAAGCCACGTGCCAGGTTAGGGTGTCGGTGATTGACTGGGGTGTGTCCAGGGAGCGGGCAGCCAGACTGTTGGCACCGTGGAAACAGCGGCGCTGGTCCGGGCAGCGGAAGCAGGGGTGGGCAGTAAGAGTACCGCCGTCAGCCTGTGGCGGGACTGGGTGTCGTGCTTCTTCGGTCGGGGCATACGTGACCTCAGAAAGGAGGGGACGCTAGGTTCAGGGGGCCGGACTCTGCTGCAGCCAGTTTCCCCACACTCTCAGGCCAGGCTGGGAACTGCACACCACCATTGGGCATTTAAGAAATAATAAAAAAAGGGATCGCTCTTTAAAAAACCCCACACATACATTCATTAGGCTCATGCACGTCTTTATTTCCAAACATATACAAAAGATGCACTTTAGGTTATACAGGGGTGTGCATGCCAATGTCAAGAGCAGGCGAGAACAATGGAACAATTAGCAGATTCATCAGTTCTTCTGCTTATCCTTCAATTCCAAGAGTAAAATGTGAGTTTGTTCAGTTCTCTGCTTTATGCTTTGATCACCGTGTGGAAGTGCTGACTAAGCTTAGCTTCCTGGTCAGAAGGGTCAAGGCTCATGGCTTTTAAACATGCTCATGTGAAATCCAAACATTCGTGGCCACTGGTGATCTTGAAATCAAGGCACAACTTATGAAATGAACACGTAATTATCTTGTTTATTCAGGGTATAAATAGAGTCCATGCATTTTAAAATTTTTCTTCCTGATAAGGACTTTAGCCAGCATTTGGTCTTTAGATGGTCTCTCTTTCTCATCCTCTCTCTCCTTCTCCCCCCCACCGCACCATCTTCTCTCCCTCTCTGTTGTCTTTCTCCCTCTCTCTCTCCCTGCCTCCCTCCCTCCCTCTCTTCTTGAGAAGGGGAGGGACTTTCTGGGGCTTCTTTGGCAGCCTCTGGAAGAGGCAGGATCAGCCTGTGGATTCCCTGCTCGGAGCAACTCCCTGCTGCCCGTGTGGCTTTGGCAGAGTGGGGATGCACGCCAGGGAGGCTCCTGGTGCGCTTGGACACATCTTGCCGCTTCCACAAACCCAGGAAGGGGCTGTTAAGCCCACAGCTGCCTCTGGCAGCCCAGCTGGGGACCAGACCCAGCCGAGAAGGCCTCCTGGGCGTGAGTCCTTCCAGGCCCTTCTGGGTTGGGGCAGGGGGCACAGTTTATGTTGGGAATAACTCCTTAGCTCTAAGCCAAGCACTTCCATCACTCACACACCTCCTGTTGGATTTTTAACACACTGAGTACCACCAGCTTGTACACTTAATATTTTTTTAAGAGGGCACACTTCTTTTAATTACATAACTGTATTTAGCTTTGTCCTAAATAATATCTGTGAAATTTCTGGTTTGATAGGCCAATTGTATGTTTTTTCAAATTGAATATTAAAATAATTATGTAAGTATTAATTACATTTTTAAGGGAGTTCTCCTGCGTATCCCATGAAGTCATCCTGTGCACCTGCTAGCCTGTCTGCAAACTCTTGGGAACCACTGTGTGGCCCTGTTTGTATTGTTTGTACGCAGCTGGGTTCTTAGGCTCGGGCTCCTCACTCCATGGAGCCCCCGATCCCCCAACCCGTGAGGGCACCCCTTGCCCGCGCCGGCGCACAGCGAGCCCTCCCCACTCGCCCGCCCTGCCCTCAGAGCCCCTCACTGTCGGTCGGTCGTGCCTTGCTCTGGTCACATTTGACAATGCTGTGAGCAGTTGCTGGGACATGTTTTCGGACATCATCACTTCCCTTCCAGATCACAGGATTCTTAAAAGTAGGCGCCATGCTCTTCTGTGTCAGCTGAAGTGCTTGATTGATGGAGCTGGTTGTCGGTCTGTCATCTACCCATCCTTCCATCCATCTTGCTTGATGACCCAGGCCCTGTTTTAGTCCCTGGAAATATAGCAGAGAACAAAACAGACCGTTCCTGCCCTTGGGTACCTGACATTCTAGTCGGAGGAGGCATGCAGGACACAAACAGACACACCAATGAAGAAATCAGAAAACCATCTGTAGGGACACACGCCATACAGAGTATTAAAATAGGGGGCTATGAAGCCAAGACACTAGGCCTAGCTGAGATCGAGAGATCAAGGAAGGTCCCTCTGGGGAAGTGACATGGAGTCTAAGCTCTGTGAAGACGGGCAGCGTCAGGACAGGGGACATTCCTCGTGTAAGGGCCTTAAGGCAGGGCCACAGTTGACAGCTTTAAGGTGCAAAAGGAAATTCAGATAAAAGAATGAAAGTCTGATCCCAAATCTGACAAGAGTAAGACTTTCCATTTCTCACTTTGTAGGGGCTAACAACTCCTTTCCACGTTAGAAAGTCTGGCCCCTCACCTCTGAAAGCCCCAGGGCCAAATCCTTCTGCTGGGGAAATTTGGAAGCAGAGCCATGTTCCCCTACAGGGTTGGAGCGCTGAAGGGCAGTGCACCGTGGCGAGGCTGTTGCTCACATGCTAATATTTCATTTTCACCCTGAGTGACGGGTTGCTTTCCGAATCAAGTGTCCCAGGCTAATCAAGTGTCTCTAACTTATATGAAATAAAAGAGTTTAGTGCTAATTAAGTTCTGACTACTGAAACCATATTTATCGATGGTCTAAAAGACTACCATCAAGGTAAATAGACTGGGAACAACGGTCACCTTAGAAATGTACCTTCTGGTAGCGGGACTCTTCGCAGTTCACACGTTCCAGGGGCCGGGGCCCGGGACAGCCACTTCAGCTTCCCCTTCAAGTTGGTAAATCACTGTGTCTAATTCAGGAGGTCTGGGTAGAGCTCAAAATGCTCATTTTTAACCAGACTCCAAGAAGTGCCACGTGACGCAGGGCCAAACGGTGAGTAGCAGGAGGCTGGAATAGGCCAGGGACGGGCAACCTCTGTCCCTGGCTCCCAGCACCACCGATCACGCAAGTGACCACCGTGTGCAGAGTCTCCCGTATTGCTGGTCTCGCCTCCTGCCTCCGTCCCTTCATCCTCCTTTTCCTCGTCCTTTCTCTGTCCTGGTCCTGCCTACTGTTCCCTCCCACCCCAGTATTGCTCTTGGGCCTCCGCAGGCTGAGAAGTGTGATTCCTCATGGTTATTAAAGCCTGCAGGGTGTTTCCCTCTATCTACTGCCTTATCTCTGTTGTCTGAAATTCATGCCCGGTCTTCTGGCCTCACCTCCTATTTCTGGGGCCCCAGGATTTATAGACTCTTCTCACAGTTGGTGGGGAGCGGGGGTGTGCTTCCTAACGGTCTGCGAAGAGGGACTCGTGTGGGGCGGAACTGGCTTCGGCGGCCATGTGCGGGTTACTTACTCACCAAGCTGCTCACTTGGTGGGGTGGGGGGGGGTGCAGTGGGGGGCTGGAATGCAAAGTCACGTTTTTCCTGCCCACCTTCCAGATATCCTTTGGTGATGCTCCCTTTGACCATGGCTTCCCGTTGGACTGCAGCAGCCTCCTAAGGGCGTAGACTAGGGCTGCAAGACAATAATGCAGCAGGGGCCAGAGCATTCCCATCAATGAATGAGGGCGGTGGCCGTCTGGGGAACACATGCCCTGGGACTGCCCACGGGAATGTGGTCTGGTGTTGCCAGACCTCTGGATTTTTCAAAGGAAGTCAGAAATCTGGATTTTCATATGGGTCTCAGACTGTTTGTCCAAGTTGACAACCCTTAACTCGTTTGTCTTAAACTGCCGTGTGGGCCAAACAGAACACGTGTGTGTTGGTGCAATTCGGACAGTAGGTCTTAAGGGGCGGCCTCTGGGCTCGCCTGCTCTGGGTCTCACTTCCTGGATCGTGTTGGGGCGAGGCCATTGGGGTCCAAAGGAGGGGGCCTGGTTGAAGTGAAGGGAAGTCTCGTGGGAAGGGCTTTGAGGACTCATATTCCATTCTGCAAGTGTGGACCCAGATGTGGCGCTCAGGCCTCAGGAAAACTCATTCTTCCATACCAGCTTGTCTGCATCCATCCAAAATTAGCATCTGAAATTTCTAAATGAACTGCATATCAAGTGATTCAGCAAACTTATTGTGAACTGTTACCCGATCCTTTCCCACTAACTGTCCACACACACACATCCGCACCGCCTTGCTTGCCTTTGCTCTGTGCAACTGAAGCTGCTTACTGTGCTGTCTGGCGGACCTGCAGACCCCCCATTCATGTGATCTATGATGAGTTTATTAGTCTTCCACTGCTTTGTTGCTATTAAGTTTTATTCGTTACAGATTCAAGAGCACAAGGTTGAATTTTCAAAAGAGTTTTCACAAAGTTTAAGGGGGATTAAGATTGTTAAAAAATAGGTCCAAATGGTGGAACCATGTATTCAGCTTGAAGAAATTTCTGCCCACTAAGAGATTCTGATCACTGATTTATAAATTTAACACTTTTTCTAATGTTCAGGACGACAGCACAGGGCCCTTATATTATTTTTGCAAACAAAACATGAATGCGTGAAATGTAGAGGACCAGACGGAAGCTGTGTCAGATTGAGTCTGACCCATCTGTGATTACACAGCCCTGGTTGTTACTGTCATTGTCCCAGGAGCAGTAGGACTGGCTGTCGCTTTGACCTGTTAAGTAAACATAAAGGAAGAGAAAAAAATTCTTCCACAAATTACAAAGGGATATGTTATGATATTATTTTCTCCCGGTACCATAAGATAAGCAGGTTCCCCTATGAAAATATGTGCGTACATAATTGAATATTATTTACCTGGAATCCCTTCTGTAATTCTTGAGCAATTTTTTAGGTGGAAACAAATTCGGGAGTTTCTTCGGTGGCTGCAATCAGAATAAAGTGGTTCCACTTTTAGGTTAAGAGAAAAAAACCAGTAATAGGCTGAGCTGCTATTATGGAAAGTTTATTATTATTGGTATATAAGCTAGCTGGGGGCTTAAGCACAGAGCAGTTGGATAATTTAGCTAGCTCCTGGATCCAATTAAAAAAAATCTATGTTGTGTCCACAGTGGGGGACAGCCATCGCTGAGAAAGCACTTTAGCGTAGATGGTGACACACCTGTGGCATTCTCTTGGTTATATGCAGTTTGGGATACAGAATGCTCTAAGTCCTCTCATTACTGCCTTATACAAGACAGACACTTCAAGCAGTTCTCCATTTATCTGAGATTACCAGTTAAACTCGTTAAAAAGCGACTATGGCTGTTCACTCAATTGGCTGTTGGGAAGATTACGTGTTCTTGAGCGACACTGTAGCTTTGATTAGAGGAGTGCTATACTTTTTAGGGGAGACCTTTTCTAACTTAATTTATGACTCTGGTTGAATGGCGTCTGTGCTGGAGTATTACGTATTTCCCCAACTATTGTACCTGATGTCAATAAAGGTGCATTTAGGGAAATCTGGACTAAAACTCCAGGGTGTTTTTGTTCTTTGGGGAAGCAATGCACCATAAACATTTTGGGCTTGAACCAACAGCCTCCCCGACCGTGATTGCAAATTACTGTGGGATGTATAGATCGCTGGTGGAACACTATTTGAGGAAACCTGTATTTTATAGAATGTCACTTTTATGCACAAGCCAGGAAAAAGAAAAAAAAAAAAAAACGAATCTAGCCAGCAGACAGTATTCTCTTGAATGAGGATTATGAAAAAAAAAATTTACGAAAAAGCAAGCTTTAAGTATGGCTTTTCATTTAACCATTATCACATCAATCATCAATATCAATACTTAACAGCAACCTGATAATGTAGCCAACAGGTGAAACAGCTATTAAAAAGTGTAAAAAAATGATTAATCAGGTGTGGAGGGGTTTTAATGCTCTCCAATTATTTAATGATAAAAACATATTTTTGAAAGTGTTTGTTTTTAATAATCGACTGTAATATTAGTTTGCAAAAATGTAATTGCTTCTTAATTTTGCACCTTAGCTTCTTTGTGCCGGGTACAAAGGTAGTATATTTCTGTAGTTATTGTTTGCAGCACTCCATGTAAAAAATCACGTTCATTTCAAGAAGCTGTTATGGTATTGATTCTGGTAAAGACTTCCATTAACTGACCAATCTAAATCTCATAAGTGATGTCAGGATAGTTATGCATTTGCTTGGTTCAAGTATTCAGCCATTATGTTAGAATGCAGGCAGTGTCTGAATATGGCTGTTAAATTATTTCTAAATACCGAACCAGAACAGCTTAACAGTTCTGCAGTTTGAGACTGACACAAAAATGACAATCTGCCACCTCTTTGTTTTTTAAATATTAACGTTGTATTGGGATAGTATTTTTGGAGTAAAAACCTGTGGCACGAGAGGATAAGTGACATAAACAAAGGCAGCTGGGCTTCATGAAATAATGGAACAATAAGGCCCTTGCAGCCGTTCTCATCACTCCAGTATGTTAATTAGCATTCTGTTGTGGCCGCAACACTGAAAACATGTAATCTGTATTGGTGTACAGTACAGCTGTGAACACACATTCTTTTTTGTGAGTCCCTGGAGTTAGCCCTGCCATTGGCATATGCGTTTGGGCCAAAAGTCAAGCCATCCCCACTAAAATAGCACACTAGAGCAGCAAAATGTCATTTGTCTTTTCTTATTTTTTCCTCCCCTCCATGCCACATGCTATCCAGTGATGTAATCCAGTATCATTGCATCTGTCTCCCTGCTCTGTCTTTGCAGGAGGGTGTCTGTGGGGCTGGGATGCCAGCAAGCAGAAGGATTTAAAAGGCAAGTGGCCTCAAAAGGGTCAGATGTTAAAAATCAATTCTTTCTCCTTGCTTTATTTGTCTAAAACTATATTTTATAAAAAATGCATATATTCCTAAGTGTCATGGACTCAGAATCTGCTGCTTGTGTTTCCTTGGGGGGAAGGAGAGGCAGCTAATTTAGAAGGAAAAAGAAGCTCACTGAACTTTCCCCTTGCTTATTATCTATATTCCGAACATTAGTCACAGTCCCTTGTTCATGTAATACCCACTTGGAGTACAGTTTGTTCCTCCCATTCCAGAGCTGAAGAAACTAAGGCTAAAGCATGAACCACAGACAGACCCTAATTTGGGGACCTTTCTAGCCTCTGTCTGCATGCAGACGTCGGTGATTGGGGAGAGGAAAAAGGATTGGTCATTTTGAGGGCAAGGTGTTAGCACCGGTGACACTGCTAGTGGTGCAGTCACTTTGGCCCTCAGAGGCGGGACTCAGAAAGGCCCCTCTGGTGTGATCGCGCTGCTGGCACGTGGCCGGCTGGGAGACACCCCTGGTCCTGCCGGAATATGGCCCTGGGTTTTTTCTGATGCCAGCTCTGGAGAAGAAGGCAGTTTCAGCATTGCTGGCCTCGGAGCTAGACTAAGTGGCCAAAACCTGCTTGGATTTCTACCTGATAGAGTTTGGCTTGGAAAGCAAAAATGGTTTCATTTAAATTTTCCCTGTTCTCAAAGTCAGTCAGTTTTCTTTGTGTGTGTGTGTGTGTGTGCAGGTTCCCAGCACAGGACACTTACACACTTACACGCATACATATATTACTCACACATGTGCTCTTATTTATACAGTACGTAAATTCTTGAATTGAAAATTACCTTTTCTAGCACTTCAAATGTATTATAAATTCTTTCAGGGACCATTCAGTTGTTAAAACTTTTCCTACATTTCAGCTTAGTTCTATCCATTCCCCCTCACCACCATCTGATGTGACTATAACAAAAGAGAGAAGACTAAATTAGAAATACCCCCCCCCCCCCCCAAAAACCTGCAGAACACCTATCTGCCTCTAAAGTAACTTTCAGACTTTGGGCAAAGCTTCTTGACTCTTTCTGGAAAATGAGAACGAATACCTAGCTCCAGACTTTTCTTTTTATCTGCCTTGAACCTGATTGAAAAATTGCCCCCACCCCACAAAGAAAACATAGCTTCTGGGTCATGTACTGATCCAGTTTGACCCTGCTTTTGGTCTGTGGAGGAATCAAATTGTCTGGTGTTTCGTGACATAAAAGTGTCCACCTGGGAGCAGACAAGGTTAAAGGTTAATAGCACTTGCCTTGTTCTTTGTTTTTTTTTTTTTTTTTAATTTTAGCAGAACAGAACTGTTTCCCATTTACCTGGTCCCCATCCTGAGCCCCATACCCCAGCCCCAGGGCCTTCCGAGAGAGGCCTCAGATTGTGTCTTTCTCCAGACTTGCCTGGGTGAGGTAAGGTAGGGCTAACACTAAGATTTTAGGCCTGTTGTTTCTCTTCTCCTAGAAATTTCCCTTCCCCCTTGGTTAATGGCTCTTTAAATATTGAAATGCCTGGAAAAACAAAACAAAATAAAATAAAATGCAGGCTGTCAAAGAGATAAGAACAACAACAACACAAATGTTGGTATCTTTTAGAATTTGTCTTCCTAGTGGTAAAAGTATATAATTAATAGGAGAATTTTCCTCCAGATGTGGCTATACTATAATAGAGCCTTATAAATGCTACAGAAAGAAAAATTGCTTGGAACGAAGGCGTCCTCAATGAGAGCACACCTGGGTCTGACAAAGATTGCATTTAGGGACTGCTGTGCTATCACAACGCAGAGAAAGACCAAGTCTCCGGGAGCAGGTGGAGAGAAAGCCCCGGCAAATCTGCATGCAAATAGCAGCACATTGTTAACTTAATCAGATGCCGAGGAAAAGATGTGCCAGAACCGGGAGGATGATCTACACACACGCGGGGAGAGCGGCCCGAGCTGCCAGGGGCGCTGGGTGAGGATGGGCCCGGGGCAAGGTGCAGCCCGGGCCCCAGCCCACCCACCGCCAGCCTGTTTGCCCAGGCCTGCATTCAGTTCACCACATAATGCTTGATTCGCTCTTTGCAAAGATAAAATGATGGAGTATATTTCAATTGGAAGGAAGCTTTATTTTTTTGTGTGGTGATATAGGTATGGGCATTATTTTGCCTGACTCCATAATTCCAATTAAATAATACTTCTGCTTAAATATCTGGGTGCATGAAGATAAGAAATATTGCCGCAGAGTGTATAAAGAAAGTGGTATTTTTTCATTAAAAAAAAAGAGGAACTCTATAGATTGAAGTGCTGAGTATAAATTGTACCTTTAGAAGAAGTGCAAGACACCTGTTATTTATATTTTATGTTAATATTAATAGGATATATATATTTTAAATCTCCTCCATCTTTTAGTCTAGCACCATAAAAAATAAAAAGTAATACTATTTAATCACCCACAGCTTAATAGTGCCTTAGTTGTTTACTGCCATCGCACTAATTGCTCTGTACTAATGTGTTTTTCTGTGATATCCAGTAGTGCTAAGAGAACAGAGATCCATAACCAATTAAATATAGTGTTTTTTATGTTAAAAATATATCTGGTGGGGCTGGAAAGGGAACAGGAGCTGCCCTTAAGAAAGGCGAGTTGGCAACATCTCGGTGCCCAGCAGAAGGTGCCCGCTTTGCCTTTCTTGCGCAAAGACAAAGGGGGTAATTTCTTTGGCATGAAAACAAACCCAAGGAAAGCACAGCAAACCGAGTGTTTCCTATTTGCTTCCCTTCCTGCGCGTCCTCGGGCTGGCTCTGTCCCCCGTCCTCCAGCGAGGAAGAGTCTGCCCGGTGGGAGACGCGGGGGGCGGCCAGGCCACCGCTGCGCCGGCGGGAGCGCGCAGGACCGTCTGCAGGAGCGAGGCTGGCCCGCTGGCGTGGGGCTCCCGGGGCCGGAAGCCCCGGTGCGGGGCTGTCGCGGGGTCCAGAAGCAGGGAAGCGTCGGAGGTGGGGAAGGTGGAGGCGAAGTAGACATAGTAGCTTTCGTGATAATTGGCCCAGGCGGCGGGTGCAGCAAAGGAGTGCGTCGCCGAGCGCCGCCTAGCGGCGGGGTGTTTCGAGGCGACTTCGCTCTAATTCAGCGAGAACCGGCCGCCGAGAGCCCGCCGCCTGCGTTCGTTGGCGGCGCGCCGGGTGTTGCCGCGGCCGCCGTCTGCCCGCCGAGCGGCCGCGCTTCACCTCGCAGAGCACGATGATGAGACCAATTAGAGGCGCCGCCGCACGCCGAGGCCGCTGCTGGGGCGCGGCGGTCCCCGGAGGGCTGCGGGCCGGGCTCTCCTCCTCCCGCCCGCCGCCGGGCGTGGCTTGCGCCCTCCTCGCCGCCTCTGCCGGGGAGCTCACACCTCACACCGCCCGGCGCCCTGCCTGGGCGCCCAGGCCGGGAGGGCCGTCGGGCCTGCCGCATGGGTGCGTGCATGTCTTCATGCACGTGCATATGGCGTGTGTGTGCATGTATGCAACTTGGGAGTTTATATCGTGTGTGCAAGTGTATGTGGACGCATGCGTATGTGTACACGAGTGTGACCGTGGGTGTGCACACTCACCCGTGCATTTGTGGTTTGTGGGTGTAGCTGCCATCACTGAGCCGTACGAGCATGTCTGTGAGTGGCGAGTGTGTGTGACGAACAAGTGCATGTGGGTGTGGGGCCCCAGTGTGATGCTTGCGCCCCCAGGCCGGGAGTGGGCACCGTGGCCCTTCCTCCTCAGTCCCTCGCCCTCCAGTGGCTCCTTGGACGCCTCAGTTTCTTTGGCGGCCAGTTGTCCC
>JAQQAC010019400.1:1104983-1209983 GCA_029783875.1 Phataginus tricuspis
TGAGGCGTGCGGGGCCCCGGGTGAGGCGTGCGGGGCCCCGGGTGAGGTGTGTGGGGGCACCGGGTGAGGCGTGCGGGGCCCCGGGTGAGGTGTGCGGGGCCCCGGGTGAGGTGTGCAGGGGCCCGGTGAGGTGTGCAGCGGGGTGGAGCTGACCTCATGCATCTATACAGTCCTTAGTCCATCTTGTAACCCTATCCATGTACTTTAATGTATCCGAGTGTTGTTGACTAAATTTCCATGACGTTCACTACAGGGGAAACCAGCAAATTATTTCTTTTCTGGATTCTTTTCTTGGAAGAGAGCAAGCAGGGAGAGAGTGCTTTCCATTCTCTGGCTTAACTGGCGCCTGAATGGGCCTATAAGACATTTTGAGTAAAACGGACCTTCTTTTGTTCCCACGTTGCCTGGTGCGTCTGCTCACTTTCCACTGGTCGCCGTCTCTGCCCGCAGCCCACCCGCAAGGAGACCACTGCGTGCTCGTGTCCCGTTTCCCATCCCAGGGCTGCCGACACGGTTACTCAGAGCAAGTTGTCTGGTTTGAATGAAGCATAAACGTGTGAGGACCGGACACCGCGTAATTCCTCACGCATCACCTGCACAGCAAAGCTCTTCTTTGACGGCTTGGCGGAGTTTCCGCAGCCGCCGCGGTCCAGCTCTCACCGTTCATTTCCTCCACGACATTTGGGTGGAAAATCTACAAAACAATAATAGATCAATACATTTAAATTAGAACTTTCAAAAATTCAATAATGGTATTTACAAATTAATAAAGCACTGTAAAGAAAATATCTACACTTCTTTATTTAGGGATACAGTTAATTTTTTCATTGATTAAGCGTTCTTTCGGTGGACGGGATGTGGGCAGGGAATTTTTTTTCTAAGAAGGAAGTCTTGTGCGCGAGCTAGAAGCATCGGTGTGTTTCTGGTCCCCTGTGTGAGTTGCTGAAGCATCGCTCAGACAGGGATCATCAAGGAGGGAAAGAAGCTCGGCCCGGTTTGGCAGAAAGCGCCGCAGAGGTGGGAACACGCTGGGCCACGTGCCATCGGCGTGGTTCTGGTGGGGTTGGGGGCAATGACAGGGCGGCTGGCCCCTGACTTCACAACATATGGGTGCTCGCTGGGTTAGGAAATTTGGTAGAGGAAATCATCATTTATCAGACATAAATCAGGCAGTGATTCTTCTTTGTTCAAGAGAATTCCCCAGGGAAAGCCTCAAAATTAGCCGACTTACTCTCGTGCATCTGGAATAAAATGCGGTTTCTTCGCCTGAAAAATAATGAATGCAACTCAAATTTTCAGGACTGTACCTACTACAGCAAGCAGGTGGGGCCCGCCTCTTGCTCAGGCCTGGGCTTTGCCCACTTGACCAGTGAACATCACAGAGGGGACCCCACGGAGGGGCTGCACCCCTGCTGGCCACCCCACCAGCTGCACGTGGCCTCAGCCGCAGCAGCGGGCTCCCCTGCACCCCCACGCCCGCTGCTACCTGCTTACTCACCCTTGCTTTCTTCTCTTCCCGTTCCTTCTTTTTATTCTTATCAAAATTTTGATTGAGTGTCCGTGGTGGACCATCTATTTTGCATGTGATGGGGGCACGGCGGCGAACGGGGGACAAGGCTGGGGACCCTCTCTGGGTGCGCTATCGGATGGATGCCCAGTGCTTCCTCTACCTTGTGATCTCACAGGCCAGGCAGGCCCTGCACTGGGCTCCGTGGGGGCCGACAGTCATGGGGCTGGATCCTGACACTGGGGAGCTGAGACGTGTACAGACACCACAAGACCCGGTGGTGTGTGAAGGTGGAGAGCCACCCGCATACTGTGCCCTGGGGATCAGGGGAGGGCCTCGTAGTGGGCCTTTAGGAAAGGTGTGCTCCCAGCTGGAGGTGGGAGGAGGAGGGAAGAGCCCTGCTGGGGGAGGAGCAGCAGGAGGGGAGGGGACAAGTGGGGGTGGGGGATGCTTGCGTCTGACGACTGCCCAGAGGTGCAGGGAGGCCATGATGGTGGGCACCCTACTGGCCGTGGCGGCTGGAGGGGGCAGGGGCAGCCTGCCCTGGGACGCAGTGCCAGTCCTGGGAGACAGCAGTCTCTTGGGTGCCCGGGGGATGTTTCCCTGACCAGTACCCTGGTTATGAGCTGGCTTCTCCTCTGTGGTCTTGGCCACATGCTGGGGTGCTGCCATCATCAGTCTCCCCAGCTCTGTCGTCGGCTGTTTGCAGTTCCCGAGGTGGTGGCGGCTCCTTTTCAGCCACGAAGGAGCCCTACCACCTGCCCTTGGCACCGAAGGCCTGCTCGGCCCCAGTCCCCACCAAGCCCCCTCGGCCTTCGCACAGACCCCTTCTCCCCAGGCATGAGCACGCCCCCACCGCCACCCCCACTCCTGGGCTCAGACTCTTCAATCCCCTGGCATTCCACCCCTCCCCCAGCTTCACAGACTGAACTGTTTGGGCTCGGGGGCAAGTCCACCTCCGTCGTGGCTCCTGTCCCTCAGGATACCTCTCTGACCCCAGCCGGGTGGAGCCCTGGGCCCTATGGAGCATTGCGCACTCAGCGGGACCTCACTGGCGATGCCCGGATAAAGGAATGAATGAACGGATGGGTGGCAATCCCAGGTCACTGAGTTGGCCCCGATCATGTGGAATTCTCTCTCTGTCGCACTTTTCACTTAGACTTTGTAATACTTTGGCCCAGAGTACCCTCTTGTCAGCTGGTGTTGTGTCAGAGGCTGCTCACACCCGGTCCCCTCCCGCCTTCCCCGCCTCGGCCCGCCTGGCATTTCCCCCTCCCCTGCTCACGTCACCTCTTTTCTGTATCGCTGAGCACCTCGCTGTTGCTCAGGGAGCGAGGCCTATGCGCTCTCTGTCCCTTTGCATATGCTGTTCTCTTGTCTTAGAAGACCAGCTGTTTATTCTTCCTCCCCCACCCCGAAACTCCTATCATCCTCCAAGACCCAGCTGAGAAGCCACGGGAACCCTTCCTCCCTGTGCTGGCTGGAGTTAGCGCCTGTCTCACCTGAGCTCTCAGATCTGCTCCCGGGACCGCGCTGGCATCTGCATAAACATCTGCGTCTCCTGCCTCTTGTCTGTCCCAACACATGGTAGGTCCTCAGTAAGTGTTTGCTACCACTAGTATCTGTAGGTACCCAGAGCAGTGCCTGGCGCACAGGTAGGGGCAGAGGTACTAGGTGCTTATTTTTAGGCCCTCAGGAACAGGTTTTGGTGGAAGAAACTTGGAAATCCTTCCTCCATCTCACTGAACACTTCTATCACAGCGGAACAGTGACAGAACTTGCCTGTGTATCCGTGTTGTGTACAGTAGGTGACGGCTTCCGAGGGCTTATCCACGGCCACGCTCTATCAACAATTTTTAAGTATCATGTCGACATCTGTGTGTTAAGATTCTGATAGAAAGATGCTGGAAGAAGCGATGTGCAGCAGGGGTCAGTGCCGACATGTGACTGAAGCGTCATGGGAGACACGGTTGAAGGCAAAACACTGCTTTTATGTTGTTACCCTCCCATCGCTCACAGCATGAACCCTACCAATATTGCGTGGGTTCCAATGCCCCAGGGTCAGAACCTTCCTAAACCTGGAGATGGTACCAGTGCCCTGGGGTCAGAACCTGTCTAGGCGTCGAGCCGGTACCAAAGGCAAGGCTGAGTGTAATCTGGAACGTGGGAGCTTCTGAAGGAAATGGAGCCTGATGCCCGGGCAGGGACTGTTGCTGGCTGCGACCTGCCTCTGAGTCACGCCCTGCCCAGTCCAGGCTTGAGGTTTGATAGCAGGCCCCAGAAGACCCCATTTGACAAGGCTGGTGTAGGGAGGTGCTCGAGAGATGCCCGTTCCCTGCCCTCCCGTGGCTGATGACAGTGAGGGACCCACTGCTTCTTTCCAAGCCATTGATTGCCATGTACCACAGGCTCGGTTTACATCTGCTGCTGAGAGCAGAGCGATCCCGGTTTGGAAGCCATGGAGGTCGTTGTCACCCACACTGACATGAGTCATGGTTCCTGAAGCTCATGACACACACCAGATAAGGTCAAATGCCCACAGAGAGGGACATTGTTGCCTCTGTTGCTTAATCCCCGTTTGCAAAGAAGCTGCGCTGTCCTTGTCCCCGGGGGCCTGGCTGGAGGGCGTGGCCCTGTCCAGCATGCCTTCACATGGACACTACTCACCTGTCTGTCCAAGACACCAGGCCTTAAAGGCCGTGCACATCCAGCCTAGAAAAGGGTTTTGGGCCTTGGGTGGGGCCGTGTGGGGAGGCCAGACACTGGCTGGGCGTGGGCGGACTGGTCAGTAGGCTGGACCCCTGAGGGCTTTGCCTTCTCTCTTCCCACTTCTTCCTCTGTGGCTCTTGGAATTCGAGGCCGGCAAGACTGCATGAGCGCTGATTGGGCCAGGAGGTAGGCGCTGTGAGAAATAAAAGTGGAGAGGGAAGGACAGGGAAGCATCTGTAAAATTTTCTGGGGGGGTGAATCAGAGCACATGGGGGCCTTTTTTGTTCACCCTTAGTTAAGACACCCGAGCCGATCGATCACGGCATCCAGGGGCCTCAGGGAAGGTGCACATGTGGATTTCCTCGCTCAGCCTTGGGTGCGAGAAAGGTCATGATGACTTTGTCTAAGTCAAAGTTACGCTTCCTACAATTGTGGGCGCTCAGTGGGGTCAGACCGGCAGCTTAGGGCAGCCGCCAGAGGTCCCGATGGGGACCCCAGGTCCTCGGGCCCTCGTGCTCACCCTGGGGTGTTCAAGTCCACGCAGCCCACTGGAGGGTGGGGTTTCCACTCCACCATGTCTGGCATCCGGCGGTGGCTTCCAGATGTGGCCTGGAGCCGTGGCGTTGGCCATCCCGGTTGCAGCGTGAGTGTGGGCACAGTCCCTGGCCCCCTGGGACCCCCTCCTCCGCTGAGTGGGAGGGCTGCTCTTCACCTCAGCTTCTGCACTTCAGGGAACAGTCCAGCGAAAGGAGTTGGCCTTGCAGGGTGAGGGTGTTGTTACCTAGAGCCCAGGCCCAGTTCTTTAGAAACACAATTCTGTGCTTTTTGGGGTTGTTCAGGGTTGGGGTGGGGTGGCAGATTTTTTTTTTCCTGGTCCTTCCATAGTATCCAATGGGAAGACAGATTCATTTAGGGATTTCTCCTCTATTCCCAGGTTAAAATCTTGTGATGGACCCTTTCAGGCTTGGTTTAGACAGCTGGCGACTGGCCATTTATGTAGTGAGTGACTGAGTGCAGGGGTCCTACTTCCTGGAAGCCTCCCCTTTGAAGCAGCTGGGTCCCCTTCAGGGGTCTGAGGGCTTGATGGGGTGGGGAGGGAGGGAGTCGCACCCCCTCTTCTCCTGACGCGCTAGGTTTCTCCTGCCGTGAGTGAGAACACGGGGCTGTGTGCGGGCCCCTCTGCTTACCGTCCTCTGGTGTGGGGCTACCCAGGGCATGTGCCCCCTCAAAACATGTTCCATGAGCCCTTGCAGGGTCCAGGTCTGCTTTTATGACTCCCAGGTAGAGGTTGCTTTGTGGTGCTCCTCCCGTGAAGAGGTTTCTCAGGAGGCCACCATGTGGTTGGAGATACTCTTGCGTGTGGAGCCTTTGGGAAGGGCTTCCTTGGAGGGAGAGCCCCTGCATGGAGGGTGGCTGCTAGATCAGGGGGTTCTGCACCACCCCTACGCTGGGCACAGGATGGTTGTAAAGAGAATTACTTTTAATCCAAAATGCATGTTTCTCACGGGTGGTTTTTCATCTCATCCACACCCCCAAGCTCAGAAGCCTCTCGCCTGTCCAGTACAGAGAAGATGAGTAGTGACTGGCCCATAGGGGCAATACTACGGTGACATTCATCATTGCCCAGCTCTCTGCCTTTCTCGCTGGAGGTGTGTCCTGGACTGGGCTAAGCCGGGCCAGGACTGGACCCGCTGGCGATGCGGGCTCAGTAAACATCCTTCAGGTGAATGAATAAAAGATGCTCCCTTCAGCTCCTGAATCCCAGGGAATTCTCTCCCTACCACCTCCCCTTTCTGCCCAGGCCCTGGAGAGCCTGCTGACCCACACAGATAGCGAATAGCTACTGTGGGTTCCTCTGGCTCTCTGTCTTCCAGAAGGACAGCTTGGTTGCAGAGTGCATTGTGACATTTTCTAAGTTGAGCAGTAAAGGTCTCTAGAAGAAGTTGTTTCCAGCAGAATCAGAGAGGAAACAAGGCTTGCCAGGCCCCGTGGCATGCAGCTCCGCTATGATTTCCCTGAGATTTCTCAGACGGCTTCTGAGGTCCCAGCTCCCTGTGGATACCCCCTCCCTCCCAGAGATGTCTCCCCAGACATTCAGCTCAGGACCTCAGGGGTGTTCAAGGAAACCCCCGAGGGGCCTCAGCTTTGGGGAAAGTTTACTCATTGCTAAGCGTTTACTGTCTGCTGAATCCATTTCTCAGGGATGAGCTGAGTGGGGGCCGAGACTGTACTGAAGAGAAAGACGAGGAATCCTGCTAATTTGCTTTTCTCTTTACTTTAATCTTCAGTTCAGCAGCCGTTAGTGTACACTGGAACTTATGAAATAGAAACTGCTAGGGACTCCTCTTGGCTCCTCTTAATAAGCTCTCCAACTGAGAAGTGTTCGGGAGAGAAGAAAGGCAGCCTGAGACAGTAGGAGCGAGGGCGTCGGATGAAACCCCAAGGGTCGTGGACAAGCGATGGCTGAGGAGGGTTCGTAGTGCGGGGAAGTGAACAGTGGAGCTTGAATCTCCAGAGGGTGTGAGAGGCCAAGGGTCGAGACATGGGTGTGTCTGAGGCTACAAGCTCTCCCAGCCCCTGACAGTCCCCTCTCTTGCTACTCCCAACTCACCAGGTAGGCCCACTGAGAGGGAATCCCACATTCCGTGGTAGAGCTTCTGTGCTCGCAAACCCGTGGGTCTAGGAGTGTCCTTCCTGGCTTTAAGAAACACCCATGGGTAGTCAGTGATCCCCGTGGGCAGGAAAGGAGACAGGCGGGTCTGTGCATTTTCTGGAGGATTCTAACTAGAGTACAGGGAAACTGCACCTCTCCGTCCTCTCCACATCTTAGCGCTCACACATGGCCTCCCTTAGCACCAGTGGGGTTCTGGGCTTCAGGGAGCGTCTGTCCCCCATGTCAGAAAGAAATCCCACTTGTGAACTTTATAAGGCTTCTCAACACAGCAATTTATAACCTTGGACAGTGCATACCCTTGAGCATGGGGAACGTTAATATTTATTCACTAGGAACCAAGTTTTGCCTTCAGAAGTGCATGCTGGGTGCCTGAAGTTCCCCTGAGCCTCAACCAGAAGCAGAGTTCCAGCCATAGGCTCTGCATGTGTCCGGCCAGACAGGCTGTCCTGAGCAGCCTGGATTCCTCCACCCACAGCCCAAGGGATTTTAAAACGTGGCCATGGAGCCTGCTGCCCACCTCTGATCCTAGTGGTGCCGGGGTTCTTGTTTGCGGAGTCAAAGAATGAACTTAGCAAACACCCCAGGTACGAGAGCCAGGGAGAGGCTTTGTTTAGAAATAAAGCGAGAGGAAAGGGCTCCTGGCTCATGGTGGGAGGGGACAAGAGAGCCCGGGTGGTGCGTTGTCTAGGGGATTTATAGGTGGTTGAGGATTTTTGGGAACTGAGGGCTTAGGGTGTGGACTTGTACCACCTGCCCTGCCCCCAAGGTGGGCTGGGTTGTTGTCTGTTTGCCAGGGCTGTTTACAGCGAAGTCATGGGTTATGCTGAGATACCCTTCTTTATCTGCAGAACACTCAAACATTCCAGGCCAAGTTGCTCCTGGCCTTTTGACCTTGAACTGACCTCACTGAAGATGTCTGTATTCCTAGTCTGGTATCTTTACCCTAGAGAATTGGTGTGACCTTGACTTTGCATAATACTTAACACAGAGTTTCCATAGGGACCTCTTTACATTGTTACCTTGCTTTGACTGTAAATATCCTGCCTTACTTTTTCCGGAGGCCCTCACCCTACTCTGACTACACCCAAGGTCCCCTTCTCACTAGGTGCAGGGGAGGTCCCTCTCCCCACATCCGTGCCAGAAGTATCAACCTGGAAGTGTTTGAGTTCAGCTGCTACCTGTTCTAGTGCTTACTTTTAAAGAGCGATAAAGCCCAGGACAGACTAGATCTGAGAAAGATGAAGAGAGAGAGAGAATACAGTAAAGGAACCCAGAGGAAAAAAGGAACACTTTTTCTAATTCACTTAGAAACAAAATCTTCCACCAAGCTTCCCCTTCTTCTGATCTCAACTCTGCCACCCCTTTGAGAGCCGTCTTAGAAGGTAATTGTCTGTCAGACTGCTGGCTCTGTAACCTTAAACCTTGTAATTATGCCCCAGGACAAATCAACATTAATTTAGCTGATATGGCATATCTTATAAATCCTGTGTTCTTCCACTAGTCTCCACTGGGTTAAGGATTTTCCAAAAAAGCACGTGCCTGGAGGGACAAGCAACTGAGGTTCTCAGCCGTCTGGAAGCTGGGAGCGAGGGCAGCGAGGTTCCTGGACTTTGCGGGAAAGGGGGTGTCTCCACTTTCATAGGTAAGGCTCAGCCATACCCATGCTGTTGGGAATTCAAGTCTTCCCCTGGGAAGCTCCAAGGCCCCGATGGGTGTCATCAGAATTTTCAGAGAAACCAGAGGGAAACCACAAATCCGCAGAGATGGGGGAGGTGGGGGTAGAAAGATTTTGTGGTTGAATCTAAAATGCAAAGGGAGGGTAAAAGCAGCCGCCAGAGGGATTTCATTAAAGAGACCACAAAATTTACCCTTAAGAAGTTCACACCCATGTGCAGACAGTGCAAGGCCCCATCTTGAGGGCAGTGAAAAAAGGCTGAGAGGCCTGAGATGTAAAATTCATGCCCTAAGCCACTGCCTGCCAGTCATACCCGAGGCTACCTGCTTACCCTGCGATGCCAGCCCTGCTGGGGCTGAACGGAGCCTGGGATGTGGTATTTTCCCAGCCAACCCTCTACTCTCTGTGTGACTTCTCAGTTTGCTAGGGTGTCTCTGTTCTTACAAGTACATCAGATAACTGCTCTTAAGGGAGCTAAAATTACACTCCCAAACAGAGTTATAAGTGCTGTTTTATTCCTAGAGATGAAAATTGCACTAGAGTAAATTCTTTATTTGACTACATTGCAATACAGTAGAAGGAAGGAGAGGACTGTGGCACAAAATAGTAATGAACTGTTTTCTCTGTCCTGAAAATTAGCGCATACTTTGATCAAAATTTGACAGGGCGCATGCTCATTTAATTTTTAAATTGCTTGGTAACTTCGAATAAAACTGCAGTAGATCTGTAAGATTGTGTGAATGGTAAACAGTGACACCTTGGGAACTACTTGTGGACTGTCTGCATGGCACGATGTAGTAGTGTCACCTCATTTATCTAGCTGGCAAATCTATATGACACCTACTACGTGAAGCAGTGTCTAGGGAGTCATGGCGGTAATAGGTGCTTAGCAACGAGAACAATTCTGAGGGTCACATCAGTTCACCATTCATCATTCATTCATTCAACAGCCCTGTATGGGGCTCCATCCCTTGCCCGAGGTTCCTGCTCACACCATGTCCCCAGTTTATTGGGGAGGAAGCCGTGAGAACAGCTGCCATGGTAAATACGCAGGTGGGACGTGAGAAGCATCAGCGACAGCTTCAAGGAAGGGCGTCTAGTTCATTCGTTATTCATGTTTGCACTTGGTAATTCATTCATCCCTGAAGACTTTGTTAAAGACCTACTGTGCCCTGGGGACGTGATAATGAGCAAAAGTAGACTCGATCCCTGCCTTCATGGAGTGTACAGTCTAGAGAGAGGGACAAATATGCATCTGAAAATCACATGAACAAATGAAAAATCACAATTCTGGCAAATGCCTGAGGGAGAGCTATTGAAACAATGCCCCAGCCAGGGACTTGGAACTCAGCACCTTGGGTACCAGTTAAATAGGAAGAGCACGGGGAAGACCATTCCAGGCCGAGGGAACAGCAAGTGCAAAGGCCCTGTGGCAGAAGGAATTTGGTGATTCTGAAGATTAGAAAGTAGGCAGTGGGGCCGGGGACAGAGAGTAAGGGAAAGCTGTGAGCTGGGCTGGAGAGATAGGTGGGGGTGAGACCATGTAGGCCTTGTAAACATGTTAGGATGTTAGAATCTATCTGAAAAGCCACAGGTGGCTGATGTGTGGTGTGAAGGATTGTTTAAGAGGTCACGTGTGAAGGGTGGACGCAGGGAAACCAGTGGGAGCCTAGGTGGGTGGTTGTGGTGGAGGAGACGGAGAGGAAACAGCTGTGAGCCATGTGTGGGGAGACGTCTTTGGTTCAGAGATGGAGGCTGAGGGGAGTTGGTAGGAGAGCTGGGCAGGGCTAGAGGTGCCGGCCAGGGAAAGGGGTGTACAGCCCTGCTGCCAGGTCAGCAGACAGCGCTCAGTGACTCCTACCAGGATCCATGCATATAACAAGGACCTTTAACGCACCGGTCACCCTTGGATATCTGTTTAATTGGTAGCTCAAGACCCTTCCTTAAAGCACTTTAATTTCCTCCATTGTATATTAGAGGATTAGTTATATTTTCTGAAGCCAGTCCAACAGGTGTGCCCACCTATAGCCTACTTATCTATTATGAACCCATACAAATTGGGTAATTGTGTGTGCAAATGGTAGTTAGGTGTCTAACTACCGATAGGTGTATGTGTGGGCCTGTAATTACCAGATTTACATTTGTAAATGCTCATTTCCTTAAACAACCTTCTTCCCACCCCCATTTCTCTGCTACCTCCCCGTCCTACAACACGCACACACCCAGGTGTGTGATGGGCCCAGGTGTATCCGTTAGGTCTGCTCCAGCGCACCGGGGGAAGTACCTTCTTCAGTGTCCATCCCTACTGCCCTTATGCGCCACCACACCGGCCCCACCAAGGAAGAGGAAACAGCAGCATCTCCTCTTCTCCCATATTGGGCGGCAGTTGTTTGCTCTGTCTGTAAGTAGAACAGTTTGGAAAGCACATGTGAGAAGTTGCTTCTCGGCTCTCAGATCAGCCTTACCTCCCCGGGGAAAGAATCACTATTCATGCGTGCAGGGGCCTTGTGCACACTAGTGCTGCAGACACTGTGACCTGGAGGACAGGTGCACACACCTGCGCCTGCTCGTCTCAAGTGCTCATGAGCGGCGCTCCTCCCGAACGTCAACGTAAACACCGAAGGGCTTAGTGTCTGACGCAAAGCTGGCTGACGGCGGGATTGCTCTTTGTATTAATGCACTGGCTTTGTGTCATTAAACCCAAGGAGGGTTCTGGTCCTAGGCCTTTTGTGGAGGATGGAAGGGACAAACCTTAGGTGAACATTAACTGCTGCCGATTTTCATGTCATCTGGGGTACAATATTAATAAAAATGATTTTTAAAAAAGGAGCTAACATGGGACAGGTAGTTTATGACCCTACAATCATATAGTCTAAAAAACCAACACATTGTCACTTTGGGAAACCATAAAGGGAATATCGAGTCCTAAAACGTATATGTGGCAGTTTCTTCCTTCTTCGTCGGTCCGCGGCATCCACAGTAAAACACCCGAGGCGTTCATTTGGTGTGGGGCGGGCAGGTTGCAGTTCACTGGCGAAACCCAGTCCTGCTGGTGCGTGTGGAGTGTTGATCAAGCGAGGCACCCTGAGGCTGGAGAAGAATTCATCTTGTGGGAAGATGGCCCTGGGGCACCCAGACCCTCAGATGATCTGCCCGAGGAGGGCCGCGTCCTCCCGGGACCCTTTGCAGGGAAGAGCCCCCGCGTGTTCTCCTTCAGCGATCGCAGAGTTTAACACCCTGTTAGTTTTTGCATCTGCGGTGATGACATGGGCCCCCAAGAGTGCACCTCTGTATTTTGCTGAGTCTCAGATGCAGTAAAGGGTCAACCTCTCTTCATTAACGTTTAGTGGGGAATTTTTCTTATTTTCATGCAAGTTAAGATTTGTTTGAAATATAAATTTTATGATGACTTGATCACCGACATCTTTGTTTTCATCGTATTTTTTAAATTCGTGAACTTTATTTTCAGAGCAGTTTTAGGCTCACAGAAAAACCGAGCAGAAAGTGCAGAGATTTGCCGTACACCCCTTGTCCCACGCACACACAATCTCCCCGACTCTGGACGTCCCAGGCCACAGTGCCGTATTTGTCACCACGTCACCCAAAGGCCATCATTTACAGTAGGGTGACTCCTGGTGCTGCACATTCTGTAGGTTTGGATAAACGTGTCATGACATGTATCCATCACTACAGTGTTGTACACGGTGATGTATAGTACAAACGATGCTACAATAGTTTCACTGCCTTAAAAATCTTCTCTGACTTATTTCATTATGTTTTTAAAAAGAACTTTTCATCCAGCAAAAAATGCCAGTCACAAAAAACATTCCTTTTATTCAGGAAGAGGGATGCTGGGTAACTCCCCCCACCCCACCCAAGAGGATTATTTTGTCGGTAGGAGAGAATTGGGACTGGCGGATTTCTTCCAAATCAGACATCCCATGACCTGTGTTCTAGGGTCCATAAAATGATAAGTTTGAAAGGAAGTGTCTGATTTGACTGCCATTTTCTGTATCAATTAGAAGCTCTAGAAGTTTGTGGTTTAGGTTTGACAGTGTCATCAAATTTGTTTCCTTCATCCCTCTTTCATTTAGAAGCTCAGTGTCGACTGTCAGTAGTCACAGAGCGGCAATTTCCAGGAAGAAAATCTGAAAGTGGTTCTGTAAAGGGCTTCCTAACCCTCCAGCCAGGTAGGAATCTTGACCTTCTTGCAAACCTGCTTCTCGCTCCCCAGCTTCTTGCCGGAACCCAGAGCTCCCGGTTGGCTCTTCCACCTCCTAGAGCCCTAAGATTAGAAACCTGAACATTTGCAGCTTTTATTATGTGTTAGAACTTGCAATTTCAGGGGTTGAATAGCAGGAACCAGGCTGACAACTGAGGTCTGACGCTTGGGTGGTAAGAGAGACTGTACCTACCCCACTCAGTGTCTAAACCCACACTTTGCAGTGTGAATGGGAGGGTTTTGCTGGAAAGAAGCACTCTCACTGGTTCGGGGTTCTCCAGCAAGCCGTGCCTCTTGTGTGTTTTGTCCAACAAAGCTACACATGATGAAATTTCGGAGAACTAAATACACACATATACACCCCCAAATGAGTATGTACCTGGGGACATCTGAGTACAGTTGGTGGATTGTATCCATGTCGGCTTCCTGGTGTGACACTGTACTCTCATTATACCAGATGTTTCCACGGGAGGCCAGCCTGTGAACGGTGTGCAGGCTGCCTGTGTATCACACTGTAAAACTGTCTGTGAATCGGCAATCATCTCAAAACAAAAAGTTAAAAAGAAAAAAACAGCTTTCAGTTTTTTGTTTTGAACAGGCATACCTCGTTTTAATTGTGCTTTGCTTTATCGTGGTTCACAGATACTGTGTTCTTTACAGATTAAAAGTTTGCGGCAAGCCTGCACTGAGCGAGTCTAATTGGTTCCATTTTTTTCCAGCAGCATTTTTTCTCTTCCTGTCTCGGTGTCACATCTTGGTAATGCTCACGCTGTGTCAAACGTTTTCAGTATTATTTTATTTGTCATGTTGGTCTGTGATCGGTGCTTATGACTTGCTGAAAGTTCAGATGATGGTTAGCATTTTTTAGCGATAAAGTATATCTAATTAAGGTATGCCCATTGCTTTTAGCCGTCATGCTATTGCACACTTCATAGACTGTGGTATAGTGTAAACGTAATTTTTATATGCACTGGGAAACCAAAAACTTCATTTGTCTCACTTTATTGAGATACTTACTTTATTGTAGTGGTCGGGATCTGAACCTGAAGTATCTCTGAGGCGTCACCATTTCCATCCGACCCCTTAGAGTTTGGTATTCTGTGCATTCTTCACTAATCTGTCTCATTTGTTTAAATGTTAATTGGCCTATGTTAATTGGGTTTCAGTGCTAGAAGCCAAACTCAACAGTAAGACCTCTTAGTGACTACATGGTATTAGAGCTTGGAGAAGGGGGTCTGAGAAGATCGTTGCCCTTACAAGAGGGTAACCTGTGTTCAGAAATGAGTGGAGATGAGAGAGAGAAAAATCCCCCAGTGGAGAGAGTAGATGACTGGCTTTCAACATGGATTTAAGAATTTACAAAATAGATCAGGTCTGGTATGTTAGAAAGTATAAACAGAAAATAGCCTGTGATTTAAAAAATTCATTCTTTACTTTTCTTTTAACTTTTCAAATAATTAAAAATTTATTGCAAGGATAGTACGGAGAGTGCCCCATGCACCCTTTACTTGGTTTCCCCCATTCCTTATATCCTTATGTAACTGTAGTATAATAACAAAACCAGGAAACTGGCATTGGTGCAGTGCACACAGACTTTTATTTTATTTGATCACATTTGTAGATTCTGTAAGACCACCTCGATTAAGACGCAGAACTGGTCATTCACCAGAAAGATCACCCTCATGCTGCCCCACTCCCAGCTGACGCCGTGCTAGCCCCTGGCAACTGCTAATCTGTACTCCCTCTCTACATTTCTGTCAATTCTGAGAATGTTAAATAAATGGAATCATGTAATAAATAACTTTTGACACTGCCTTCTTTTACTCAGTATGCTTCTCTTAAGATCCATCCACATTGTTGCACGGAGCAATTGGCTTCTCCGTTTTTATCGCTGAGTCGTACTCTGCTGTGTGGCTAGACCGCAGTCTGTTTAACATTAATCTCTTGTGGTACATTTTGGTTATTTCCAGCTTTGCGATATTACAAATAAGGCTGCTATGAACAATAGTTATATGGGATTTTGTATGGAACTAGGCTCATTTCTGTAAGATAAATTCTCCGAAGCATAATTACTGAGTCCCATGGCAAGTGTGTTTTGGTTTTTAAGAAACTATCAAACTATTTTCCAGAGTAGCTGCCCCATTTTGCATTTGGACCAGCAATGTATAGATCCAGTTTTTTTTCCACCCTGGCCAGCCTCTGATATTGTCACTGTGTGTTACGGTATTTCATTGTGGTTTTTGTTTGCATTTCCCTAATAGCTAGCGAACACCCTTTTCACTCTTTGAACACCTGTTCACCTGCTTATTTACCCTCATATCCCTTTGAGTGAAATGTCTGGTCATGTCTTCTGCCCATTTTCTAATTATTCTTCACTATTGAATTCTGAGAATTCTTTATGTATATATGTGAAATTTGAGTCTTTTGTCAGACATACCGTTTGAAAGCATTTTCTCACAGTCTGTAGCTTATCTTTTCATGTTTTTAGCAGGGTCTTCTGCAGAGCGAAATTTTTAATTTTGATGAGATCCAATTTATCAATTTCACCTTTTATGGACTGTGCTTTTGGGGTCATGTCTGAGGGCTCTTTGCCAAGGAAGGCCTACATCCTGGTGAGTTTTATGTTTTACGGTGACTCTGTGATGCATTTTGAGTTAATTTTTGCGTAAGATGGGAGGTTAAGGTCAAGATTCCTTTTTTTTTTTTTTTTTTTTTGCTCAGGGATCCTATCGCTCCAGTACTATTTATTGAAAAAAACCATTCTCCCTCCATTGAATTACTTTTACATCCTCATCAAAAATGTAAACTGTTGGGGCTACTTCTGGATTGTTCCATCACCTCTGTAATCTTGGTTTTGAGAATAAGAGAGAAGGACTCTGGGGTCCAGGTGGGGTCAGGCCTCCCACCTCCCAGCGCCGGCGGCTGCCCCAGGAACGGATGCGGGCCGCGAACTGAGAGCGGTGCTCCCGCCGCGGTCCGCTCTGCTCATGAACACGTGTGAGGGTCTCCCCGGCCCGCTCGCTCTGCCGCGCTCCCCAGACACTGCTGTTTTTAGTCTCTCTTTCCTCTCTGTCCTTGCTTACACATGTTCTCAGATTAAAGTGGGATTTTCTAAAACAGATTTTTCTATTATGGAGTAAAAACCATAAGTAAACAGAATTATCATAACAATTTAAATAGCAATAAAATACGTTTTTCTGTTTCTATTCAAAGAAGGGGAAAGGTAGCTAGAGAAGATGAAAGGAAGATCTGGATTTGTGGGCGGTAGGTATGTTGTGGGGTTTTTCCCCCCCTTTTCTTCTTCAGTAATAGGTATAGAATTTTAGTAAAGGACTTTAAGGCAAAAGGAAAAAAATAGCATATACTGTTATGGGGTTATTTTTATCTTTCATTTTTATGACAACTTATTTGTACTTAAGAGAATCTTTCCAAAGAGTTAGAAGCATCATTAAATAAAGACTGTGAAATGTGCAATATGGCTTATTTATTTAAATGTTAATTGGTCCAACGAACACTTCTAATTAGCTCTATATTTGCTTAGCAAAAAGTTTTACAAATTCCAATTGTGAAAAGCAGCTATTTTGAGCTGGTAAGCATGTTGCAGCCTCAGCTATGATTTTTCTATAGTTCTCAGCCCTTGAAGGCACAATTTAATTTTTCATGTATGCATACTAGCAACGGTAAACACTTGCGAGTGTAAAGAACCTTCTTTAATTAGCTGCACAACAATTAAAGGATTCACAAACTAAATTGAACCCTGTCTCGGTGCTTACTAGCTGAATTCTACCACCTGTCACAACAGCACTTTGTTCAATCTGTTATGCAAAATCATTATAGCAATATAGCGGAGGGGAAAAAAAAAGAGAAAACAGCAATTATTTCTTACTTTTCTCTTGAATGGGTTATTTTGGGTTATACTGATGTCAGGTTCATTGAAGCTAACCTTTTGAAATCTGTAACAGCATAATACTTCTAAGGCAGTCTCAGGACGGCTAGAAGGATATTTCATTTCACTCCTTTAAGAAGGAAGCAGCGCTCATCCGTACGGTGTGGGGGGACTCTGATCATTTGAAACAGCCTGTTCTAACTCTCACAGCCACCTTCTATCCCCCTCTCACAAGGAAACCTCGACAGACTCCTGTGTTATAAAAGCATGCAAACCTCTGTAGGCGCGAGTTTGAAGATGCAGTTCTCACACTGCCTTTTCCCAAAACGTAGTGAGTCATGGTACGTCCATGGCTCAGTCACTTCCTGTAAAACCGTGTGTATATTATTTCTAATTTTTGAAAATGAAAAAAATATTTTGAAACGTTTACAAGTTTGATTTAAACTGACCTGCCCTCCTGCAGACTGGGTTGGAGGGGAATGCCTACCCCTTTGCCATTTCCAGACACAAAGGTTTTATTGTGAGGCCCACACCCGAAGCCTGACACGGCAGGCTTCTCCTCGTAGTCGAGGAATAAATGTTTCTGTTTGGTGTGGCCATCCTCTGGCCTCTGGCAGGAATGCTGAGGGCTCCGCGGGCTCTCACGCCCAGGAAGGGAAGCAGCACCTCTGCCGATGAGCCGCGTGCCCTTTGAGACGCTCGCTCGCAGTTGCTTAGAACGGTATCGAGAACATATTGTTAGTCCCAGCCTCTGAGGCATATGCGATCTGGGCATTTCAGATGTCGGAGTGATTATAGACAAACAGCCGGGCTCATTCCGAGGGCCTACATTTTCCGGCATTGCAATGGTTTTTAGAAGTTGCCTCTTGACGTCATTTCATGAAAATGTGCAAAGAAGACAAGGCAGCTCTTTGAAAATACAAACTGTTTCCCAAAAAATGCTGAAAGAAGGAAAGTGAGAGCCAAAGGTCGAAGACCGAGCAAGAATGTGTTTCTCTGTTTGTCCTGTTTCTTAAACAGAGAGGAAACTCTCATGGTCACGGCATTTGGCCCATCAGGGCTGTCTTCGACCGGGTCCGCCGGGGAGATCTTGCAGAATACGGGTGCATCCCTAGTTCTTGCTGCTGAAAACAAAACTCTTGGGCAGCTCCAGGGTTAGCACATGTCATTTCAACGGAGTTGTCGTCCACCTTATTGAAGTTTACGAAATGCCTAACGCAAAGTTGCAGCCCCAGAAGGAAGTCCACTTGCTTCTGCAAGCCCCATCTGCCGCTCAACTTGGCTGTACTGCTGATGGCCAGAGTCCCTGGTTCTGGGTCCAGCTGCTCTATGACTGACCCTGGCTCATGGTGCCTTCCTGCCCTGGGCCCCTGATGGGTGCCTGCTGGTGCCTCCAGGGACCGGATGGTCACACAGCACGTTCTCAGTGAATATCTGCTAATTATTGTAAATGGAATCTCCACTTGACTGAAGAACTTATGGGAACTTAGGGTGAATTCAGACATCTTAATCCTTTCAGCCTTTCCCTCCACTGGCCCAGGGTTCCTTTTTTTTTTTTTCCTGCTGTTCATCTAAAATCTCCTTACCACAATGTGCTGTTTGTTCTTCCACACATTCCTGACTGCTAGTCCTGCAAAGAAAAAAATGACACGTGGAGTGGCCTTCAGACCAGTGTTGCCTTACAAACGGCCTACTTCTCATGGGCATGGGCTGGCATCTGGGCCCACAGGAGGCTGCCCTGTCCTCCAGGGGCTTACAGTCTGCTTGGGAAGTCCAGACTCCCTCAGGAAATGTGGAGTCAAGCCCAGGTATAGATTCCAGCCTCTGGTTTCCTCTATTTTAATGTTTCTGAGACTGGCAGCCCCCTCAGCTGCAGGGCTGCCTGAGTAGATGAACGGCGTGCGAAAGCAGTTTCTGCAATACCAGTCATCACATAGGCGCCTGTGGGCAAGGTATTTAATGGCTCCATGCCTGTTTCCTCAATTATTAAGTGGGTATGACAGCAGTAAAGTTGTCCGATAAAGTTGTAAGGCTTAAGTGAGGGCGCACAGAACAGCATTAAGCGCGCACAAAGTGTTGGTTATTCCTGCGGCTGCCCCCGTAACGCTCATGCTCCCTGGCTGCTCCCCGAGCCGGGAGTCTGCCTAGCATGTGACTGAAAGGAGCCCCAGGAATCCACATCCCAGCTCTTGACTTCAGGCTGGATAGGCCAGTGAGCCCGCGGACCAGGGCTTTCTGGAAAGCTCCTTGAAGGGCACTGAGCCGTTCAA
Organism: Phataginus tricuspis; assembly: GCA_029783875.1. Classification (NCBI taxonomy): domain Eukaryota; kingdom Metazoa; phylum Chordata; class Mammalia; order Pholidota; family Manidae; genus Phataginus; species Phataginus tricuspis. The sequence goes on from JAQQAC010019400.1 coordinate 1,123,927, forward strand.
GACTGTGCTTCTCTCTCGGGTCTCTGGCGAGCCTTCCCTTTGGTATCTGTCATGGGCCCAGTGTTCTGGTCTAGAAGGCAGATTTTTCTATCACTATCTTTCTATCCATCCATCCATCTCTGGTATCTAGAAAGTGTCTGGCATAGAGTAATTGCTCATGAAATATTCGTTGAATGGATGAATGAATGAGTAACATGAAAGTCAGAGGTTTTGAAATTGGAAAGTTTATTTCCTGTCAACGGCCCACGACAGGACTACCTATGAGATTCAAGTGATCCCTGCTGACATAACTTTTATACCTCGTTCTGCTGAAAGGTATCTCAGGCCTCCTAATCTTGCAGAGCTCTCTTTTCTAATGTACTTACCCTGGGAGGCATCCTTCCTAACTCTCCTTCCAAATACCTGGTCTCCCACCTCCATGTCCCCCTTCCCTGGCGGAGACGAGGAAGAGAAGGGCCATCTAGTTGCACTTTATTTGTAAATGATGCTTCGATGAACATCATTTTAGTTAAATTTTGGTACGCATTCTGAATTATTTCCTTGCTTTAATGCCTAGATGTGGAATTTCCAGGTTAAAGGCAATGCACATTTAAAGAGTTGTGTTGCCAAATTGCTCTTTCAGGCATGTTATGTCAAATTATTACCCTCCACTCCCAACACACACAAATTCTAACAGCGCCCTTTTCCTTATATTCTGACAATACTGAGTATTTTTAACAGAGTAATATCAATTTGGTGTGGAAAGTGTCTCATTTTACTTTTCATTTCTTGACCTTGATATATATGTGTATCTATATTTTATGTAGTTATCAATCTATCTATATATACATCTCTCTCTCTGTAGATCTTTAGTGGAACGTCTATAGCTCCTCTTTGGTGAATTACCTGTTTATGCCCTCTGTGTGCTTTCCTTCTGGGTATTTGAAGTTTTCTTTGCAACTGTAGGGTCTCTTCAGACATCAAAGATATTAACTCTTTGTCTTTTAACATATCTGGTAATTGTTCCTTCCAAGTTTTTCACTTGCCTTTTAATTTTGTACATGCGTTTTTTTAATGAGATAAAGGGATTTAAGTGATCAAATCTTTTAATCTGTTCCTTTGCTGTCTATGGTGTCATGCTTTGAAAATAATTTCTTACCCCATTATATGCTCCTAACTCACCTTCTTAAGTATTTAGTCTTATTTTAAAATGTAAATCTTTAATCCATCCAGTATTTATTTTGATGTATATTATTAGAGCAAAGTTTTATCTACATACATTATACACATATATAATATTCATGACTTGCTATTATGAATGAGACTTAAAATTGTAAAATTTCCAAGTGATCTATAGAAAATTTATTTTTTATATAAATGAAACAAGTTTTAAAAATCACATGAGAGAAATACAGAATCAAAAACCAAAAAGCCTTGTTTAAATCCTCTACCTTCATCCCTAATCCTCTCCATTCCCCAAGGGTAGTGACTACCATTGATTGGTATATTTCTGTCTGTATATAAATAAATACATACAGATATAAAAGACTCCTGTTCTTTTTAGCAGTGTGAGAAAGTCCTATATGTACTGATTTACCACTAGCATGTCTGCACTTAAGAATATAGAGATCTACTTAATTCTCTTAAATCACAACAGTATTCCATAATATGGATACATCATAACTTAATTAGCTATTTGTAACATGAATACATCATAACTTACTTAGCTATTTCCCAACTGATCAATGATTATATAATTTCCATTTTTTCTCCAATTAGAAAAATACTGCAATAAACATTTTGGAACATACATGCAGGAGTATTTCTATAATACAGATACCCACAGGTGGCATGGTCAGGTTGGAGGATATGCATATTTAAAATTTTCATGGCTATTGCTGAATTCCTTTTTAAAAAAGGGGTATCTTTCTTATTTCTTTAGATAGTGTATGAGAGTGGTCAATCTCTCACACCTTTGCCAAAAATGTGTAAATAGAGTTCTAGTCTTTGGCAATCTGATGCACCAAAAATATTTTAACTTTAATTTCTTAGCATTTGTGTAAAAATAAACATTCCATTATAGGACTTCCTCTTTAAATATCCTCTTTATATTTTTGCACATTTTATCATATTATTCTTTCTTCACCCTAATAATATCAGGGACCTCTTTATATATAAATGTCCCTTTGTATGTATGTGTATGGTGGAAAAATTTTGTAAATGTATGCTATATTTTGATAAAAGGCATTTGAGTCTCCTTTACTAAATATTATGAAAAAATTTTATCCAAAAATTTTATCAGTGATTGCTTAGTTTCAAAAATATTTTTCTGTGAAGTATTTTGTATGAAATAATTTTGTAAATGGTTACCCATTGTCCCAACACGTTTACAGCTCATTTTATTCTTTCACTACACATCTGAATCACCACCTTTTTCAAAACCATGTGTCTCTTTTGAGGTTATCTCTCTCTGGTCCATTGACTTATTTATCTGCTCCTGTATGTACCACACTATTTCAATCACTATCTTTTTACTATATTTTCATTTAACAATGTGCATGTCCTTTCTTTATTCTTCTTAAAATTTACTCGGCAAATATCACATTCTTTTTCATATGAATTTTAGATATCATTTGCTAAATTTGATAGATGATCCCATTGGCAATTTGACTTGGATTTATAGATTAATGTAATAAAAATTTACCTATTTACAATATCATTTTACATCTATGAACATGGTATATCTCTTCATTTATCCAGGTCTTATTTAACGCCCTCCCATAAAATTTTATGTTTTGCTTCATATAGGGCTTGTCCATGTCTTACAATTATTTCTAGATGTTTAAAATTTCCTCTGATAATTTATACTTGCTTTTCAGTGTATGAGAAAATAATTGCTTTTAGTATACCGGTCTTATCGTTGACATCTTATTGCACAGTTATCAGTACTGAGGGTTTTATAGTTTATTCTTTAGATATTTTTATGTAGTCATTTTCAGCTGCTAACAGTGACAGTTGTTCTCCGTCAATAATTGTATCTCACATTTTCTTTTTCCTTTTTAAAAATCACATTGTTTGCATGGACTAAGACTTCAGAGTGTCTTGCTGCTGGCTTTAGCAGGAATGCTTCCAATATCTGCCATCAAACATAATGGGTAATGTAGGCCATTTCTCTTTTTTATAAGTTAGGAAGGAATGTTGAGTTTTACCAAATGCTGTTGGGACATTGTTGATATAACAGGGCTGTTCTCCTGTAAGATATTAATCTGGGGAATCGGTAGGTCTTGTTGAATGGTTCTTGACTTGTTGGAGTAAACTTTGGTGGCTCCTTGATGAATTATTATGATACTGTATCGCAATGTTCATTTCACTGATCTTCTATTTAGGATGTTTACATCGCTGTCTATGAATGAGATGCCCTATCGCTTCTATAGCTCGTAACAGTATTTCTTTTTCCTCTTCTGCTTCCTCCTCCTCCTCCTGCTACCCAGCGCTCAGGTGAGTCAGGGGGCTCACTCCTGTCTGTTCTCTTCTTTCTCTTCTTCCTCTTTTTTCACTGTGCTGCACTTGGTAGCACTACCCATCCCAGAGAGAGAAATAGGGAGTTTTCTGTTTTTCTGTGCTCTGGGACACTTTATGAACACAGAGATAATCTGTCCCTTTGAAGGATCTAGTAGACTATGAGCATAAAACTGAGTAGGTCTTCTTTTTCCCTTAATATAACCACTCATTACCTTTTAAATTTCTTCTATGGTTATTATTTTATTCAGATATTTAACTTCTCATTGAGTCCTAGCTGATCATTTTTTCCAGATAATTTTTCATTTTAATACAGATTTGCCAATTTAATGGTATGAAGTTGCTCTGTATTCTCTTATAAATTGTAAGTTTCCTTTATGTCTCAATTTATTTCCCCTTCCTCAATCCTGGTGTTGTTTACTTGTATTTTCTTTCTTTTTTCTTATCTTTATTGCCAAGTGTATTCCCTTAGTCTTTCCAAAGAACCAGCTTTAGTGAGTCTCTCTGCCCCCAATAGGGCAGGGGTTGGGGGAAGGGGGTGTTTTATTTAATTAGTTTCTGCTGTTATTTTTATTCCTTCCTTCCTTCTTTCTTTGGGTTTATTTTTACTTTTTTCCCTCAACTTCTGGAATTGAAGGCATCTTTCATTTGTTTTCAATCCTTGCTTTCTGTTCATTACATTTAAGGTTGTGATATTTCTTTTGAGAACCACTTTAGCCACGCCCTGGATTTTTTTTTTGTTGTTATCACTTTGTTTCTACTTTGAATTTGAAATGTAGTTACTGTGATTTCCATGTTTTGGAAACTTATTGAGGTATTTTTGTATGTGTGGTCTAATAGATGTAAAATTTCTGAAATGTTGCATGGATGGGTGTAAAGATTTTATATTTTTGTTGGGTATGGAGCTCTCTCACTGTATTCTTATTTTGTGATTTATTTTTAAAAAAATGCTTTTCCTGTGAATATTTGAGGGAGGATGTGGTAACATTTCCCTCGATGGATTTGTTAGTTTTGCATTATGTCAGCCCAATTTTCACATCACACATTTTAAAAGTTTGTTAAGTGCATAGAAGCTTGTGAATATGACTTTCCTGAAGTTTTTTGACAGACAGTACCCATTTTGACATAAAAATCCCCTTTATATACTTAATAATTTTGCCTTAAATTATATTTTCTCTGATAATAATATTGTAATACCTACTTTTATTTTGTTAATATTGTTTCATATATGTTTTTCTATTCCTGTGTTTTCAACCTTAATGTGTAAATTGGTTCTCATGTAAAGAGTATTATATTGGGGGATTATGGACATATATTTAACCTAATCCAATATCTTATATTCTTTCTCTTTTATTCATGATTTTAACCCATGAACACTTATTAAGTTTACACACATGATTGGTTTTATTCCTGCCATCTTATTTATGTTGTCTTTTTACCATTTTATATCAAGCTGTATTTATTCTTTCTCTCTTTGATTGTATAGATCACATTTTCCGTGTTACACTTTCTTTCCTTTTCTAATTCAGAAATTATATACCTGAAATATATAGTGGCAATATTTAATCTCTAACATGTACTTTTAAACGTGTGTGTGTGTGTGTGTGTGTGTGCGCACGTATACATTCAGCATCTGTATCTTCCCTTCAACAAGACCAGCATCTTGGCTTGCTTTTTACTTTATCTTATCTGTCACCTCACCCCAGTCCCACCCCCTTCCCTTCCTTTCACGTTAAAATTTTCAGTGATTCTAATTCAAGATTTTTTCTTAACATTATGAGACTATACATTGCTTAAACTTGAATATAAATTTTAACTGACATTTGGTTCACCCCTATTTTAAAATTTTGTTTCCTCTGTTTTAGTAATTCATTCAGGGAAAGTCTGAGTCCTTTCATGTCTGAAAACCTGTTCTTTTGTTTTGCACTTGGTGCTATGTATTCAAGTCCAGGTTCAAAATAACCTTTCCCAGCCGTTTGACAATATTCCTAGATTGTTCTGAGGTGTCCAGTGTTGTCGATGAGAAGTCTGATGACAAGTCAGTTCTCATTCCTATGTAGGTAAGCTGTTTTCTTTTTGTTCTTCTCGTTTCTTTTCTTTTTCTTCTTTCTGTCTTTTTTTTTTAACAATTTTTTTGCCTTTCACTTGGAGAATGGGAATTTCTTTTCATTGTGACATATGCAAATCCTTTTTTGCTAGAAAATTTCCCAGTACCTGAGGAATTCTTTCAAACAACTATTTTTATTTTTTTTCAGCCTACAGACACTTTCTTTTTCCTACTGCCATCATCGTCATTATTTTTTAACCCTTGCTTTGTCTTCTTTCTAGAACTTCTGCTAGACGGACATTAGACCTTCTGGATTATAACTCTATGTCTCTTAATTTTTCTCCTTCACTTTCCATTATCATTATTATTTTTTTCGGTGCTACTGTCAATGTTATTTTCCATGTTAGAAATATGGCCTGAGCTATGTGTATTCCATTTTACAGAACTTCATTGATTTTTTAAAAAAGTGTATGTGTCAAAATTTGAATCTCCAACACCTTTCTTTTTCTTTCTTCTCCAATTGCTCTATTTCCAAGTGGTCATTTTTCTCTTAGTGGGTGCAATATTCTCTTTATTCTTTCTAATGATAGTAGTTAGAATTTTTAATTAAATTGCTCCTGTTGTCTAAATTACTTCTGCTTCTTTGGAGTTCACCTTGATTCTTTTTTAGTTTGTTTTTAGCTTTCCTAATATGTCTAGTGAGCTTTTTGGTCACTTACATTTCTGAGTAAAGGACTAACCGGCTCAGTGAGGTGGCTGGCAGATACTTACGCCATGGTTCTGTGGGTCTGTGATGGGACAGGCTGCCCCGTGGGATGGGAGGGATGCTTGAGGTTCCTCATTGACCGAGGAGAGCTCCAGCCCTGTCAGACTCCCTTCAGGATGCGCACGGCGGGGGAGGCAGGCAGGAGGGAGGGCTGGCTGGGACTTGCCTGCTTTCCTCCCTACCCCGTCCCCACCCCAATGGTCAGTGAGCAGGCCTTCACTCTGCAGTGAGAGACTAAGCATCCCTGCCTTCTCACAAAGCTCCCTTTCCTTGTTGTTTTCCCCTTTGTCGGAAATGACTGGAAGCTTTTCTCTGCTTCTTTTCAGGCCTCTGTCCTCACTCTAGGACACTATTCAGGTCAGGAGCTTCGTGCCCTGAAGGGGGGATATTTGGGTGTATGGCTTTGGGAAGGAAGTTCTGTTCTACCACTGGGTTTTCATACTGAGTCCTGAGTTTCTCTGCATCAGCTCATTTCTTTCAGGTTGCTTCCCCTGAGTGTGTTTGAGGCAGTGTTTTTAGTCTACTGCTATTAATCTGATCTCATCTATTTTCCATCTTCTGGGAATTTTCCAAAAATTTCTGGCATGCTGATGACCCCCTTTCTTGTTTTTTAATGCTATTATAGAATTATCATATATGAAAGAAGTAGCTTTATGCCATATTTAGGGTTTGGGGGGGAGCAGAGGAGAATAGATGTGCCCAGTTGCTACCTTGACATAATCCGCAGCTGATTCTATTTAAATTTTGATCCTCTAACTTTTAATACTGAGTTTTCTAAATGGGCAGGCATATCCTTGGAAAGTAATGATAATTTTTTGTTATTTCCATTATTTATAGTTCTTTTTTGATTTCCTTTGCCAGTTGCATTGGAGAACTTCCATAACTGTATTTAAGAATCGTGGTGACAGGGCATCTTTACATCTTTAGTTTGTTTTTAATTTTAATGAAAATTCCTCTCGTGTTTTACTTAGTTACCCATAGGGCCCAGTTGGGATTATTTTGGCATAGCTATTATTTTGACATCTATCAAAATGATCTTGTGGATTTTGTTGTTTGGCCTATTATAATAGATTTTTCAGTATTGTGCCGTCCTTTCTGATGTCTGCGAAACATTTTCGGGGGGTTGGCTAGGTGACCCTTTCTGCAGTGAAGTAGCCATCCCGTTCCTACTCGCTGTGTAGTTTCTCCACCTCCCCGGAGAAGGCAGCCGTTCCGAGGTGGTGCGCCTTCATTTATTCACGCTGTGCTATGCGTGGAGCATGCATGGGAGGAAGTTAACTTAATGTCCTCTTTTCCATTGACTGTAAATGGTAGACCCTTAGTAAATAATTGTTGAAACTTAATGGAATTGTTTATTTAGTTTTCCGGGGTTTGTTGTAAAAACCTTAAATATCCCAGAAGGGACAATACATTCAGCTTGTGTCCACTTCTTCTGAGAAAGCGTCTTTATTCATTCACTTCAATTATATTTTGGAACATCTGCTGTGTACTAGGCATTGTGCCTAGGGACGGGCAAAGATGGGACACAGGTGGTTCTTCCAAAGTGGGGTGTGGTGTGGGGTTGGGGAGGCTCCTGCAACCATGGACCGGCTGGGAAGGTGCGTGTGTCCTTCATGCCACCATCTCAAAGCCCTGCTTCTGGGAATCGCATTTTAATCAACATTGTGTAATTAAAACACTTTCATCATTGTGAAGCTTTTTATTATTTTAAAATCTCATTTATTTAATTCCAATCCAAACTATATATATGGCCAGTTGTCCAAAACCTTTTTTGAAAGTGTTGAAGATGTATCCCTACCAAATGGAGGTGCGTTTTCTTTCATGTTAGCTTTCTTTTCAAAAATAACTTCTATATTTTTCCGGTTAGAGAAAATGATGCGTGCCCATGAAGTAATCTGGAAAATACACAATAATGTTCAGAAGACATTTAATCCCACCCCCTTCAGAGATAATAGTTTAACATTCTTTTATACTTCCTTTCATTATTTTCTACACACATATATTTTACTTTTTCTGAATTAGAATCAGTCTGTAATCACAGTTTTGTTTCACTTAAAATTATATCCTGAGCATTTCCCGACCTTTGAAATATCTTTTGAGACCTGTGATTTTAATGCATAGTATCTGTAACAGCATTTGTATAACCATTTCCATACCCTTGGACATTTAGGTCAACTCTGTCTTTTGTTACTATAAGTAGCATTCCAGCACACTTTTGTCTTCACATCTGATACCATTCTAGGTTTGTTTTAGGAGTAGAAATCTGAGTCATCTGTTATTAATATTTTTTGAGATTTTTAAATATATAATGCTAAACTGCTTTCAGAAAAATAGTACCAATTTATACCCCTTCCAACACTACGTACAAGAATGCCCCTTATGTGTTAGCAGCAGCAGATGTTGTCATTAAAACACACACACACCTATGTACACAAACCCAGGTGTGTGTGTGTGTGTGTGTGTTGTGTGTATGGCCTATTTTTATTTTTTTATCATGATGGGCATAATCCCTCAGGCACAGTGGCGTTAAAATGAAACTTGAAAAGGAAGTGTGAGTCCCTCGACCCCCTGCCCTTTCCCCAGGGCGGCCTGTGTGTGCTTCGGATTTTGCCTGTGGGACAGTCATTCGGGGCGTGTGTGAGGAAGGCTGTGTGTAAATATCATAGAGGCTTTTTTTTTTATAATTTATTTTGGTATCATTAATCTACAATTACACGTGCAATATTATGGTGATTAAACTACCCCCTTCATCAGGTCCCCCCACCAACCCCATTACAGTCACTGTCCATCAGCATAGTGAGATGCTATAGAGTCACTACTTGTCTTCTCTGAGTTGTACAGCCCTCCCCATGCCCCCCCTACCTTACGTCTGCTAATCATAATGCCCCTTTTACCCCCTTGTCCCTCCCTTCCCACCCATCCTCCCCAGTCCCTTTCCCTTTGGTAGCTATTAGTTGTATGGCCTATTTTATAGGTGACAAATGTTCTTTGCTACTTTAAATCAGATTCCACCCAAGACAGGTAACATAAAGGACACTTGAGCAGTGAATACAGTGAGAGCTGGTTCTATAAATGAACTACCAGCATGAGGAACGGGCGGGAGGAGGGTAGGGGCATCCTGGAGAAGGCAAGGGTTGGACCAGGTCTACAAAGAGGCCGCGTGTTTACTTTCCTAATGTGCTCACATCTGGGGAGGCCTCTGTGTGAGGCCCGCTCACTGCAGCTCGCCCCATCCAAGCAGGACTCTCAACATGTCCTCTGCTCCTCAGTGTCCCTACTAGGCACGGAGAAGCCATCAGCCGCCCGGAGAGCTCAGCGAAGAGGAAAGGAAGTGGAGCAGAGAGAGAGGGACCGAGCTCCCCCCTGGTGTTCTTCTGGGGGCTACGGCAGAGGCCAGACCGTGTTGCAGGCCCCAACATGACTCATGGCCTGGTGCTTGCAGGAGCTGGGCAGGAAGGGTGCCAGGCAACTGCGGGGCTCAGCCTGCACAGGACACTTCCATGGATGTCACGGGGAGCTGCCTGTGAGTGGCTGAGAACAGAATCTAACTTAATGCTTTTAACAAGTTAATGTTTGTGCTCATGGGCTCTGTGCACATTCAAGAATTAATTAAATCCTTTAAGGAAGTCATTTATGTCTGAGACCAAAGAAGACACTCAGGGCCCAAAACGCCCCCTAAAGAAGAAGGCCCAGTCACAGCTTGCACGCCTTGGCAGGCCCCGCAAGACTGACTTTCCTCTCTTGGACCCATGGTGTGCTCAGATATCTTTAACCCGTTCTTCCCATAAGGCTCCTGGGGAGGCATATTAAACTTGAGTTATTTTCAATTTCATCTAAGGTGTCTCTATCCAGTGCAGTTTCTTCAAAGTCTGCAGTGTGGGATTCGAAATCTCTCAGCATCATCAAAGTCTTAGGAAAATATATTACTAGGCAGTGGGGCTGCTCCTGTGTGTTAATCACAACAAGCCCCGCCGCCGCGCAGATAATCTCCGGCGTCAGAGGCATCGGCTCAAGCAGTAACAGGAGAAACAAAGTCTCTTTTAAAAAACATCCTAAATTCTCTTCTGCACCCTTTGAGGAAAGAGGGTGGTTCATTGTGAAGCTAAATCCCTTCTATTTAGTTTTCTTATAAAGATTTTATGGCTGTTTGAAATGTTCCTCTCTTGAAAGAGAAAAACAAGGTAGATTTTCAGGATCCAGTCTCAGAACTTCTTTGCTGTTTTCAGAGTCTTTGTCTTTCAGAGAAAAGTCTGTGGCTGACTCAGTGGGGCCCAGTTCTGAGCGCAAGGAGAACTGAACCAGGCTTCGTACAAACGTGGTGATTATATGCATTTGTTTTTTGGTTTATATCACCGTTTTTCCTTCACTTGCAACTGAAGGTGGTGATTTATAACAGACAGGACACTTGTTTCCTGTGACCTTAAAGGGACACAGGGCTCTCTTGTCAGCTATCCCACGGGTGATGAGATCCCGAGGGGAGGACAGTGGAGGCCGCCTGCTGAGCCAGCCTCAGGGGCTCAGCGGAGCAAGGCACCTGGTCTTCACTGGAAACTGGAACAGGCCCCTGACCCTGACAGCACCCCATGGGCTTTGGAGGGAATAGGGTCAGCGACAGGTGGCGGGGGTTGGGGAGCCCCAAGAGGCAGAGAAGGGAGTCAGTTTACTTTCAAATTAAGTTTTTTCTTTAATGGGGAGTAAAGGTCAACTAATTCCCATTTATTCAGAACTTCTAAGGATGTCTTTATCCACTCTGATCTGAAGGCTCTCCCTGGCTGAAGGAGGGGCCGCCCTGACACTGGGTGTCCACAGCAGCTTCAGGAGGTTACAGGGACCCCCACATAAAACAACTGAGGTCACAGGGTGAGCGACGAACCCCCCAGTCATACTCCCCTAGCCCCCCACCCCAGGGGGATCCCCGCTGGCTCCCAGGATGTCTTTAACACCCTCTCTACCTCTGTGAACCTCCCTGTATAAGAGCAGGCAGGCCTTGGGCCAGAGTCTGCTGCAGGCTGCAGTATTCAGCCAGAATTTAATAACATTGTTCTCGTTTTATTTATTTTAATAATTACCTTTAATTTAGAGCAAGTGATACAAATTTCCATTTAGGGTAATGATATAGTTTCCTTTTAAATGCATTAAAGTAAAAAATAGTGAATTAATTAAAAAAATATTAGCAGGGGTACAAAAACGTGGAAAAGACGTGAAGGTAGTTTATTGCAGTACAGCTTCATGGCAAAAAGCGTCGGGGAGGTGACCTGTGGGTGCTTGCAGTTGGGAACACTGGTCTCTAAGGCCCCTTTAAACTATTTTTATTCTATTTATTTCTGAAATAGATGAGGGGATCCTGGGCTATTGGAGAGTTTAGGATTTTAGGAAGCAGAACTTTGCAGAAACCCCCCCGAAGACGGGCCACATTGACCCTGGAGGTTTAAAACGGATTCAAGTTTTAGGAAAGTATGCCAGAAATATCTCCCAGTAGAGCCGCCTCTCTCCTCAGTGGGACCACTAGTTTTCCTAGAAAGAACTTAAGGGCCCTGTGGTATGAAGAGGAGTTGGCCAGATAGATGCTAAGTGATATTATGATGGATTCTGATTGTTTTTTCTTCACCCTTCTCTGAATTCTCTGATACCTTTTTGCAAGAGTATATTCTTTGGGAGCCCTTTCTCTGCTTTCTCCTGCTCTGTTTTGGTATCAGGAACAGAGATTCTGTTCCTTTCTATCAGAGCTCTGTCTGGGTTTATCTCCGCAGTTTTCATAGTAAAAATACTCATCCACTGCATCCATCCATGCATACATCTGTCCATCCATCCCATCCACTCATTCATCCACCCATCCATCCCATCCACTCATTCATCTACCCATCCATCCATCCATGCATCCATCCATCCATCCATCCATCTACCCATCCACTTAATACTTATTAAGAATATTCTGTGTATTTCACAATAAAAAATTTAAACAAAAAAGTCTGTTGGGTATCCCCAGTGCTCAGGATATGCATGGCATTAGGGACATGACAGTTCAGCACGTTGTCGCTACCGTTGCAGAATGTGTGGCTAATGAGGGAGGTAGAAGCTCAGCCAGTAGCTTTTCTGTGCCAGGTTAAGTGAATGAATGAGTGGAACCATAAACCCCTTCTCTCTGTTGCTGCTGGGACTGGGGCCTGCGGAGTAGAGGGATGCTTGGGGTGAACAAGCAGTTTTGTAGATCAGAGGTTACACATGCCGGTCCCTGGCCAGCTGGGTTTCTGGAGTGAGATGACAGGCGCTGCAGAACCTGCTCTATCTGTCCCCAGCCACGGAGGGCCTGCCCAGCCTGTGCGAAGGGCATGCAAGGGCAGGGCTCCCTCCCAGGAGCTGCAGCAGCAGCACGGCTGGCAGCCACAGCAGCTGTGGCAGGGCACAGGGCAGGGGAGTGGTCGTGCAAAGGGTGGCAGGGAGGTGGGGACAGGCGGGCGGGCAGACAAGCAGTAACATGGCCAGGATTCCATGGGAGGCCAGGCGCGGGTGGTCTCAGGCTCCCTGCCAGTGTAAGTGTGGCCTCTGGAAGAAGAGACACAGGGCAAGTTTCCTAGGGCCCGGGTGACAGATTTTCCACCTGGTCCTGTGTGCTTTGTGGGGCCTGGGTTGCCTCCTTACTTGCTGTGAGTACACCAGGGGTGGGGGAGATTTGCCCTTGGAGGCCACCCTGAGCCTTAGCTAATGCCAGCCCAGGGACACTTTGTCTTTGGGCTACAAGGATGGTTGGAGACAAGGCCTGGCTGCAGCTCATTTTCTTTCTCCCTTTAGGAGTCTGCCTGCTCCAGGGTACCCTGTTTCTGGCCCCAAGGGTCAAGTTGCCCTGACACTCATGGACATGCCCTGTACAGCAGGCTGTCGGGGGGCCTGCACTAGGAGCAGAGGACTGGGGTGGAGCCTGGTCCCTCTGGGGTCCTCTGTACGGTGAGGAGGAGGCCAGGAATCCCTCCAGTGCAGGGTGGACAGAGGGAGGAAGGGGAATGGTGAACGAGGAAGTGCTGCATAACCATTAAACCCAAGTGACACCCAGCACTCTGGGGTTTCCCATTCCTTTTCAGCCAGTGGACATATGTGTTGAGCACAGGCAACGCAATCAGCTGAGCATCCAGAGGTCTGAGGATGGGCAATAGAGGGTCAGTGGGGCCTGCGGACATTGTGGGGCATTCCTGGGAAGGTAACACTTACCTGTTGATCTAAAGGAGACGTTACCCAAAGTGGGATGGTGACTGATACAGGAGGAACAGCACGTGCAAAGGCCCTCTGCTCAGAAGCAGCCTATTAAATCTATACAAACTTTCTGAAGTCTTCTGGACTGTCATGACTAAATTTATATCACATCAGTCTTCCTTGCAGCAAATAAGAAAAGCCCTATGTGAAAGACTCACGGTAGAATTCCAGGTCCCTCGGGTGGGGTGAGAAATGCATTCTCTGGGCCCGTTGTGGAGTGTTTGCTCTGTGTCCAGGGCACATAGGAGAGGGCTCAGCCTTCCTCTTGCACTTCACACTAGACAGTTCCAGCGGAACCCAGGCCAGGGAGGGGTGCACATGGGGTACACCGGGGTGTACACAGAGACCTCCGGGTGTGGCTGGCCTAGATTTGAATGAACTCAGTAGAAGAGAGCAAAGATGGGAGTGAGTTGGTGCGATCCTGGGATGGGCAGAGGCTGGACAAACTGAGTAGAAGCTGAGAGGCACCGGGGTGTCTGGAAGGGAGAATGGAGTCTTTTATCAGCCCTTGGTTTCAAGTGACAGGAAATTCAACCCAAACCAGCTTAAAGCACCAGGAGATTGTATTGGCTCAATGAATTACCTAGTATGTAAATGGCTCAGCTTCAGGTGCGGTTTGATCCAGAAGCTCAAATTATGAACAGCAGACCTCCCTCTTCTGCCTCTTAGGCACTGGCCTTGCTCCAGGGTGCTATTCCCCTACTCCCACCCCCAAGCAGCTTCAGAATCTTGGTAGCAAAATGGCCGCTGGAGCTCCAGACAGAAGTGGAGAGTATCTGAAGCATGTGTAGCTCACTGACAAGCCCTAACTCTCACTCTCCGGGGCTTGAATTAGGTCACTTGCTGAGCTTGCTGAATTTATCACCAATGCCAGAGTTCAAATTAATTTCACAATTAGGGTCTGGGGGTTGGCTACACCCCACCCAAGCCCCAGGGCTGAGAAGAAAAGGGGTGTTCCCCGAGGCAGGGCCTGTGGTGGGTATGGTAGTGGGAACTCTCTGGTCAGGCTTCTGCAACGGGGGAGGAGTCTGGACCTGGTTAGCTTTGCTACCTGTGGAGAGAGCAGGAAACCACCTCATGAATTTGCACGTAGTCCCAGACCCTACTAAATTCCCAAGTGAGCACAGATTCGTGTTTTCAGGGAGCCCCTTCCCAGGCAGGGGGTTGGCTTCCCTCCCAGCAGAGCTGTGGTGGATGGGGCTGGTGACATGCCCCAGCTGGGGGTGGCCGTGGTGCCTCCCCAGAAGTGAGCTACATCGGCAGGATCTTTGTAACATGCAAGGGAGCTACAAACAGGGGAGGCTTGGCTCTCCCAGGCCTGTGTCATGAAAAGCTTGAGTTACACAATGCTCTGGCTATTAAAACCTGCTACTGACCAGTGGCAATAAAATATCTGCTGTTTATGAGTAATTAGCCACTCCTGGAAAGGAGCTCTATTCCTTTAAATTTATGGGGTGCCCTGATTTATGCATTTCATGGGGGGCATGTCATGTTACATCACATCAACCTGATGTAATTTGATGCAAATCAGACACATGGCTGAGCGAGTGGAAACATTCTCTCCTGCCTCCTGAAGTGTATTTCTAAATGGGGGCATCTTTGACCCGTATGCCTTCTTTGCTCTTCTTACTTGCTTTCTCAGGAAGGACGTCGGGGGTCTTTATCCCGCCCTTCTTCAGTCCTGGGGGCGCTGGCTGGGCCTCTGCAGGGGCTCCCTCGGAGGAGTTCACCTCCCTGCGGGCGGCAGGGACGCCCGTATCCGCAGCTAGTTCATGAGCTTCTCTCCACGGGCCGGAATCAGGAGGCTGACCAGGCTTCAGGTGAACAGGCTTCTTGACCTCAAGAACCCCAGTGGTCACTAGACACAGAACATGATATAATCTGGAGCCTCGTTTTGTATTCTCTGATTGGAGAAGAAATTATGAAAAAAAAAAAGTGGTGATGTTGAAGGTATATTATTGAAGTCTTTTTGTAGCCGGCCCTCATCTGGCCGCTTAGAGGGCAGAGGCCAGGGGATTCCAGCATTTACGGCTTGCACTGTCCATCTATGTATTTCTTCTTTCTTCCACCTACTCAGCCAGCCAGCCAGTTAGCGTTTACTTATCACCTACTAAATTTCTTGGGTGCTTCTGGGACGTAAGACACAACAATGTATCTACTAACTTGCCATGTAACCTTAGGAGGAATCGTCACCTACCTTCCGGCGTCAATACACGGGCCCATCAAACTAAACTAGGAGCTAGATGATGTCTGAGGTTTCTCCAGCTTGTCTGCGCACGCTTGTATGGTTGTAGCACCCTTGTGCAAAAAGAGAAGGTGTGCGCATATCTCACGTGTGGAATGGAAAAGTGTTCCCCCGTCATCAAAGAGACCGTGGAGGAGAGGGTGGCAACTAAGGTTGGGTGGGGGCGGGGACGGCCATTTGGTGGAAGTCTCCGGCTTAAACTGTGGGTAGTTGTACCACCGGAAAAAACAGTAACGTTCGATCTTTGCCTGTTGTACTTGAAGGGAGATACCCCAGGGGTCCAGGAGAGAACAGGCAGAAGCGGGCTGGCATTAGGCTTGGGGACATCCGCCTGCAGTAAGTGGGGCTAGTTGGTTGATTCGAGCTGTATTCCACGGTAGGCAACCTGCTGCCCTAACAGAGAACCTTCCTTGGCAGGGCTGGTGATGCTTTCTAATAGGTTTCTCTGTATACAGCACAAAGCACAGCTTTGGCTTCTAACACCACGGCCTTTTCTGCTTCTTCTGACGTCAGGCATAGATGTGAAAGTGCTTTCTGGAAGGCTCACCTCCCTCGCTTGGCTTCCTTGAAGGGACAGTCAGTGGTTTTCAGGAACCTCACTGCAGTAGCCCTGATGTCTGACTTTGGAAGGGATGTCGTGGAACAAGACCGCTTTACCTTCTCCTGTGCTCCTTGTCGAGTGTGCCATGATTCAATGGAAACAATTTAGGGCCCTCAGAAGGTCTGGGCATAATCTTTTATATAATTATTTAAAAAAATGGAACCTTGCTGTTGTTTTGAGTTTTATGCTTGCTGATTAGGAATGATGTTTTTTCATGGTCATTTGCCAAATTCCACTTCTTCTGTGAATTGTCTATTCATATATCTTTTGTCCAGATTTCAAACGGGGGTGTTCAACTTTTTCTCATTAACTGCATGCTCTTTAAAAAAAAAAATCAAAAAGTAAGGACGTTAACCCCTTGAACTACCATATAGGCCCTGGCAGAGTTTGCCTCCTGGAGGCTTATGGACGGCGACTGACCAGGGCTGAGAGTCACCGGGCGCGGTGACGGCCCGGCGGTGTAGACCTGCAGACGGTCTCTGTAGCCATGGCGGCAGCGGAGGTCGCAGCAGGGTCCTTTCCGGAGAGCTCCTGGCCACTGCTTCCCGCACGTCATGTAAGCCGCCCCGTTCAGTTCTCCCGACAGCCTTATTATCACCCTTCCAACACAGACACAGAACTGAGGGGGTGCCACCTGGGAGCTCAGGGGCCGCCCGCTCTTTTGGGATAAGATTACAGTTCCCCTCTAGCAGCAGTGCCCCTTTTTTCCTTTGTCCCAGAATCCCAGGAAACAGGCTCCTCTGGGACCCCAAAGAGTGACACCGGCTGCCTGGCTGTTGCCAAGAGCCCTTCTAGATGCTGTTTGCAGCTTGTATAGATCATACCTCCACTCCAGGCTATTGGAGTTTATGAATGCCCCGGGGCTCCCGGAAAGCCTCTCCTTAGGAAATACCTCCTCCCCGGCTGAGGGGAGGGTGCGGGAAGACATTGGTGCCCCGACAGTGATAGTGAGGTGTAGCCCTCCAGGCCCAGGTGCGCTGGGCACGTGCTGATGGCCCTGGACCAGCCCACTAATGGCATTTCCTCCCTTGAAGAAAAGAAGCATTACTTGCTTCATTTTTAATGTTTCCCTGGTGTTCGGCATCTGTGAACTTCAGCTCCAGCCGTTCTCTGTGATCGGTGATGATTCAGGATCAGGGCTTGGCGGGGAGGTCCCTTCCCTGCCAGGTGGGCCACAGGGGCATAAATCAGGAGGCAGGAGGAGAGACGGAGTAGCTCAGGGTAGTGGCCAGCCTAGCCAGTCTCTTGGCCTACAGATGGGAATCTGCAACTCGGAGGGGCTGGGGCACCTGAGGCCACATGGCTGTCTCAACTGGGGTGCAGGTGTGGTTCCAGGAGGTGCAGGAGCCCTCCAGGGCAGGGGTGCGGGCCCGTCTGGTAGAGGTACGGGGCGGCTGGTTGTCTGGGATGCCCAGGCCGGTGGCATGGCAGGATGCTTGCTGGAAGAGCAGGTCATGCCCTCGCACTGGGGAGGGAGCCATCCATTCAACACATATTTCCCGGGTCTGCTGTGTTCGGGCATTGCTCTAGGCACTGGGAGCACAGCTCTGGGGAGTGGAGTGTTAGAGAGAGGGCATTCTGTTGTGCTGTTGTTGTCCCTCTCATTCCTGATCTGTGCTAGGACTGGCCCTTGGGGTAATGGGATGTGAGGTCGGGGAGCGAGGTGCCACCAGAGGTCCAGAGAGGGGCAGGCCTGGGGAAGGGCGAGTAGCAGTGTTGTCCTGATGTAGGCCTGCCCCCAGGCCTCCTCTGTGACGGGCATTCAGAGATAGATGAACAAGATGTGGTCTTTGCCCTCAGAAAGCTCTCAGTCCCCTGACCCTTGTGCAAGTGAGCGGTGCTCAAATGTTGCCCTGATTTCTCTGGCTGATGTTTTAGCCCATTTGCCCTTTTGATGGTGTGCTCCTGGAGGGCAGGACGCTTCTGATTCTTCTTTCTGCAGGCCTCCACACAGTGCCTGGCACCGAGTGCATAGTCAGGAAATGCAGAATGCATGAATGACTGCTCACACGAGCATGTGTGAGAATACTCAAAGAAATAGAAGAGTCAAAAAGACTGTTGGCTTTATGAAGGTCAGGTTGTCGGGCATGGAATCCATTCAGTCAGAATCTGTAAGTACCTGGTATGTGCAAAGCCCTGGGTCTGCGTCAGATGTGGGTCCCTGGAGGTCCCAGAAAGGGCGGAAGGTGGTGAGACAGGGACTCAGATCATTTACCACGAGCGGGAATAGGATCGGCTCTTTACGGGTGTGTGGCAGCTGCGTGGATGGAGTGACGTTTGAGACGAGGCTCTACGAAGCCAGCTTCTCACCTCACCTGTGCCTTGAGCCGCAGAGGGCAGCGTGTACCCTAGTGGTCCAGGAATTGTCTGTGGTCTGAATCGTCTTTCCTTTCTCTCCATGGGTGCTGGGTACTGGGACTGCAGCATCTGTTGCCTGGCCTGTTTCTTCATTTATTTCGTCATTCAATCATTTATGCATTTGCTCAAGCTCTTTAATTCATTCATCCAGCAAATACTTACCGAGTGCATCCTCTGTTCCTGGCTCTGTGCCTGCACCGGGGGCATCCCAGTGAAGCCGATGGATGGTTACGGCCCTCGCTGTCATGGAGCATCCGGACACACCCAAGCTAGTGTAAAAGCTGCTGTGAAGGGTGCTGTGGAGGCAGAAAGGAGGGTCTGCCCTGGACCTGAGCTATCAAGGAGGACTTCCTGGACAAGGTGGCATTTAATTTGTCACTAGGTGGCAGCACAGGGTCAAGTGGAGCTGCAGGGAGAGTGTTCCAGAAAGAGGAAATGATACGCTCACAAGGGCACCAAGTCCCCCCATCTGCTCCCCGAGAATGGGGAGTCCTCTTTCTAAATACTAACAGGTTTAAAACAAGCTGGGCCTGAGCGTGCTCGCTTCTCATGCGTGTGGGAACTGGGCAGCTCCCTTTTCTTTCCTAATCGTGGTTGAAACTATCGTCTCTGTCCCTGGAGTCCATCTTTGTGTGGTGGCGGTGCCATTGCTGGGACATAGCTCCCTGCGGCCCCCGTGTCTGTGAGCTTGGCCAGCACGCAGCCAGCCCACAGCAGATGTTTACGCTCGTTTGGTCGAGACCTCATAGGCCTGTCTCCCCTCCTCTCCCAATAGTCTGGCCCAGCAGAGGCCAGGCCCGGGCAGCCTGATGACCTGCCCAAGAGCTGGAGATGCTGACCTGGGGATCCCCAAAGTCAGACAGGACTGAAGCCGTGGCCTGACCTTGGCCAGGCCCCATCTGTTGGCCTGAGCCCAGTACTTGCAGGCAGCCGAGGCTTCGCCGGTGAGCCTGGAGTTTTTGCTCAGTAATGATTGTGCGTACTTAGGAGATGATTTGTGTCTGAGCTTATGTGTTCGACAGGTGCCCCTGTGAGCAAATCTCCCTGGACTGACTTGTGTGAGTATTTCAAAATCAGGCCCTCTTTGATCAGTCTTGCATATGTGCATTCTACATTATATTTAGTTTTGCACTGAATCAAATCTGAAGCTTCTGTGAAATGAAAGTAAACTGTTCAACATGATATCGTAGTCCAGAAGGGCTCAAATTTAAACGGCTTTAATCAGGGGTGAAGGGGTGGCGAAGTGGAGCTGGGCCTGTGTCCTGGCTGCCGCTGGCGTCTGGGAGGCAGGGGCTGCGGGGCGCCCTGTGGGTGCCGGCTCCTCCGTTTTGTTCCAGGGCAGCGGCTGCTGGCTGAGGCCGAGCAGGGAGTCGAGGCAGGTTAATAGGGGATTAAATATCTAATTTCCTGCCATGACTATGTCTGTTTAAAAAGGGAGAGAGAAAGCCACCGAGAGAAAAATAATCAATACACTTCATGACAACTGCTGGTATCTTTCTCAGTTTTGCAGCATCATTTTAAATGTGGGTCATTCATTAAAAAGTGTACATACATAGTTTTTGTTGCTTTCTTCGATGGGATGGACATAGCTCAGATAATCAATTGCAGTGAATTAGGGGGCCATTTCCTTCCCAAATTATCCCATCTGGTAGAAATGGGAGCACCTGGCCTGGATTCTAGCAGGAGAGGCTTGGGCTGTGCTCACAAAATGCTCTGCACTCCTGGGGTGCTCTGGAGCCCCTCTCTGCCCGGCACTATGATCATCGGAAGCGTAGAGGACCAGTTTTGGGTGGGACTGGGTCCTCCTGGAGCTACAGACAGGCAGCTGATGAAACACCCGCCTTCACGAAGCCCCAGCAGAGAAGGAGAGGAAAGGCGGCCTCCGGGAGCTGTTCGTCAAGGTGCACCGTGAACGTGTCCTAACGGCTCCAGAGGAAACTGCACAGGGCGGCAGGGACTGAGCGATCGCCTCCAGCCCCGGGCAGATCCAGGAAGGATTCCCAGAGTCGGTGACACTAGGGTGGAGCAAGGAGGATGGATTTGAGCTGCCGCACTCGGAGAGGTGGGGGTGGGCTGCCCAGAGATTTGGGAAGGGCTCGTTCTCCCACTTTCTTGCTGTTACCGAGCAGAGGCGAGACCAAGGCCTGCCTCCCGACCCTAATTACCTACCCCCTTCCCTCCTGCGCAGGCAGCCCTCCCTGAGCACAGGAACGTCGGCCCTCAGATGTTTGGTTTGTGGTGTAGGAGTTTATCGTCATCCCTTAGTTTCTCCATCTCCTCTGATCTACATGAGGTAGAAAGTTGCTAATGTGGTGCAGCGGCAGTGAGACACGTACGAGTTATGGTGTGACTCTGTTAGGAGCTTCTTAAGCCCCTGCGTTGCCCCAAGTATAAACTCCATACAGTCAAATCTGTACCCGGCCCACTGCTGCCACCCCATCTCCCTCATTCCCCTAGAACAGTCCATGCGTAGGGCCCATTCTGCACATGTTGGTCCCTCTGTCCCACAAGCCCTTCCTCCTGTTCTCTGCCTAGTGACCCCCCAGGCTCAGCCGAGGACCGGCCTCCTCCCCCACTGCACCCCACCTCACCAGACGGCGTAGACCCCTTCCTTTCAGCACTTGGCCCTGGACTGTTGTCTCCCTGATTCTATCTATCTCCACCTCCCTGCGTCCTACTGGTAAGTGGCTAGGCCTGCCCCACTTCTTCCCACATGCAGGCATTAA
Organism: Phataginus tricuspis; assembly: GCA_029783875.1. NCBI lineage: Eukaryota > Metazoa > Chordata > Mammalia > Pholidota > Manidae > Phataginus > Phataginus tricuspis. The sequence goes on from JAQQAC010019400.1 coordinate 1,145,413, forward strand.
AAAACACTATTGAACGGTATGGGTCCTGCTTTCCAGATGCACCAATGAAGTTGGCAGGGCGTGAGGTTTTATCCTCTGCTTGTCCATGTCTCGTTGTGCCTTGGTCAGGCCCTTCACCTCTTGGCATTAACTCTGCTCCCAGATGAAGGGCCTTCTAGATCCAGAAATCTATACTGAATGCTGTGGTCAGCACCTGAGAAATGCGACTGTATGGGGACAGCCTTTTACGATTTAAATGCCACATTTTCTCTCCCACGATCCCATTTGCTTCTCAGATCCCTGTGAAGTATGTAGGACAGTTAATATCCGTCTCTCTTAGAAACAAAGAAACCGAGGCTCACACCAGTGTCCGAGATCAAGCCAGCACGGTGGAAGGTCTGGCGACTGGATGCACATTAACGGGATTTCAGGTGTCGCTTTCGTCCCACTGTTCCAGTCTAGTTGGGGGAATGACCTGCCTGGCACAGCACCGAAGAGCGTGGAGTAATGTAACAGCTCTTGTGGATGTCAAGACTATGATACAAATACATTTTTGTGTGACCCTCTGCCCAGCGAGGGAGTAAAAGAACTGCCACACCCCTAGATCCACAGCGTTCTCCTGTGCCCGCCCCGCCCCGCCAGCCCCCTGGGTCGCCTCCTCTGGAATGTGCTGCATGTTTCCACTTCCTGGCACACAGTATGTGAGGGCTGCCGCTCCTGGGCCTCCTTTAAGCTTTCCCTTGAGCTGTGGTTTCCTTTGTTTCCACCTTTCCACAAACGGAGGACCTGCTGGCAGTCAGCGTCCTGCCCAGCAAGACGGAACACGGTGTAGACATCAGGAGCGAGCCTGCCCCCCCCACCCCCCCCAGGTCTGGCTCAGGTTCCGCCGTCCGGCTTCCCAGCCGTGTGCCTTGCGGGACGGATGTTTTCTGAACCTCAGTTTCCTCTTTGATAGCCGGGGAATGGTAAAGTCCCCGCCATCTAGGGGGTGTGAGGCTGAATGAGGCAATGGTGGCGGAGTGCCTGCACAGCGTTGGCACGTGGTGCTGTGCAGAGGAGAGAGGCGGTGAGGAGGAGGAGGAGGAGGAGGGGGTCCTTGGTGATGGGACGGGGACGGTGCAGGTGATGAAGGCGGTGATAGTGACAGCTATCCTTGCTGTTTGGTGTTTCTTTGAGAGCTTACTCTGGCTGACAGGCCACGGTCTTAAAAACCGTACGAGGTGGTTTGAATTCCGTCCGCAGCATCTGCTTGCCTGGCTTTGTGTAGTGCAGGCTGATAGCGAGCTGGGAACTTGGACCAGGAGCGTCCTCTACCCTGACAAAATGACCAGGAGAGCTCTTGGTGGTGTTTCCCTTCCTTTCCCGTCTGACGTGTCTTCAGTTCTGGGCTACAGTTTCAACCCTGACTCCAAAAACCAACATGCTGGAGAGACCTCTTTGCCTCTGAGAATTTTCAAATCACCTGAAATCCTTCAAAGAAATAATACCTTCTATTCCTTTTTCTTCTAAGTTGTCTAAGTCCCATGCCCCCAGCAGGGGAGCTGCCTGGGGCTCCACGGGAACACGTGCTAAGCCAGCCCAGCTGAGTCCGGCTGAGCATTCGGGCAGCGAGGGCCCTGACTTTGTCTAGCACCCCATCCACAAGGGGACATGGGGCAGTTCGACCATCCTCTCCCACTTGACTCGCCTGGTTACGGAGCCGCCGTACCCCACAGCCATATTTGAATATCGTATTTTCATTAATAACTTCAGCAAGGATTTAACTGTTTCTGGCCCTGTCTCCCAGCATTGTCTACGCATCAGTCAAAACGGAACAGGTCACCCGCGCTGCCCTCCTGTTTATCTATTAATCATCTGGCAAATAAACCGTTCAGTATCCTGCCCACCTCAGTAATGTTTGTGATGTAATTTGTTTGGGTGCCCAAATGTCACCAGCGTTGATTGTAAGAGATGAAAAAATGTACTTGCTCAGCAGAGCAAGCTCTAGGCCAGAATGTAAGCATGAAATCTCTGGTTTATTTTTGTAATAATGTTTACAGCTGTTTAATGACCCTGAAAAGGTTCAGTAGTCTGGTGTTGTGTATCTCAGAACAGGAGTGTATTATGCTTATAACAACCTTGGTTAAACAGTGTGAGCTACAACAATTGGGAAATAGTATTTAATAAGAAGCCATTGTATTCTAGGTAAAGTTGTCTTAATTACTGCTTTCCCGAAGTGTGAGGTAGCAAGGAGGGCTGTAGGAAAGGGCTGCAGGTCATCTCAGCCCCCGGAAAGTGGTTCTGCCTGGTCCAGGCATTGGCGTACTGTGGCACGGTTCTGAGTAAGACCCAGGACGGCGGCCCTTGCTGGGAGCCCAAGTCCCTCCTCTTGGCCTGAGGCTGGACTCCTTCAAGTTTTCCAAAGCAGCACTTTCTCCCACATTGATAAAAAAGGGAATATTTAGTTGTGCTTGGCTAGACAACAATATTTGATTTTTAAAAATCCAGCTGAAACGGTATTTTGAAAGTCATTTTATTTCCCCAGCTATTCTTTTTCATGGTATAAGGATAAACCTCTTTTATGCAACTTACTGGCACGATCTATATTTTTTGGCCTATTCATAAGATTACTTTTCTTTCTGTGCTAGCAAAATGAAGCTATGTTTTTGTGTCAAATTTATATAGCCTCGTAGCAGCTAGCATTTCTGGTGTCCTGATAGTTTTAAATTTCATTTTGAGGGAAAGATACAATTAGATTCTCTATTGGAAGAGTTAAGTGAAAACTTTCGTCCTTGATATCACAGGAAATAGTCTTAAGGCAGAAGCACAAAATCAAAATAACCATTAACACCCTCAGAGGCAGCTGACTGGCTCACTATGCCTGCAGTGATGGGGATGAAAAGGCAGAAGGTATTTTGATAATCTGTGCACCCAAGGGTGGGCTTCATACTCTGAGAATACCCTCATCACGAAATGTGCAATCGCACAGCTCGAGAAGAAAAGCTTAGCCTTCAGAAGCTTTCAGCCAGGGTTCCGTGCCTGCATTCAGAGGTGGGACTCTGGGCCCAGCCTGGTTCTTCATCAATGCTGGCAGTCGTGTTGAGTGCCCGGAATGCCCCACCATGACCCCGGGGCTCAGAATGATCACGGCTGCCCTGGAACATTTTACGTTTCCCTGTTGGAAGGATGTTGTACTAGATTCAGCAGTTTAAGTGGCCTCTTAACTGTCCAGGCTCAGTAACGGCGTCCGGCTGAGTTAAGGTAAGTCACCTCCACAGTTAAGGTAAATGACATACGCATTGGTGCCTTCCATCGGTCAGCCCGGGTTCATTGTTCTTCTCGTAGATGTCCTTTGGATTGGGGTCAGGAGCTGAAGGCCAGGGGCAAGCCGTCCTCACAGTTTGGTAGTTTGTTAACTTGCTTTTAATTGTGCTAAGCGTTCTCCTACCTGGGCGAGAGGGTGAGAGGAGCTACTGTATAGGTTCCTCAGGAGGTCCTGGATGCCCCCTGCCTTCGTCCCAGATGTACCAGGATCATGGCCCACCCTGTGCTGGCTCCTGGCTTCCTAGTGTGGGTCCCTCAGCTGCTGTAACCCGGACTAATGGGTCCAGAGCCAGGGCTGGGGAGTGAAGGGGGGGTTGGGCCTTAGGTAGTGTTCCCCAGTGTTGGTGACCACGTGGGGCCGTGTTGCGTGGGGATGTCAGGACATGGGGAGTGACCTGTGGCAGCGGGCCCTGCCGGGGACACTGATGGACATTCATGCTGTGAGGCCTGTGAGGGGGCACTCTCCCTGTGCCTGCTGCCCGAGGGCTGGGGAGGGCAGTGGTGACCCCGTCTGTCAGAGCCACAAGCCCCTGCAGGCAGCCCACCTCCCTGGCCCCTGACTTCTTAGGGCTGCAGTTGGGTCCGGCCCCCTAACAGTAAGATGAATTATCCCCTAGTTTCCCAGGGTGTGCATTTGCATCAGTTTCTAGAGTGCTACCTAGAAATCTCCGGGAATCCGTGCCCCTCCCGCAGCCTGTGCACACACACCCGGCAGCTGCAATAGTTTCTCCTTTCGCTGAACTTGGGATTCAGCCTCTCTGGGGTTTTTTTCATTGCTTCCCTGTTATTCGTGGCCTTTGTCTGCTGTGGCCTCTCAGACCCAGAGGCCCTTGAGGGCAGTTACATAGAAGCCACCTTGGCAAGGATTTATTGAATAACTAAGATAAGGGGTGAATGAATTCCGGATGGGTGAAGTGTCAAGGCTGGAGAAACTGGGGCTGACCCAGGTTTTGTGAGTTCCAGGCTGGGCCTGGGGCCAGCTCGCCCTGGCTCTGCTGCTTTGGCCCAGGGACAGCACACCAATTACTCCATGCTCTTTCCAAGAACTCAGGCTCCCCTTTCTTGCTCTGACTCTGGTGCTGGCAATGATCGTGACTGGCCCATCGAGCGCCTGCACCTGCTTGTGTAGCCACAGGTGTTCGGGCCCACAGAGCCTTCTGAGATGACCATCTAGTGCGACCCTATCTCACAGGTTTCACCTGGGCTCGTTCGAGGGGCTGAGGGCCCGAATCCTCAGAGCATCTCCATGGGAGCTGCAAGCTCTGCTGAAATTCTGAGTGCTGTTGGGTCCCATGATGGGTGGTCAAGTTCTGAAGGTGACAGTTGCCCTCCGTCTCCTGGTGCCCAGCAGCTGGATGGTCACCACGGACATATACAGTGAAAGAGCCAGTGGTGGGGGTGGCTCTCCCTTGGTAGTTTCTGGACCCCCAGGTTCTGGGTGTCAGCCCGAGACCCTCCCAACTCTGATGAATTCTGATTGTTGGTGTTCATGGACTTGTGCAAAAGCTGAGTTTGGGTGCAGTGAGGTTGAGCTGAGAGTGGGTCTCCTTTAGGGCTAGCCTTCCTTTAAGGGTTGTGTTTAGAGGGTCAGTTCACTCATTCATCCTTTCGGTCAGAAAACACTTCACTTACAATGAGCCATAGGCCCTGAGGCTTCATCTGCGACTGAGGCAGACGTGATCCTCCCCTCATAGAAAAGAGGCATATCCACAGAAGGGTCAATGACCAAACTTTGCCCTGGGGTAAGGGCTACGAAGAAGAAGGTAAAGAATGGGAGAGAAGCTGGGTCAGCAGCCTCATACAAGGTGGGCCACAGAGGACCTTGGTGAGAGGGGCTGTGTGAGCTGAGACCTGCATGAGGAGAAGGAGCCGACTTCTAGGACCACTGCACATTCTAGAACATTCTGTCCCCTCCCAGCTGAGGTTTCAGCAACGGCACCTGAAAACCAGTTGCTTAAAGGACTTTTAAACAAGCCGTATTGACTGAAAAAATTTTTTTTAACATAAAACAAAAGAATTCCATATCCAAACCTAACTTGAGAACTCCCCACATTCATTATTTGACCAGTCGAGCTATTGTTTGCCCACCATGGATGCAGGGATAGGGAGATGGTCTTCAACTCGATGCTTCTTATCCGATCTGATTTGCAGTCGTGCTGTATCACACGTTTAGCGTCCTCTCCCTCCCGCTGAATTGGCGTCAGCTCATCAGCAGCACCCTGAAAATAGCCCATCCTTCTGGATTCACGTCTTCCGAGCAGGCCAACTGGGCAGCCTTTGGAAGGGGGCCAACCATGTTGGCTTTGGACTTTCCAAACTTCCCCAGAGCTTGTCGGGTGGAATTCTGAGCACACCCGAGTGGCTTCAGGCTTATGATCCCTGTTTGCTCAGGAGAGGAGTTAGCAGAGCTGGAAGGGGCTTGAAAGCAGAGAAGGAGCTCCAGCAGGGCCTGGGGGCTGTTAAAGTCCCTGCCTGGAGCTTTCCAGGCACTAGCCCTGCTCTAGCAACTTGTGCGCACCGGGCCTGGTCCTTCCTGCTGGTTGGTTGGTGCCCTGAGTGCTGCAGCCAGCCAGTCTTGTCCACCAGCATGTCTTCAGTGCCAAGGTCAGGGGCCTGGCACACAGTGGGAACTCAGCAGGTTTGGTGCATGAATGCAAGAATCTCTATGAGAATTGACTCCTCCTGACCAGGTTCCAAAATGGGCTTTTTTGTTGTTGTTGAGGGTGGGGAAGGTATAGACTGCCACCAGAAACAAAAAGGAAAGATAGAAAAATTAGAAGCCTTCTTTTACAGCAAATGACCGTGTGCTTCTGCGTGTATGTGAATGTATACGGTTGTCACCATTCATGGACACAGTTAGGCCTGCACCATGGTTGCAGTTTTTCTCCCTCCTGCAAATAAACATCTATGTCTTTTTTTTCCCCTTCCTTGCAAGATGGACTCCCAGCCCCTGTCCTCTTACCAAGGAAGTCAGGTCTCCCGCTGGAGACCCTCCATGCCATGAACAGTCTGCTTGGCAGGAGGCCCAGCAGGTAGCAGACCCCACTGGGGCTGAGTATGCTTCCTACGCAGTTGAGCTCTGCCCCCACAAGTTCCCCCGGGGAATCGCTTGGCCCAGGTATTCGTCCTGGCTAGGGTTAAGCACGGCTCCTGGGTCACCGGGCTGGCCCACACATGTAAACATTGAGATTCAAAGAGGATAGATGCAAAAAACTGTTCCAGTGGCAGGAAACTAATTTGGACTCCTTCAGGTGGAAGACAGATCTGGAAATAGAAAGACCCCAGGCATGGGTTCATTGCCTTTCAAAGCTGAGCTCCCTACATTCTCTGATGGGGAGAGGGCCGTTCCCTCCCCGCCTTTTCCTCCTAACAGCACAGGTTGGAGATGGGGTAAGGAGGGCTATTAAAGACAATTAGGCAGGCCAGCTTTGAGTGTTAGTGTTTAACAAACAGCTTTGAGTTCTAATTTTCTGCAAAACACATACTGCAGGTACAATTTATACTCATTACTGTATATTGGGAAAGTTATTAAAAACATTCAAACTTGGTTGAGACTTCCTATGGCATCATCCCTGGATTTTAATTGGTTTTTATCTGTTTCTATAAAAGATATCTTTAAGCCTAGTCAAGGGCCCCCGCCTCAGCTATCCTGCCAGTGGACAGACAGGCAGAGCTCAGTATATGGTGGGAGTCTTTACCCCACCCAAAAATGAACAGTCTCAACAATCCACTAAGATTTTTTTCATGAGATAATTTATCCTTCTTTTGATGGGCACAGTTACCAAATGACAAAATAACAGTGTTTCGTAACATAAGGGTTAAATCTTAATCTCTGAGGTTTGCAAAGCCGCTACTCGCAGTCTCCTTAAAATTTAATATACCTCGTTAATGCTTCCTTGCAAACACTGAAGGATTTTTATGATTATAATCATGTGTTACAGCACCTAGTACTGTTTCTAAGCAGCATACTAATCAGCTTAATGAGATATTACTGCACTTTTTGTTGACTAAAGCAAAATCCCTTTTATTGTTCTAAAGCCTGTCCTTTACTTTATTTTTTTCCCAAAACATTATCTTGTTTTATTATGTACCAGTAAATATCATGCCATTGGTCTTTTTTTGTTTTTTGGTTTTTTTTTTGGCCAAATCGTAAAATAATCTCTCTCATCTCAGAACTGGCAAATGTATTGCATATGGTAACCGGAAACAAAACTTCCAAGCGCGTCTAAAGCCATTCTGCTCCGAGGCCAACTTTGAGCTGAACCAACAGGTGCAGGTGCCACCAGGGGGGACGAAGGGAAAGTTTAACACGTAGATCCTTGATTTGTTATTAGGTGTTGAAAGTGGTAAAACATTAATAATTTAAATCTGAATGAGTAATTGCAGTCTGTAAATAGAAAATACAAGGAAGACGATCTATCGCCAAAACAAATTGGAGAGCAATGCCATATTGCATAATTGGCATTTAATAATTCATTTTTTTATTATTGTTTTTGACTATAATTCCTTAGCATGATGATGTGTCGGTGAGGCGTGAAATGCAAATTCCCCACCAGCTGATGATGTCGATTCACCGGGCCACGGTACCTGGCACAGACCTGAACTCTCTCTTTATTTCCAGGGATGGAAGAAGCCAGTCTGTGCCTTGGAGTGTCCTCAGCGGCGCCGGAAGCTGAGCCCCACCTGAGCGGCCCTGTCCTCAATGGCCAGTATGCCATGAGTCAGAAGTTGCACCAGATCACCTCCCAGCTTAGCCATGCCTTCCCAGAGCTGCATCCGCGGCCCAGCCCGGAGGAGAAGACCCCCGCGTCCCTGGACGAGAAGGCCCACGTGCCCATGAGTGGCCAGCCCATGGGCAGCCAGATGGCACTCCTGGCCAACCAGCTGGGCCGGGACGTCGACACCAGCCTCAATGGGCGGGTGGACCTTCAGCAGTTCCTCAACGGGCAGAACCTGGGCATCATGTCTCAGATGAGTGACATTGAGGATGATGCCCGCAAAAACCGCAAGTACCCGTGCCCCCTGTGCGGCAAGCGCTTCCGCTTCAACAGCATCCTCTCCCTGCACATGCGCACCCACACGGGCGAGAAGCCCTTCAAGTGCCCCTACTGTGACCACCGGGCGGCGCAGAAGGGGAACCTGAAGATCCACCTGCGGACCCACAAGCTGGGCAACCTGGGGAAGGGGCGCGGGCGGGTGCGCGAGGAGAACCGCCTGCTGCATGAGCTGGAGGAGAGGGCCATCCTGAGGGACAAGCAGATGAAGGGCAGCCTGCTGCAGCCCCGGCCCGACCTGAAGCCCTTGGCCCAGGCCCAGCAGGCCCCGCCGGCCTCCTGCAACCTGGCCCTGCCCGCCAACCACAGCGTGCCCGACGCGGCCAACCCGGCCCCCTCGCCCAAGCCGGCCGGCATGCAGGAGGATGCGGCGGCCCCCGCCGCCGGCTTCCGCTGCACCTTCTGCAAGGGCAAGTTCAAGAAGCGGGAGGAGCTGGACCGCCACATCCGCATCCTGCACAAGCCCTACAAGTGCACGCTGTGCGACTTCGCGGCCTCGCAGGAGGAGGAGCTCATCAGCCATGTGGAGAAGGCCCACATCACGGCCGAGTCCGCCCAGGGCCAGGGCCCCAGTGGCGGCGGGGAGCCGTCGGCCAATGAGTTCCGCTGCGAGGTCTGCGGGCAGGTGTTCAGCCAGGCCTGGTTCCTCAAGGGCCACATGCGGAAGCATAAGGACTCCTTCGAGCACTGCTGCCAGATCTGTGGCCGGCGCTTCAAGGAGCCCTGGTTCCTTAAGAACCACATGAAGGTCCACCTCAACAAGCTGTCTGTGAAGAACAAGGCCCCGAGTGACCCCGAGGTGCCCGTGCCCATGGGTGGCATGTCCCAGGAGGCCCACGCCAACCTGTACTCCAGGTACCTGTCCTGCCTGCAGAGCGGCTTCATGGCCCAGGACAAAGCCAGCATGAGCGAGCCCAGCCAGCTCTACGGCAAAGGGGAGCTGCCCACGAAGGAGAGGGAGGTCCTGGGGAAACTGCTGTCCCCCATCTCTAGCATGGCCCACAGCATCCCCGACGGCGACAAGCACTCTCTCCTGGGATGCCTCGACCTCGTGCCGCCGCTGAAATCCAGCTGCATCCAGCGGTTGCAGGCGGCTGCTAAGGCGGCAGAGATGGACCCTGTGAACAGCTACCAGGCCTGGCAGCTTATGGCCAGGGGCATGGCTGTGGAACATGGCTTCCTGTCTAAAGAGCATCAGCTCCAGCGCAACCACGAAGACACGCTGGCAAACGCCGGAGTTATGTTTGATAAGGAGAAGCGGGAGTACGTGTTCGTGGCGGCAGATAGCCCCAAGCAGAAAATGTCTGCTGATTTGGTTCACGTCACCAAAGGGGGCAATCAGAGAGACCTGCCCAAGAAGCTCGACCCTTTAGAAGGCAGTCGGGACTTTTTGTCACATGGGCTAAACCAGACCCTCGAATATAACCTGCAGGGTCCCGGAAACCTGAAGGAGAAGCCCACCGAGTGCCCCGACTGCGGCCGGGTGTTCCGCACCTACCACCAGGTGGTCGTGCACTCCCGCGTGCACAAGCGGGACCGCAAGGGTGATGAGGACGGGCTGCACGGGGGCCTGGAGGAGCGGCGCGGCTCGGGCAGCGACCAGGAGTCCCAGTCTGTGAGCCGCTCGACCACGCCGGGCTCCTCCAATGTCACCGAGGAGAGTGGGGTCGGAGGCGGGCTCTCCCAGCCCGGGAGCGCCCAGGAGGACAGCCCGCACCCCTCCTCGCCGTCCTCCTCAGGTAGGTTGCCAGGGAAGGTGGGGAGGAGCAGGCCCAGCGGCTCTCTGCAGGTGCTTGCTTCCAGGCAGGCCTCCTCGAGGAAGGGCCTTCTGCCTCTTCCGTGTCCGTTCTGAGGTCATGGGGCCTGATGGCATCTGCGGGCCTGACCTTTCCGCCCTGCCTCAAGGGAAGGCTGTCGTTCCAACTCTTTGGACTTCCTTTGAACAAAGCTGCCAGGAAGGTAACTCGATCCTTCTCCCTTGTGGCAGAGATGGCCAGTTGGTACCGCTGCCAAGGGACATACCCTACCCTTCCCCTCCAATTGTCTGCCTGGCCCCATTCAATATCCTGACCCCTCTGCCATCACCTCTTATCTGGAACCTGGAAGATGGCATTTGGCTCCATCCATAGGGGTGAATGTGTAAGGTCAGACCCTCACCATCTTTCCCTTAAGCATTTTCAGATAATTCTTTCATTGGGGCACCCGATTCTCTCTCCCCGACCAAACCTGTGTCCTGTCCCCTTCCAGAATTGTGACATGGCTCACCTGCCTAGTTCCTCTAACCTGAAGAACCACGTCCGTCTTCTCTGATGGTTTGGAAATGCACAGAGGTTTGAAACACAGATGTGCGCCTGCATGTCTTAAATTGTCTGTGTTACACGGGCGATACAGCTTTGGGGTCTAAAATAGCAAAGCAGAAAATCTGTCATCAAAATGTCTGTGAGATGCTGAAGCTTCCTGGCCCAGTTTGGGAAAAAAAAAACCCACTAGCCTAAGACAGCTAAATTAAAATCGCTACCTAACAGCAGGTAAGCTTGTTGCTTCCCTCCATATTTCCAAAGCCCCTTACTAATGGATAGTAAATTGAAAGTTATATCTCCAGCCCTTTATAAAGAAAGCATCTCGCTAATACTGTAATCATTCTGCAGCCTAACAACAGAGGAAATCACGCCATAACAAATACCCTGTTACTAATGGCAACATTGATTTCTGCAATCAGCCATTAAGTCTAGAAAATGAAAGACAGTTTGAGGCACCTCAAGGCACTGCATTGCCCGTAGTTAAGGATGCAACAGTGCACTGGTGAGGGGCATTTTCAAAAAGTTTTTCTTCTCTTCTTTTCTTTCCCTTTCTTGGCTGCAATAAATATTTCAGTATTGGTGGCAATTCCCTGCTACAGTTATTAAGTAGATGCCAGTTTAGTTCTGTTGTTATTGTCACGCTACACTATATCCTTCTTCTAGGACAAAATTAATATTAAAATAAAGTGTGAGTCTGCTGGCTTATTACAAACCGGTAAAGAATTGTTAAGACGCATAAATCTGAACTCCACATTCCAGAGATTCCGATAGCACTTAATGCTGCTGCTTAAATACCCATGAAACACACTGCCTACTCCTGGAGTCCTAGACTTGTTTGTGATTTATTTCTGGTGAGACACTCTGGAAGAGTCCAATCAGGAACGTGAGTCCCTTGGAGGGGTGAGGTCACGCCGCACAGAGTGACCACGGCGTGGAACCTGCAAGATGCCACAGAAGGTTTTTCAAGTTTCACTGCCTGACAGCGGGAACTCTATCAAATCGGATCTCTGTGCAGAGGCTGGCTTCCCACTGTCCTGTCAAGAGGGACTATTTCCGGCCTCCTGGGAAGAGGTCCCCTCTTCTAGGGAGTGTCATCTCACTGTTTTTGGGTTTGGAACCTTTCAGGGGCAGAAAGCAGGGAGTAAACTGGCTCTCCTGAGTTTTTGGAGTGATGTGGGGTTCGCACTGACAGATTTTCATTCCTCTCCCAGACCTCCTGAAATGTAAAGGTCTCAGCAGAATATTCTGACACCAAATGTTCGGTCTTATTAATGACGTGTTTACCATGTTCTTCTCACCTTCTGACCAAGTGATGGCCTCATGCTATTCCAGTTCTGTTGTTTCCGTGTCTCTAAATACTCTGCTGGAAAAACCCATTTTGCTAAAAGAACCAGCAGGGCTTACAACTCTCAAAGGAGAATTATACTTGAGTTTTGTTCTCTTCTCACTTTTATTTCCCCCATTGAAGTGTTTTACAATCGTGCATACTGTTCTTACGTTTCTGGTTGACTTCTTTGTTTTGTTCATATTCAAATTGGACTCTTTCGTGATTTTCTGAGCAAGTAGGAAAACTGAGGCATACCAACGTCAGTCCAAATCAGCTGTAAGCCTGGGCCGTTCAGGTTTCCCTAGGATCAGGGCCCTTAACCAAATCTGGTTAGTCTTCCCTCTTATTTATAACAAGTATGACTTGTGTAAAGTGTGATTAAAATAAGCATTTAAGTAAAAATCTTGACACAATAGGTATTTTATTATTACCTGTTTAGGGAGAAACCTGCAAGGTGCAGGGGAGACAAAAAAATCTTTAAGCCCTTAAGTAAAGAAAGAAGTACTTATTAAGGCTTCTATTAAGAAATAACTGCAAAACACGGTTTTACAAATTTCTCAGACTGCATAACAATGTCGCAAAACTTAATTTGCATCACTTGATTCTTTTTTTGTTGAAAACTGGGTCAGTAGGGCCTGAGAAACTATTTTTTCAGATCTTAACCAATGAATTCTTCTTTATAAATCGCTGCTCTTAACATGATAGTAGTTCTGAATTCATCATAAAAAACCTTTTTACAGAGAGCCTCTTAGAACAGATCTCCAGAAGAAGGCTTACAATGAGTGGCAGAAACGTCCTTTGTTATCTGATGTAATTCTTTGCAAAGGAGGATTGGGAACGGAGTGGCTGTTTAAAAATGTCTTGCTCAGACCGAGACGAAGAAGGGGTCAAGTTTGCAATCAAACAGTTATTGCCAAGATGGGCGACTGTCACTGGCTAGGCTAATGTGGGATGCAGCTGTTTGTTATGTGAGCAAAAGAATGTTTGAATCAGTGAACATGTGAAAATGATTCCAGTGAACCAGAAAATGTGTTTGTTCTTTCGCTCTCCAAACTGCTGAGAACTAAGCTTAAGATCAACTGCAAAAACGAGGACCTTTGACAAATTGAGAGGTCATATTTTCTAACAGAAAATGGGCAAAACTGGTCACACAGATCACTTCCCCATCTTTCCCCTTTGTTTCATTTTTGTTATTGTTGTTTATTTGACGTGCCGATAATTTTACACCATAGTAGATGTCATTTCTGCCTCCATACACAATGCAAAGGGAAACTTTGGAAAGCAGCAGCTTATAAATTTTACTTTTTTGTGACATTTAGAAAGCAGGGTGGCTTTTCTGATGCTCCCTCATTTCTGGCTGGTGTGCAAATGCTCCAGGGGCATTTATCTCTGCATCTTTCACTGAAACGTCATCTGAGACTGTGCTCGGATTCGAGCTGCGCTCTGAATCAGAAGATGACCCAAGTTCTATTTCTTTAGATTTTGCTTTGGAAATCACGCTCAGAATAATTAAAACTTAATGTACTAAGAAACGATACTGTTCATTATATCCAACAGGGCAGTTACCTTCCACATTCCCCATAATTTTGGAGAGGGGCTAATTGAAGTGTTGATGGTGGGAAAGGGGTAATTGAATGCATTGACCCTCTGTTCATTAAATAAAGTCGGCTAAGTTAAGTGATCAATGGAAAGCCAGGGAGAGATGCAAAGATGAAAATATCGTTAACCCCTAACTATTTCTGGTATAATATTTTGAGATGGACAAGGATTATTTGATCAGCTGGTCTAGAAGCCTCGAGGGGTCTCCTTTATGTTGCCTGGGCCGCATTCCTGAGATGCTGGGTCTCCATCCTGTGTAGGCCCATTGACCACAGCATCAAAGGCCTTTATCCGGGGCTCCCTTGCATTTACATCGGGTGTATAGCGATATGATAGATTTCCTTTCTTTTCCACCTCTTTTTCTCATGTGGCTGCTCCTCCCTGCCCCCAGTCATGATAACTACTGCCTGCCCCACACAAACACAGCCAAGGCACCCAAAAGAAGGGGGAAAAAAGAAAAAGAAAAAGAAAAAAATTTAAGTCCGAGGATTAAGATCTTCATTTTTTTTTTCTTCTTTGCTTGTGCATTCCAATTGTTCTTAAAATATTTGGCAATGTCAATTAGTAACTGAGCAGAGTTAGCTGATGAACACAATTTTCCAGTAGACTGAGCACCCTATTGTTGCCGAGCGAACAGCAGATTTCTGAGGTCATTATCATTCGCTGGTTGCTTGGCCCAGCTGCTTCCTGCTGCAAAAGCCAAACTTTATACTGGAGCTCGGGGATGGCGTGCAGCAACAGGGGGCTGGGAGGGGAAAGAGGGGAGGGGGCTGCAAAGCCGCAGACAGTCATTATCAGTAGAGGAAACAGAAAGTAAAAGTTTCGAGGCTATTCCAGGAAAACTGTCCTATCAGGCTTCTCCCCCCTATTCCTCTCCGAGCACCTTCCACCTCCAGGCAGGGAATTAAAAGGACCAGGGGCAGCCCCCTGGGCATTGTAGCAACTAACCTCTTTGCTGAGCAGAACTTTGGATAACAATAATCCCATTTACAAATTTACTTAAAAATTGTCAACCCAATCTAAGGCATGTGAATGATTTCCTCGTAAATAAACTCCTTCATTTTTATTAAAAACAGAAAAAAGGAAAAGAAAAACAAAGCATCTTTTAAAGATGAAATTAGTAACTTGAAATTAGTACATCTGAGGACGACAAGGAGGGAACATTATTTCATTTTCCAGAGGGACATTCTGAGCAGATAATACTCTGAAATTCCTTGTGAAATCAAATTTAGCATGGAAGTCCCCCCGCCCCAACTCCACTCCAGCTTTCCTTTTTTTTCTGACCGCCTCCCTCCCTTGCTCACCCCCTAAATTAGGGAGCTGGTTCAGTGAGATGAAAAGCTGCACTTTTTAAAGCTCAGCTGTTAAAACCGAGCGCCATATGCAGCCCTTCCGTCCGACTTGGAAGTGTGTGCAGGCGGCTGCCGTGTTTGTGGAGATTTACAGAGGCTCGGCTTGTGTGTGCCCAAGCTGTGTGCACAGGCCCATGCTGGTAGGGCCCTTCCTCCCTGTGATGTGGCCACTGCCTGGACCAACATGCTGGCCCTACCCGGACTGACTCCTGGGGAGAGTCATCAGATGGAGCACAGGTCAGAGGTCCAGGTGCCCTCCCTCGGTCTCCCACCATTCCCCTGGACCTGTGGGGTGGTCTGCCCACTGGGGTATCACGCTGGCACTAAGATAGGGTAGGCCCTGGATGCTGATTCACATCACCTCCTGTCCTGGGACCTGGATACGTACCAGCATTTCCTTTTTATAGACTTGCCGTCCACTCCGAGCACTTTGATTATCTTGTGTCTAGAAGCAACGCTTTGGGAATACTCAGTGCCACTCTGGGGCTTCTGCTGTCTCTCTCACCACTTTGCATGTAGCCATAAATCCCACTTCCATGAGGCTGCCCCATGGTGCTGTCACGTAGCATTTCAGAAAGAGAGATATTGTATTGGCTCTAGAAGTCTTCAAATCAGGGGTGTGATATAAAAGATGTGTGTCATAAAATCCTAGAAGCAAAACCTCCTCTCTGTTCCTGGAGATTCCCAGGACACCGTTTTGTGTCCAAAGGATTCAATTTCTGGCCTCAGTCACCCAAGCCCTACCGTGTTTAGCCCCACCACCTCGCTCCGCCCTTCTTCAGGATGGGCACCATGTCACAGTGTCCCTGGCGGGCGCTCTGAGGGATGCTGCGCTCCTGCCCGGAGAGCTCCGAGAAGCCTGAGGTGCGCATGGTGCGCTCCTCTGGTACACATGTTAGTGCAGGAAAAGGAAACATTCATTTAAATCAAAATTTAATGGTAGTAAGAAAAACACAGATTAGTAAAGGACAGGTTACAATGAGGCAAAGAATTAAGCAGTCAGTTTTCAAAATAGAACGTGACGTATTAGCTGCATGATTCCCATTAACTGGAATGGGAGGTTCCAGGCGCGGGTCCGGCCACCACGTTGGGTGTGCCGGGGCTGGAATTTGCACTTTTCTTTGCAAGCAGCCACAGTATGGCCTCTGCTTGATGGCGTGACCAAAAGCAGGAGCCACCTTGCATCTAGTCTCTTGCTTTGCCTTCAGGTACCCGGGAACACGCGTCCATCATGTCAGCGCTGCCAGTGACCACCGCTTCTGCAGAGCTGGGGCAGCCTCTATTTAGGCGGCACCTGGGCTCCTGCTGTTCTCCTAAATCCCTTCTCCACTGGGTTATTCCTTCGAATCCCTTCTTTGGCGCGAAGCTCTGTGCTCGCTTATAAGAAGCACACTCCTGAAAGGATAAGGCACCGAAGGTTTCTTGCCCTCAAGATGTTATTGGCCCTCAAGGTTCCACTGGTTTCTAAAGGGAGATGACCAGGAGGCTTGGGCTCATGAGCTGGAGAGCAGAGGGCATCCCGGGGAAAGATCCATGTTGGGACTATTTTGCAGCATTCTGAGCTTGTGCGATCAGAGGACCGAGGAGTTAACTCCTTTAACTGGCGAGTGTCTTGGAGTGTTGATGGTAGGGGATGGAGAAACACCTGCAGAGATCAGGAGATTAGATTTGTGCAAATGTCCCAAATTCACGATGACTGGGCTGGAACCTTTACCATCTGTGACCTTTGGGTCTGCTTGCTGTCTTTCTGAGGTCTTCACCCCCCTTCGCCTCCCTCTCCTCTGTTGGCATCTGATAGGCACGCCCCTCTGCCCTTGCAGACACGCTGGCCCTAGAGGAAGGAGGAGGGGGCCTCAGTGAGGCTTGCAAATGCAGAGGAAAGGGGGGTCCCCAGCAGGGTGCAGGGCCGGGCGGGGTGGTTCTCTGTTCTGCCCCAGGAAGTGAGCAGAGCGGCAGCTGAGAGGAGCTGTGGGTCCCCCTTGCCTTTTCCTGGCAGGACAGGATGATGGCAACATTTACTTAAGCTGTGGAGTTTGGCGCGACTGCCACCAGGCGCCATCTGGAAAGCACTTCTCAGAAAGCCCTGGACCCTCCCAAAAGAGCTCAGGGCCGTAGGACTTGGGCAGGGCTCTGGGGCTTTTTTTCACGGGCAGAACCTGAGCGTGCAAGCACCTGAGCGAGGCTGGGGGCCCTCTGGGGAGCTGCACAGCTGAAGCAAGTCCTCCTTGGTTTGGCCAAGCTATTCCCTCTGCTGGGCCTCTCCAGGTGGTTCTGAGCCAGATCTGGTCTAGCTTCGCTTTATCAGGAGTGCACGCAGTTTCCTGGGGCTGCGTTTCCCTTTATATTTTGTATTGCTCTCTAGTGTCTTCACCTAAGGCCCGGTGTGGGGTGGGCGCAGAGGTGTGGAGCCAGTCAGGACTGTTGTGACCAGTCACTGATACGACCTGTAATAGCGGCTTGTTAACACAGCGGAAGAGATGAATGTTGTGCCTCTAAAATGCGCCGGGGGGACGGGATCGAGGACTAGGGGTCTTGCCCTGTGACAGACCGTGCTGAGCCAAGCACAGAGATTTGCCGCCATCCCTGCCCTGGGGCACATCTTCAAGAAAGGCTGCAGAACGCCCCAAACAACGTGCGTCTCAACACTCCCTGCAGCGGGAGCCGCGTGGAGCCCACGGGTGCAGTCTGGGGGCACTCGTGTGCTCAGGGTTGTTTTCTTTTCCCACCCAGGCACGTCGTCCAGGCCCATGTCTTTGTTGCTGTGAGCCTGGGGGTTTTGGGTGACACATGGCATGTGTCTGAGAGAAGTGGGAGGCACAGCGCAAGCTGACTCCTTGGCAGGGCTGCCCACTGTGCCGCGTGGGGGGCCGACCCTCCTCTTGGGGGTGCCCCGCCTGGTGCTGGCAGGAGAAGTGGGTGGTGGGTGGGCCTGGCTTTCAGTGCCAGTTCACTTGCTTTCAAAGTGTGGGAGATTATTTTTCAGCTTTTCCTCAGAGACGTGGTACACACTTTGGGGAAGCCTTGATAGGTTTTACTCTGTGCCTTGGGTCCAGAACATCCCACAGAGGATTCCATCCTTTCCCTTGTGGAGGCAGCTTGCTGGACTGGCATTTAGGTGGGCGCCGATGTCTCTTTCGTTTGACCTCAGTTCCAAAGCCATTCTATGTGTGACACACAGGCCCCTACCATGGTGCTCCCGTCTCCTCGTGGAAGTCCCGAAACTCCCTGACTCAGTGGTGGTCATCCGTGCGTTTGGGGGACGTCGGTTGTCTTCGATCATCTTTGGAGGCATTTTGGAAAGTTTCCAACTTGCTTATGTTTAGTTAAACATAAACTATGTACAGTGGTTGTTTCTTTAGAGACCAAGACAGATACATGTTTCTTTTTATTGCCAAATATATTCTGTTACATTTGTTGCTAAGACAGGTGTTGTAACTTTTAAAAACAATTTGCCCTTGTTGAAAAATTGAAGTCATCCCTTAGCAAAGCTGCTGTGTGACATAAAATGATACCTGTTGTGGGAGGAGCCTTGGCAGGGTCGTGTCCGTTCCCGGCTGGGGCCTGACCACCTGTGAAATACCCTTTACAAGTGACCTTCAACCCTTTCCACTGGGTTTCCTAAGAGGACCTTTAGTGACTTCTTTGTTGCTCTTGTTGTTTAGTGAGATTCTTATGATTTTTTTCTTACTATAAAGTAATTCTTGTTCATTTTGGACATTTAGAAAATATGGCTGAATAAAAAATCAAAATGATTTTTAAATATATCTGCTCACCACTCAGAGAGAACCACCGTGGACATTTCAGTACATTACTTTCCAGTCCTTTTACACCTAGAGATATATTTAACAAAAAAAGGATCATATTGCATGTACTTCTGTAGGATACAGTTCTCACTTAAATATGTGTCATGTATTTTTTCTTATTGAATATTCTACCCAAGGGTCAGCACACTTTTTCTGTAAGGGGCTGGATAATAAGTATTTTAGGTGTTGCAGGCCATGCGGTCTCTGTCATAATCCCTCAGTTCAGCCATAAATGAAAGGGCATGATTGTGCTCCAGTAAAAATTTATTTCCGAAAACAGGTGACAGGCAGATTTGGCCCAGGGGCTGTCCTCTGCAGACTCCTGTTGTATAAGTAATAGCCATACTTAAAAAAGAAAAACCACACAAGTAATATGTTCTTTGAGAAAATATTAGAAGTGTTAAGGAAATTACAAAGGGGAAAAAATTGCATCTGTGAAGCGATTTAGCCAATCCCCCCCTCTGTCGCTTGCCACTGTTTTCCTTTGGCTTGTAAATCTCTCTGATCGTCTGCACAATGATTTCCTTAGGTGAAACTCCCCTGCAGTAGGGTGTCTGGTCACAGGCAGCAGCCCTGAGGCTGCAGATGTTTATTACAGGTTCCCGGGTCTTGAGGCCGTTTCTTCCAATGCTGCAGTTTTTACCACGAGAAAGCGCCTCCTGAGGTTAGGACGGAATCTGAAGTTGGGTAGCTCTCTCTCACCAGCCTACTCTGTGACTTACTTGTTCACTCATAAATTCACTCATTTGTCTGTTCATTCATTAATTCATTAATTTGCGCATTCCATGACAAAATGCTTATCGAGTAGGTTCGACATGCGCAGAGATGCACTAGACACTGAGGGTGCAAAGCTGAGACACACAGCTGAGCAGGCCTACCCCAGGGCTTAGAGAGCACCGAGTCTGGGCCCCACATTTGTTCCGGAGACACGTGAGGTGGTGAAGGAACACCCTCCATCAGCTCAGTGACTCCTGTGGCAGGTGACTCTCTCCTTCCGTAGAATCTGGCCCATCTCATGATTTCCAGGGAAAGCAGACACCCGCCTCGGCCTCCGTAACTGGCTGTCCTCTAGCCCCTGCTGTGAGCTGGAGTTGAGATGGGCTTTCTTGCGGCAGAGGAGGTCCTCTCTCTCTTGCAGCCGGGACAGTCCAGCTGGTGTTTTCGAGGAAGGCCCCCCCCAAGGCCAGGAGGGGAGCAATATAGGAAGAGGTGAGGTGCTCACGGCACTGCGGGGCGGGCAGCCCAGCGCACCATTGCGGGGCCGGCCCCAAGCAGGGGCAGCGGGGGAGAGGCGGGACGGCTCCACACCAGGGAGTTGGGGGCAGGCTCCAGGGGCCACCTCACAGGCCCTGACAGTGAGCTGGGGTCAGGGTGGGGAGGTGGCAGAGGGTTGAGAGTCGACTGTCAGGTGGTAAGCGGACTCCCACTGGGACTCCGCAGATAGAGCATGGAGAGTCTGTGACCTATACTGGGAAAGAGGGTTCAGGCTTCGTCCATTTGACCTCAACTAAGCTGACTTCGGAACCATCCATACCTGCCCCGCAGAGGGTAAGGCGAACCATAGGGGGTTGCTGTGGCCCCACAGGGGCCACAGTGACCATCTGCAGCAGCACGAGTAAGTAGCAGGTGGAGGACACCGCGGGCAGCGCTATTTTTGGGTTTTTTTTGGGTGGTGGGATGTGAATCGCACACAGATCCACTATGAGAATGGGCGGAAACAGTTTCTTCTGGGACACAGCAAACTGTGATGGGTCTTTATTTTCAGCAAAATAAAACATTCTAAGCCTGGAAATTAACCCAGAGACAAACACAGCTTCTAACATTTAAGACAGGCAGCCCGGTCACATCATCTCTGTGGGGCCAGAGTGTCTGGGGATAGACCCTCTTTTACTTCCTTTCCCACTGTGTATCCCTGTCTGGGGCCTCCATGCCGTGGAGACGGTCGAGTCCTGCCACCGCAGGGGCACCACCAGAGCCCCTCGCCCAGTCCACCGAAGCCTTGCTCTTCCGTTCCCGGGCGCTGACCATCGAGTGGTCCCGGGCTGGCCCCTCAGAGCTGTGTGGCCCACCAAGGGCTCCTTGGCCTCTCTGTGCCTCAGAGTCCACGGCGCACTGGTTTTTCTGGGACGTGCTCAGCGCGTTCCTGAGTGGGAGGGAGCACACAGTAAGTGCGGCTTGTTCCTCAGATCATTTCTTCACTGTACGATATCAAACTACCGGGTGGAGAACGAGGAACTTGGCCAGTTGATTGGTTGGTGGAGTCACGCAGTACTGAAGGGCAGGCCTCACGGATTTAGTCTCATGGAATCTGGCTGGCGTCTGCCTGAGTCCCCAGTGACCCAGAGAGGTCGGTTGGGCTTATCCCATCCTCCCGGTTGGGAGATGGCCGGGAGCCCTCGTAAAGCAGTGACTGACCTTCTCCCGGGCAGTTGGCTTCTTGCCTCCATGTGGAGTCACTACACGGCGGTTCCCTCTCCGCTTGCCTCCACGCATATGTTGTTGCCGCAAACGAATCCCAGTTCAAACTGACTGTAAATACAGCTATAACTATAAAGATTCAGCGGTTTAAGTCACTGAGAGGACTGGGAGTTGATCCGATTTAACAGCTCAAATGGTTTCCCCAAGGACTCCCTCCTCTCATCATAGCAAAAAGGCTGCCGCGGTTGAGACCTCACATCCCACACCCCTGAGAAGAACCTCTTCTGGAGGCTCAGCAACGATCTCCCTGCATCATCTCTTACTGTACTGTTATCCCATTCCTGAACTAGTCACTGTGGCCAGGGGAATGGGATGCATGTCAGCAGGGCTCACCCCTGGGTGGGGAGGCGGGGAGAGGGTGATCTCATCTAGACCAGTAGCTGAGAATGGGAAAAACGAGCTTTCCCACAGAGATTTGCATAGAGGAGGCCTGGAGCCCGAGCACCAAACTCTCCGAAATGTCATAGTTTCAAGGTTCTGCCAGCAGCAGATGGATTTGCCCTCCCGTTCAGGATATCTAAGAGAGGTGCTCCGGCCTCCTGTGCCAGGTGGGTAGGGGGCTCTAACTGGAAAGGAGGGCCTGGCCCTCCCCGGGGCTTTCAGAGGTCAGGCTGTGCTGCTTGAGAGAGCTGGTCCTTTGGCCGCTTTCTCCAGGTGTCTGTTTCTGCCGCTTCACTTCTGTTGTATATGGAGCCTCATCCAGCCTGGAATGCTGACGGCCGCTACCAGGGTTGGCTGACATGCCTTCCCCTTTGTCCACCGTGTGCCAGGTCTGCCCTCCCACGGCCTACAGTCTGGCCAGGGAGGGCGTCACCAGACATGTAGACTGAGGCACGGGGAGGCTGTGTTGACTTGCCAAGCTGGGTTTCAACCCCTTGTCTATCTGTCCTCTTGCTTGTTAGTCCCACTGTTTCCCGTGCTGGGCGTGGGGGAGCGCAGCAGAAGGCAGCAGCCCTGCCTCCCAGCCCCAGCCCCAGCTCCACGCTGCACAGACCAGCTCTGGGAGACTGGGCTCTGGAGCTCAGGCAGTTACCCCTAACCTCTGTGTCCTGGTGAGGGCTGTCCTCACCTCTCTCTGTGAGAGGAAGGGGATAGCTCAGCCGTGGCTCACCCCGGCCAAGGGCTTAGGGGGCCCACCCTGCACACCATGTGATCCCTTAAGCCTGTGGTTGCAGGTGCCCCTACCAACCCCTACTCAAGGTCACACGCGCAGCATATCCTATGTGTCTTAGAATCATGACCCCAGGGGGCCCCTAGTGGCCCAAGATTGGCAGGATGAGACCATAGGGGTTTGGCCTGGCCGATGGGGACCTGGTTCTCGGCCCGTGCGAGTTCACCCTAGTCTCAGTTTCTCCAGTTCCTCCTGATGCTACGATGCTCAGCCAGCCACGGTTTACGTGCTCTCCTCTGTAGGCAGGGTTGGGATGGCCTGGCTGTGGGTGTCGGCCCAGAGAACGGGACATGTGGGCAGAGGCTGTGGCCGGTGCCGTCTATAGTGAGTGTGCTCCCAGCTGCGCCCCGAACGACTCTCCCCCGCCCCACTCCTTCTCCAGAGCAGAAGAGGGGAGATCCCCCACCGGCAGGTGAAGTGAAAGAGAAGGGGAGGGCTCTAATCCTCCTCCCTGGTCAGCCTGTGCTCTGAGGTGTAAATTAGGAGGGCAGAGCTATCGTCTGGGAAGCCTTCCAGAGGAGGGGCTGCCGAGTTCTTTGTTGTCTCGTCTGGAGAACCAAAGGCTAAAGCCAGTGGCCACTTGACCCTGGCCTTCACCAAGCAGAACGCTGTGGGCTGTCACTCTGCTTGGGCCCGCCCGGGGTGCTCCCAGGAAAGGGCCGGGGCCCAGTCGGGGTGCTGAGTCTGCAGTCACGGGTCGGGGGAGGGTGTGAGCAGGTTCAAACCGCCCCTGGCTGCTGGGAACAACATTCGCTGCGGGTGCGGGCTCATGTGTTTGAGTGTCTGTGGCATGTGCTGGGGTGCAAATGGCCTGGGGTAAGAGGAGTCATCCTGGGCTGGTGCTGCGGTTTGGGTCTCTGTGAGGTGGCTTAGGTTTTTTGCATGTAGGTTGCTAAGGGTGCATGTGTGGCTGTGTACTTGCATGTACATGTTTAAATGTATGTTGTGTGTGTCCTGGGCTATGGATGTATAGTTGGACCTTGAACAACGTGGGGGTTGGGGCGCTGACCCCTTCCACAGTCAAAAATCCGTGTATAACTTTTGATTTCCCCAAAACTTAACCACTACTAGCTTACTGTTGACTGGAAGCCTTAATATAAACAGTCGATTTCCACCTAGTTTGTATGTTATTTGTACAAATATTCTTATGACAATGTAAGCGAGAGAAAATGTTCTTCAGTTTGTTGCAAATCTCCCCCAAGTTTTCCAATATATTTATTGGAAAAAATCTGCATATAAGTGGACCCACGCCGTCCAAATCAGGTTGTTGAAGGGTCAGCTATGTTGGTATGCGTGTGGTCGTGCGTGCGTCGGGTCATGTGTGTTGGCGTGTACCCAGGTGAAGGAGGGTGAGGATGGTAATGCCAGTGCGTACGTGTGGGAATTGGGGTGTGCATTAGGGTGTAGTTTTGGGGTATGCGGACAGGCTGGTGTGACTGGTTTGGGGGAGTGCATATTCGTGTGTTGTTACATGTATTAGGAAGGATGTGTGTGAAGGTGTATGTAATGGTGTATGGTGTGTGTGTCGGTATAGGTGTTGGGCTGTGTGCGGTGTAGTTGTGTGTGTTGGCGAGTACATTAGTGCATGTACGTGTGTGTTAGTAAAGATGTGTGTCTCCATATGTGTTTGCCTGTGTGAGTATTGGGGTGTGTTATGTGGGTAAGGATGTGGGTGGGGTGGGCATTGTGATGGTTGAATATAATGTAGGTAGTTGGCCTCCCCCAAGCGTTTTGACCCTGAGGCTTCCTTGCAGGAAGTGAAACTGGGTCTGGGCCTGGCCCTGCCCCTTTTCCCAGAACCTCAGAGCATTGCTAATACTGTCTTCTCTTCCCTTCCTATTGCTAGCTCAGCCTCAGGCAGATCTGGCTTGTGGGGCGCAAGACGGCAAATGCAGAAGGGCCTCGGCCTTCAGTGTCTCACAGCCAGGCCTTGTGTGGCCTCAAGCTCCTCTTGGAAGAAGCTGGGGCTTGAGGGTCCAGGGTCCCCATCCAGAGAACCTCTCTTCCAGAGGTCAGCCAGCCGTGGTATAGGACTGAGAGAGCTTCTAGATGAATTCCTGTCATGGGCCCCAGCACGTGGTGCAGCACGCATGTGGGTGGTCAGGGAATGCTGGTTGGCTTATGGAGAATTGATTGAAATGCTCTCTCCCAGATCAAAGGGCACTTTCCCAGGAGCCAGTCAGGCCTCAGGACTTCCTATCACTCTCCCTCAATGTGCCAAACAACTTAAAACTGCAGGGCAGAGCCTAGACCCATAGACCTGCAACGGGATTAATGAGCTGGCCGGGTTTTCCTGTGGCAGAACCGGGAGAGCCCGAGGGCATAAGGGGGCATGAGGGTTTGGACTGGACACAGGGCATTGGAGCACAGCTCTTGGAAGTGGCCCTCTGGTGATGTGTTCCCTTGCCACCGGCACCCAGGGGACCCCTCCTCTTCGGGACAGTGACAGCCTCGGCTCCATGGCCCATTCCTCCTGCCTTGGCGACCGTCCTCCGTGAGCCTCAGAGCGGCTTTCTCCCCTTCCTCCCACTCCTTGGCATTCAGGGATACAGTAGCAGACTCCACCTCAGCGTGCCTGTTAGAGGCCAGGGCCGTCAGCCGTGGGCACCACGTCCTCCAGCGCAGAGTAGGGAAAGGCTTCAGCTCAGTTGCAGCGACTCGTAAAATGAGGTTGCAACTGCTCGGCCAGGTGTTCTGGCCACCAGGGTAGCCTGGGGTGCAGGCCTGGGAGAGGTTGGAGGGGAGGCTTACTGCGCTCGCCACGAGGTAGGGTCTTCAGGGTGGTGCCCCAAACAAGCCACAGGCACAGAGGGGTGTCAGGCTGATAGAGTCTGGGGGCCACGCGGGCACTGGACTCTTGAGGAGCTCAGGGTAGAATGGCTTTTCACTGACCTCTGGCTACACGCCACGGAGGAACCTCCCCTGAAATTTTAACCCTTCTTCTACTGGCCTTCCATCAAGTCCGAAAGAGGAGGTGTCAGGGCAGTGCTGAATATGGGGAGCATACGCCTGGAAATCCCGCGGGACGATGAGATCACATGTTGGCTCTGCCCAGCTGGACATTTGGGAAGCAGGGCTCATTTTTTGGTTAACAGTTGAGGAAATGCTACCATCACCAAGATATGAGCCCTGGTGGAAGAATGACGTAAGGCCCCAAGAGGCGCCTCAGGGAGGGGAAGCCTTGAGGCGGGGAGCAGGAGGCCGGGATGGGGAGCAGGTGTCCCATGGCGGGGCTCCTCTCTCTTATCCAAGCTCCTGAGCAGGGAAAGCAAGACCCGTGGAGGCTTCTGAGGGACGGCCGGGTGGTGGGTGAGCAGTGATCTGGCCCGGGCGTCGGAGCCGTTCAAACCACAGCCCACAGCCCTCCCCAGCTTAGAACTCCCCAGTGACTCCCCATTGGCACACGGAGTAAAACCCACGGCCGGCAGGCCTCACAGCCGCCCACTCTGCCCTGTCTGACTCTGCCGAGGTCCTGCTACGGCCTCTCTGTCCTCAGCCTCATAAAGCCAGCCCTTGTCCGTCATCTCGGAGGCATGCGCTTGACGCAGGCTATCACAGGCTGCTTCCACCCATCATTCAGACAACACCTCGACCATACGCCCTCCAAGTGGCCTTTCCGTGATGCCCAGGGTGCAATATCCCTTCACTAGCCTCTCTGAAAGCCTTATTCTGTATGGCCATCTCTGAGGCCTTTGGGAAGCATCATAATCACTATTTGCTGATTTACATGTTCGCTGGTCTTTCTCACCATGTGCTTATGTGTGGTCTGGTTTATTCTGGCCGTGGGCTCCGGGACAGCAGAGAGTCTGGTGAGCTGCTGCATTCCTGGGGGCCACAACGTGCCTGGACTGTGGTAGAAGCTCAGTTAACACTCTAAGAAGCATTGCAGTAAAACACACAGAGCAGTACAGTTTTTCCCTTACCCGTGTCCACGTGCGTGGTTCTCTGGCATTAAGTATACTCACATTGTTATGCAACTGTCACCACCATCCAGGGTCAGAATCGTTTTCATCTTGCAAAACTGAAACTCTGTACCCATTCATGAATAACTCCCCCAAGCCTGGCCACCACCCTTCTCCTTTGTCTGTACGGATTTGGCCATTGTTGGTGCTGCGTATAAGTGGAATCCTACAGCATTTGTCCTTTATGACTGGCTGATTTCAATCATATCCTGTGCTACCAGCTCTCCAGAAGCCAGCTGGGCCTCAGCAAAATGCCTGTGTTGGGGTCTAAGACTTGGCCACCAAGACACTGAGCATTTTCACTGTAAAGTGGCTGAGGCAGGGAAGGAGATCAGCTTTGCGGACCTCTGGGAGGACCATCGTGTGCCTGGAGGGGCCATAGCTCTTTTGGGAGCACGGTGGCCCCCTCGGCACTTTTCCTCCTAATCCTGCAAAGGGAGCTGTGCCTATAGCAAATGCCGGGTGGCTGATGCGTGTGCAAGCCCAGCGCTCTGCTGTTGGGCAGGGCAGGTGCAAGAGCGGAGGGCATGGTCCCGCTCCTGAGCTGACGCGATACCCGGAGCACTGCGTGACTTCTGTCAGAAGCAGAAATTCCCGAAAACAACCACCATTGTTCTATGTGTTTTATTGGAAGTTTAATGTTCTCCTCAGAGCTTTTCCTGAACCTTTTAAAAATAGAATCCCCAACTCACTCCTGAATACAACCTGGGTTAGTTCTGCGATCAAGGCAAAGAGGAGGACTTAGTGATTCAGTTTGGAGTGAGGACAATGCAGGGACTGGCTCACATGTTTAAGAGAAGCAGGTAGGGAGAGAGGTAGCTGCAGGGGGCAGGGGAAGCTCTGTGTGCTGGCCGCTGCCCCCGGAAGGCAGACTTGGCAGGTCGTCAGGGGAGCACCGTAACTGCGGCTGTGTGTGCACCATGCCCTGCAGGGTGTTGGACAGCAACCTCTCCTCCCGTCACTTGGGAGCTTAGGACCTGCGGGGAGGCATTCACACTGAGCAAGGAGCACAGCCCACAGGGCCCCCTGTCTAGGGCTTGGCTTGCTGGCATGGACCCAACGGGGCTTGTGAGGGCTGCGGGCCCCGGGATGGAGGTCATGGGAGTGGAAAGGCGCCTGAAAGATGGTGGGATGAAGTCTTGACGGTGAAGCCGGTGTGTTGGAGAGAGGTAGCAATTGCTGGCAGATGGACAGTGGGGTGAGGTGGGCTCTGGAGGGCCTGGCACCATTCCTGACTTGAAGGCTGGGCAGGGACCATTGCCGAATGCTGAGGTCAGCTGGGAGGGTGTGGCAAAGGGCCTCTTGGCTTGGGGTGGAGGCTCAAGGGCACTCCAGGCACAATTTCTGTGACTGGGCTCTTGGCTGAGAATGGAGAGTGGCCAGATGAATATCCTCACATCTGCCCCGTACAGGTGTGGTCTCTCTGGGCCTCCTGGGATTTCTCCTTGCCTGGTGCCAGGGAAGGACCCAGGGCCATGCGGGCTGCTGCAGACCCCCTTCCTGCAGACCCCCTTCCTGCAGACCCCCTTCCTGCAGGAGAGTTTTACCTCTTGTCTTAGTCTATTTGGGCTACTATAAAAAATACCATAGACTGGTATAGAAACAACAGGAATTTATCTTTCACAGTTTAGGAGGCTGGGAAAGCCAAGATCAAGGTGCCATCAGGTTCCTGGTTCACAGACTGTTTCTCACTGCGTCCTCATGCGGTGGAAGGGTTAGGCCACTGTCTGAGGTCCTTTTGTGAGGACATTAACCCCATCCCTGAGGGCTCTACCCCTGTGATGTGAGCACCTCCCAAAGACCCCACCTCCTAATACTAGCACACTGGAGGTTAGGAGTTTAACGTGAAGTTTGGGGAGACGCAAACGTTCAGTCTGTCAGGCCTCTCCACCGGTTCCTCCAGTGAAGCAGTGTTGTTGATCGAGACAGTTCCACAAACGGAACCACAGCAGAAAGAAAATGACAGAAAACCGAAGCACAGCGTAAGAGCTTCATTAGACCTCTGCTTCCCTGTTCGTCCACAGTTAAAATCTCCTCCTTGCAGGGAACATCACCAGCCAGCCCACCTAAACCTTACTCCACTTCTGGGGTAACTGATAACCCTTTGCTGATGGCGGCGAGTCCCAAACGGGGATGTCCAGCAGGTGTTAATTCATGAAATGTGGCTGGGGACGGAGGTACCCAAACCACACTTGGTACCCTGCTCCCCCAGGGATTCCCACCCTGGCTCGCAGCTCCCACGGCCCGTTCCCCACGGCCTCCTCCAGGGTGAACAGTGGATGGGGGTCTGGGGGAAGCGTGAGTCCTGGGGAACAGGGAGAGGCACACGGTCTGCCACCTGTCCTTCTGGCCAACCGGAACTACAATCCCTGGCGCTGTACCTCTCTTATTGGGGGGTTTTTAGTAAACTTGTAATTTTAGAGTAGTGTTAGATTTCTAGAAAAGGTATAAGGGTAACACAGAGAATAGAGCTTTTGTGTACTCCACACCAGCTTCCCCTACAATTAACCTTACTAGGCTACATTTGTCATGAGGGATGAGTCAATACTGATACATTATCATTAGCTAAAGTCTATAGTTTGTGCAGATTTCCTTCATTTTCACCTAATGTCCTTATCTGTTCCAGGATCCCATCCAAGTTACCACATTGCACTCAGTTTTTTTTCAATTAATAAACTTTATTTTTTAGAGCAATTTTAGGTTCACAGCAAAATTGGGTGGAGAGTAGGAAGTCCCCACACACCCCGTCCCCAGCCCCCAGAGCCTCCCGCAGCGCTGACACGCCTCCTTCGGCTTCTCTTGATTGTGATGGTTTCTAAGATTTCCCCCTTTCTTGGCGACCCTGGCATATCTGAGGAGTATCGGCCAGGTATTCTGCAGAATGTCCCTCAGTTTAGGTGTGTCTGACGCGTCTCTCATGTGAGACTGGGGTCCTGGGCTCCTGGGAGGAGGAGCACAGAGGTACAGGGCCTTTCTCCTCTCACAATACCCGGGGTGCACCTTGGTCACCTGGCTGAGGCTGGGTTTGGCAGGATTCCTCACCGTCCATCCATACCCCTTTTAAAGAAAGGAGGCAGGACCCGCTGCATCATTTGTAGGGCTCAGTGCAAAAGGAGAAGGTAGAGTCCATTATTCAAAATTTTAAGAATTAACAGTGATAACAGAACACTGAAGCAAAGTCAGGGTTCTAAGTGTGAGGCTCTGTAGGACAGTGCTTGTCACACGGCTGTGAAGCTGGCCCTGATGGGAGGACTATTGTTGAGTCCCCGGAGGCCCCTAGAGCCCTGTGTGCATAGGTAGGGGAGCCCTGTGCCCGTGGCCATGAATCCCCGGGCTGCTGAAGGGGGCAGCCGGCTGGGGAGGGTCGGAGGTACCCACGGTGATGGGAGGAACACAGCGTGGCAGAGCAGGTCGGCACATCACAGGTGTCTGTGGACGTCCTGTGGAGGCCCCTGCTGGGAAACATGAAAAGTCGACCTGAGCCCCCAGCCAGCTCTGCCTGGACAGAGAGAGTGGTTGGGGTGGCGGGTGGGTGGGAGAGGCGACAGTGGCAAGGGGAGCAACTCTGTAATTTAAAAAACGGGCACTGCTTTTAGTATTTTTTTGGATCTTCTCCTTTTTCTCAGTGCCCAGAGCAGTACTTTCTCCCTGGAAGGCCTTAGAATGTCTTATTTACAAAAAGCAAAGTAAGCCTGTTTCTGCTGGGCAAGCCAGGCAGCCCCGCCTCCGGCCCCCTCACTCAGTGAGGAGGGCATCTCCTTCCGGGTCTCAGGTGCGTGCCCGGGGAACCTCAGACCCCTCGCGGCGGCGGCAGTGCGGAGAGGAGGGTGTACAGCTGCCAACTGCCTTCTACTTGCTGTTTCTCACCCAGCTGTTTAGAGAAGAAAGAGTATTTCTAATCAGCCGTATGGCACGGAGTTTTATTTGCCGTGGTAAGTTAAAATGTACATTATTGGTCAGCATCTTGCATGCAAATTTTGACATTGCATCCTAGAAGTACCTGCCAAAAAGGATTGGTAGGTAGCGAGTCGGATCTGTGTAATTACACTGCACTGCAGGCTCGCAACGCCACCATCCCTGACTATGCCTGGTATCTCACCGCGTCGGCTGCCCGGGGATATTCCTGCACGGCTCCCGTAGCCAGAGAAAGATTATGTAAACATGGTGTGCGATCTCAAAAGTGAGTAATGAAGTTGAGTATTGCAAAAAATTAATAAATGGCTGGCTTACACGTGGTGGAGGAGTCCCGTGTGAAAACTGGGTCACCCAGGGCGGTGGTGGATAAATGTACCTCCAGGCTCAGGCGACTCGAGGAAATTCATCCTTTTTCCTGTTGGTGTGATCAGATGGACATTTCTATCCATGCCCTTAACTTTCCACTCAACTAACATGAAATCATCACAAATATATCTTCTTTCTCCTCTTTGCCTGTGAGAATCTCGACCCCTGCCTCAAAGGAGAGCGGGTCAGGGGTGTGGGACTCTGGGCGGATTCTGGAGTGGTCCATGCCAGCCCCTCCCACCTGGCCCGCGCCGCTCTTTCACTCGTGTCTGTCAGGCACCTGCAGTCTGTCCGCAGGTCCTCCTCCACCTGTAAGTCTACTTGGGACCTTGGCGCAAGTGCTGCCTTCTGGGAGGAGTCTTTGTCTCCATCCCCGTCTGCCCTGCCGCCCTCCGTTAACCCGCTGCCTGTCACGACCATCCTTCCTCGATGGCGCTTATGCTCCTGACCTGTCTGTCTGCTCCTAGGGGGGTTTCTCTGGAGTCAGAAAGACGGGCGTCCAAATCTCAGTTTCACCAAGTTCCACTTTGTGTGACCCTCAGCAAGATGCCCTCTGAACCTCAAGTGTCCCATCTATAAAATGGGATGCTCTAGTTTCGAATTGGTCAGGTGGTTGGGATTTTAGATAATAGATCATGTATCTGGTAATAGTAGATGTTCATTCCGTATTTGTTAAAACATGGAAATGGAGCAAGTGGGAGTTCTGCAGTCCATCAATTTCTAGACTGGGGGGAACTGTGGGGTGTGTGTGGGAAAGGGACACAGTGAACACAAAGGGGAAGCAGGTGACAGCAAGATGTGGCAGGACGACCCCGTCTAGCTGGGAGCCCGAAGTAGGGGACTCTGGAAAGGGATGCCAGGGACAGATCATGGAGGGCCTTGGAGGCCAGGCAAGGACTTTCTGGGCTCACGGGCTGTGTGTGTGTGGAATGACTGAGGATATTCATGCCTTGCTGGGCTGAGGGCATGGGTAGGGTTTGGTATTGTTGTATGTGTCCTTGGTTCTCACAGTCTTTCTTTTCTCTGATACCCATCCTTCCAGCAGACATTTCTGGAGCCCCTGGGCCCTGGGGGTGGCCTGGCCTGGTCCTGGGTGAACTTCTCTAGGGCCCCTCCTCGCTCCATTAGGGGCCAAAGCTCTGACATGTTGCCAAGAGAGGATATTCCACGAAGCCCCTGAAGTGGTGCATTAAAGCAATTTGGATTTTCTCTTAGGGCTAACATTGATTACTATTAATTAAGGTTGATATTTACAATCAGAAGGAGTAGAAGAGCAGATCATTTTTTATTAATCACTATTCTAGATTCATCATTAGTCATCATTATCAAAATATTGAGACAGTGGACAGTGGCTGGGATTTTAAAACCGAGAGAATGATTCAATTATATGACATTGTACAGACAGGGTCTATGTTCCCTGTCCTCTCTCTGTCCTGGTTTTCCCAATCGTCCCCCAAACTGGTCTCCGCCTACTGTCAGGTACCCCCAGTCCGTCCCCTCCCTCCTCCGCCTTCCCTTCTTTTCTCCAATCGCTTTCTCCCTTCCTTTCTCTCCCTCCCCGTAAGTGACACCGTGTTGAGAATCTGCAACTTGCTTTTTCCTTCCAGCGGCATCGCTTACACGTAATTTCATATTACGACTGAGCCCTGGCTGCTCCTTCCATGCACAGAATGGATACTCACGGCCTTGCTTATTTCTGTGGCCGTTCCCCAACTGGTGGACATTTGAGTTATCTGCCTCCCCCTTTCTTCCTCTTGCTGTCGTGGCCAGTGGCACTGTGGGAATCCTGTATGCGCTTCCTGGAGCCCGTGTGAGGGCAGCTGCCCGGGGCCATGTGGAGGAATGGACTTGCTGCAGGTCCCAGGCTCCCCAGCTCACACTGCCCCTGGACTGCGGCCAAGCCCGACCCAATATGGGTCCCGGGCAGGGCCCAGTATTTGGCTGTGCCTAGGAGCGGGTCGCCATCCTGGGATGCCTTCTCTTCCCCGTCTTGCCGTGTTCAAATCCTGCTAATGTCTTAAGTTGCTGGAGCTGTGTCCACTCTTCCAGAGGCTCGAAACTATCCGCTTCCTCTTCCGACACTTCCCTAAAAACGTGTCACTTGGTAGTGAAGTGTGTTGAATAGCTTTATGTTGACCTTTGAGCCCTGAGGACAGGTACGGGTCGTCCTGGGTCATCAGAGATGTCTAATGGAGGTTCAGTGAGCTTGTGGGCTTTTCTGGGTGTCAGGAGAGCTTGGCTTTTGGCCTTCCCAGACTCTGCCTTCCTTCCTGGGGGCAGAGGTGGGGACCGGGACTTCTCCTGCTTTCTTCCCTTTAAGGGGCTGGTCTTCCTCCTTGCTTGCTCCGGATGGGGCCCTGGGAGTGTCCTGCGTGAGCCGCGTGAAGCCATTTGCCCCATATTGATGTGGTTGCGTGGACTCTGGTCCTTGTGTTCTGGCATTTGGAAAGTGAAAAATGGAATTTAGGGGATCCTTGTCCTCAATTTAGGAGTTTTATTTTATTTTCTTAAGTAGGTAAACAACTGTAGGTGATTTAATTTGTCCGGTAATGACACCCATGGAGTTACTTAGGGGGAAAATGTTGCTAAGCTGTGGACACACACTGCATGCAATTCAATGAGAATCAGCCTCTGATGGGAGGCAATAAATGTCAAACTGTTCAACATTGATTGTTCAGGAAGGAATATTGCTTAACAAAGAATCAAGTACCTTTCTGAGGTTATTCTATTGGTCTGACTTTAAATCTAAAAAGAAACAGGAATACTGACTCCTTCCCTGGCTTCCTGCCCCTTGAGGTTAGAGACATGGACCTGTTGGAATGGGGGGTGGACCACCTGAGCTTCTCTTTTCTTCAAGGCTCCTGCAACCCCCAGAGAGGAGGGAAGAACTTCCGGAAGCCGCCAGTGGCTTCCTGCCATCCTGCCGGCTTCTTCGTCTGCCTTCCCTGCCTCTTGGACCTCAGTCCCATGGCTCTGCCATCACCCACTGCCCTCCAACTGTGCTGTTCTGCCGGTTGCTCCTCACAACACACCAGTATGAGTATGGACCTGCCCCAGGGCCTTTGCACTTCTGTTATCTCTGTATAAAACACCACTTTTTTCTACTTTTCCTTCCATGGTCCCCCAGCCAAGATCAAAGCTCACCTGCCCTGTATCCTACATTTTGTCAGTCCCTAACCACGCCATCACTCTTACCTATGTAACCACTTGGAATTGTCATATTTATGCCGTACTGGCATGTTTTCTGTTGCCCTGCTAGGATGTGAGCTTCAGGAGGACAGGGATGGTGTCCGTCTCATCCGCTTGGGTAATCTAGCCCCTAGAGCCGTTCACGGTACAAGAACGGTACACCTCCGTGATATTCATGATGCAACCGTAAGGACTTGGAACAAGTGTGCTGAGAGATTCCTCACAAAGAGACAGAACATACATGCATTTTATAGAACAGCAGCCTCTCAAGACATGGCAAAGAGATTCTTTGGCTTCCTTTCAGATGGATCTCCGTTTAGCAGAATTTTTCTGTGTACGACTTGAGGAAAGCAGGGGTTTCCAGCAGTGGTTGCTTCTTGCTACTTTTTAGGCAACATGGTAATTTTTAAGTGTTGTGCTGGCAGGGGGCCCTCCCAGCTGGTGGCCGAGTCCCTCCCCGACAGAGACAGACCTTCTCCCTGAGATCTGTCAAGGCCCGCAGGCTGGACATGCCAGCCACAGACTCTTGAGTTTCGGTGACAAAGAAAAGGGCTTGGTGAAGTGGAGATGCGTAGTAGGGATCACTGTCCACAATACAAAAAGATTATGCTCCCCCTCGTCTCGGGATCCTCGGTTGTTATAAGAGACTGAGGTCAGGGGATAGTTTTCTTCCTCGGTCGAAACAGAGATCTGTGAATTTTCTCTAGCACTGAAGGGAAATAGCCACTCTTTATTTAAAAAAATTTTTTTAAAGCCCTGTGTAACTTCCTGGCGCCTGATTCCTTTGCTGCCCCCGACCCCCCGAGTCCGGACCTCAGCGCCGTCAGAGGGGCTGAAGGGCAGAGGGCGGCGTATGTAGGTCAGGGGGCTGGCGGATCACGTTCAAAAGAGCTGTTTGTGTGGATCGTACTCGGGTGTTTTCTTTTTTTTTTTCCCCAAGAGAAAGTTTTATGTTTGACCCTGAGAATCAGATATTAAGAAATATATGCTATGAAGTCATGTTAGATGATTTAATCTAAATTTCCTGTATGCTCTTGGGCAGAGGTTTCAAGGCCAGGGGGGTTTTCAGTCTAACGCTGCTCCATTAGCGTCGGAGTGGGCTGAGGCCCCCTCGCCTTGGTCTGCACACCTGTGGGGCAGGTGCAGTCTGTTCAGTGTCTGGGGGGCCCTGATTAACAAAGGGGTTTGGGCACAGAAGTTCTAGTGCAGTCTCCAGGCCTGGGGCTCACAGCCGTGCTCTGAATCCCAGGTGTGCGTACGGGAGCTGTGGGAGCCTGGCGTCTGCGTCCTAGTGTGTTCAGTAGGGAGCAACTGTCCCTACCTGCCATGACTTTGGAGAGAAACAGGCATTGTCCTCCTGAATAAAGCAGAGAGTATAGCACAGATCAGGCACTCGGTAAATGCTCCCTCTTTCTCTTTTATTTATTGCCCTGAAATCTGTTTCTTAGAGCATCGACACATGGTCAGGCTTCTTCTCCCTGGGCCAGGGGACAGAAGACATGTCGCCTTGAGCCTTGTCTTACTGTCTTACCCCTCACCTCTTTGATCCCGAGAAGCTAGTGCATGTGGCCTGTTGGCATGGCCTGCTCTGCGAGGCCCCTGCTCTTTCGATGCTGTGCTTCTCAGTAGTCGCCTGTCTAGCAGCCACTAAGTGGCCTCTGCTTCCCTTTCTGGTTGATCTCTGATGTCCTTTCTCAGGGACCAGGGTGAAACTCTGTCCCCTCCACAAGCCCATACCGCTGCCCTGGGCTTTGGACCCTATGATTAGTTAGGATAATGCTGCTTGCTGTCATACCCTAAAATTGCAGTGTCGTGACACAACAGTTTACTTGTTTTCTCTCGCACAGAAAATCCAGTCGGTGTTGGACGTGAGGAGCTTACATGTAGGGCCAGGCCAGCGGACTGTCCATCATTTCCCGAGTGTGGTTTCCAAGGTCACAAAGGGTATTGAAACGAGCTATTAGGAAAGGGAGCCTGAGGAGGACAGAGGGACTTGGTGGGCAGACCTGGAGGTGGGCTCTTTCACTTCGTCCAGATCCCATTGGCCAGAACTCAGTCAGCGGCCCCAGCTGTGTGCAGGCAAGCCTGGACATGATCCTGGCTGGGCACCTCCTTCTGGTGACCGCTGTATTCCGTGGGAGGAAACACAATGGTCAGCTCGCAGCTGTCTCTACTAGAGCCTGGATGTGAAAAGAACCACAACGGTTTGTTTTATTTTATCATCCAATTGAGCCCCTTGCCTGGGTGGGTCGGGGGATCTCGGAGCCCCCTCCATTCAGGGCATCCGCTGCCCGGCCCCTGCCTGCCCAGCCCCGGCTGCCTGCACCTGGACCAGGCACTCCGCCTGGGTTTCCATTCAAGTCGCCGATAGACAACACTCACGACAAGTGCCCCCCACGCATCGTCCGAGGCAGTTCTTCCATGCTGACCTCAATACATTATCTGCACCCATTTGAGCACGGCTGGTTAACCGGGCCTGGACCCACTTGTCTGTTCCGCCTCGGTCTCACCTTTCCCCTTCGTAGCTCCACAGAACTCCGAATGCCCTGAGGGTAGTGCGGTTCTCTGTCCCGCCAGCCAGGGGGGCTCATGACACAACCGGTTCTTGGGGACCCCGTATTGCTGCCTGTGACCCGCAGGCCTCGGCTTCCCTTTCTCGTGCTTCTCACATATTACCCCCGGAGCTTTCTGCACTCTCTCTGCGAGTCCTTTCAGCACCATCGTGTGGAATCCACGCGGCCCGGAGACGCGGAGGCCGGCCGAGCACACGTCTCTGTTTCCTGGGCCCCTGTCGGTCAGCAGGTGCCTTTCCTGGTCTCAGAACCTTTTCGCTGAACAGACAGAACAGCCCGTCTTCTCCACTGATTCCCTGACTCGGTGTTACTTCCCTTCCACAGGCCTGCAATCCTTCCTCAATCTGTTTCTTGCTGTGAATAGAACTTTCTAAAAGGGCTTTTTTCTTTCTTTTTTTTTTTTTTTTTTTTTGCTGTTAATGTTTTGATTCCTTTAGCCTTTGCTAAAGACGAAGTCATTGGAAGTCCCAGCCACTTATGTCTGATTCCCTAGTATCATGTTCCTTCCTCTTCCTGTATTTTATCTGAATCATTAGTTACTTGATTTACTTGGCAAATATAGATGTAGACGTGTAGGTGTATATTTACTTGCACGTGCATGTATATGTGGATGTGTAAGCAGACACGCATGTGTTTGTATGCACACATGCGCCTTGGGTGTAGGGGTGTGTGCAAATATACATGCATGTGTGTGTACATGGACACGCACACACAGGTGCATGTATGTGTTGAAGGCCACCCATGTTCTTTTCAAAGCTCTCGTCGTTGGCGATCACACTGGTTCCTCTGGGGCCTGCCCCTCTCCCTCACCGGAATCTCTGCCGCCACAAAGACAGCACAGCACGTTCAAGAGCATTGCTTGCCTGACTCTCATGCCCTGGATTCCTGCTTCTCTTTTTTCCAAGTCTTAGACCCTGGCATCCTAAAATTTAATGATGAATTACAAACATTGACTTTAACAAATGCCACACGGTGTGCGGACTTGTTAAATGGATTTAAGCCTCATAACAACTTTAGGAGGTAGGTCCTGACTTTATCCTCTAGGGATAAATGGGGATCTGAGGTTCAGAGATATTAAGTCACTTTTCCTGTGTCACACAGAAAGTGCTGAACCTCAGTTAGAATCCACGTCTGTCCTCTGCCACCTCTGCTCACGACCTCCACGGCTGTGCCCTGACCGGGCTGCCCCACCCGGGGAACCGGGACCTCCCAGATGACGCGATCGTGGTTGTCCAAGACTCTCGTTTCTGCTCTTTGCTCCTTATTATTAGTTAGAACTGAATCTAGAGTGAAAAAAAATAAATCCTCTTATTCTCCAAGGTCTAGAAAATGAAGTTATCATTAAGATAGGTCAGGATCTTGTCACATGAATGATGATAACAGCAATAATCATAAGGCCCGATGCCTGGCTTTTTAGCCAGCTAATAGGTCTAATGGATGGTCAGGCAGTGCAAGTTCCCATCAATCCCTTATCCAGCCTTCCGACTGGTTGAACTGGGGGTTTGTGCCCAAAGCCACCCGCTTGTTGCTGCCATCTGTCTGTGCGGCCTTTGGCAAGCTTGCAGCGATAGCATTTCTGTACCTTCCTCCTGTGCGGCCCACCCTCGGGCGCCCAGGGGTCCCGCAGCGAGGGCCCTAGGCGCAGACCACTGCTTCACCTTTTGTGATAGGCCTGTTCTCGGGGAAAGAGAAGGCCTGGATGTGGCGGTACTCACCTTCTACCTCCCACCCCTCGAGTGTCAGCTCTGCGCCGACCACGAGGTTCTGTTCTGTGTTCTGTATTTTGCCCAGCTCGTTTGAACTGGTAACCCCACGGACAGCTCTTTTCCTTGCGCGCATCTCCATGCGCCTCCCACATTCCCTTCTCTCTGAGTTGTGCCTTCTGTGCTTTGTGGTCACGGGGCTACCAGGTCATGGAGCAGGCTGGTTTCCTGGATGAAGTCAGCAGGTGTCCGGCTCGCTGCCCCTCTTCTGTGAAACGTGTCAGAGACCTAGCTGGGGTCTGCTCAGTGTCTCCAAACAGGGCTGTACTTCCTCCCACCTCCCACCGGCATCTCCCACCCAGCAGGCCCCGAACCCTGCACCCTCAAGGCAGCGCCCTTCTCTGCACTGCACCCCACCCATCAGCGGACCAGCAGCCTGAGGTAGCCAAGGTGACTCCCTCCCGCACCTCCCTGGGGCCTGTCTTTCTGCCCCTTTTCAGAATCCTTGAATGGATCCCAAAGTCCAAACGGTCAATGTCTTATCCTAGAGCTTCATGGTTTCCCTCTTAAGCACCGCCTTTGTCTGGTTTCTCTCCCTGAAGCCTACTCTCTAGTCGAAACCAATGTTCCCTAACCCCCTAGAAATCTGGTCACGCCACTTATTTCCCACTCTGCAACAGCCCAGCGGTTTCCCATTGCTCTCCAGAGAAAGGCCACAGACCCCTTTGGGGTCTAGCATTTGTCCGTCTCTGCAGCACTTCCCTTGATCCCCACATCCTGGGTTCCAGCTGGGCAGACTCCTGCCGTCTCCCAGCACCGCACTCATCTATTCCTCAGGGTTTTTGCCTGTTTTCTCCCTCTATCTGGAGTGGCCCTCCACCATGTCTTTGCCTGGCTAACTCCTGCCTCCCTTTGAAGACTCCTTTGAAAGCCATCCTCACCTGGGGCTGGCGGGTGGGGGATGCCCAGGGTGACCTCTAGGTTCCCAGCCCATCCACCCACCAGTGTACCCACCACACCTTGACAGACCTGTTCTTTACTCACCTCTATACTTGACCACCCAGGAGACACGCCATATGATGTGCTCAGTCAGTGAATGTTCCAGAAATTTAAATTCAGCCATGTAGAGTGTTTCCTCTTTTACTTCTTAAATATATCAGATACTCTGTTTCCTCACCCTTTTCCTCTCTCTGGGCTAACCATGTTCTGCTCCTGCACTTTCCCTTCATCACATGATTTCCTTCAAGCCTCGAGTTATTTTTTAATTTTTTTTCTGGTAACAGCTTTAGTGAGATGTAATTCAAGTATCGTACAATTCACCCATGTCAAGTATGTAATTCAGAGATTTTCAGTATATTTAGAGTTGTAAGCCCTCACCATAATCACCCCAAAAAGAAGCCCTGTACCTTTTAGCTATGAACCTCAAATCCCCTATCACCCCAGCCCTAGGAAACCACTCATCAGCTTTCTGTCCCTGTAGATTTGCCAATTCGGGACATCCTGAAGCCGCTCTTAGAGCTCACCTCTGTGCAGGACCCATGCACTTCTCATTTAATTCTCTGCAACAAGTAGTAGCCTTTTTTTCCCCCTCTTCTTTTGGTCTCTTTACCAAAGATCTGAAACTCAGTGTAATGGCTTTTATTTTTTTCTGGGACTCAAGAAGTGGGGGGAATCTCTCTTTTTTGTTATAAGGATTAATTACTCTGTTTGCAAAGTGCCATAAGGTTTGTAGAGTGGAAAATCAAACTATTGTTGGTTTTGTTTAGTTGTTCCAAATTGATGTCATTTTCTCAGGTTTTTTTCTTGATTTGGTCTACCTCATTAGCAAAATCAGATTTCAGAGGAAGATGTTATAAGCCTGCTTTTATCATACTGCCAGCCTGAAGACCCCATAGCGAGAGGAGGTGGGCTCAGAGAGGCTGAGAGTGTGGGGGACGCAGCTCAGAGCCCAGCAGACGTGTGTGCTCGCTCCATGCTGGATAGTGTCACTTGATTCATCAGGGAAGTGCGAGGGCTCTCAGTCTGCAGGGGACATATGTATTTTCTATATGTCACTTATCTGGGTTTGGGCTACTTGGTCCTGGCGCTCCATAAACCTTTCTTTGGCTCAGATAAAGGACAATACCCATAACTGGCCTAAGAGGAAATAAAACTACTAAATATAAGGAACATGGATCATCTGTTCCAGCATTTAAAAACTGCAAACTTAAATAAAGAATCTGATCCCATTTTTGGTCTATTGAGTGATAATAAATATTCAGAACTAAATCTGGCTGCCGAGGAGACAGGGAACCAGGACTTCTGATAAGGCTGGTGGCATTCTAAATGGCTGAAATCCCTGCTGAAGACAATTTGTCAATACCTATCAGGAGTAATAACATGTTAAACTCGTTGACTCAGTAATTCTTCTTCTGAGAATCTATTTTAAGGAATTTATACAAAGTATGAAAAAGCTATATGTGTGAAAATGTTCCTTATAGCATAATTTAAGATGGCAAAAGTTAAAACAGAATCGAGCTGAATGTATGGGATTGGGGTTTTCCATGGAACCAGATCTCCTTGATGGACAGTTGCACAGTCAGTTAAGATGATGGTTTTCAGGACTGTGCACAAGAACAAAAGAAGGAAACAAAACTGAGTGTGGGCCACGGGCATGGCCATGTGAAGAGATGTGCTCCGGAAAGCACCAGAAGGGATGCTGAATAATCACTGTGAGCAGCTTTTAGGTATGAAATTGTGGGGCCTTCTTGGTTTCTGTCTTTCTCTCATGTATTTTATAATGTATAACATTCCTGCCCTAATAATAAAGAATTAGAAAAATCAACCCCCTGGTGCATCTTAGGAAGGTCAGACCTACTGTTTTGTTCTCTAAAGTTTAAGAAAACCTTAAGCAAGGAGCAAAGAGATGTTAGAAAACTAGCATAATGGTCACACTCCCTGGCATTCCATAGAAAATGACAATTTTCCCCATTCCCTGAAACGAATCTTGACTAACTTTGATAGTTCAGCAATTAGAACTTTGGCATACAATCTTTCTTCTTCAACTCCTATAATTAGTGGTCTCCAATTATATGAATCAATTTCAATTTCTATAAATCAGATGATTTAGAGAGAAGGCCGTTCAATTTCCTTTTCAACTGTATGGTTTCAGCAGCAATAAAACTCTCAGCTTAAAATATCAGGATGCGACTTGCTCCAGAAATAGCACCCAGTGCTTTTAGGGCTTCTGGGGGCAGCCATGCCATCTCACAGGTACCTGTTTTTGGTGGTACCGCTTATCTGCCGGCCGCTGACTGCTGTTCAGTCTTCTTTGTGATACCTGACATCTCCTCAGAGGCTCCATGCCAGGCTGGGGGAATATCACTAGGCCTCCCCTGGTCTTCCCCCACACAGACCTGGCTTAGACCCAGATAGAGCCCTGTACTGCTAGTTAGCGCGCACACCTACTGCCTCCCTTTCTTTTAATCCTTGACTTGACCTTGTCAGTGGCCCTCAGAGGTCTTGTGGGAGCCTGCGACCAGCAGCGTGGATCTGCCAGGGGGCTGACCTCCCCGAAGCCCGGCTTTGTGAAATGCCCATCGCACCCACCTACTTTGTGGGGCCCTTCTTGAATGAATCCCTGATCTGTCACTGGAATTTGGAGATGTGTTTTCCTTTTATTCCTCAGCCCTTTAATGTTGAGATGTGATCGCTTTCATTCCACAAGGAGCAGGTCTTATTCATGTTAAAAATTCTAAACAGGAAAAACCATTTAGCTACTTCTTTTAAAATCTGAGAGTCTCAACAGACTCTCCCCCGTGTTGAGTCACAGGCGCTTTCACTTGGTGTTCATCATACTTGCCTTTCCGAAAGAGAGAAAGAGAGAAAGCAGGGTCGGAGCAGAGGGCAGGTTGAAGGGTGAGCTCCTGGAATCAGTACCAAAGGAGCTCTGGGCTGCAGGAGTTCATCCTCCCCCACCGCCTTTCTTCTCCCCTCGGAGGATATAAGTGGCCAGGGTTTGTGTTTATTGCTCACGTGGTTTGAAGCAAGATGTCTTCTTTTTGTTGGAGATTGGCTTATGCTTTTATAGTACTCTTAAATTCAGCTTATGTTGAATTATTGGTTGTTCTTCATTTTATATATTACTTTCCAGTTCCCGCAGCATTAGAGCCTCATTAAGTGCCAGGGCTGCTAACTGAGGTGTTTGGACAAATAGATCACAGAAAATCAGGACATTACACGCTGGCCTGTCCAAGGTGTCGCCCAGTCCAGACCCCCTTGTAGAATGCTGGGGCAGAGAACCCCAAGCCCACAGCTGAAGTTCTCTTTCAGAACCTGAGGCTTTTCAGAAATGTGGCTTCAGGACTGGCTCCTAAACCTTAAACCGGACAAGATGCATCTCTCTTGGGGTGCTCAGTTCAAGAGGGAATTTAAGACAAACCACAGAAACATTAAGGAAGCTGCAGTCATGTGATGTATTGCTCTGTAGCCATTCACGAACACGTATTGAAGAATAGTAACTTTAAAACATACTTGCAACATGTTAAGAGGAAAACTGGGATACGAAACTATTTGTAATCTCTGTATTTTATATTTTAATATATATTATTCATAGTTAAGTGAATATGTTTAGAAAGAAGGCTATAAAAGTTTTATAGTCAGAGTCAAGTGGTGGAATCGGAAATAATTTTCATTTTCTTTTATTAATATCTTGCTCTATTTTTCAAATCTTCTACCACAGATATGAAACACTTTCAGAAACAAAACATGGACTTTTTTTAAGAGGCTACAGAAGGAGAGCGAAATCCGAATTGCCCGCATGGCACTTGACCATCTATCTCTCCGTCTCCTGTTCCCTGAGCTCTCAAAGGGTCAGACGGGGTCACAGGGCCAACATGCTCCCAGTCCACACCCTTCTGCTGAGGTCCCTCTATGCGCCTAGCATGAATTTTCACTGAGAACGTTTGCAAGGCTCATACTTGGCTCAAGTACACGTGGAACCAGCAAGAAAAACACTGAATATTAGAGGATAAAAAGCCATGGGTGACTTTTTTTTTTTTTTTAAACCAAGTTGGCTGCTTCTTAGACCAGCAAAT
The DNA here is from genome assembly GCA_029783875.1 of Phataginus tricuspis. Taxonomy (NCBI): domain Eukaryota; kingdom Metazoa; phylum Chordata; class Mammalia; order Pholidota; family Manidae; genus Phataginus; species Phataginus tricuspis. The sequence goes on from JAQQAC010019400.1 coordinate 1,188,562, forward strand.
TGTCTTGCTGCTGAGTAAACACAATCTTTACTTTTCCCCTTTTTTTGAAAAGCCCTAGCATGGCAGAGAAGGAAATGATCTTGTTTGGCAAGTTTTCGTTACTCAGGACAAAAAGAGTCATCAGTCCTCAAAATTAGCATTTTACAGTTTAGAGTCCCTTTCGTCTCTGGGAGCGGCCTCTGTATGATTGTTTAGATCTTGATTTTACACATGAGAACATGGCGGTCACCTCCTTTGCTGAACCCACAGTGGATGCAGAGTCTAGACCGCTGATTCCAGAATTGTTTTGATGTGGCATCTTCATAGGGTCACCCTGCCCTCGCCCTTGTCACGTAGATAACGTTAAACTCCGAGACAAGGGAACTTCAGCGCTAGCCCCAGTGGGCATTTTCTTCCTTCTCCCACGCACCCTTCCTGTAAGCAGAAATAAGGCACTATTGTTATCCAAAGGCCACTTTCCCCTCAGTGTGTCCCTAAGGCTCCCCGAGTTGATGGTGTCTTGTGCTATGGGACAATACCAGGAAATATCAAGTATTTGGGATTGCCCACTGAGGAGCTTTTCTTTTGGTACAAAGAAAGAACTTCAAAGTTTTAAAGTGAAAAATTTGGATTGGGAAGAAAATATGTCCAAGTTGGTAATAATGAAGACTTTGTTTGCCAGGCTCCCCAGCCCGGTGACTAATGGGCCAGCAGCTCATGGGTCATGATGAGCGTGGTGGTGGGTATTAGCGTGGAACAGAAGCGAGCCTTGCTGGAGACTCGGGGCTGTGGGTAGGGGGCAGGGGACGGGTAAACATGCAAAACTCAATCGGGTGTGTATGGTACTAAGACCTAAGCATCTGGGGCACGTCAGAGGCTGGTTGATGTGGCTAAAGGGGGTGGTGCCTCTCTTCCTGAGAATCAGCGGTCCGTCGCATCCTGACTCAAGAGACACGGTATTCTGTAAAATTACCTCTTACGACTATACCCATCTTCCCCCACCCCCCAGCCCGATAAGCTCTTTAAAATGGCATCTAAGAAAAGGAACTTTCAGAAAGCACTCTGGGGGCACAAGGCGAATAAAATAAGCCAGGAGGCCTTCTGTCTCCTGGTTAGTACATTTTTCTGGGCTGAGAGACCTTTCTTCCGAGTTTGCCTTCCTGGGGCATGTGAGCTTCTGTGGCGAATGACACCATGGAGTTGGTTGGGGTGAGCTCTGGAGTGCCTCTCCTGTGATCAGGTCGATACACGGGGCTGGTAATACAATGCCAATCCATAGCTAAAAATAGCTTCCCTTTGTTGTGATCTCGCAAACAAAGGGAAGGAATGCACAGGTCAGTTCCACCGCCTCTGTGCCTTCCGCCCTCCCTTTCCCAGCGCTCCCAAGTGAAGCGGTCTGTCTTCCCCCTCAAATAGATTTTTCATTTAAACATGGGGAAGAAGGGAAACTGAATAACATGGAGACCCTGGAGTAGGAGAAATTCTTTTGAAATAATGTGCTGAGATCACGGTGTCCGCATCGTGTGTCCCCTCGACACAGTGACTAGGTATCTGCTACTTACGTGGAAGTGCAGGGACCCCTCTCCCTGGGTCTGTCCGGGGAACCCAGCATTTTTTTTTTTTTAATGAGTGCACTTCAGAGATATACATTATTCTTCGCAAAATCCCATTAGCCGTAGTTCAACTTTATATTCCTTGATCAGTCTTGTGTTTTCCTTCTGACTTTTGCTGCGGTTTATTGCCCTGGAGTGAGCACTAGAACACAAGGTTTTATATCCCCGTGTCAAGTGTGCCTTCCTCACTGGCTGACCGTATGTAGAGAAGGGATAGGCGCAGAGCAGTGGCTGTATTTTGGGTGAGGGTGGGGGTGGGAAGGTTGGACCATGGAGGGACAGAGAATATTAATTAGACAGAAAGTGCTTTCTGTGCCTTATCTGCATAAAGAAAGATAAAGCTCATGTAAATAATATGTGTGTTTCCCATAATGAATGTACCCTTTCTCTCCATTTCTGCATAGTATTAGAAATTGCCTTTTTATTATATGAGACATTGGATGCATGCCAACAAGTTTTTCTTTTAACTTGATATTTTCGGCTCTGATCTTTGTTAGAACTACAATGGCATGTATCTCATACAGTCAGAGGTCATTTCTATAGCTCCTTCCCTTTCTCATCATTTCTGGGAATGTTTGTTTTCAAAACAAAGAATTAGGTTAAAGCTTAGGTATCACATATCAGACCATATTTCAAGCCGAAATGAAGAACCCTCAAACCTTCCTTTTAAAGGTCAGATATTATTTATTATTATTATAAAAATGATCTGTGATTTATGAATTTAACTTCTCATAAACCTTCTTTGTAACAGAATATGCAGTCCGAGGCTTAACATTACATTGTTTTCTTTTGACAACGTATCCACGAGAGCAGTGCAGCTGTCCCTTTACTCACAATAGCAGATTAATTAACACAGTCATATGCCGTTGGCTCTTACTCAATGAGTGGGTCTGCAGCGGGATAGATAGGTAAATCCTGTAAATGCGGCGGAGATAAAGCCCACACTGTGGTAGTTCCGTAACTAGCCAGTTTTGCGTCTGACTAGCCAGCCCTATCAGGATGGGTTCATGGGCCACAGACTCGGTGAGCCTGAATTTCAAAGTCAGCCACACCTATTTCAGTGCCATAATGCCCAACATTTGCAAGATGTAAATATGTAAAAGCAGAAGACCTCTCAGAAATCAGCAGCTTTGGTTAAAATAGCAGTCAGTCTGCCGCCAGCATTTTGAGTCTGCAGTATTTTTTTAAAGTTCAATCATTGCTTTCCTTAAATATCTCCCTTGCTATTACTCACATTTTTTTTTTTTTTTTTTTTTTTTTTGCCCAGCCCTCAGTGCAAATAGTTCTGGGCAGCCGTCATGACTTTGGTTTTTAAGTACTAGAAGATTTTTCTTGAAAACCTGTGTAACTAAACCTTCTCTCCCTGCCTAGTCACCAGCCTTGAGTAAGTATTTATTGGCAACTTTAGCTGACATTTTAGTGAACGTCAAACCTTTGTTAGAGAAAATGTAAGGCTTTACTTTAGAAACAGGCATGCCCGTGTTAAGAACGAGGTAACCAGGCAGTGGGCTTAATAGAATTTCCTTCAGACTTTTTTTCTAACGTCCATTACATATGCAACACTGATTTACTTTTTGTTGTTTTACTTAGTACAGAAATTGAAAATGTGACAAGCTTTGCTGGATTCAAAGGCTCATCATTTTAGAGACACATGGACCAAGAGAAAGAAGAACAACAAATCCATAATTTGGAACCTTTTAGAGGATCCAGGTGGTAGAAATTCAGACTCTCACATCACTTGCTGCATTTCTGGTAGACTGAGAGGGCTTTGAAACCATCCTTGTCTTTTAGAAATAGATCAAAGTTTGGCTATGTTCTGTCACGGGAGTCCTGGGTGCTTTGGAAATAAAGGTGAACACACACACATACATCATGGGGTGTGGGGGTCTCTTAAGCTCCACTCAGTGGTTGCTTCTCAACCCACATCCTGGCTCAGAGGCCCCTACAAGTTCCTGAAATTCTAGGTACTGAACATCAGGCAGCAATGATGTATTCAATAAGCATCTCCATTATAGGATGAGCTAAGGTTTTCTGTGATTCTCCTCATACCTGGGAGCGTGCAATTCTTCCCAGACTCACGGAGGAGACAAAACTAGGGCACAGAAAGAAGGCATTAGAGCTGCTGGGCCTTTCTTCTCATCCCAACTGCCTAGTTTTTTTTTTTTTTTTTTTGCTAAAATCAAAAACCTTTTCTTAAAATAATAAAGAAAAAACTAAAAAAAAAGTGCAGAACAAAGGAATAATTAGTTGTATATAGAAACATGATTTAGAAAAATCAGAATATTGATTCTGAACTGAGAACAGAATTGGCTTGGATATCTGCACAGACAGAGGGGCGGACAGAGAAGTAGGGGTGACGGGCAGACCCCCCGGGAGGAGCAGTTATGACTGGGCCATTAAAGCTAAACGTCACGGCCCCAACAAATGCGTAGTTTGCACCACGGAGCAGCTGTCACCCTCAGAAGCACTGAGCTCCTTGCAAAGTCACAGACGTCTTTCTCTGCTTGGAGATTCGTGCAACCCTTTCTCTTTTTTCAAGTTGGATTCTGAAGGCTCCTGGGTAAGGCTGGAATGAATCTGCTTTCTGGAGGCTGGGACTGCTGCCCTTGCTACTTCTAAGGTATAGGCAATAGTGATGCTTTCGACCAGTCCCACCTGGACTGGGCTCAGTGTCCAGGGATGTGGCAGCTCCATCTGTCCTTCCATCTCCCCCGCAGCATACGAGCAGTGCACAGGATATAGGGGCACAGCCTGAAAGAACTTCTAGAGCTTTCTTCCTACTTTAATTTTTTTCCAGTATTACTGAGAAATAATTGACATACATCACTGTAAGTTTTAAGACCAGCATGATGGTTTGATTTACATGTATTGTGAAATGATTACCACAGTAGATTTGGCTAACATCCATCTTCTCACACAGATACAAAAAAAGAAAAGAAAGAAAAAAAATTCTCCTTGTGATGAGAAATCTTTGGATATACTTTCTTAACCATTTTCCTGTATTTCTCATAGCAGTTAGGCTATAGTCACCATGTACACTGTATCCCCATTACTTACTCGTCTTATACCTGGAAACTTGTGCCTTTCGACTACCTTCCTCTAACTTCACCTCCCCGACACTCTGCCTCTGTCGATCATAGAAAGTCTGATCTCTTTTTCTGTGAGTTTTGTTTTGTTTCTTTTTTAGATTCCACATGTAAAAGAACTCATACAGAATCTGTCCTTCTCTGTCTGATTTATTTGACTTAGCATAATGCCTTCGAGGTCCGTCCGTGTTGTTCAAATGGTAGAGTTTCCTCATTTTTTATGCTGAATAATATTCCATTGTATATACCTACCGCCACTTCTATATCCATTCATCCACCAATGGACACTTAAGTTGTTTCCATGTCTTGGCTATTGTAAATAATACTTCTGTGAACATGGGATGCAGATGCCTTTTCAAATTAGTGTTTTTATTTCCTGTGGACATATTCCCAGCAGTGGACTTGCTGGATTATATAGTAGCTCTGTTTTTAACTTTCTGAGGAGTCTCCATTCTGTTTTCCATAGTGGTCGCACCAATTTACACTCCTACCAACAGTGCACAAAGTCTCCCCTTTTCTTCACATCCTCACCTTGTTGTGCCTTGTCTTTTTGACAATGGCCTTTCTAACAGTCGTGAGCTGATATCTCACTGTGGTTTTAGTTTGCTTTTGTATTATGACTAGTGGTTTTGAGCATTTTTCCATATACCTGTTGGCCATTTGAATATCTTCTTTGGAAAAATGTCTGTTCAGGTCCTTTGCCCATTTTTTTTTATAATTTATTTTTTATCATTAATCTACAATTACATGTGCAATATTATGGTGATTAAACTACCCCCTTCATCAGGTCCCCCCCCCCACCAACCCCATTACAGTCACTGTCCATCAACGTAGTGAGATGCTATAGAGTCACTACTTGTCTTCTCTGAGTTGTACAGCCCTCCCCGTGCCCCCCCTACATTATGTCTGCTAATCGTAAAGCCCCCTTTTCCCTCTTATCCCTCCCTTCCCGCCCATCTTCCCCAGTCCCTTTCCCGTTGGTAACTATTAGTCCATTCTTGGGTTCTGTGAGTCTGCTGCTGTTTTGTTCCTTCAGTTTTTTTCTTTGTTCTTATACTCCACATATGAGTGAAATCATTTGATACTTGTCTTTTTTGCCTTGGTTTGTTTCACTGAGCATAATACCCTCTAACTCCATCCATGTTGTTGCAAATGGTAGGATTTGTTTTCTTCTTATGGCTGAATAATATTCCATTGTGCATATGTACCACATCTTCTTTATCCATTCATCTACTGATGGACACTTAGGTTGCTTCCATTTCTTGGCTATTGTAAATAGTGCTGCAATAACAACATGGATGGAGCTGGAGGGTATTATGCTCAGTGAAATAAGCCAAGGCCGAAAAAGACAAGTACCAAATGATCTCACTCATATGTGGAGTATAAGAACAAAGAAAAAAAAAAATGAAGGAACAAAACAGCAGCAGACTCACAGAACCCACGAATGGACTAACAGTTACCAAAGGGAAAGGGACTGGGGAGATGGGTGGGAAGGGAGGGATAAGAGGGTAAAAGGGGCATTACGATTGGCAGACATAGGGTGAGGGGGCACGGGGGGGACTGTACAGCTCAGAGAAGACAAGTAGTGATTCTCATCTCACTACACTGATGGACAGTGACTGTAATAGGGTTGGTGGGGGGGACCTGATGAAGGGGTAGTTTAATCATTACAATATTGCTCATGTAATTGTAGGTTAATGATACTAAAATAAAATAAATTGTAAAAAAAAAAATAAAAAAAAATAAAGTCGGGGGAGGGTTTGTCACAAAAAAAAATAGTGCTGCGATAAACATAGGGGTGCATCTGTCTCTTTGAAACTGGGCTGCTGCATTCTTAGGGTAAATTCCTAGGAGTGGGATTCCTGGGTCAAATGGTATTTCCATTTTGAGTTTTTTGAGGAACCTCCATACTGCTTTCCACAATGGTTGAACTAATTTGCATTCCCACCAGCAGTGTAGGAGGGTTCCCTTTTCTCCATATCCTCGCCAACATTTGTTGTTCTTTGTGTTTTGGATGTTGGCCATCCTCACTGGTGTGAGGTGCTATCTCATTGTGGTTTTAATCTGTATTTCTCTGATGATTAGCGATGTGGAGCATCTTTTCATGTGCCTGTTGGCCATCTGAATTTATTCTTTGGAGAAGTGTCTATTCATGTCTTCTGCCCATTTCTTAATGGGATTATTTGCTTTTTGTTTGTTAAGGTGCTTGAGTTCTTTATATATTTTGGATGTCAACCCCTTATCAGATACATCGTTTATGAATATATTCTCCCATACTGTAGGATGTCTTTTTGTTCTACTGATGGTGTCCTTTGCTGTACAGAAGATTTTCAGCTTGGTATAGTCCCACTTGTTCATTTTTGCTTTTGTTTCCCTTGCCTGGGGAGATATGTTCATGAAGAAGTCACTCATGTTTATGTCCAAGAGATTTTTGCCTATGTTTTTTTCTAAGAGTTTTATGGTTTCATGACTTACATTCAGGTCTTTGATCCACCTTGAGTTTGCCTTTGTGTATGGGGCTAGACAGTAGTCCAGTTTCATTCTCTTACATGTAGCTGTCCAGTTTTGCCAACACCAGTTGCTGAAGAGGCTGTCATCTCCGCATTGTATATCCAAGGCTTCTTTATCAAATGTTAATTGACCGTATATGTTTGGGTTAATGTTTGGATTTTCTATTCTGTTCCACTGGCTGTGGGTCTGTTTTTGTGCCAATACCAAATTGTCTTGATTACTGTGGCTTTGTAGTAGAGCTTGAAGTCAGGGAGCGTAATTCCCCCTGTTTCATTCCTCCTTCTCAGGATTACTTTGGCTATTCGGGGTCTTTTGTGGTTCCATATGAATTTTAGAATTATTTGTTCGAGTTCATTGAAGAAAGCTGTTGGTAGTTTGATAGGGATTGTGTTGAATCTATAGATTGCTTTAGGTAGTATAGCCATTTGACAATATTTATTCTTCCTCGCCAAGAGCATGGGATGCATTTCCGTTTGTTAGTGTCTTCCTTAATTTCTCCTAGGAGTGTCTTGTAGTTTTCAGAGTACAGGTCTTTCACTTCCTTCGTTAGGTTTATTCCTAGGTATTTTATTCTTTTTGATGCAATTGTGAATGGAATTGTTTTTCTGATTTCTCTTTCTGCTAGTTCATCTTTAGTGTATAGGAAAGCAACAGATTTCTGTGTGTTAATTTTGTATCCTGCAACTTTGCTGAATTCAGATATTAGTTCTAGTAGTTTTGGAGTGGAGTCTGTAGGGTATTTTATGTACAGTATCATGTCATCTGCAAATAGTGACAATTTGACTTCTTCTTTACCAATCTGGATGCCTTGTATGTCTTTGTTTTGTCTGATTGCCATGGCTAGGACCTCCAGTACTATGTTGAATAACAGTGGAGAGAGTGGGCATCCCTGTCTTGTTCCCGATCTTAGATGAAAAGCTTTCAGCTTCTCGCTGTTAGGTATAATGTTGGCTGTGGGTTTGTCATATATGGCCTTTATGATGTTGAGGTACTTGCCATCTATACCCATTCTGTTGAGAGTTTTAATCATGAATGGATGCTGAATTTTGTCAAATGCTTTTTCAGCATCTATGGAGATGATCATGTGGTTTTTGTTCTTCTTTTTGTTGATGTGGTGGATGATGTTGATGGATTTTCGAATGTTGTACCATCCTTGCATCCCTGAGATGAATCCCACTTGATCATGGTGTATGATCCTCTTAATGTAGTTTTGAATTCGGTTTGCTAATATTTTGTTGAGTATTTTTGCATCTATGTTCATTAAGGATATTGGTCTGTAATTTTCTTTTTTGGTGAGGTCTTTGCCCAGTTTTGGTATGAGAGTGATGCTGGCTTCATAGAAAGAGTTTGGAAGTATTCCCTCCTCTTCTATTTTTTGGAAAACTTTAAGGAGAATGGGTGTTATTTCTTCTCTATATGTCTGGTAGAATTCAGAGGTGAATCCTTCTGATCCGGGGCTTTTGTTCTTGGGTAGTTTTTTGATTACTGATTCAATTTCGTTGCTGGTGATTGGTCTGTTTAGTTTTTCTGTTTCCTGCTTGGTGAGTCTTGGAAGGCTGTATTTTTCTAAGAAGTTGTCCATTTCTTCTAGGTTTTCCAGCTTGTTAGCATATAGATGCTCGTAATATTCTCTTATAATTCTTTGTATTTCTGTGGGGTCCGTCGTTATTTTTCCTTTCTCATTTCTGATTCTGTTTATGTGTGTAGATTCTCTTTTCCTTTGCCCATTTTCTAATTAGGTTGTTTGTGGGGTTGTTTTGCTAATGAGTTGTGTAAGTTCTTTATTTTGGATATTAATCCTTTATCAGATGTATAGTTTGGGAATATTTTTTCCCATTCTTTAGGTTGTCTTTCCATTTTATCAATAGTTTCTTTTATTGGGCAGGAGTATTTAGTTAAATATAATTTCCACTTACTTTTTGGATTTTGTTGCTTGTGTTTTCGATGTCATATTCAAAATCATTCCCGAGAACCATATCAAGGAGCATTATTCCTATTTTTTTCTAGGAGTTCCATGGTTTCAGGTCTTACAGTGAAGTCTTCAATCTTTTTTGAGTTAATTTTTGTGAGTGGTTTAAGAAATGAGTCCAGTTTCATTCTTTCACAGGTGAATATCTGGTTATTCCAGCATCATTTATTGCAAAGACTGTCTTTTCTCCATTGAGTACTCTCAGTTCCCTTGTCAATGTCAGTTGACTATACAAGCTTGGGTTTATTTCTGGGCTCCCTGGTACCTTTTTGAGAGCTTTCTTTTAGAGCTCAACAATACACTACCAAACACACAGGAATGGATTTTGTAGGTGTTTCCTGTGATTACACATTCTGACCAAAATCTGTTCAGCAGGTGACTGTGAGTAGGCCAAGAACCAGAAGACTCTGGTCCTGGCTCAGCTATTTTCATAGCATTGAGGCCTTGAGTAAGCCCTGTAAACTCTTTGCACTTCCTGTATTATGTGACTTAAGTGGGCTTACTGTGTGCCACGTTACCTCATAGAAAGACGTGAGAATCAGGTGAGATCTTGGCTGTGAAGTGTCTATAATGCCGCATGAAAGGCCGAGAGAAGGCTTTCTGGCTCTTCAAAGAAGGTGATAAGCTCCAGGGGGAGGAGGAAGTTTTGTCCGCTTGGTAAGTCCCCCAGGCCTGTGGTAGAACCTGGTACTTAGCATTCAATAGACATTTGTTAGATAAATGAGAGAACAATTATAGGATCCAATGCTGTACTAAGAAAGGAGAATGGGGGGGGGGGTGTCTGGAAGGAAAGTAAACTATTCTCTGAACAAACAAGTCGGCCCAGTGGCATATCCAATGAGAGAGGCACTTGTCTATAAAATTGAAGACTCATTGGATGGAGACATAATATGCAAATAAATTCTTTCATAGATGGGCAGAAAGGACCTGCCCAAGGTTGCACAGCCAAGACAGAACTTGGGACCAGTTTCCCGACTCACTTTTAGCCCAGGGTGCTTTTCATGGGGTCTTTGATTGAAAAAAATCCTCTCGCCTCCAACAATCCAGGCTGAGGTTCACCCTCGAGGCAGTGGGCTGAGTCTGGGCAGGATGAGAAGAGTATGTGCTCAAGCAAGCAAGTCGCAAAGCAGAGGAAGTCACCTCAGGGGACTGCAGTTGAGCTGGGGCAGGGAGACCGGTCGGTTTAGGTGATGGTTTCAGCAATGGGCCGTGCGTTTACCTTTGTAAAGACAGTCAGAAGCCTCGGGATTCAATTGCAACAATAATTTTGTCCCCTGCCTGTACTGACAACACTTTTCATAATGATGTAAGATGCAGTCAGTGCCCGGCACATAGCAGGGCTCGCTACGTATATGCTGGATGACCTTATCAAAGGGAGGAGTGTGCGCTTTCCTGAGGCTCCTGAGGGCTGTCGTCTCCAGGTCCAAGGAGAACCTGAGCGTCTGGTGGCCTTTCCTGCTATTTCTCTTGCCCCTTTCCCCATATTCTGCATCTGGGTGAAGGGCCCCCGCCTATACTGGAAATATCTTAGCCCCTTTACGCTCTCTGTTACCTCTTGCTGAAATGTCCTCTGCCCTTTTGACTTGTCAAACTGCTATCCATCTTTTAAGGCTCAGCTGGATTGCCTCCTCTTCCATGGAGCTCTCCTTCATTGACCCACTCCCCACCAGCAGACCTGGTCACTCCTGGGAATGCCATGGGCCTTTGCAAATGTCTCTTTAAGCTCCTTAGGGAGGAAGGAGGGGTGTCCACAGCAGCACAGGGAGTTGCACAGAGTGGATGCGAATCAAAAACGTGTTGACTGAATGAACAAATCTCTCATTGCATTGCTCTGGGAACTGCAAGTGGCAGGAAGGTGGCAGAGGCAGTTAGAGGTAGGAAATGACATTTAAGAGATAAAACAGTAGAGATGGGGGCTCAGAGGGTACTCTTCTGGGCCTTCTGAATGCACTGCCTGCTCAAGGTCACCATGGATACCCATGACAGTGACTGTCCCAGGCTGGCCCCAGAGCAGGTGCTTTCCTTATGGCGAGCTGAATTGCCATGGGCTTGGAGGTGGGGCTGGCCTGCCACTATTCCGGGACAGTCTCCTCTGTATTAGGGTGAGAGCGAGTGGTCTGTGCTTCAAAGTGCACATCCTCGGCCCCAGAGCAAGGGGCCCGGAGCCCTCTGGGGGAAGTCGGCTCAGAGGCAGAGGATTTTCGGTCAGATAGGTAGACATAGCGGCAATCCTCCCCCTCCCACTCCCTCTCCTTAAATGCCAGAGAAGGAGCATGTGCAGGGGCTGGCACACACACACCGAGAGACACTTCCAGCCACAATGCCCATCAGTTGTGGGGGTGCCCCCGTGTGTGTATTTAAGAGGCATGTGAATGGCTTGAGTCATCAGTGATGCTCTTGAATGGCAGATTGGTCAGAGTTCCACAATGGTAATGATCGCTCTGCTGGTGCCCTTTCTAGTGCATTTACATTTTATCACAACATGCATGAGCCACCCATAGGCTTCCCATTGGCTGGGTCATTCCTTATGCACAATAACCCAGCGTGCAGGGGGACGCATCCCGCGTGGATGAGAGAGGGGCAGCTCCTGACCCCACTTGCTCTGTTGTTGCGTGGTAATCTTTATCACCAAAGGAGACTTTTGACTTAAGCCCACGTTTTCTTCCTTTTTATAAAAGTGAATGTACTCGAGTGTGATTTTGCATCCCTCATTTCCAGAACCATAAGATGAAGCCTTGGACCCAGGGCCGCTCCTGGCCTCCCATTCTGAGCCCTGTGTGGGACTAGACCTGGGTGGCCTGAAACAAGAAAGCGAGAACGTGGTCCAGGAGAGGCCACAGGACTCTTGAGCTACCTGGGACCCTGATATCTTAAGACATTACTTTCCAAAAGGAGCCCGCTGTAGAGAGGGGGTTTGAGTGTGAGACCACGGTCACATGTGAGAGCAGGGAGAGTGTCTTCGTGCATTCCCATGTTTGCATGCAGAAACGCAACACAAAAGATCTAAGCAGAGACCGGATTCCGTGGACAACCCTTCCCTTAGCCTCAGAAGCCTCACTTAACGAATTCTCAGCTACGTCTCCACTTGCCGCCTGCAGTCACTTAGGTGTGTGCCCCTATCTGCTCATTTCCTCGTGTACTTTGAGTGACTGAAGAAATTGCATTCCCCTGCAGCTTATAGGAAAACGCTAACTGCTAAGGAGAGGTAGGAAAGCATAAGAAATAGGAAGTTGAGCAGCGGCCACGTTCTGGCTTGGGGTGCATTTTTGGTGCTGGCTGTCTGAATGAGGTGGGTGCCCATTTCACAGAGTGAGGCTCAGGGCAGTTGGGTCAGCCGTCGGAAGTCTGACGGCTGGAGCTCCAGCCCCAGGTCTGCCGCGCAGGTCGCGGGGCTCCCTGCCGGCCTGTAGGCAGCCAGTGGGCCGCTGGGTGGCGCCGCCCGGCTCCACCCCATTCAGCTGCGCTGTACCGCCTCCATTCGTGCCTTTAGGTTACAGTGCCCAGAATAAGAATACGCCGGGCTATTTTTCACTCATATTTGATACTTCTGTTTCTTCTTTTTTTCCCTCAAATGCCACTGTAATGGAGTTCTAATTTTTACTTAAAAGTGTAATGTTAATAAATTGCTACATTATTGCCCTTTGGTATATTTAAAGACCACCTTTTTCCCCAGAAGAGCTCATCTCCAATAATACGTTCACAATCAATAGAAAAACATGTTTCTATATACAGTATCCGCTCTTGGTTTGAGGGCCTAACCATTGAGATAGAAGAGACATATTTGTACATATGTATATATGCATGGACTCCTAGAATGTCATAATATTTTAATAATATAACTTTATATTTCATCATTAGATATCCAGATCTTAGACTTCCCATCAAACTTAGTTATGCATGATGCGTCTTACACATTCTGAAAGCTTTATGTGACTGTCCTGTTTTTGAAAAGCAGTCATTTGGGCTTCTCCAGACATGTGTCCTCTGTTAGCCCTCCTTGACCTCAAGGCTAAGAGGAGAAAGGCCTTTGAGACTTGAATTCCTCTCGCCAAGAGCTTGGAGAAGCTCCTTGCACGGGGATGTAACAGTCAGGTGTTAGGTAAGGGTGGTGGGTAGAGTAAATCCGAGGTGAAGGGCCACTCCCTGGCTGACCTCAGAGGCCCCTGAGGGCCTGCCCACCATGGGTTTTCAGAATCCAGAGCCAAGATGGCCGTTCCCCCAGGAGGACTTCTAAACCCACCTTTTGGGGCCGGCTCTTTTTACCCAAGAGGCTAATGTTTGGGTCCCCCCGGATTTCATTTTTAAATCCAATCCCCAGTGGGATGGTATTTGGAAGTGGGGCTTTTGGTCATGAGGGTGGTGCCTCGCAAGAAGAAGCCAGAGAGGTCACCCTATGCCCCTTTTCCACCTATGAAGATACGAAGATAAGGCAGCGTTCTATAAGCCACGTAGCAGGTTCTCACCAGAGCCCAGCCACGCTGGCACACTGACCTTGGACTTGCAGGCTGCAGAACTGTGAGAAATAAATTCCTGGTGTTGGTAAGTCACCAGTTTATGGTATTTTCTTAGCAGTTTGAGCTAAGGCAACTAACCTTTTTCTAAAGAGTTTCTTAGATTATTTTAACCCATTTCCCTCCCTTGGTACAGCCATTTTCTTGGGATGGGCTTAAATTCCGGTTGATATTCCAGCCTCAGGAAAGGCTGCTCCCTGGGAAAGGCTTGATAATGGCTTCAGCAGCCCAAGGCTCCCCTGGTCCAGGGCTCTCGGCAAGACGCAGAAGATGGGTCTCAGAGGTAAGGGCCTTGCTGTGGGTCCTTTCTCACTCTCAGATCTTCGCTTTTTCCATCTGCACAATGGGAGTGTTCCGAGCTGTTCTCTGAGCTCCTTCCTGGCTGTGTGCCTTTTTGGCCGTCCTCCTGGCATCCTTGGGACTTACACTGAATGTGTGAGTGCAGGTCTGACCCTGTCACACATAGGTTCAGCCTTTAACCTTGGGTGCAGAGTTTCAGACCCCAAAAGGAGTATCGGGGCACATTGTTTACTTTGTAGAAAGGTTCCCACCCACCCCCATGTCTTACTAAAGGGATTTACCATTGAATGCCAATAACAGCAAACCTGACTCGTATTTACTCAAAGCTTAATAGCTGCCATATATGTGTTAAGCCAGATGGGCGTTTTATCTCATGGGTCCACAAAACATCTTTAAATGGTAGGATGACTGTTGTCGCTCCCAGTTCATTGAAAAGGAAGCCGAGGCTTTGAGAGGTTAAAAGCTAAGGTCTCTTGCTGGCAAATGGCAGGTACTTAATTCAACCTAGGATTTTCTGATATCACAGAGCAGGCTCTTCTACACCCACCTTTATTCATAACATTTGCTTCTAAACCTCTGTGCGTTGGAAACTCTTATTTCCTATCTTACTAGCACAGTGGGTTGCATTTCCCTTTCGTAGTGCCGGACCCCCCCTTTCACATTTGAACCCTCTTCATGGGCCTGGAGCCTGTCTTCTCCATCAGCTGAGCAGTCAGGAGCTCATTATATGACAGTGAGGTTGGGAATCTACTCCTTAGATATCAGTCAATACTGAGAATAACATCCCTGAAGTACTCATGGAAGTAAATGCGAAAATTGAATTTGATACACAATAATTCTGTATCTTGCACAGAACTTGCAAAGACCACACTGATGGCAGAGTGTGACATGCACCGTATTTGGTTTCAGGTCCTTAAGAGACGTTATTTGCACATTGGGACCCCAGGGACCTGGGTCCAGGGGAGATACCTGAGACCACTAAGAATTCTGGCAAAGATGAAAGTGGGGAAAGCAAAGTCTAAAGGGGTTGAATTTATTCTGTAAGTAATATTTCAGTTCTTGGACCAACCTGACATATCTAGATCTTTGCCTTCCTAGCAAACGCCTTGGGTGTTACATATATTACGTATGCTCCAGGGATAATAGAGTTGCCTTGTGCAGAGGGAAACTAGATGAGAATGTAACTGCAGGTTCAGTGGCTGGTCCTGGATGTGACAGAGCTAGCTAGCTTTTCTGGGCTAAATTGCAGTTTGAGAAGGCAGAGCCTTGTGGTGGGAGGTCCCTGGAACAGGACAGGGCTGGTTGTGGGTACAGGTGAGAAGGGTTTTCTTTAGCTAGCTAGCACCAGAGAGAGCAGATCACCTTAAACTTGGGATGGAGGGTGACCAAGGGTGGAGGACCCCTTGGGAAACAGTGAATGGTCAGATAGCACAGACACTGTGGAGAGCTAGGTCAAGTCCACTGAGGGAGAAAGGCCAGCTTGCCTGGACCATCTTTGGGGAGAGCAGCCAGGAGGTTTAATAGGAGAGACCCCTCACCACGTCATCACATCATAGCCGACAAGGACCCAGGTCTTCTTAAGATACTTTATTTTCTTAGGATCTGAGATGCCTATATTGCCCTTCCAGCGAGAACTAAGAGGGTGTGGGCTGGGTAGCAGAGTCCTGTTTCTGTGTCTGTGGCTATCACTTAGGAGTAGGAGACTGATGTAAAATCCCCATGGCAAGTAGTGAGCTTAGGAACACGGAACATTATCCTTTTTTCCTTACTTGGATTTCGAACTCACTTGTTAGGCCATAATAAATCCCAGATGTAGCAAGGGTTAAATGCAAAACAAACAGATAAACAGAAATGCGTAAAGACCTAGAAGAAAATGTAAGTATTTTTATAATTGTGGAATGGGGAGCCTTTGCTAATCATAACATCAGAACCAGAAACCATAAGAGCAGAGGTTGGCAGATTTTACCCCCTTCTTCACTTAACATAGTGATACACAATAAATATTTTTTAAATGAATTTGGTTGCATAAAACTGAATACTTCTAAGCAGCATACATGCGCATGCCACATACATGCCACGTACACACACAATATCAAACCTATCCATAAAGTGTAAAAGACAATATGAGAAAAAAATTGTTACATACACAATAGACAGAGGGTTCATATTCCTGATACAAAGAAAAAAGCTCTTGAAAATCAGTAAGAAAAAGACAAATCCTTCAATGGAAAAATGGTCAAAGGACATGAGCAGGCAGTTCATGAGAGAAGAAAAAGTGCAATGGTCAATAATCGAAGAACAGTACAGGAAATCTGCACAGCCATGAAATGCACGAGGCTGACCCGTATTTACTGCCTTGGAAAGGTGCCTGTGACATATTGTTGAATGAAAAAAGTGGGCTACAAAACAGCAGGTAGGGTATGATTCCATTTATGGAAAATTATGAGAGGATCTTACTTCACATCCTTTGTGCAAATACTAGCAACGATCTCAAATTTGGCCTCAGCAAAAACAGAGAATTTGAGGAATACAAGAGCTCCTTATCACCCCCTTGCCAGGCCAGTGTTTCGTGGGCTCACCTGTGGGTGTCAGTGGGGAGGGAGGTGCTCTCTTTCCCATTCCCCACTCCCTGCGCTACAGGATCCCACACCTTTCATTTCTCTATTTTTTGGCTTCTTTTTCTCTCTTTCTCTGCACGCCGGCTGGGCAGTGGGATTGAGGATACCTTGTATGTACTTTAAAATATATTTCGGTATTGTTTGCATTATTAAAAGAATGAGCACATATTATTTTTAAATTTAGGAAAACATCTATTTTTTTTTTATTTTTAAAGATAAAAGAAAATCCAGTAGGAAATTTGACTGATAGGGAGTTCATATCCTTAGTACAGGGGGAACTCCTACAGATCAGTAAGAAAAATAATACCCCAACTGAAAGAAAAAAAAATTACCCACCAAAGAATCTTTATTCAGTGAGTGTTCACTATGTGTCAGGAACCGAGCCAAACATTCTACAAGCATTCCCTCCTCCACAGCTTTATTAAGGTAGATACTGTTTCTTCCCTCCCTCCCTTCTTCTCCCGTTCTTTCCTTCCTGTAAAAATCCTCTGAATATCTGCTCTCTGTCAGGTATCTTCTAGGCCCCACATATACAGACTGCTGTCCTCACGGAGTTTACATTTCTATTGTCCCCAAGGAGGCGGAGACTTAGAGAAGCTCTTTCCAGTACACCAGTTTCTATTAAGGATGTTAAAAGAACATGCAATTCCCAGAGGAGGAAAAACAAATGGACAGTAAACACATGGAAATATTTTAACCTGATTAACAAAGACCATAATTAAAAATAGTTTTGATTTGTTTATTCATGTAGTTGCTCTTCAGACGACTGCCAAAGAGTTATAAGATTGCTAACAAGAGTATTGTTTGTAGGACTGGGGGAAATCAGACAGACTCTTGCTCTGCCAGTAGGTGTTTCTATTTACGCAGAGTTTCCAGAGAGTAATTTGGCGGCCACGTCAAAGCCCTCCAAGTGAATGTCTTAGCAATTCTTCTTTTATGAAATAAGTATTTAAAGATACTTAAACACGCACACACACACCAGATAATCGAAGATGTTTCACCAAGGATATTCATTACAGATTGGTTTATAAGAATAAGACTTTGGAAACAATTTAAATGCACTTCAAAAAAAAAATTGGTTAAAGAAACGGATTTCCTTACTATGGAATGCTGTGCAGTTGTTGAAAATGACAGCATGGGCCTGAGTTTTTGACCTGCAAGTATGTTCACCACATATTATGAAGTGACAAAAACGGATTACATACAAAGCCAGTTTGTAGAATACGCGACCCTTTTTTCGTAAAAACGAAAATATATCTAGACACACATTTTTTCATTGAAAACTTGAAAACACACAAGACAAAATGTTAGGAATGATTATCTAAGGGTAGAAAGTTAAGATTTCCCCTCCTTACATGTATCTTTTGCAGTTACGCTGTACAAGTGACCCTTGAACGACATAGGTTTGAACGGTTCAGTTCCAGTTATACATGGATTTTTTTCAATAAATATATTGGAAAAGTTTTTGGAAATTTGCAATAATTTGAAAAAACAAGTTTCTTTTCTCCAGCTTCCTTTCTTGTAAGAATGTAGCATAGAATTATGTATTACATACAAAATTTGTGTTAACTGACTGTTTATGTTATTGGTAAGGTTTCTGGCCAACAGCAGGCCCTTAGTAGTTAAGGGTTTGGGGAGTCAGATGTTATACCTGGATTTTTGACTGTGCCGGGGGTCGGGGCCCCACCTCTGCCTTGTTCAAGAATCAACTGTATTAGTTTTGTAATCAGGTAAAACCAAACCCAAACAAGGAAGCTCATTCAGTGGTGAGGAAAAGGGCCAAAAGGAAGCCCAGTGTGGCTAACCCACCCGGCCGGCCCCCCAAGGAAAGAAGGGCCCCGGCTCTGCCAGGGTGGCTTACAGGGCTGGGCCCTGCACCTCCCACCCTCTGACCCCCATTTCCTCAGACTAGGCACCTGGCAACACAGGTGGTTCCCCAGTCAGATCGTCTCTTGTGCCGGCACAAGGGGGGGCCGAGAACTTGGCCGAAGAACTACGATGAACAGCCACCATGTAGACACCACGGCCGAGCTGCGGTGGACTTGGCACTGCACTAAGAAGGATGTGTTGCCTGTGGCCTCTGCTAGTTAAGTACGTAGGAGGTGTGTGCGTGTTTTTTCTCAAGAATCATTATCAGAGGAGACAGGTGTCATCTGCAGGGACCAGGGTGGCAACTTTGGGAGGGAGAAGGCGTCAACCAGGTGACCTCACTGGAGGTAAAGGGCTCAGGTTCCAAGGGTCCCTGTGCCACGCTTCTCGTCTGCTCATGAAGCAGACATAATAAATAGAACACACCATCTTACAAAATATAAATATAAAACAAAGTGAAGTAATAAAATAATTAAAGGAAAAATTAACAGACTAAAATGAGATTAAAAAATTGAGAACAAGATTCAGGTTGAAGGAGGGAAAGTCGAGGAAGTTAAAATTAAAAAGGATATGATTAAAAAATAACAGGCTTTAAAACAACCAGTTGAGAATAGTAAGACAAGGAAACACAACAAACACTTAAAAAACCAAAATGCCCGACTTAGAAAAATGAAAGAGGGAAGCTAGAGATTTACAAAAAGATAAAATTTGACAGAGCTAAAGTTTTAAAGTGTAAAGAACAGTGACAAAGGGTTTAAGAAAACATTTCAAAAGTACTAGAAAGAGAAAAAACATTACTGGAGGAAGGTCAAAAGATTAATAGAAGATGAAACAATCAAAAGGGAAACCATCGAAACAGCTATTGTCAGAGGAAGTAATGGTTATACCGAACGGGATCGTTGAAGGCTACAGTCACGGTTTTCACCTAGTGGGTGGACATAACAGAGAAAAACAGGCAGGTAGCCCAAGTTTTTAATGGGGTCATTTTTATTATGATCCCAGAATTGCCTGTGCCTTTTCCCTTCACAGATATTATTACATGTAGTTATCTGGGTAATCATTTGATTAATGTTTTTCGTCCTCCATGAGACTTCAAGACCCATGAGGGCAGGAGCCTTGTTTTGTTTTCCAGCATGTTCTCAGCATGTACACTGGAGAGCGATGGAGCACACATTTATTGATCAAGTGGGTAAAAGAGTGAAGCATCTCCAAGCTTGCTCTCAGTGAAGAGGGCCTGCAGCGCTGTGCCCCCGTCCGGACAGGGGAGTGACCAGCAAAGGGGGGTCACCATCAGCTCCCCTCTGCAAATAGAACCCTCCCGGGGCTGCGGACCTGGCTATGCCTCAGAGCTCTTTGCTAGTGGTTCATTGACGGCCTGGACTGAACGGTATTAGATACGGGCCCAGCTTCCAGAAGCTTGTAGTAAGAAGGGACAGTGGCTATTCTGACTGTGACTGCAGACCCCTAGGTGGCCTGGGAAGAAGGGGAAGCTCCCGGAAGGATGGCCCATCCAGGAGGGGTACCAGGGCTGTGGCTGGAGGATGGGTGACAGGTCTCTCTTTCCCATCAGTCTTCTTACCTGCAGGGTCCGAGTGCCCAACTGCCTGGAGAGTGGTGGGAAGCTGACGGACGCCCTGGGGCTCCATTCTGTCAAAAAGAAGGCTGAGTTCCGAATTAAGTGTGCGGAAGGAGGCTTAACTAGGTATGCCAGGCCATGGTGGAGAACCATGGTGTGAGGCTGATTTGATTTAATTATACAGGACATGAAGCTGGGAGAGCCTTTGCTGCCCACAGAGAGGACTGGAAGGTGGCTGAGGCACGCCGGGTGTAGAAGGGAGCACGGAGTCAGTTTTTAAGCGGTGTGTGACAAAGGAATAGTTGCCCCTGGCTTTGAAGGGAAAAAAGGTCCTCACTGACAGAGCTCTGAGAATGCGCTCCTGTCAGTCCGTGTTTTATTCTTTATCATAATCCTTAGCAACCAACAATATCTGTGCCCTTCCTCAGTGGCCAGATTTGTGGGTGTGGGGGTGTGTGCTGCGGCTTTTCGGGGCTGGATTAAAGTCCCTTCCCGAGTACCTTGAACTCAGAAGGGCCCAACGTGCCAGAGGAGTGGCTGGTCTGAAGTGTGGACATTGGTAGAGACTCGGTTGGGGCAGAAGCAGAAATTGGTGGGAATTGGTTGAACAGTGAATTCCTTCTTTCTTTGAATACGGGTGAGATCGCATCTCCCTGTGGTGGACAGGCTTGGCAGGGCCTTGGAGATTTGTCAGGGTAGGTGGGCTTCACAAACAAATCATTTCATTCTGTCAGTATCACCGTATCTGACAGATAATATTGTGGGGGGAAATTGAAAGTAGAAGTTTATAAAATAGAAGTGTCCGCCGGCAGCCTGCATCCATATCACTGAAAGTTCAGCACCCTTTTTTTTTTTAAATAGAAATTTCGCCCACATATACGCTAATAAAAATAAATCTGTTTCCGATTACTAACTATGCAGCCAGGTGCTTGCTTGTTATGAGAAAGGCATGTTCATTAATTTTCAGCTATGAAAAGTGCACTGTGCCATAAATATACAATTCAAAATGTACTGCTGATAAATGAATACACAGATTGTTAATGTGCCAGAGAGGGGCGCTGGGCATAAAGCACATGCCAAACAGGAACACCCAGGTGACGCACCGGCACTCACAGACCTGGCCTGAAAGCCGCCACCTAGCCAGCCTCTGATGGGGCTGTACTACCTCTTCTCAGCTCAAGGGAAGCCTTTTCTCCAGAGGCTTCGAATTGCCTTATTGTCTCTTATGGTGGCAGGTCTTGCAGCGAGAGCTTTGGAAAGGAGGGACAAGTGACTGTAAGTTGCACGTAAAAGGATTCTGAGAGGCTTGGACGTGGCTGCTCCCCTCTGTCATGAGGGGTGGGTCCTTGTCCAGGTGGTGTTGGTCAGTGACATCTCAGGGGTCTCAAGG
>JAQQAC010019400.1:1214983-1486530 GCA_029783875.1 Phataginus tricuspis
CAGATCTGCTTTTCTCCTTGAAGAAGCCCTACAGAGCAAACCCTGGAGGAGGTAATAACGGTGTCTTTCACAATGGAAAGGTCAACCGACATGTGTTTATTGAGTGACTCTGTGGGCCGGCCCTTCGCTCAGCTTTGTAGGTGATTACGAGACAGGCAAACCCATGGGGTCCTCTTGGTAAGCAGGCTGGAATCAAAATACATGAGAAAAATTCGTGAGCAGCCCCGAGCAGCATGTCATTGTGTAGAAATGTCCAGAAAAGGTTCAGAGCATGAGAGTGTCCTGGGAGGCCATGGGAGGGAGGTTGGAGAGGCAGAAAGGAAAAGGCTGGGCTTCCACGCCTGAAGAAGACATGAAGGTCAGGTGCCGCGCGTGAGCCGCCTCCAGGCCAGCGCTGCAGCTGAGGAGGTGCTGGTGTCCCCTTCACCTGGCCAGCCGCCGAGTCCCGGGCTGCGGTCTTCAGGTCGCGTGGCTCTCAGATTGCTCCTTCGCCCCCTCTGATGGCTGCCCTTCCTGCTGAGGCCTCTTTGAAATTTGACTAAGGTTGGGAGTGCATGTTTCAGCATTTCTGGATGCAATCTGGTATCATAGCTGAGAATCAAAGGATATTGCTATCACTTTAAAGTATGTTTCTCTCCCTCTTCCTCTGAGCACCTGACCCCACAATTATTGCTGGCTTTGAAATAATAGACCCATCATAATTATGAGAATTAGTCTGGGGCTTCTGCCTTATTTGCTCAACTGAGGTTACTGAGGCCATCTTTAGAGGTGGAAAGGGTGTCTGAGATCATCTCAGCTAAGATGGCAAATTCGGAGTGAAGCTGCAGGGTTGGGGCAGCAGGTAGTGAGGCTGAGGGAAGGGCCTGGGGGGGAGGGGGCCCCCACTGCCCAGCCCCCACTGCCCAACCTAACCACCACGGCTCCTCAGGACCACGGCTCCCAGGGTTGTGAGAGCGGTTTCACAGGAGAAGCTGGCAACTGAGGCCACCCATGAAAAACCCCAACTGGAAATGCTAAAGAAAAATGTAGCAAGTGAAAACCCTGTGTGATTAACATTTGCAATCTCTATTAGAGAGCTACTCCCACATTGTACAGAAGTGGAAACAGAGGCCCACGTATGGGAAAGAACGTGGGCTTAAGGTATCTGCCACTTGTGTCCCCTCCACCTCCCTGGTTCAAGTCCTGAAGTGTGCTGTCCACAGACGTCAGACCAGGACCCTTCCATCGGTTTGCTTCTTTCCAGAGGCTTCTGCTCACCCTTGGCCAGGGATGGCTGGCAGCCTCTCTGTGGCTTTGAGCCCATGGGGCAAAGCCTGATTCAGTCAACGCTTGAGCACAAGGTACCGGCTACCACTGTCACCTGGCAGCTGGCTCTTAACTGCTCTTTCCAGGCAGTGGGGCAGTACCAACGTGGTGGCAGCCGTGGCAGCAGGTGGGGAAGGCTGGAGCTCTTACAGAGGGTGGTTTCGATGTTCTTAGAGGGCTTTAAAGGAATAGAACAAGAGTTAATGCGGAACTCTTTCTCTGACTTAATTTATTATAATATATGTGGCTAAAATGTAGATCACTTGCTGTTTTGGGTCTCCGTTTTGATTCCCAAAATTGCAATCATGATAGGTGGATTATAACCGTGCTTTACCATACAGATGAGGAAATGTATTCCTGTGCAATTTTCCCCTAAGGAGAAGTCAGAGGATAAGGGGCAGGAGTTTTGAATGACCTTGTAACACTTGGTTGTCTCTTTCGGTTACGGGATAGAAATTAGCATTGCGGGACTGTATGTGTTGTGAATGCAGTGCTGCTTTGAATATGGTGGGGAAGAGCTTCCAGATGGAATGCGGAGAGTGATTTTCCATATGAAAGAAAAAAGGCCCCAGTATCCAGTCTAGCAAAGCGGTGTTGCCTTATCAAATTGTCATTTATTCAAAAATTATAAGTGCCTACTCTGTGCCAGGCACCTTGTTAGAGCCTGGGGATGTCATGGTAAACCAGAGAGGCCAAAGATTTGCTGGGGCAGCTAGCAGGAGTAAATATTGGGGATGCCCAGTAGGGGTGAGCTGGAGACGGAGGACAGAGATGGAGTGGGGGGGACTATGGGAGCCCCTGGGGGCTTGGTATTCCAGGCTGGGAAAGGTGCAGCCACTCTGCATCACGCAGATGGGAAAGCAGAACAGTCTTCCTCATTCTGGTGGTACATGAAGAGCTCCCATGTGGCGAGATGCCCCCCAAAAACATATGTCTGGGCAGACTTTTTCCTCAGGCCCAGAAACTCAGCAGAAGTAGTGAGGCGGAGCTGTCGGCCTGATGTGCCGCCTCAGAGTCTGGCCTCTGCTCTTTCCACCAGCTGTGGTCCTGGCCGCCAGCACCCCACCAGTCTCTCACATGCACCCTGAGGTTCTGTTTGCCAGTATCATGACCACCTGCTGCCCCCGCCCCAGCAGCTGGGGTGAGGCTCCCGAGAGCCACCAGACTTTCTGTAGAACAGTTCCCAGTTCCGTATGGATGGATATGGGGCCCTGGCCGGGGCAGGCATGGACAGGGAAGGGCCTGGGGCAGGAGGCATTGTGGGCGGGCTTGAGTAGCTGGTGGGGCAGGTCAGGCTCTGTAACAGAGGAACAGCTTGAGCCGCAGGAGAAAGGGCTGGGCTGACAGGCAAGGGTGTGGGGGCTGAGGCTGCATTCAGACCAGACTCCCCACGTCTGCCCTTCAGACTCAGAGAGTTAGCCTGTGTGGCCCCTCTCCTTGGGCAGGTCACCTGCTCTTAGTACTCCGAAGGGCAGGTCAACAGAAGCGAGTGAAGAACGTTAAAGGAAAAGGTGGCCTCCCTGATTATGCTGTCACAGGAGGACAGCCTCCCCAGCACTGTCCATTCACTCATCCATCTGTTCATCCACGTGCATTCAGCTGGCCAGTCGCCTGTGTTTACTGAGCACTTACTCTGTGCCACGAGGCTTTAGGGATTCAAGAGTTAGAAAAATGGACCCCATCCCCACCTTTAAAAAAGTAGACAGGCTAGTGGGAGAGACAGAAATGAAGCTGGTATCACACACACACACACACACACGAAGACCCAAACTCTGGCAGTTGTCATGGAGATTATGTGTCTGTGTGACCCGGACGGAGCCTGAAGATCTGAGAACGTCTCCCAAGGAAGTGACGTTGGAGCTGAACCTCCAAGAATGAGCGGGCTTGACCAGGCAAGGGGCGGTGGTGGGGCTGGGCTTGGGGCTGGGGCTTCCAGAAGAGCAGCCACGGAGAGAGTCCTCACCTTTCTCCCAGGCCGGGAGCGCTGCTTGGCGTTCTCAGGATGCTCTGGGACAGGTGATAGAGGGACCAGCGGAACGCCATTGGATGTCCCTGATTCTTGTCTTCTTGAAGGGAAAGAATTCAATCAAGAGACAGACTTAAGACAGTTTTAAACAACAAAAGTTTATTAGACAAAGCATAAGTACACTCTCAAGAGGTGTACTTATGGAAACCAGAAGCAGCCCCCTTATTAAGGTCAGGATCAATTTTTAAAATTGTGGTAAGTCCCTTCTCATGTTTTACATCATTTAATCGACTTGTTGATGGACAATTTTAGGTTATATAATAATCTTCTCAATGCACAGATGCCACCCAAAAGTACCTAAGGAGACACCATGGCGGGGGTGGAGGGGTGGGGTGGAGTGTCAAGACCGCTATGTAAACGTATTACCGTTAGGGTATACCGAGTCCTGTGGTGTCTCTGGGTCACAGTTTGGGTCTTACGGCACAGGCACCGACTCACGGCGGTGGTCTGGAACCCTGTCAGGCTTTCTACATCTCAGGAGGCCCTGATAAGTCGGAAACTGACACGTAAACAGGAGGGGTTTGGGGGCGTGTCCTGCCATCTGGCATCAGGGGTAGGTGGGAATGGGGAGGATTTGTCCAGGGCAGGGCAGGACCTGCTCATGTCTGCTTAGCTACCTGTCATAGTGGCTTCTCCATGGCCTCCTTAAGCACTGTTGAGGAAAGCACCCAGCTCAGATCACATGACGATCCCACGTTGCTGCCGGTTGTCCCCAGGACAGCTCTAAAATTCTTTCTTGGTATTGACTGTGCTTTCTTGGGACAGGACATGGGCTGGTCAGAGGCCCCTGCACAGATGGGATGCTCTGTGGGGATATTTAGAGGCAAGCCTGCCCATTGCCTTTTTATTTTATTTTTTATTTTGGTATCATTAATATACAATCACTTGAGAAACATTGTGGTTACTAGATTCTCCCCATTATCAAGTCCCCACCACATACCCCATTACAGTCACTGTCCATCAGTGTAGTGAGATGCTATAGAGTCAGTACTTGTCTTCTCTGTGCTATACAGCCTTCCCCGTGACTCCCCTGCATTATGTGTGCTAATCATAATGCCCCTTATTCCCCTTCTCCCTGCCTTCCCACCCATCTTCCCCAGTCCCTTTCCCTTTGGTAACTGTTAGTCCATTCTTGGGTTCTGTGAGTCTGCTGCTGTTTTGTTCCTTCCGTTTTTGCTTTGTTCTTATATTCCACAGATGAGTGAAATCATTTGGTACTTGTCTTTCTCCGCCTGGCTTATTTCACTGAGCATAATACCCTCCAGCTCCATCCACGTTGTTGCAAATGGTAGGATTTGTTTTCTTCTCATGGCTGAATAATATTCCATTGTGTATATGTACCACATCTTCTTTATCCATTCATCTACTGATGGACACTTAGGTTGCTTCCATTTCTTGGGTATTGTAAATAGTGCTGCAATAAACATAGGGGTGCATCTGTCTTTTTGAAACTGGGCTACTGCATTCTTAGGGTAAATTCCTGGGAGTGAAATTTCTGGGTCAAATGGAATTTCTATTTTTAGTTTTTTGACAAACCTCCATACTGCTTTCCACAATGGGTGAACTATTTTACTTTCCCAGAAGCAGTGTAGGAGGGTTCCCCTTTCTCCGCATCCTCACCAGAATTTGTTGTTCCCAGTCTTTTCTATGTTGGCCATCCTAACTGGTGTGAGGTGATATCTCATTGTGGTTTTAATTTGCTTTTCCCTAATAATTAGCGATGTGGAGCATCTTTTTACGTATCTGTTGGCCATCTAAGTTTCTTCTTTGGAGAAGTGTTTGTTCATATACTCTGCCCATTAATTAATCGGGTTATTTGCTTTTTGGGTGTTGAGGCATGTAAGATCTTTATTTATTTTGGATGTTAACCCCCTGTAAGATACGTCATTTACAAATATATTCTCCCATACTGTAGGATGCCTTTTTGTTCTGCTGATGGTGTCCTTTGCTGTTTAGAAGCTTTTTAGCATGATGTAGTCCCATTTGTCCATTTTTAATTTTGTTTCCCTTGCTTGAGAAGATGCATTCAGGAAAAAGTTGCTTATGTTTATTTTCAAGAGATTTTTGCCTATGTTTCCTTCTAAGAATTTTATGGTTTCATGACTTACATTCAGGTCTTTGATCCATTTCGAGTTTACTTTTGTGCATGGGGTTAAACAATAATCCAGTTTCATTCTCTTGCTTGTAGCTGTCCAGTTTTGCCAACACCAGTTAGTGAAGAAGCTGTCATTTCCCCATTGTATGTCCATGGCTTCTTTATCATATATTAGTTGACCATACATGCTTGGGTTTATATGTGGGCTCTCTAGTCTGTTCTATTGGTGTATGGGTCTGTTCTTGTGCCAGTACCAAATTGTCTTGATTACTGTGACTTTGTAGTAGAGCTTGAAGTCGGGGAACGTAATCCCCCCCCTTATCCTTCCTTCTCAGGATTACTTTGGCTATTTGGAGTCTTTTTTGGTTCTATATGAATTTTAGAACTATTTGCTCTAGTTCACTGAAAAATGCTGTTGGTATTTTGATAGGGATTACATTGAATCTGTAGATTGCTTTAGACAGGATGGCATTTTGACAGTATTAATTCTTCCTATCCATGAGCACGGGATGTATTTCCATTTATTGGAATCTTCTTTAATTTCTCTCATGAGTGTCTTGTATTTCTCAGAGTATAGGTCTTTCACTTCCTTGGTTAACTTTATTCCTAGGTATTTTATTCTTTTTAATGCAGTTGTGAATGGAATTGTTTTCCTGATTTCTCTTTCTGCTAGTTGATCGTTAGTGTATAGGAATGCAACAGATTTCTATGTATTAATTTTGTAGCCTGAAACATTGTTGAATTCAGATATTAGATCTAGTAGTTTTGGAGTGGATTCTTTAGGGCTTTTTATGTACAATATCATGTAATCTGCAAACATGGACAGTTTAACTTTTTCCTTGCCAACCTGGATGCCTTTTATTTCTTTGTGCTGTCTGATTGCCGTGGCTAGGACCTCCAGTACTATGTTGAATGAAAGTGGGGAGAGTGGGCATCCTTGTCTTGTTCCCAATCTTAAAGGAAAAGCTTTCAGCTTTTTGCTGTTTAGTATGATGTTTGCTGTGGGTTTGTCATATATGGCCTTTATTATGTTGAGGTTATTGCCCTCTATACCTATTTTGTTGAGAGCTTTTATCACGAATGGATGTTGAATTGTGTCAAATGCTTTTTCAGCATCTATGGAGATGATCATGTGGTTTTTCTTCTTCTTTTTGTTGATGTGGTGGATGATGTTGATGAATTTTCAAATGTTGTACCATCCTTGCATCCCTGGAATAAATCATTCTTGATCATAATGGGTGATCTTTTTGATGTATTTTTGAATTCAGTTTGCTAATATTTTGTTGAGTATATTTGCATCTACGTTCATCAGGGATATTGGTCCGTAATTTTGTTTTTTGGTGAGGTCTTTGCCCGGTTTTGGTATTAGAGTGATGCTGGCCTCATAGAATGAGTTTGGAAGTATTCCCTCTTCTTCTACTCTTTGGAAAACTTTAAGGAGGATGGGTATTAGATCTTCACTAAATGTTTGATAAAATTCAGCAGTGAAGCCATCTGGCACAGGAGTTTTGTTCTTAGGTAGGTTTTTGATTACCAGTTCAATTTCGTTGCTGGTAATTGGTCTATTCAGATTTTTGTTTTTTTCTGGGTCAGCCTTGGAAGGTTGTATTTTTCTAGAAAGTTGTCCATTTCTTCTAGGTTATCCAGTTTGTTACCATATAATTTTTCATAGTATTCTCTCATAATTCTTCGTACTTCTGTGGTGTCTGTAGTGATTTTTCCTTTCTCATTTCTGATTCTGTTTATGTGAGTACACTCTCTTTTTTTCTTGATAAGTCTGGCTCAGGGTTTATTTATTTTGTTTATTTTCTCAAAGAACCAACTCTTGCTTTCATTGATTGTTTCTATTGTTTTATTCATCTCAATTTTATTTATTTCTGCTCTAATCTTTATTATGTCTTTGGGCCTGACTTTGGGCCTCATTTGTTCTTGTCTTTCTAGTTTCGTTAATTGTGAGTTTAGACTGCTCATATGGGATTGATCTTTCCTGAGGTAGGCCTGTATTGCAATATACTTTCCTCTTAGCACAGCCTTTGCTGCATCCCACAGATTTTACGGTGTTGAATTCTTGTTGTCATTTGTCTCCATATATTGCTTGATCTCTGTTTTTATTTGGTCATTGATCCATTGGTTATTTAGGAGCATGTTTTGAAGCCTCCATGTGTTTGTGGAATTTTTCATTCTTCGCATAATTTATTTCTCGTTTCATATCTTTGTGGTCTGAGAAGCTGGTTGGTACAATTTCAATCTTTTTGAATTTACCGAGTCTCTTTTTGTGGACTAGGATATTATCTTTTCTTGAAAATGTTCCATGTGCACTTGAGAAGAATGTGTATTCTGCTGCTTTTGGGTGTAGAGTTCTGTAGATGTCTGTTAGGTCCATCTGTTCTAATGTGTTGTTCAGTGCCTCTGTCTCCTTACTTATTTTCTGTCTGGTCGATCTGTCCTTCTGAGTGAGTGAAGTGTTGAAGTCTCCTAGAATGAATGCATTGTATTCTATTTCCTCTTCTAAATCTGTTAGTATTTGTTTCACATATGTAGGTGATCCTGTGTTGGGCGCATAGATGTTTACAGTGGTTATATCTTCTTGTTGGATTGACCCTTTTATCATTATGTAATGTCCTTCTTTGTCTCTTGTGACTTTCTTTGTTTTGAAGTCTATTTTGTCAGATACGAGTACTGCAACTCCTGCTTTTTTCTCCCCATTAGTTGCATGAAATGGTCCTTTTCCATCCCTTCACTTTTAGTCTGTGTATGTCTTTGGGTTTAAAGTGAGTCTCTTGTAGGCAGCATATAGATGGGTCTTGTTTTTTTATCCATTCATTGACTCTTATGTCTTTTGATTGGTCCATTCTGTCCATTTACACTTAGGGTGATTATCGATAGGTATGTACTTATTGCCATTGCAGGCTTTAGATTCGTGGTTACCAAAGGTTCAATGGTAATTCCATTACTATCTAACAGTCTAATTTACCTCACTTAGTATGCTATTACAAACACAATCCAATGGTTCTTTTTTTTTTCTCCTCCTTTTTCTTCCTCCTCCATTCTTTATATATTAGGTATCATATTCTGTACTCTTTGTCCATGCCTTGATTGACTTTGGGGGTAGTTGAGTTGATATTGCATCTTTTTAGTAATTAATTGTTTTACTTTGCTGTGGTTTTATTTCCCCTGTGACATCTATTTAGCCTTAGGAATACTTCCATCAATAGCAGTCCCTCCAAAATGCACTGTAGAGGTGGTTTGTGGGAGGTAAAATCTCTCAGGTTCTGCTTATCTGAAAATTGTTTAGTCCCTCCTTCAAATTTAAATGATAATTTTTCCGGGTAGAGTATTCTTGGTTTGAGGTCTTTCTTTTTCATGGCATTAAATATATCATGCCACTCCCTTCTGGCTGTAAGGTTTCTGCTGAGATATCTGATGATGGTCTGATGGGTTTTCCTTTGTAGGTTATCTTTTCTCTCTCTCTAGCGGCTTTTAAAGGTCTGTCTTTATCCTTGATCTTTGTCATTTTAATTATTATATGTGTTGGTGTTATCTTCCTTGGGTCCTGTGTGTTTGGGAGATCTGTGCACCTCCGTGGCCTTAGAGACTATGTCCTTCACCAGATTGGGGAAGTTTTCACCAATTACCTCCTTAAAGATACTTTCTATCCCTTTTTCTCTCTCTTCTTCTTCTGGTACTCTTATAATATGAATATTGTTCTGTTTGGTTTGGTCACACAGTTCTCAATATTCTTTCATCCTTAGAGATCCTTTTTTCTCTCTGTGCCTCAGCTTCTTTGTATTCCTCTTCTCTAATTTCTATTCCATTTACCATCTCCTCTACTACATCTAATCTGCTTTTAAATCCCTCCATTGTATGTTTCATTTCAGATATGGAATTTCTTAATGATTGAACCTCCATCCTAATTTGTCCCTGAGTTCTTGAATATTTTTCTGTACCTCCATAAGCATGTTTATGATTTTTGCTTTGAACTCTCTTTCAGGAAGATTGGTGAGTTCAGTTTCATTTGGCCCTTTTCTGGTGTTTGCGAGATATTTGTTTGAACCAGGTTTCTTTGACATTTCATATTTGTGTGTGTCACCCCCTCGTACCCAGAAGCTCTAGTCTCTGGAGCTGCTCAGCCCATGGGGTGATGTCGGGGGTCTCAGGGGAGTGACCCTGCGCCTGGGGGAAGGAAAGAGCTGTTTCCTGCTTCCCGGCTGCAGTGCCTGTCTCCACTGTCAGTACCAGTGGGCCAGCACACAGGTGTAAGCCTCTATGCTTTGCGTCTGTAGCTGCTGTAGGTGGGGCCTCCCTCTGCCTGGCCTGATGCCAGGGCAGGGACTGCTGGTTTGCGAGCTGCTGCCAGGAAGCCAGGAGGAATGCGCATCAGGCTGCTTATCACAGTGGGGGCGCCTAGACAGCCAGGGGGATGGAGCGCCTGAAGCTCCCGACAGTTCCCAACCTGCTGGGCAGAGCACGCCCAGACAACCTTGTCCACCTATCCCTTCTCCCGCGCAGCGAGCTCCGTGCAAACCCCTCCCCTTTAGGAGCCCCTTCGCTGCTAGGATGCCTCTCAGACCGCCCGCCTTTCCTCTGTCCCAGAGCAGCTGGATCTGGATCCCTGTCCTCCACAAACAGCTGGAATCTCAGTCTCTCCAAGTATTCCGCCTGTCTTAGCTTTCCAACTCCACTAATCTCCAGAGCACCATGCAATGAAGGTTTGTGATCCTATTGCAAGTCTCCAGGGCTGGGTGTTAAGCAGTCCTAGGCTTCCAGCAGCTCCCCGCTCCGTTTCTCTTCCTCCCGCTGGTGAGCTGGGGTTGGGGAAGGGCTTGGGTCCCACCAGATCAAGGCTTTGGTATGTTACCCTGTTTCGTGAGGTCTGCTCTGTTCTCCAGGTGTGTGCAGTCTGGTGCAGCCTTCTTTCCTGTTGCTCTTTCAGGATTAGTTGTATTAACTATATTTTCATAATATATGTGGTTTTGGGAGGAGTTCTCTGTCTCACCTCTCATGCCGCCATCTTGAATCCCTCTTGTGCCATTGCCTTTTAAGACTGGTCATCTTGTGGGTGGACGGGGCACCAAATGGGGAAGCCCGATCTTCTGGAAGCTCTGCTGCTCCTCCCATGACCTCTCCTCTCAGTCCTCTGCCTTCCCTCCAGGTCCTCCTCCTGGCTGCTGACTTACTCACCTCTAAGCGTGCTTAGAGGAAGTCCCTCATGTCTAGGGAGGGCCTTGAGGACACAGGTGCCGAATAAGCCCTAACTTATGGGTTACAAAATGTGGAAGTCACTGGAGCCCCATTCATGGGCTTCCCACCACCGAGTCTGGTTTCTCTTTGCACGTTGGTCTAGGGTCAGGGAATGTGGAATGTTTTGGGGAATGTGCTAGGGAAGGGGCTGACCATTTGAAAGCCTCCTATCATAACTTTATTATATGAGTCATTACCTCTGGCTTATCTTGGCTCTCTGTGTTGGGAGTATTTTGGACCTGGGGGAGTGAGGTTAACTGTCAGCTGAGAATCTACAAGATGCCCTTTCCACACAGTATCTCATTTGGTTCTCACGAGGGACGCAGAGTACATGCCATTAGCCCTACTTTATAGTGTTTGGAGGCCAGGCTAGGAAGGATTTACAAACACATAGCTGGAAGTGGCAGGGCCAGGTTGGAACCCAGAGTTGGCCATCTCAAAGCCAGTGGCTTTCACCTTCCACCATGATACCTCTGCAGGAGTTACAGTGTATAATAAGGCCTTGCAAGCTCACTAGCTCATGAAACACTCAGATGCCTTTGAAATAAATACTATTATCCAATTATTATCCAGTTTTACAAGCAAGGAAGATAAAGCTCATGAAGCTTTAACAGTTTGCTCCAGATCACAGAACTAAAAATTGAACTCAGCTCTTGGAGTCAAATAAATCTTGGTGTTTTGAGGTTTTCTGATGGCTGAAGTGGCCCGTTCAAGCCAGGCAGTGTCTGCTCGTGGTTGGGGGCCTCTCAGACACTTTGCCCTGGCCTGCTGCCCTCCTCCCTTCACAAGAGGCCTGGCTACCTGTTCTTGCCGATTCTTGCCAGAGGGCTCCTCGGAGCCCACGCTCATCTTGCTAAGTCAGTTCCTTGTCCATGCTCAGGATTTCTTTGGACTAATTTGTGGGATTCCCAGAGCCTGGACAGTTCCTTTGAGAAATTTACTAACACTTGATACTTTTAACTGTGATCAAAGGAAGAATGAGGGGACTTGGCCTTCCTATTAGAAGCTGCTGCCCAGGAAGCTGGTCCTGCTGGGAGCTAAGGTCAGTTCTTTCATTCACGCATCATTCATTCATGCTTGCGTTGGGTAAATAGTGGTGAGACACCCGCTATATGCCAGATGTGGAGGGGGAGGCCTCTCAGCCTTGTCCTCGGCAAGATACAGGCTGGAAAGAAAGCTGATAATGGGAAGAATAAAATTCTAATGCTTGCCCTGGTTGAGAAGCAGGTTGAGGGCCCCCTCAGGATGTGACCGGGACCTCTCCTGAGGTTCATAACAGCCTGATTTGTAGTTGAGAAAAGTTGCCTATCAAGAACTGTCAGATCCTCGCCAATCTCCACTAGGGGGAAAACTGAAAGCTTTGCTGAAAGTGTCACCGTCATACTGGCTAAAGCACACTGCCCTCCCAGCACCCCTGGCTTCAGCCCTGCCGGGACACAGACGCTGACTGGGGAAGGCCATTCTCCAAGGCTTCAGCTCTGGCTTTGTGTTACTGCAGGTGCCAAGACAGTGGGCGGTGGGGTAGCCTCGGCTGCATGCTCGGCTCTTCCACTCTGTGGCCCGAGCCATGGCCAAGGGCTTTCTCCAGCCGGGCGACAGAACTTCAAAAATACCTCTGTGCTGTGATGGGCAGATGGGATCCATTTTTTGTGTGTGTGTGCTAATTTTTATGTCAATGAGAGAATTTTTTTGTTATTAAGTATTGAAATGTTTAACATTTATTTAAACAAAATTAAATCTTGATCCAAATATTGTACATCTGAAAAAGGGTCTCACATGAAAAGGGTTAGACGAGTCAGTGCGGCTCAAAAATGGCAGTGACTTCAGAGCTGGCAATTGACACTTGTTTTCTGCCACTGTTTACTCTTCAATAAAAAATGCATATTTACCATAGCAACCTCCTGATCACGTGGTGCCCTGTCTTACCCGCTACCCTCTAAAACACAGTAGCTTCTTAAAGAAACACACACATCCTAACAGGCATGCTTTTCAGATGCAAAAATGTGTTTGTTATAAGGAAGCCCCCTTTCCTGGGATTTAATGCTAATAAACACGTCATCTTTACAGAAATCATTTTGGTCCTATGTCTTAAATGTTAGGGCGTTCATTCTGGAAATCAAAAAAAAATTACTCTTGGAAGAGCTTTTGATTATCTTAAGAGTTTGCCAATTATTTATCTTAATACATTTCTAAAAATATATACATATATTTTTTGTTTATACATATATATATATTTTTTTCCCAAACAACAGCCATTAGTATCATTTGGAAGGGAGTTTAGTGTAAGTTCTAATGACCTGCTGCTTCATCTGGGATTAAAGATTGTCACGTATGGGAAGCTCAATTGCTGCCTGAATTGTTTTTCACTGTTAACTAGGGAGAATTGCCTGGGTCTTCAGCGCTTTGGAGAAACTGCTCCAACCTGGACCTTTCAGGAAAGGAACATGCCCCTTCATACTTTCTTTTTAAGGTATTATTGATATACACTTTTATGAAGGTTTCACATGAAAACACAATGTGGTCACCCCTATTATCAAGTCCCCACCCACACCCCAATGCAGTCACTGTCCATCAGTGTAGTAAGATGCCACGGATTCACTGTTTCCTTCTCTGTGCGACACTGTTTTCCTGGTGATCCCCCACACCATGTGTACTAAACATAATACCCCTCGGTCCCCTTCTCCCACCCTCCCCACCCACCCTCCCCTTTGGTAACCACTAGTCCCTTCTTGGAGTCTGTGAGTCTGCTGCTATTTTGTTCCTTCAGTTTTGCTGCGTTGTTATACTCCACAAATGAGGGAAATCATTTGGCACTTGTCTTTCTCCGCCTGGCTTATTTCACTGAGCATAATATCCTCTAGCTTCATCCATGTTGTTGCAAATGATAGGATTTGTTTCTTATGACTGAGTAGTATTCCATTGTGTATATGTACCACATCTTCTTTATCCATTCATCTACTGATGGACACTTAGGTTGCTTCCATATCTTGGCTATTGTAAAAAGTGCTCGATAAACATAGGGGTGCATCTGTCTTTTTGAATCTGAGAAGTTGTATTCTTGGGGTAAATTCCTAGGGGTGGGATTCCCCGGTCAAATGGTATTTCTATTTTTAGTTTTTTGAGGAACCTCCATATTGCTTTCCACAATGGTTGAACTAGCTTACATTCCCACCAGCAGTGTAGGAGGGTGCCCCTTTCTCCGCATCCTTGCCAGCATTTGTTTTTCTTAGTCTTTTGGATGTTGGCCATCCTTACTGGTGTGAGGTGGTATCTCATTGTGGTTTTAATTTGCATGTCTCTGATAATTAACGATGTGGAGCATCTTTTCATGTGCCTGTTGGCCATCTGAATTTCTTCTTTGGAGAATTGTCTCTTCATATCCTCTGCCCATTTTTTAATCGGGTTATTTGCTTTTTGGGTGTAGAGGCGTGTAAGTTCTTTATATATTTTGGATGTCAACCCCTTGTCGGATATGTCATTTACAAATATATTCCCCCATACTGTAGGATGCCTTTTTGTTCTGTTGATGGTGTCCTTTGCTGTACAGAAACTTTTTAGTTTGATGTAGTCCCACGAGTTCATTTTTGCTTTTGTTTCCCTTGCTCGAGGAGATGCGTT
Source organism: Phataginus tricuspis (assembly GCA_029783875.1). Lineage (NCBI taxonomy): Eukaryota > Metazoa > Chordata > Mammalia > Pholidota > Manidae > Phataginus > Phataginus tricuspis. Next base: position 1,229,269 of record JAQQAC010019400.1, read on the forward strand.
CAGGAAGAAGTTGCTCATACGTACATTCAGGAGATTTTTGCCTATGTTGTCTTCTAAGAGTTTTATGGCTTCATGACTCACATTCAGGTCTTTGATCCATTTTGAGTTTACTTTTGTGTATGGGGTTAGACAATAATCCAGTTTCATTCTCTTGCATGGAGCTGTCCAGTTTTGCCAACACCAGCTGTTGAAGAGGCTGTCATTTCCCCGTTGTATGTCCATGGCTCCTTTATCGTATATTAACTGACCATATATGGTTGGGTTTGTATCAGTATGCCCCTTCATTCTGGACCTCGTGCATGTATCTGGTTCCAGAGTGTGGAGCAGGAAGGGCAGGGGAAGCACTAAAGCCACAGTCTCTGCTGTCCCCTCATGCTGCCCTTGCAAAAGAACATGTCCCTTTGACAATATTCATCTTAAAAGCTACCATTAGTTGGAGCATATCCTGCACCAGGCACCATGCTAAATGAATTGTTCTGACTATCCCATTTTGCAGATAAGGAAACTGAACCTCACAGAGGTTATATCACTTGCCCAGAATTTCACTTCTAAAAAATGGCAGAACTTGGTTTTTACCTGAAGCCTTTGGACTGCAAACCCTTTCCACTTAATCTGTGATTGAGCCTTTCTGGCAGACTTAAGCTCGGAAAGACAAGTAGGGACGAGACACGGCAGTCTTAGGAGAAGGCGGCGGTGAGCGGCACACTCCTTCCCGGAATGACCCTGGGGAGGTTCACATGGCCTCAGTATCAGCACAGTTATGTGAAGCACACGCCTCACTCCGCTTCTCACCGGTGCCTGGCAGTGACATACCCCTGTGCCACGGATGCCAGAGCCCTGGGGATGGGCCGGGCAATGTAGCTGTGGCCATAATGGTGGTCAGTGCCCCCCTGGGGCACCTCAGCAGGCCGGGGGGTGGGGGTGCATCTGAACCAGGCCTGGTGGATTTTTAAAATTCCTTTCAGCCTAATGCGGACCAATCTGAAAAAGAAGAACATATTGTGATTCTGTTATGCTTAGTGGCTTTGGGGGAAAATCCGATTGTGAAGTGAGGCAGGGCTCTCTGTGGCAAAGTGGCCTTGTGACCTGAACTGAGAGGAGAACTGCTCAGACCCCATGCCCAGGCCAGCCAGTCCAACCGCAGCATGTCCATGAGCCATTTCCTAATTATCCGTCATGAATGCCTCCATGCTGCCTTAATAGATTATTTAAAATGGTATATGTGCCTTCCATGCAACCTCAAGTCAGCCCCGAACTGTACATACATACAAGCCAGGAGAGGTAATTGCTTATCATGTATCTCTTTGTTCCAGACACTTTTATAAAAGAGTATGTATTATGTATGGTGTGACCTTCAAATGTCAGGAATGTGTTGTGCAATAAACTGTCAATATTTGTGGTTATAAGGTACTAGATGACTTTTACAATAATTGGAACGGCTATATTAAAAGCTTGGGATCATTCAACCGGTTGAAGAGATAGACACAGCCAGTGTGCATCAGGGACTTGACTTCTGCCAATGGTTAAATGAAAGATATTGCAAGGTGCTTAAGATGTCTTCTTTGTTTAAAAAAGAATACGGCAAAACATGTCTCCAGGGGAGGCGTTGTCTCCGAACCATCACTTCTCCTTTCAATGTGCAAGATTCCCAGGAGAAAGCTCAGCCCCACAAGTTATGGCGACTGACCAAGTGCATTTTAAAAAAGATCCGTCCAGCTTGTTCTCAGTGTCATTTAGGTAAGAATTCCTTGAGACACACCCGGCAGTCGCAGAGATCTCCAGTCTTCTCCCTGCCCCGCCAACCCACCCATAAATGAGGGGGCTGTAAATTATCTTAAGAGGATCTTAAAAGCTGTAGTTTTTTTTTTTTAAGAAAATAAATTATGTAGAGATCTTTTGGGAATTTATGCTTTACTGAAAGTACAGGCTTCTGTAGTTTTCTTTTTTCTTTAAAAGAAAGGAGTACTTAATTTAAATTATGAAAAAAGGAAGGCATAACAAATATTCTGCAATAATTCCAATAGTAATCGGGGCATGGATTACTTTTTAAAAATATCTGTTTTACTATTCTCTCCTATTGATTAGTGTCTCTTCATGCATATGAGAGGTTGTTTCTTCTCACAACAGCAAGATCTTCCTTTTTATCCAGGAAGTGGATAAATAAAACAGTGGAAGGTGCCTCAGTGACATGCCCCCATCTTCTGGAAAGCTCATTCGTGGCCCTGCTGATAACAAGTGTGTGTTTGTGGTTCCCTTCACCTGGATGGAGAGGGAGCTGGCAGACGCCCTGAGGAAGCCTCCCCGGGTGCCCTAGGCCCCGGGCCCACTCTGCTGGCTCCTGAAGGTGCTGAGAACTTTGAGGCATTTCCTGTAGTTTGACGGTATCCCAGCACCAGTTCCTCCCAGGCTCCTCAAAGCTGCTTCCCTCTTGTAGTCAGGAGCCGATCTTAGCCTCTGGATTCCAATTTGCTTACCCTCTCTGATTCTTTAATTTATTGAATAAAGTATGTACAATTTTTTTTGGGGGGGGGTGCCTCTCTGAGGAGGTGTCTTTTGGACTAAAGCCTGAATGAGTCTCCGTGTGAATTCTGGGGGAAGCAGGAGCAGAGTGCTAAATTAGCTATCAGCTAGGAGGGCTTGAGGACAGAAAGATGGCAGAGGGGCGCAGTCAGGAGCTGGGATGGGGTCAGAGCAGTTGGAGGGGCTGCTAGGTTGTTGGAGGCTGTGAGAAGGAGTGGGGGGGTATTTTCAAGAGCGACGCAACCAGTGGCCTGTCCCCGACTGCACCTAACCGGCCTTTTCCCGAGAGATGGCAGCTCTCTGGGCTGTCTCCTCACCCAGACTAGTTCACAGGTGGCCCTGCTCTCAGGTTCACCCTAACAGCCTTTGGGATGGGTCCCAGTCCCCCGTCCCTGACCAGGCCAGAGGCAAGAGTGCGATATGCAAAGCCCAGAGAGACCCATCACAGCGGATGTCTCGTCCCAGGTCAATTTTGTGAGTCCCCAATTCTGCCTTGCTACATCCATGGTCATGGTCCCTAGGCTGGGGACTAAAGTGCCGCCCACCGCTGGCCTGGGGGGGCCTTGGGGGAGCTGGCAGTCAGAGTGTAGAGGATGTTGTCAACAGAAGCGGCACACAATGCCAAGGGGAAGAGACGCCCTGGGTGGCCCAATCACCAGCGTGGGGGGGGCACACACTCCCCCAACAGACAATTAGGAAAGGCTCTGGGCTTGGTAAAACCAGAAACACATTCAGCCCACAGTGCTTGATTTTGAAGCCCTTGTGTATTTTAAGGGAAATTTAATCCATGTGTTTCTGATTCATTTTCACTTAACTCATCAAAATGTTGCTCTAGAGAAGCTCTTTGAGATCCTAGTAATAATTTTTTCTCCACATTTTAGCCTTTTAATGACCTGTTCCCCCGATTCCAGAAATCTTATCTTGCCCACAGCAAGTGGAGCTCTGCACAGGTCTGAGTCTGGGTGGAAGGTGAGAAAAGTCGACAGTAGAGAATATTCCACCTCTTCAGAGCTCCCCCTCCGTCGGCAGAGATCAGCTCATGGGCTCCGGGCCTCGTCCTGGAACCCAAACCTGTCCCCAGTCCTAAGAACTCAAGGGAAGCTGGCCATTGTCTTCTTACAAGTGGACAACCTTTTCTAAAATAGCTCTCTCTTTAAACAGATACTTTTGCCAGTCCTCATTAATGCTTAATGGTTTAAAATGACTATATGTGGCCACCCTAAACCCGAGAATTTGATGGAACAACAGAGACAGCAGATTAATACTGACCCAAGGCGTGAGTTACATCTCCCAAGAGTTAAGTAGAATTCTTCACAGTAATGTGATCATTTTTATACGTCCTATTAATTTAAAACCATTTTTAAAAATAAAAGGAACTCTACTTAAACAGGAATCGCTACCACAGTGATCATTGTTTTCTTCGAGTCTGTTCATTTTAAAGTTTTCAAAATAAGGGAACGTGTTAAGCTTTTAAGAAGACCTATACATTCCGTTGGACTTTCTCCAACATATTAGCTGTCTCTCCTCTGCCGAAAAGATCTTAAAGCCCTGGTATATGAGGGCAAAGAAATGAGGAAAGATGTGATCTTTCGGTGTCTGCTCACCCCTTAGGCGCCACAGTTTTTGTGTTTTTTTCCCTTCGTTAATGAAGTGAGAACCATGCTTTTGAGCTGCTCTTTGCACAAGGCAGACTTTCAGAATTAACTACACAACTCATTTGGGAAAATGTATTTACTGTTATACTAGGAGCTCCATAGAAATTAAAATACCATGGCATTTTATGTCACTAAGCCGCGAACGCTCAAGCGTACAGACGGCTCCTCGCCCGTGCGAGGCTGTCCTGCTAACTCCGCAGTCACCGCGAGGACTTACCATCTTTGTCATCACCATCATCATCTTATTTTTTAATGGAAATCTTTCCAAGATGTACTTGTGGGCTTGTGAAGGGGAAGGCTGCCCAACAGGACAGAGTGGGAGCTGAGGGGATCCACTCACAATTTAGAAGAAATCTTCTCTGCTTGTCTTTTTGGTCTCACCCTGCCTCTCTTGGCCTCTCTCTCTGTCTCCCTCTGTGAATCGTGGAACTATCTGGCCTGGTGGATATCAAGCCAGAAGACCTCACCAGCACGAGGCGACTGGTCTTAGATCTGATCCCCTCCCGCAGTTACGACTCTCCAAGTCCCCATGGCTTCCCAGAAACAAGATTTCTTCTCATTCAGGCAAAGTCCGGCGTGGGCCGGCTACCGTCTGTCTGGGGAGTCAGTGGCTTACGTTCCCTCCCATCTTGTGATGCTGCCGCCTCAAGCCTTGTGTTGGAAGGTTGCTGTGGCCAGGGAAGGGAGGGAGGAAGAGGCGGCACGCTGTCTTTGCTCTTCATGGGCAGCCATGAGCTCCAGAACTCGTCCCCGGGGCTCAGCTTAGTGCCAAGGGAGTCAGGAGAAGTGGGGGCGCGTGGGATACTCAGGAGCTCTGCTGTGCCTTTGCTTGTCATGTCCTCCCATCTCTGTAAGACCTGGCCCCACTTTCTTCTTTCACTCAGGATGAGGTTAGGGCAGGTGAGTGAAAGAAAGGCCAGGAAGAGGCAGAGGGTGAAGACGGCCTGCGGCGGGTTCGGGCTCTTCCAGCACGGCAGGATTGTAAGAAGCTGTCGGGGAAGGGCTCAGGCAGTCCAGTCCCCTGGGTCTGATGGAACCAAGCCTGGGGGTGAGGTGGAGGGATTTACTGAAGGGCAGCCAGGAGCTAGGAGCCCAGAAGGAACATGTTCTGTCTCCTCACCTCCTAGTCAGCCTTCCTGGCAAACAAGCCTATTTCACATGTTGCACCAAGGAAGCTCAGCTAAAGGTAACCTGGGGGAAAATCTGCCATTAAAATACAAAATCTCTTCAAAAACCAAGCTTTAAAATTCCAAACCTATATATGAGTAAGGTTAAATGTATAATGAGGCAGCCATAAGTTAAAACTCTATTTGTGTTCAGCAAGACAGCCAGTTTCAGGGATGGATTCAGACAGCTACCGGTAGTATTTTAGGTGTGTAGGCTGCAACTTTTGAAAAGTGGTTCGTCTTCCTAAGCATTTGACTCATTGTCTATCCAGGGCTGCCAGGGGTCCAGTTGATGAAGAGGATTCTAACATAATCCATGGCCCTTTGTCACCCCCCTGGCTTGTCCTCCAGGCCCCAGCCACGGCTTCCCTCCCACTGACCCTCTGAATTCTCGGGGAAGGTGGGGTGCCTTTATGTCACCATGATCTAGGCCAACCTTACTATACACTAGGAAGATTAGAACAAGCAATGGAAATGTAGGGGGTATGACTTCGGACCCTGAGAGGACAAAATTAGGAAAGGGAGTTGTCTGGGGTCCCCTTATCCCCCACAATATGTATTCTTGAAATATGACTTACAATGATGGGGTCCATCTCTTGGTTTTTTAGCAAACCGCTCTCAGCTTATAGGACTAGGAGAGAGCTTGTGGAGTTTTTATACCTAGTACAATTCATTTGTTCTAGGCTGCAACTCTGGAAGGGCTTCCTACAAAGCTTGTATCCCTCTGGAATATTATTCACTGCATTCGTACAAGACATCCGTTTCTGAAGAATAGATCTCATATTATTTAGTAGAGTCAAGAAAAGAACTAGGAATCCTAGGAGTAATTTCTCAGCCATTTCCGCATCGTATGAAGCCCAGAGCACACCCAGGCTGAGGCTGTTTGAAAGGAGATGGCCTCTCAGCCCGCAGCCAGATGTCCCCGTGCGCAGGGACGTCCCAGCCTCTGAGCCAGCGGGACCGTCCCTCTCACGAATGAGCGAGAAGGAGCAGACATCGGCCTTCACACATCCACCCTCAGTCAACCTGCGACTCTTAGAGAAAGTGTCTTATCAGAGGGAAGAATTATTGCAGGTTGTAGAAAAAGGAGATTTTAATAAAAGCTAAAACCAACCCACAGACAGTCTGACAAAGGATCCCAGATGTGATTTTTATAGGGCTCCCTCCTTTCTACCACCTGTTTCCCAGAAGAGCTGAGGCAGGGACAGTCTGGCTATAACCAGGACCAGTGACCGCCTCGCTGGCCGTCTGTGTGTGCGGACAGGCAAGACCTCAGGATACCATCACGGGCCGTCTCACAGGACACTGTCGCTGCGTCTACACTCTCGGCAGAGAAGGGATTAGAAAGCAGCCGTGTCTTTCCCCCTGAGGGAGGCTTTTGGGCTCTCAACCAGGCTGGGCTGAAGTTAGCCCAGTGCCCCAGGTTGCCCGTCCAGACACAGGGACGGACTCCCACAGCCCTGTGCGTGTGCGTCTCAGCTGCAGCCTCTTCACCCGTCACTGCTGTCGGCCTCCGGCCTCTCTGGCCACTTCCTGGGACCACCCACAATTCCCCTTCATCATCGTTCAGAGTTTGTTTTTCCACTTGAATTAGTCCAAGAGTAAACGCCATAGGCCTTCTGGCCTCCCCAGAAAAATCCATTCCTGTGTAAAGTGAAAATTAGACTCTTAAATCTACAAGGAAAGCTGGTTGTCTTACAAATTTATTCTTTTTATTGGGCCACACATACCCAAGATAGAGAGATAAAAGGAAAACAGATAGAGGCCATCACTTAGAGGACATGTACCCTCAGCTTCCGTGGAACCTTCCAGAGCAGTGCACTGGGTTCGTCTGTATATTTATCTATAATGTGCCCTGGCAAGGGCTCACCCAAAGCTGCAGTGGAAATATGTTCTGTGCGCATTTGCCGTTCTGTTCTATTGGGTAGCTCCACCTTGCTTCTACTTAAAAATGGCTCTGCTGGAGGAAAGTTTTGGGGAAGGTGCTAACGTGCAGATCGTGGAACACGAGGACCCCAGGAATTTAACATCAGAAGTCCACGCCTGCTCGCCTCCGTATCGAAGCCAACGTCCAGGGCACTTATGATTCAAATTGTCAGCCGTTGGCCTTCCAACTGAAAGAGGGTGCCTTGTGCCTGTGGCACGGAGCCCTTGGGCAGAGTTTTAATCATGCTCGTCGCTGTTTAAGCTGACCTCCTGACCCCACAGAGGAAAGCAGAGTAAGGCCGGGAGGGCGAATGCAGCGTGTTTGGGGTCGCAGGGGGTGGGAGTGGGGAGGTGGGTAGGAGATGGTGTTCCAGCTGCTTAAACCTGGAATGCGGGTGACTCGGAACTGACATCTGGCTGTTTGTCTCCTGGGCTGTCAGCTGAATGGCCCTTTGAGACAGAGGTGGTGGTAGCCGCTGGTGAACTCAGCCTGCGGGATCTGGAGCACCTGCTATGACTGCATGTGGGGTATTCGTTTGCTGTGACATTACAACACCCTCCTGGGCCTGTTTTTCCCTTCCGTTCCCACCTCTGGTAGCCCTTCCAGAGTCATGTGGGTGTGTTCTAGGTGTGGTGAGCCCACCCAGTCCTCCTACCTGTGAAAAATAACAAAGAAAAAAAACCTCTGGACCGTCAGATCCTTTGACGGCTCTTCCAAGGATGTCTCAAAAAGTTGAGGAGAATAGGATTAAAAGCGAGCCTTCAAAGAACTTTTCCAGGGTGGCAAAATCATCACACATAGTCCAGACACAGAGAAGACGCTTACAGCCAAAGGGTTCGCACAGTTGCTCTGAGCAAACATCCAAATAAGAAATAAATGCAGTCGTCTGCTTCTCTTTCACGGCCTGTAAGTCTGTCCCTTTTGGCTGTTACCACGGAACACCAGGGACGGATGTAGCAGAATAAAAGCAATTTGCATTTTCCATTGCTGGGAAGGTACAATCCTGTTTATTCTGCTTTCCTCAGAGCTCGCAGGTCTGCTTAGTATCCCGGAAAGGCTTCTTGTTCTAATAGTGGATCTACCGTGAGGCCTGGAGGGTGGGCTGGAAGCTGCAGCGAGGGCCCTGCCAGCCTCAGGTCCTGTGCCAGGCGGTCAGCCTCCAGTCCTGTGGGCAGGGCAGAGGACAAGGCCCACATGCCTTCTGCTCTCTTCGGAGAGGCAGATTCCCTAGCGCCTGCCCTGCCCCTCTGACGTCCCCTCTCTGGCAATGTGGTGTCAGGCCTTGGGTGTTGCAGTAACATGTCCTCCAACACTAGATAGGTTTGCAGTTTTATATACTATTATGTCCCATTATTTCTGTGCAGAAGGCAGCCGTATGTAAATTTTATGTCATTTTCTAATGGTCTGGGTTACATAACAAATAACAACAGGAAGGAAAATTTGTATTGATACTTTACAGAGGAAGTTCTCAAGTCACTGCACAAAGATTTAACTGCAGGGCTCTAAGTTTATGGGAGTTTTGCAGCTGAGTTTCTGCACATGACTTTGAATATGTCACTATATGTTTATCATGGGCTAATTGTGGAAGCGCATTTCCATACTTTTTCTTCTCCCTTTCATAAGATTACACCAGCCAGCGATGGATACAAGACTGCAAGGGAGGAATGATCAGTTTTGGATAATTTTCTTTCCTGTCCCAAAATAGCTGTATGTCTCCGTGTCTTAGGGACTCAGCCGAAACACATTCTTTCCATTCGTTGCCTGATATAATGCGAGTATGATCTTGACCCTGTAGCAGACTGTTCAGCTAACCCATATCATAAACTAATCAGATTCAAGAAACATTTTTGTTGAATTTTTCAACTTTTGAAAAAAGAATATTTAATAGGAGCTAAGCAAAAGAAGAAATCAAACCAGCTGCTGACACAGCTGTTTCTTTTCTTGTTTAATTCAGTTCAATATAAAGGTACCATATGCTGCTTAAAATGATGATAGGAAAGATGAAATAATTTAAGAGAATAACAAGAAAATACATGAATTGTCAGCATTCTGTCAGATTGAAAGAATGAAATAGACAGGTGTAGTATTGACATGTTTAACTTTGTGTGGTGTTAGCAGTTTTGGTGTGAACAACTTCTGACATGTGCTGAAGTGATGTGAGAACGTTTCTCCTCCGCTGCAGACATCGGCGAGGAAGCGGGGAGATCTGCCGGCGTCCAGCAGCCGGCTCTGCTTCGCGACAGGAGCCTGGGCTCGGCCATGAAGGACTGTCCCTACTGTGGGAAAACCTTCCGGACATCCCATCACCTAAAGGTCCACCTGAGGATACACACAGGTGAGAGATCTGGGTGCGTCCAGGTGCCCAGGGACAGCCATGCTTCTGCCCCGTGTCTGCACTGTGTTGGTCACTAACACTGTCACGCTCTCCACGGGCCTCTCCATGTAGCATTGTGTGGGTCCAAGCGGACCCTGCTGTCCTGATTCTTACTTCACAGTCACCCTCCCAAGTGGCACATGGGTGCGGGGATATCGGTCTCCTGTGGCCCAGGTCTGGGATGGTCATGCTTTGTCTGAGACGTCAGGACAGTTTGCTGCTGGCTTCCTTCTGCTGGAGTGAGGAAGCGTCATTCACACGCTTGTATTGATCAGGGGTCTTTGAGGTGCAAGTGATGAGATCCCAGCTCAAACTCCGGGCATGAAAGGGAGCGTGGCTGCTCTCCTTAACGCTCAGGTGGGCTGGCACTTGGCTGGGCTGGGCACTTCCTCACACTGTAAGGAATAGAAGAGGGCTGGCTCTCTCCTGGGTGTCCTCAAAAGAGAGATTGTGGTGTTCTTAACCAAAGCAGGAGAAGCAGCTACTGGAGCAGTCCAGTCATCTCTCCGCCCTCAGCATCTCCTGCAACGAGGACCTCTCTTGGTCTCTCTTTCTTGTCCCTCCATCATGGTTCCTTTTAGCTCTTCTGCTCGTTGTTTGAGCGATGCTAATTCCAAAAAAGAAAATCTATCTGAGATATGGACGCCTCCATTTTCTTTGATTTTTCTCCTGACACTTTATCTATCGGAGTATGAGCTGCTTCAGAGGATAGACAAATACGCCATCTATTTTCAAAAATAATTGTGGTCTATTTCCCAAGGAATCAATAAAGCTCGGGGTTGTGCAGGATATTTAGTGCCTTCGGGCCTGATGTGCGGCCTGCGGTGAAAGACGGGAGCCCCTCACCTGGAACTTCACCTGGTGCCCGCGGGTCTCCCTGGCGCCAAGGGGCCCTGAGCACAGGTGGCGGTGGGCCACGGGCTGCTGCCTCCATCCTTAGCCTGGGGCACAGCTGAGCATCGCACTGTCCCTCCCTGTCCCCAAGCCCGTCTTTCACGGAGCCATCCCAGGGCAAAGAGGGCTTTCCTCCCTCTCTGCCAGGCTCCGCCCCGCTCCCAGGCCTGTGAGAGCTGCCCCTCCTGCACCTTCTCCAGCCTCATCACCCTTTCCAACACCACTGCCTTTTCCCGTCCCTCTGGGGCACGGTGCGTGCTCATGCTGCAGGGCCTCTATGCCCTCCATCTGGAATGACCTTCCTCCAGGGGGTCACTGGGGACTTAGCTTCAATGTGACCTCTTCAGAGAGACCGTGCCCGACCACCCTAACATATCCCTCATGCTCCCGCTTTAGTCAGCAACTTAACACGTCCTGGAATCACCTTAGGTCAGTTGCTTATTTCCCTGTGTTGTTTGTCTACCGCCAAGTAGAATGTGAGGGCGGCAATATGGGCCGTCTTTTTAACTGATGTAATTTCTGGAACCCCAAGACCTACAAGAGCACACTCTATGTAGGAGGGGCACAATACATTTATTTGGAAGGTTCATTACAGGACAGATTTGAGAGTAAGTGAGCGATCGACCTCCTAGCCCTTCTGCACTCTGCCAGGTGGTAAGGGGGGGATAGTGTGGTGGGGAGCACGGACCCTTCCCCAGGGACCCCGTGACCCTTTTGGAAAGGTGACCTGCATATGTGAGCCCATGGGAAGCCACAGCGTGGCAGCCAGGCTGTAAGTGCTAGGTTCCTGGGCGCAGATGCCCCACCTCCCTAGGAGCTCCGTGCGGGCTCCCTGAGTTCCTGCCTCAGCATCCGTGCACCTCTCTGCCAGACAGGTGCACCGGCTTGCTCCATCACGTTCAGAGTCTGGCCCCGAGGTCCCCTTCTCAGGGAGGTCTTCCAGGGACTGGCCTCAGGCTGACACAGCGTAGACAGCTGGCTTCCTCCATTCATTACAATGTCCACTTTCCTCCCCAGGTTGGGGGTCCTCTTGTGGTACGGTGGTGGCTGCATGGGCCCCACAGACGGCCATTATGAGGGAAGTGGCCCACCAGGGCACCCACCACGGGCTGGCCACAGGGGGATGGAGAGCCGGCCAGGTGTGTCCTGTGATAGGCCTTTTTATTAGATGAAGACCTGGGCCCCTGCACCAAGCTAGCCAGGTGCGTGGCGGCTAACCACAGGGGAGGTCGGCCGTGCCAGGAAGTGTGGGAAAGAAAGGGGCAGCACCTCCCAACCAGACACTCCACTGACCCGCTGGGCCCTGATCCCCATTAGCTGGCCCATGGGTAACACCTGACACTCCACAGAATATTCCAGGGAAATTAGGACCAAAGCTGGCAGAAGTCCTGCTGGACTTGGGTGGAAGCAAATGGATGCTGCTTGTTGAAGTTTTAAAGCTTGAGAAAGTTATTTTCCCCCAAATTCTGCTTCACAAACTTCTGAGGTTTGTGACCAGTGGTCTTTGGAGACACAGAGAGAAGCAGCAAGAGGGGGCCGTGGACAGAGGCGCTCCAGAAACTTCCCAGAATAGGGGAGAAAATGGAAGAAGCCATGGAAACATCACACCACCAGCCCCTGTCGGAAACAGCATTTACGGTGTTCAAAAGGCGGAATGGTAACCAGATAAAGATCAATTTCCTTTTTATCCAAGAACAAAGAAGGTGGAAAATGCTTACACTTGTACATTTGAAGAGAACAGAAAGTGTTACTTGTTATAAATCACCAAAATAAACATCCATTAGGGAAGGTTACACAAATAATTAAAAACCAAAATAAAGCTATTTGTTAATAATGAATTAATACAGGGCTCACATTGTGGAGAGGTCCTTCCCCTTTTCCATGCGTTTTTGTTTTTCCAGGTGGCAGAGGACAGCCGTCTATGAACTAGAAGGCATGTTTTCCAAAATGCCCTCTTTTGAAGTTTTTCTGTAATCGACCCAGATGAGCACATTTAAAACTCCAATGTATAAAAAATGCTTTTAATTGGTCAAGATGTGCAGTAGTATATCCTGTGTATTTTTCTATCCTGCTCCGTTTTTATGAGAAGTCTTGGTCATATCACATCCACTGATAAAAACCACTTCCCATTTTTAAAGTCTACTATGTTAACTCAATCACTCCCAACACCGCTGAACAGGCGCACCGGTCGGGTTGTTCCGAACACCTGGGGGCTGGGAGGAGCCTGCAGGGAGCTAGAATGTCTCTGCTGCTCCCTGCGCTCCAGCCAGATTAATCTGGGACTGAGGGGAAGCACCTGGAAGACCCGAGGAGTCCCCAGTGACCCTCGGGTCCTAGAAGCCACCCCACCGTGGCACCTGCAAAGCAAATGTAGATGGCTGCCCACCCAGGGAGGCTAAACTTCTCCCCTGTTTGAAACATTTCCTAGGGCCGATGAAAACTCAATCACTGGACTCCTGCACTTCGTCCTGTAGCACGCACTGCTGGTGATTCAAATTCAGAACTCGTCCGTGCAGGCTCAGAAAGGAGATTGTATCAGCTGGGGTTCTCCAGAGAAACAGTGTTTGTGTGTATGTGTGTCTATATCTATATATCTATATATAAATTATCTAATCTATCTATATCTTTATAAATTTATTATAAGGAATTGCCTCACTTAATTAAGAAGGCTGAGAAGCCCCCAGGTCTGCACTTGGCAAACCGGAGACCCAGGAGAGCCAGCGGTGCAAGTTCCAGTCTCAGTCCCGAGTTAGGTAAAGGCAGTGAGACAGAGAGAGTGACTACTTAACTCAGACTTTTGTTTTATGCAGGCCTCCAGTGGATTGGATGTGGCCATATTGGGGAGGGCAATCTGCTTTTCTCAGTCTACCAATTCAGACAGTAATCTTATCCACAAATACCATCACAGACACACCCAGAATAATGTCTGACCAAATGTCTGGGCACCGTGTGGTCCATGCAGTTGACAATAAAATTAGTCATCACGGAGACACATCAACAAACAGTTAGTCATAACATGCGGTGGGAGTCAGAGATGCCCACCCCCTAGGTTTCCTCTGACATAGCCAATCATTTCATTCTTGGCTTCCTGAAAATGCACCCCATCTTTTCCCCCTCTGCCTCTTCCTCCAGCCCCGCTGTGAGGGTTATGCTCCAGCGTCCAGTGTTTCTGTTTTGTGTGCAGGAGACAGAAAGTGTTGGTAAGTCCCTGAAAGGCTGGAGGGGTGAGGGCCGCCCACCAAACCCCCAGAATGGTGTCGTGCCCCAGGCACTGGCTGTGGGACCCCAGTCTGGGTTCCCCTGGGTGGCTCACCTGTGTGTGTGCCTCTTGTCTAGGAATGACCAGTATAGAGAAATGTAATAAGCCAGCTAACTCGTGAAAACTTGGAGGCACGAAAGTTCAGGGACTAATTAAAAATAAATCTCATTAGTTTTTTTCCCCTCTCAAATTATGCAAGAGGTTTATTCATCTGATTTTCATGTGCTGCATGCGCTGGCCCAGCCCTGAGTTGGGAACCTCTTTGTGAGACTGGATTTGCGCCAGGAAGTGGTCTTCCAGGGTTCTCAGCCCCATCAGTGTGGCCTTGGGATGTGCCCCTGCCTCCTGGCGGGTGCCTCCATGGTGCAGCCCTTGGGCGCTGGCCGAGAGGGACGCAGGGGTGTTCCCCTGGGCTCTTGCCTGCATTCTTGTCACCAGGCACCAGGCTTGCCTTTCCTGGTCGGACCAGGGAGAATTGTGGAAGTGAGAGAGCAGCTCTTTTGCAGCACCCCCCAAAAGGCAGCGTGCCCTGGGCGGGGCGGGGAGACCTGGGAGTTGACTTGTCTCATGACCGAGGCTGTGTGTACACAGGACGACAGCGACGGGCTGGCCACAGGGAAATCCAGCTAGTGGGAGTCGTGTAATGACGACAGTGAAGGTTAACTGGCAGCCACCGCTTCTGCTCACTCGCGCGTGGGGTGCTCTGCTGTGCCTGACCTCAACTCCTTACTCCTCCAGCGCCTCGGGCACGTGGCGCCCCCTCACCTGGCTGCCCGAGGGAACTGAGCCCCAGAGGCATGACGTCACCCACTAGGAGTAGCCCGGCAGCAATGACAGGTCCTAACCCAGGTCTGCCTAATTCAGAAACCTCATTCTCTTAACCACTGCACTGTGTTGATATTTGTACTTTTCTGGGTGAACCTGTGGCTTGTTTTAGGGAATTAATGCAACATTTCTTTGACAGTGTGTGTCCCCACCGTAACCAGCGGGAGGAAAGGAAGTGGCTTGTGCCCCCAAGGTGTGTTGATGCAGCCTCCCGGCGATTTGAAAGGGAAGTACTGTGCGCCCTGGCTTCTGCTTCACCCCAAACTCAGATTGGCCTGAGGCCAGGCCTCCTTGATCTTGTGTGCCTCAGTTTCCCCACCAGCACAATGAGGTTAGGGAGGTGGTGAGGCAGGGAAGTGGTCTCTGTGGCAGGGCGGCACCCTGACCCTGGCACGGAAGGAGGGGTGGGATTACTTGTCAACATCATGAGATAATAAATTCCTCACGTGGCTCTGGAGACTGCCTTTCGGCTTCGGAGAGCTTCCCAAGCACCGACTGGCACGTAGTTGTGGGTGGAAGTGAAAGTTTAGCCCGTCTGAGCGAGGTGCCTTCCACCTGACGTACCCGTACCTTACCTTTGATGATTCCTCTTCTAGGTGAGGGAGCCAGGCTATTTCAACATTTATAAAATCATATTGGATAAATTTGCAAATACGGATTGGTTAACATGTGTGCCATTGTCGTTTCCTTTTCTAATAGGACAGCGTGTGTTGTCCTTAGTGGGGGACGGCCACCTTTGTAGAGATGAAAAAAATATAAGATCTGCTTACCCAAAAGGAGATGATTCTTTTTTTTCCCTTTTTGTTTTGAATTAAAATCCCATCCTTTTTTCTAAGTTGAACTAAAAGCCCGTTTTATTCCCACAGTCCCCTATCCTTGCTCTTCTTGTCTTAATGACATCCCAAACTTTTGTTGAAAATAATTGATTGAATTTAAATTTCCTTAAAAGTTTAAGAGGTAATGTTACAGTATAAATTTCCTACCAAGCACTAAGTAGGGAAATATCCATTAGTGGAATTAACTACAGTTTCTAGGTAGCTAACAATGTACCGTATACGGTGGGGCATGGCTAATGAACACTGCAGCAGACAATATTTCATTATACAAATTAATGCTCACATTTTAATGGGAAAGTCACATAATGAATCTCGGCTTCAGTGACAGCAATTAGAGACACAGATTGTCCCCTTCTGGACAAGGCACTGTTTAGCAATAAGCAGCTGTGTGAAAAGTCTTCAGGTTTACAACATATATATGCTTTGGGGGAATTAGTGTACAATTTATATTAATGTACTGAAGCTTCGCTGCAAAGGCACCACCATATTTATCTCTCCTGGTATTAACTAAGTAAAGACATGTAGAAAGACTAAATAAATATCAAATAGAGGGGAAATAGTCAGTTGACTCAACTTAAAAGTAAAAACACCTTTGGAGATTTAGCATGCATGCACAAAATGTTAGAGGCACGAAGCACTTCTCAAAAGCTTGATAAGGGGGTTTCTGAAGAGAATTATAGGGACCCACCTGTTATTTTTAGAGAGGCACTGTTGTTTTTTTTTGCTTTGAATAGCACCTAAATAACTCCCCAGAAGAGTGAGGGTTCCTTTGGAATATCAGGTGCAAGGTGGGAGTTCAGAAAGGTGGAGGACATGACTGTGTGTCAGAATAAGTACAACGAGCCATGTGGTCATGTATTTCTAAAAATTTGTAATATGACTTGGAGAAGTTATCAATGTCATTCCAAAGTTGAATATATATCCTGTTGTTCCAATAATTCGATTAGTATTTTAATATACCTTTTCTTGCAAAACTCTCTTGTTTAGAAATTCATTGTTTGGGTCTACATCTTATTCCTTTACCCTAGTAAGAGGTTTCCCTACAGAAGACCGCCAGCGTCCTCACCTGCTTCCTTTAGTGGGGGAATGGCCCAATACTGGGCATTCTTGTCCCAGACACAAGTTTCAAACTGGCTGCCAGGTCTAGACCCAATCTGAAGAATAGAATACTGTGGCCCTCTCTGTGTCTGAAAAAGCTCTGAGTAGTGCCAGTATTTAAAAGCCAGGATATTGCATGTAGAACTCTAGGTGTGAGGCTTTTCTGTAGAGTGTCAGAGGTCCTTGTGTCCAGACCTGGTTGGGGTTGGTGGCTGCTGCCCCTGGAAGAGGCCCTGGGCCCCATCCCACTGCTTTGCACGTCCTATGGTCCGCCAGCCTCTGCAGGTGTCTGAGTGTGTGGTTCCTACAAGAGGCAGATGCAAGGACGGTGGATCGCAAACACAGAGGTGACCTGAGGACTCATGGCCCCTTGCAAGCTTGGGGCAATCTGAGTGGTCCTCCCAGTGGATTTGGACTAATTTATGGCCTAAGTGGCCAATCATTCAAGTAGACAGAGCTGCCGGCAGGGTCTGGGGTTGCCTGAGCCATGAGGCCGCACAGGGCACACCTTTCCAAGTCTCTGGCATCCTGGCCCTGGGTGGGAGAGGGCTGGGCAGCCGCTGGCTCGCTCCCCTGCAGAAGCTTGGGGCTTTGTGAGACTCAGCCCAGAGTGCTCAGGCCGAAGCCTGTGGCCAGATGTGGTGACCCCTACTGTGAAGCAGCCGTCAGCATGGGGGCTCTGTCGGCCGAAGAGAAAAGCTAGCCTGGACCTTGGGACCTGATAAACATGCTGACACGTTTTCCCTTCCCAGTGGAGGCCAGTTCTGTGAGAAGTTTGCCTCCCAAGCAGGGAGAAATCTTGGGAAACAGCTGGGATGTTTCCAGTGGAAAATGAGACTCTTGGCCTGCCCCAGGATTTTCCCAGGGGCGCGCTCACCCCAGACTCCATCTCTGGGTTTGCCCAGCCTGAAATGGACCCTGTGGCACTGGCTGTGGTCTCAAGCATTCCCTGTACCCTCTCATGGAGGTGAAAGCCAGGAAAGGTGAGGAAGGGCTTCAGGGCAGAGGGAAATAGTGGTTATTCAGATCACTTAGGGATTATACAAAAAATAAAATCATTTTTGGTTTCTTTTATAAAAACTGAAATCCAGAGGGATGGCTTTATACCCTGGAACTTCACTCTGGAGCATTTATCTGGGGAATTGGGTGACAGGGAGCAGTTTAGGAACAGGCAGGAGGTGGGGCCCCTCAGAGAGACAGCAGGGGGCTCTTCCATGGGCCTGCATGGAGGGCAGAGGAGGGCTTTCCGAAGGCTGTGTGTATCTTGTGCAGTCAAAATAACCCTTGCAGACTCACTGAGTAGCCCCTAATTCACCAGGGCCTAGACCCTTGGAGACCCAAATGCTAAGGATGAACTACTCTTTTTCTCCCTGGAGCATTGGAGGCAAAGCCTATTTTGAACTTTAGAAGAACAGCGGGTTGAGTGAAAAGATCTTCTCCTCTATTGTGTGTGTGTGTGTGTGTGTGTGTGTGTGTGTGTGTGTGTGTGGTGTATATGAGCGGTGAAGGTGTAGGTGTATATGTTGCTGTGATATGTGTGTGAGTGGGGTGTCTGTGTGTGTGTGTATGCATGCCACCTGCTTCAGTAACTGTTCGACACGTCTCCTCTGAAAGCCATTAGAGCAGGGGCTTGTCTCTGGGGTTCCTCATTCAATTCCTTTCCCTTCTTGGGAAGTCAGAAGTGCTCATTCAGCCATAGGCTCATTCAATCAGAAGGTGTGTGTAAGTGAATCTGCACATCCGTGGGTGTGCAGGTGCACACATGTATGTACACGTGGGTCTCTGGCCCCATTCGGGAGACTTGACATCAGTTTTCGAGTTGACGTGAGACCTTAGAGAACAGGAATGCTCCAGTTTCCCACATTATGGGTTGAGGGGGCCAAGGCTTCAAGATGGGAAACCTGTGAACAGCGGAGTGCAGTACAGCATGGGGTCTGCAGTCCCCAGTTCAGATTCTGCAGACAACTCCTGGGCTCCAGGCTACGTTCCCTGCTAAGCCATCCCACCATGCCCAGCTATAAGGGTACTTGCCGGGGAGGCTCAGTACGGTGCTTCTCCACCCGTGCTCCATGTGGGGGCCTTTCAAAGACCCAAAGCCCAGGCTCCATCCTGGGCCAATTAACTTGGAATTTCTGGAAGTGGAGGTGGGAAAAGGTACAGCATTTTTTAAAACTCCCCAGGCAATTTCACTTTAGTTTTTCAAAGAGTAATCTTTACGCTGTGTCAGAATCACCAGGGACACTACCTGGCCCCCACCACAGACCTAGGGAATCAGAAATGCTATGTGCATTGGGTCCCAGAACTGGCTTCTTAAACTCCCCTGGTGATTCTAATGCACAGTACAGTCTGAGAACCACGGCTCCTGTGTGCATTTCAAATGTGTGTCCCTTGGAAATACATACACATCCTCCGTGCATCCCTGTGGTCCCCACTGGGAAAGCAGCCCCCACCATACCCCGGTCTGGAGGCAAAGTGTACAGTCGCCCTCCGTAGCGCCTGCTAATGCACGCCCACGCATTCTCTACAAACCCTTTGCCGGATGCGCTTAATCATTTCCAGGTGTGTTTCTGAACTGCACCCTGAGTCTCACCCCATACCTGCAGGCCTCACCTCTGCCATCTCTGATTGCAAGGCCTCCTCAAAGGTTCTTGCTAACCCGGACCCAGGACCCTGAGTTCCCAGCTGCGATCTCCTGTCAGAAGCCCACTGCCACCACCTCTGCTCCAAGTGGCCACCGGGCTTCCAAGTTGGCCCAGAAGAGCCCTACCCACAGCACCTGTCCCCCTGAGGGTTCCCTAGCCTCCAGTGGGATGGATATCCAAGCAGCCCAATCTACATAGGGACTGACTCCAGGAAGTGGTAAAAGGGTGCCTGAAGCCATTTGTATCTTTACCTCAAAGGGGATAGACTCTTCCTGCTAGACCCACATCATTGGTCTAGCCAGACGCAGTGTGACTTTTTCACTTAGAGAAACAGATCCCCAGCTGGGCCCCGTTCCCAGACGGAAAGGCCACCTCTGACGTGTCCAGGGGAGACCTTCAGCTGCGTGTAGGAGTGAATGAGAAGTACAGAGCCACCGTTTGGCAGAGGCAGGCATAGTTCATCCCAAGTTCCGGTACACAGTCAAGATGACCTGGGGGTGCCTGCTCACAGAGCCTGGTTGTCCCCTTTTTGACAAAGTTGAGGAGTTCTCCCTACCCCCATCAAGTATGTTACCCCCAGATGCCCTGTGCTTGGAGAATGGGAGTCCACTGAGACTAGACATGGGAAAATGTCTTCAGGATACACGATTCACCAACGATTTGCTTTTGCTTTTTACATCAATCTGTTTTATAATAGAACAGAGGAAGGGGTGGAGGGATACTGAGTTTCCTTGGAGAAGTAATTGTGGATATTGACAGGGTGCTATTGTGAATAAGCTAACGGGACTGTCACAGTCCCATCCCTTCCAGAGAGCTTTTTGATTCCAAAGTCTGGAAAAAACCTTGGATTGCTAAAAAATTCTTGAAATATATTTAAATCCACATTTGTTTACCCTCCTCTCTCTCTTCCTCTATCCTGCAGTGTGGGCAGGTCTAAGTTACAGTGTCTTTTCCACGGTAGAAAGAACAATAGAGGTTGGGTGTTGAGTTTAAATAAATATTTAATTCATGAAAATGATCTTATATGTTTTAAAACACTCTTTAAAGCTATTTTTATTCTCTAGAAAGCGCTTATTATAGGTAAATTACACATTTTACCACCGGAGCATTAGGTTTGCCATTAGTACAAATTTAAGGCACTACAAAGACCAGTAGATAATGTTAATTTCAAATACAGAAACGAAATATATTTTGTGCCTTTTTATTACTCATTTTCTTTTAAGTTTTACTGACTGCTTTTTATCTTAACTATATGTCTTTACATGCTGCAATCATAATGCACTGTAATGGTATTAATATTTTATAGAATCGGTATTTATAGTTCTTTATTTAGAAACAATGCAGTAGGTCTGCAGATATCTGAGCCCGTCTGGAATGGTGCCCTCCAAATAATGATAAATTACTTGTGCAGTATGCCATTTGCTAATTATATCCATGATTTACTGCAGAACAGGACTTAAATCATTCATTTCAGTCTTGCGTAACAGTGCCATAAAATTTTTAGGTTTAAAAATGGTTTCCATGTGTATAATTTAAACAAATTTTAGAGCTATTGTATACACAAAAATATTGCAACCACCCATTTGTTACATACTTTGTCTTTTTAAACTTCTACTTTTAATGATCACTGTGGTTGAAATTATTATGCTTAATTTTCATAATCATAGCTTTTAAATCTACAGCCGTTTTCACATGTTAGATAAAGAAAAAGATAGCTAATTGTGTGTAGATAGTATGTCATTCCTGAATAGTCCCAAATGGTACAAAATCATTAAAAAAGCTTAAGAGTACGAATTATTCTTCTATTAAGAAACAGTTGTTCTCTAACTAATTATTAGTTTGAGCTGCTTTGTTTCCAAGAACAAATGTTGATCTTCTAGCCTTGTTCAGCACACCAAAATGAAATAAACACTTTTTTTTTCCCTGCTTGTACCCGCATCTTGCAGGTGAGAAACCCTACAAGTGTCCCCACTGTGATTATGCCGGCACCCAGTCAGCGTCCTTAAAATATCACTTAGAACGGCACCATCGGGAGCGACAGAACGGAACCGGGCCGCTGTCTGGACAGCCTGCAAACCAAGACCACAGGGACGAGCTGTCCAACAAAGCCACTTTGTTTATCAGGCCGGACATCCTGAGGGGGGCCTTCAAGGGTCTCCCTGGAATCGACTTCAGAGGCGGCCCTGCCTCTCAGCAGTGGACAGCAGGAACGCTCTCTTCCGGAGACCACTCGGGGCAGGCCGCGGGCATGTCTTCCGAGGCGCCTTCAGACCCACTGAAAGGCACTGACCTCCCTTCCAAAAGCACCCACTTCTCCGAAATTGGAAGAGCTTATCAAAGTATTGTGAGCAACGGTGTGAATTTTCAAGGGTCCTTGCAAGCTTTCATGGACAGCTTCGTCTTAAGCTCCTTGAAGAAGGAGAAGGACACGAAGGACAAAGCCCTGCCTGACCCTCCTTCCATGAAAGCCCAGGGGGCGGAGGGTGGTGAGGAGAAAGCTGGCAGTAAGGCGGCCCCCAGGAAGTCGGAGAAGTCCCAGTATGAGCCTCTGGACTTGTCCGTGCGGCCGGATGCCGCCTCCCTCCCAGGGGCGTCGGTGACCATGCAGGACAGCGTGGCCTGGCACGGCTGCTTGTTCTGTGCTTTCACGACGTCGTCGATGGAGCTGATGGCCCTTCATCTGCAGGCCAACCACCTGGGCAAAGCGAAGCGCAAGGACAGCGCTGTCGGGGTGACGGTCAACTGCAAGGAACTAGCCCGGGAGGCGAGTAGTAAAATGGCCCTGCTGCCCTCAGTACAATCAAACAAGGAGATCGCGCTTTCCAATGTGGCTGGACCTCTAGACTCTGCCGAGAAGATGGCCCAAGGACAGGTGAAAGAGACTCTGGGGGAGCAGAAGGGCGGCACGTGGCCTGGCCTTGCGGACCCCTCGTTTTGCAACTTCCCTTCAGACTTCTACAAGCAGTTCGGCGTCTACCCAGGCATAGCTGGCTCGGGGGCCTCCAGTTCCTGCCCCAACAAGGAGGCTGATGGAAAGACCCACTCGGAAGGCGATGCCCCGGTCCTGATCCCCGAAACCGCAAACAAGAACACCACTGATGACCTCTCTGACATTGCCTCCTCGGAGGACATGGACTCCTCCAAGGGAGAAAACAACGACGAAGAGGACATCGAGACGGAGCCTGAGATGGTGAGCAGGGCAAAGTCCGCCCCCAGCAAGGACATTGGCAGCAGTGGTGGGGACAGCCTGCTGCCCCCAGGTGCCTCTCAGCCCATCCAGGGACTGGTCCCACCTTTACCGCAGGCGTCGGAGAAGCAGTGGCAGGGCTCGGGCTTTCTTCCAGCCCAGGATGCAGGCCTGTCCAAGCCGGAGCGGGTGCCGCAGGGCCTGGAGAAACCGATGAACATGCTGTCGGTCCTCAGGGCCTACAGTTCTGATGGCTTAGCAGCCTTTAACGGACTTGCAACTAGCACAGCAAATTCTGGATGTATCAAGAGGCCAGACTTGTGTGGTAAGTTTTAGAATCCTCTTCCTTTAGTTCGTTTCCCAAAACATCGATGCTGAATTGTGCATTTTTAAAAAACGGGGCAGACTTACCCTTTAGCAAATTTTGAACCATACATTCAAAAAAACCCCAACAGTGCTGTATATGCAATGTAGATGATCTTGAAAGTCAATTTCGTTCAGTTTAGAACTCATACTCTCTGTTCCAGTTCCCATTATAATGATCTGAGATGCCTGTATGGAAGGCATGGAAAAGATGGGCGGTGTCTCATAGTGTGAACTACTCCTATTTTTAATCCATGAATTGAGGGGAAATAAAAATCTGAGAAACGAAAACAAAACCAAAAAGAGACATGGTAACTTGCAAACTTTTCAGTATTTTCAACTTATGAATAAGATGCCTAGAGACTTATGAATAAGCATTCCTTACTGCTTTGCTAAGCCGAATATGCTTTCTTAAACTTTTCTTAGAGGAGACTAAAATCTTCACACTAACCACAGTGTAGCAGTCAAGTGCCCTGTCTCCAAATAGGAAGATCTTGCTAGGGTGTTTGTGACTCTCCTTTAGACACACCAAAAGACAGGTACTGTGACTTTGACCTCCCACTCTTCCCTTCTGACCGTCCGTCACGTCACCTGTCTGTATTGTTCTACCAAGAAACGTGCATTGTAAATCCCTGGTCAGCGGGGCTGTGGTCCTGTATGTCTTGGATTTAGGCCTGCCTGACCTTGTTAGCAGATTGACACCTCCTTACCCACCCCTGACATTCATTTGATCAATTCTAGGCTTCAAATGTATTATTCCTTTTGAATATCTGGAATTACTTTGGGGTAACCATAGTCTTTAAGGAGGTAAGGAGGATCAAAGTCATTATCTTGGCACCTGGATATTCGTATTTGAGAGCATTCTTTGAATAAAAGCCCAAGGTATTATTCCTAGCCCCACACAGCCTTGCGAGAGACAAATGACCGTGTTTCCTTTCCATCTTTAATCTATGAATGGATTTCTGTGACTTTATTTCGCCTGTTGGAAAAAGGAAGGAAGGTAAGAAGGAGGAAGAGAGGGAGGGAGAGAGGAAGGAAAACAGAAGGGAACGTTTCTTTATCTCAGAATATCCTGATATTCCTTTTAGCACAGAGCAGAATTCAGGAAGCTGGACTTGGTTTCATAATTTAAATGGATATATTTCTTCTTCCCTCCCCTTCTCTAACTCACTAAGAACTGGATCAAGCAATCGGAAATATTTTTTGAATTGTCAAAAATCACTAAATGGATTTCTGACAGCTCAAAAAAATATTGACAGTTCTTTATGCTGAATGATTCACAAGGCCCCATTAACCAGTACCCCCAGATCTATTTTTAGCTGCATGCAATTCATTACTTTTGAAGCTGTTAAAAACAATATTTAAAAGAAGGAGAAAAGGGTTTTATGTCAGTCCAATTTTTTTTCTCCTTTCTTCTGGGGAAGCTATGTGTAAGTCTTAATGACTTTTTTGTTTTTTTGTTCTTTCGTTGTTGTTTTAACTCTGTGATTGGGATGGATTCTCTTCCGTTGGTGTTTGGGGATTTTTTTTTACAGTCTATTTTCAGTTCTTTCGAATACCTATGTAGGACCATAGTTGCTGCCAGGAATCCATGCATCAGAAAAGATCAGAACCTGGCATGTTCATAGGCTCATTATTATTGAAATGAGCTCGTATTACTCCTATTAATTTTCCCATCTTCCCATCCATGCTGAAGGAGGGCTGCCTGCCTGTGCGGAGACTTGCCCAATGGTTCCTCTGCGCCGTGCTAGGGTGGAAGGGAAGGCGACATCGGGGAACCTGCCCTCTCCTGGGGGCCTTTCCCTCTGAGCTGTGGCTCTCAGACACTGCGCACCCCTCCCGAACTAGCAGCTCACAACACTCCCCACACATTGCCAGGGAATGTGTGAAAAAAAAACGTGCTTAGTCAACTTTTGAGCCATCGGGCAGCAGGCCCTGGAATGTAAGTTGGGGCCCCTCTCCCAAAAGGGGGAATGAGAACCCTCAGGCCAGCCAGGCTGGATGGCATCCTGGTAGCTTTCCCATCTGAGGGTCTGCATCCTAGTGCTCCACCCTGCGCTCAGAATAAGATGGCCAAGTGAACAACGGCCACAAACTGCCTGTTTTTAGAGAGCCCGCGTTCTGCATTTCAGTTGGCCTCAGTTCTGCATCCTTTTGTGTTAGCACGGAAGTGGGCATGGTAGCCCTTCCCTGGCCTTTGTATTCGCTTGGCATGGGGTAGGGGCACTCTCCTTTTGCCTGCAGGATGGGCCTGACCCTGTCCAGTTCTCATTCCCCCACTCCAGTATCTGGCCACCATTATCAAAATCCTCTCATTTTCTTACTGGCTGCTGTGATGTCCGGTACCCAGGAGGGCCAGGCATATTCATCTTCTCGAAGAGTTGATATCTGGGAGGAAAACTTAAGCCCACTGGGCTACAAAATGGGCATTTGGGGCCTTTTTCTCACAGTCTTTCTTTTTCGCATCGCAAAAAGCACAAATGATAATTGCAAACTTCAAACCCCCCTTGGCTTGACTTTGCAGGGGTGGAAATGATATTGGCACAAAGCATCAAATATTTCTAATGTGTATTCCTTCTTCTCTGCTCCACTCAAAGCAGATATGGATTTCCAAGCTGAATCACCAGCTTGATATCTGATTTCCTCAAGAAGCCGGGCTTTGCCAGACCAGAGAATTATTCCAATATTTCTAATCTCAAGAGAGGTTGGGGTCTGATTTTGTCTGGTTAGTAAACGCAAATCACCGCTTTGATGCCCCTAGAAACAGGCTTACAGGGGAAGCCGACGTCCATTTGTTTCTCTTCTCGTGGTGTATAAAAGTGTTTGAAGAAGCATCAGTAAAAACCTTGTTCAAATCATGTAGATTCTCCACAGAGCCCAGCGGTTCCTCTGGCGCTTGCTGGTGAGTCCAAGAAGGTGGCTTCTAACCCTAAGTCTGTGGGTGATACTCATGTTGTAGGCTGTACTTCCAGGCGCCTCCCTAAGTCTGCATGCCGGCTCCCTGACTTATAAAATTCTGGTCCTATTTTCCTTGGTGTCATGGACCCAGGGTCCTGGCTAATGTGTCCTGCCCATTCCTAGCCAATTTATTCCTGACTCTGGTGTGGAAGAGAAACAACGAGGAGAGGGACTGACTCTGCCAGTTGGGTAGGAGAGTCCTGTAGCATGTGCCAACGTGGAGAGCTTGGGCATGAACTTGCAGAGGGTCCTCCCACAGAGGACAGTGCATTTGCCTGTCAGATGTGTGACGGATGACCCCAGGGGGAACCGTCTTGGAGTCAGCTGGAGGACGTGTATTGGTGCTTCTAGAAAGGTCAGTTCCCATTATGGGCCTGAACTCATTATATGAAATCCCACTCCAGCCAAAGCTTCCATTTCTTGAAGTGCTTCCACACCCAGACGTGGCCCACGTTTCTTTATTCTGTTGACACACATGAAGGACAAGGGCTCTCAGTGTCGTCGTAGAACTTGCATGTGCCCTTGGTCTTGTTGGAATGGATTTGACCTTGGTTTTGCGATGGGGCAGAAGCCACATGAGTATTTAATGAGGAGGCAAGAGTAGACCAGCACGCCCACTGGTAAGGCAAGCCAGGCAACCCCTCACCCAGCCTGAGAAATTCTGATGAACCACTGGGTCAGACAGTATCTTGGAGACCCAGGAGAGCGTGGAAGGCCCGGCCTCAGTGTGCCCCAGACAGCACAAAGGCTGGTCTGCACAGCACCTGTGGGGCTTGCTGCATGACAAGGTTAGAAAGCATGTTTCCTCCAGAATTTGTGGATTTGAAAAGCGACCGTATCACCCTCTTTGCTGTTTGAATGTGAGACAGACGGCTGGGGCCATTGTGTTGAGTGCTTGCAAGCAGAGTTTACTCTGTGTCTTTTGGTGAGCATAGCAGTAGGGTCGATGGGGAAGAATTCAAGTCAGATTATGGAAAAAGGCGGTAAGAAGAGCATGACCCCCTTAACCCTTTGACGCTCTGCAGTCACCACCACACAGGGAAGCAGACTGCTCAAGGAGAAAGCCCTGGGGCCGTGGCTTCCGGACTGAGACACCCACTGGCCCTAGGAGGCAGCTAGAGAGAGAGGAGCAGTCTTAGTGTATTATTCTTAGGTTTTTGGAAAACTGGCTTTCCTAACTCACGTTATGCCTACGACTCAGGGTTCTCCAGGCTTCCACAACAGTGAGAGAATGGGGACCACTCCCTACAAAGAAAGATAGGTCCACCGGAATGTCTTCACCCCATACATTGTAGAACGTGTTATGAAATGAGCCAGGATAGCCATCCTGAACTCTCTTAAAATGTGACTTCCATCCTCCAAAATCATCATCGATTTCTCAGCGTAGGCAGTTTGAAAACACTCACCATGTGATGAGCTATGTAGTCTAAATCAGTGATTGGCAGCTATTTCCTTAAAGGGCCTGAGAGTAAAAAAAATATGTCAGGCTTGCAGGTCACGCGGTCTCTGTCCCAACACTCAATTCCTCCATGTAGCACTGAAGCAGCCACAGATGATAAGAAACATATGGGTGTGGCCATGTGCCAATAAAACTTTATTGACTATCATAGACAGTGGGCTGGAACTGGCCTGCAGGTTGTACTATATTGACTTGTGCTCTAGTATAAAGAAGGTTGTGTTTCTGTGGTTGTCCTTAGAGAAGACATGTAGAAACCTGTCCGTCCACTCTCGCCCCACCTGCCGGTGAGGTGGTGCGGGGAGGACCCAGGTTGTCAGCTCCAGGGCTCCATCTACTGCCACAGAGCACCAAAGCCAGAGAGACTTTCCCTAGAGAGATGACCTGTAGACCCAGATGGGCTGGTGCACCTATTTGTGGAGGCCCGCACCTCTGTCTGTGCATTAAAGACGCGCGCCCAGCTCCACAGCTGATGGCAGTTTCCAGGGCCAGCACCGTCACAGCCAGTGGAGGTTGAGGAGGAGGAGGCCGCATCTCCATCTTGGCTCTGAGGTGAGCTTGCT
Source organism: Phataginus tricuspis (assembly GCA_029783875.1). Classification (NCBI taxonomy): domain Eukaryota; kingdom Metazoa; phylum Chordata; class Mammalia; order Pholidota; family Manidae; genus Phataginus; species Phataginus tricuspis. The sequence goes on from JAQQAC010019400.1 coordinate 1,256,992, forward strand.
CTGTGAAAGCCTCAGTTTTCTCGCTGATGGACGGACGTGACAGGATGCAAGAAGATAATGGATGTACAAGAGCTTGGATAAATGGTCTTGGGGGAGTTGGTATTTTATAACAGAGGAGAATGTCCACATGAGGTGGTTCCAAGGAAATGAGGTCCAAATGTGTTTTGATTGCAAATGTCCCTTTAGGACTAAGCGAGCACAAATCTTACTTCCCATAAAGGTTTGAGACGCATTTTGTTTCCTCCTGTCTGCCCTACCAAGTCACTGACAGCTGTTCCTTGGTGTGTGGGAAAGTTAGCTTTGTAGGGGGCTCCGGAGACTTGGTGGTGACACCCTCTCACAGCGGTCTCACCCTTTCAGCTTCCACCCGATTCTATTTCTGAAACAAGGCAAGGGCTTTGGGGTAGGATCTGAGTCCTGCCTCAGCAGCCTTTGACCAAGGAGTGTCACAGGCGTGTGACGGGTGGTGGGTGGTCAGCGAGACAATTCCAGGGGAGCCATGGGTATGTGGACAAAGCGTGGGAGCTGCCTGTGTGTGTGAGCACACCTGAGCGTGGGTTACGGGCACTCAGCCTGCACAGCCGGCACGTTTTTGGTCTTGTGCGTGATTCTAAGTTCTGACTGTGGCCCTAAAGACAGCAGGTTTTAATGAAGAAAGGAGGTTAAATAAAATCCAGATCTGTCAAGGGCACAGGAACCCAGGGTCAGCCAACACGAGGGAGGGCAGTCAGCCTCAGAGACCCAGGGGATCTCCGCTGCCAAGTATTGTTGTTTCTGGAGCTGCCACGCTTTTCCTTAAAGCCAAACGAGCAATCATTCCTCCTTCTCCCCTTTATGAGCCAATTGAACGTATGCATGATGCACAACTTTGTTCTCACTTTCTTTGCTGGATTTTATCATTTACAGCTTGACCATTAACTTCCATCGTCAGCCTGCTCCCGTAACAGTGTGTGTCTAGGGCTTGATGCTAGTTCTCAGTAGGGAGGACCACTTGCCTCGTTGTGAAGTCCAAGGGCAGATCCTTTATGTCAGTGCAAATCACCACCCCGTGGGGACGTGCTGGCTGCCTTACCACCAGCTGCAGAGCCTTTCCCTTTGGCTCTGGTGGGACAAAACATAGGTGCTGGCCCCTGGGGTCTTTGAAAGGAGCCAGCACCCCTGAATAGGCTCTCCCCTGCTCTCAACCGAAGCCTCACAGTGTGGACCATGTTGGCGGAGAGGCGGCCTCTTTGGATGGCAGCCCTTTCCAAACTCTTTCAGCATTCTTTTCCTTTTCCCTGCCCCTCTTTTTAAATTAAATGGGGATGCCACTGATGTGATGTCGTTTGCACTGCAGGATGACAGAACTGTTGTGTGAATACCATTGTATTTGCCAAATGGTCCACTCGTCATTTCAGAACAAACAAATGGATGGTGTCTGTACGTCGGCAAACACTGGGGACATTCAGCCTTGTTTATGTTCCCTTCCTCTTGCTGCATTTTTTTGGCTCCAGGAGCTACTGTCTGAATCAACTGGGCCTCCGAAGCAGGAGAAAAGTCTGGTAGCTTTTATTCTGGTTGCTGTGTCCATATCCTTTTTGGATTGCAAGGTTATCTACTGCCCATGACCAAGCTTAGGGTGTGAGAGAACAACAACCAAGCTCTTTGGTTTAAAAAAATATAGATAGATACATCTCTCTATGTATCTGTCTATCTATCTATTTATCTTTCTTCCTACCTACCCACACACACACACACACACACACACATATTTTTCCTCCCCAGTAATGACGTAGGATTGGGAGAGAGGAAGAGAATGCTGAAAGAAGACAGTATTGTCAGAACAGATACCCGCATCCCTGGGGAAATGCAGACTCTCCAAGCAGACCCAGCCGCTGCCATCTCAAATAGGAACTAGGTGAGCCTAGTGCCTGCCTCGAGCTGCGTGCAGGTCACCTGAGCTGAAGTTTTGGTATCTACCTTCTTAGCTGCTGAATCAAAGTGATGGTTGCCACCAACAGCCGCCTAGATACAGGCCACATCTTAACTGCTGAAGGAATCATGTTCTGCCTTTTTTTTTTTAAATTCAGATGTTGTGTGCAAAACCCAGGTTTCAGATAAGTAGTAATTATCTCCTATTACTTAGCGCTGATCAACAGTACCTCTATGCCTAATTGCCAACCTGCTCTAATCACACAGACTATTCTTGCTTTAGCCAGAGATGGAAGGACCAAATTTTATAAATATTGCTTTATTGTCATTATTCCATTAAACAATTAGGGACTATGGTCCCGCCCTTGCTTTCAATGCCTCTAGCCCACATGGTTTCTGGATTGTTTAATGAATCTGCACATTTTCTTGCAGGTAAGTGACACCCTCTGTTCTAGTCAGTCCAGCTGGACTGGCCCTTGTCTGTCCGTGCTCCTCGGTGGCTATCTGCAGCTTGTTAATCGTGTAAAGTCAAGAGAAGAATGTATACACATATGTGTGTTGAATAAATAATTACTATTGGCATAGGTATGTGTATACACACGGCACACCAACCTACAGTATATATAGCAGAGAATCAGGGAGGCTAAAAATATTGCCCCATATGTTCCACTATTAGTCATAGATTGCAAAGGCTTAGGAATTTGAACGGGAGAGAAAATTCCCTCAAAGTCATGCACCCTGAGTGACAAATGCTGGTGTGTTGGAGGTCCCTTCACCTGTGACAAACCTGATGGGGGGGGCCTGCTTCTCGAGGTGGGCCCTGCATCGTCTCGTTGGCAATACTGCTTGTGTCTGATTGTCCTGTATTTTGTAACACTTTAGAGGAATACGAAAAGTGCAGTAATTATCATTCTCCATAGTATTTAAGCAGTAATATTGCTAGTTTAATATTGTGTCAGGTCGTCCTATTAACCAGGAACAGATGACAGTAAAATTCCAGTGAACAGCCCTTGACATACGCAACTGAAACGTGGTGATTGAAGCAAAATGTATAAACTTGTACTGGGTTATCGTGTGCTTTGGAATAGAGTATTGTTGAAGTAATTAGAAGATATATTAAGGTGTTCCTGGTAATGAAGGCATGTAAGTTATAATAATTGTCGCTTTCTGAATAAGTGTCAAACTATATCTTTAAGTGTGCTGTATGCTGAGTTACAAGTTAGGTCATTTATGAATGGAATGTAAAACAATACTAAAAATGCTTCAATAACTTATCTTGGTATTGCTAATAAAAAAAAAAGCTGTGAAACATTAGTGCACTTTTGAGTCATTATGTTAATTCATTTCACGCCCCCACCCCACCCCACCCTTGACATCCTTGTATCTGCAGGAAGCCTCGACAGGACATTTAGGGAGTACTAGTCACGCTGTTCCAGGGACTGCGTGCTGGGCAGCTTGCGGTATTTTCCACCCATCTTTAGGTGGGCGGTGAAGAACAGTTTATAAACATGCAGATGTCAAGAGAGCTCCCGCTTTGGGTGGGGTGACCATGGCAGGTGGGGGTAACCAGACTACACATGAGCATTTCTCTGTACAAGCGGCTTTGGGGGCGGCTAGCCCCCCCCGGACAGCTCACCGCCCCGTGGATAGGGAGGACTGAGGCACAGAACGCGGGGGCCACCGCCCCACGTGCCGGGTGTGCTCGAAGACCCCGCATGTGTGCCCAGAACTCCCGGCGGCAAACCTTAAGGTTTTCTTTTCATACTATGAAGGGTAGTTTTAGATGGAAAAGTACTCAGATTTGTTGGTGTTTGGGATATTTTCGTCCACTGAGATTTTTTTGGTTGTGCCCGTTTGCTGTAAAAGGCTTTGCCCGCCCCACCCTCCAGCCCGCTTCGCGGTGAGGGCACTCAGGGGGCAAGGGTTTTGCTCTTCATTTGCGTTGCTTAGTTTTTTTGGCCACAAGCTGGATTTCCATGCCCTACCCTTTCTATAATGTTCGGAAGCTTCCGTTCTTGGGTCTGCTCTGTACACTTCTAACTCCATGCACCCCTGTTCCCTGTCTGGCTGGGCCTGTGAGGAGAGAGGGGTTATCATCTTGGGTTTGACAGAATCCCAAGCCCCAATCCTGGTCCCCACACTCCCAGGGAAACAAAGGGTCCTGTGTACAAGGGGGTGGAGGCCCAGAAACGGCCATTGGAACAACTGGGGCCGTAGCAGAGGATAGTCACGTCACCTTGACTGCTTGAAACATTCCCTCCGACGTCTCATAAAACCCGTGGAAGTGGTCTTGACCCCCAAAACCCTAGTGCGATATTAGAGTGTCTCTCATTTGGGGGAAGAGATGAGAAGTGAGAAATTCTGAGTCTGGGGGTCTATCTTGAAAGTCCCAAGTGGAAAATGTAGCTCTTGGAGAAGGTTGATGGCTCTCTGCAGTGTCCACGACTGCATCCTGATTCTGGTCCTGTGGAGCTGAGAACGTACACTGTGGGTTCCCATGGAAAACGTGATGGATCCTGAAATGCCCAGCCAAGGTAAAGCAAAGTGACCCCGGCTACGGGGCCCCGGGTCCACAGGGCCACCACGGGGAGGGCCAGGCCCCCTCACCAGTGTGCAGGGAGAGTCTGACCAGAAAGAAAGACTCCAGGAGCACTTGGTCTTTGTTTCCAACGCCACCCAAGTCTGGGGAACTGCCCGAGGGAACTGGGCTGCGGTGCCGAGGAGAATTCATCTGCGCCCTTGGTGGGTTTGTGCCTCTGCTGGCTCCGCCAGGCCTGCATTGCTTCTGCAGGGACGCTGCACCTTGGGAGGGGGTGCTCCGTGTTCCCTCCGCTGGGGCCTGAAGCCCCCTCTGATGTGAGAAGCCACATTTGCAGTTCCCCAGGAGGGGCTCACCACCCTGCACTCTATGTAGGCAAGGGGCACCTTTCAGGACCCCTGAGGACCACTGCTTCTGGCCTGGGACCTAGGGGTGGCCAGAGAGGCAGAGAGCCCTGCTCCTTGACTTTAGGTGCTGGGAGCCTCCACGCCCCTTCTTGGGGTTGAACACATGGCCCCTGTATTGTTCATCATTTACAGCCCTCTGCGCACCTCTCCTCAGGGAGCCCTGCTCGCACCGACCCTGACATCACCTCGCCTGTCCAGCAGGGCGAGGGCTCGGGTCCAGAGCAGTGTGACGGCAGGCCTTGGGGATGGACGGGGTACCGCTGAGAGGGGCAGACTGCCTCAGCGCCTCACGCTGACAGTGGGAAGGCTCCCTGGAGCGTCTGCTGTCCTCTCTTCCCTCCACCAGGGTCCGATCCCCCTAACAGGTTGCACGCACTTCCGCTTCTCAGGCGGGGGTATTTCCTGAGTCACCGCCCGGTGGACCCTTCTCAAGCTAGAGGAGACCTTCATGGAGTCTCATCCTCCCATTTTTATGAACTCAGTCCCAGCATCCTCCCACCTCTCACTTCATGATACCCCCTGCTTCCCGCCCACACCCACCTCATTCCTGCTTCAGAGGAAGAACTCTCTTCTCACCAGCTGAGTGTTCTTGGGAACATCCTGTCTGCTGCAGCGAGAGAGCTGGGTGGATTCAGGCCTCCGGAATGAGCCGACTTCACTGCACAGTTGTGTGTTAGCAGCCGTTTCCTGGCCCACTCGCTCCCTACACGGAATTATAATGAGCCCCACCTGTTTGGACTCAGACTTGGGGCAACCAAGTACCACCTATTGGATCAGCCCTTGGCCCTATAGCCTAGACTCTTCCCAAGCAGAGATGGGATGGCCCACTGGTCTGAGGTGGGTCAGAGGCTGTCCCTGTGCAGGTGACAACAGAGTTTTGAGGAGGTAACTGAGTTACGATGGGATAGACCAAGGGAGGGAAAGGTTCTCTGCAGTTGGTGGTACGAAAGTCTTTAAATCCACTTGTTCATTAACACGTGTTGGGAAATATGTTTGCTTTGATGAAATTTTAGATATTCTGGTGGGGGGAGAAAAGAATCTAAACTTTGGGAGGTGATTTTTGCTCACATGTAGTTACTTTCTCTCAAAGAAACGTCATGATGATTGAGTTACGGCAGTGCCCTGGCAATATTGCGTCTGCAGGAGCAGAGTCTGCCTCTTGAGCAAACGGGGTGCGTTCTCAAGGTTAAAGTTGGGGAACTCTGCATGGCTATTTCATTAGCAGAAATATCCATTTGTGCACCCAGACGTTGGCTGGCTTTCTGAGGAGTCTGTCACTCATGTTGTTTGTGGAATTGTCCAGACACACCCATCTAATGGCAACCGACTGTTCACAAGGTCAAGTTTTCTTTTTGAACTTCTGTTGTTGTCCCATTAATATAATATCTCTCAATTATCCACATAAAAGGAGAAAAGCAACCAAGCATTGGAAAAGCAAATTTGCAATTAATTTACCAAACTATTGCTCTTTTTATATGATGGACAAATCGCTTTTCTCTTTTGACTTAGTGTTTCATATGTCCTGGAGGGCGGGGCGGAGACCATAAGGACAGGTCATTCTGAGGGGCTCCCTGCACCTGGGGCAGGGCTAAGGCACACGTCCAGACGCAGAGCGGCCTCAGTTGGTAATCAGGGGTTCACAGTATGCTGGGCTCTTTCTTGTCAAGGAGAGAGGCCATAATCTCAGTCTTCTAAAGTCCATTGGTGACCTAGGCGGGGGGCTCCCAAAAGCAGACCCCGAGGTAAGGACCAGGGTGCAGGGAGTCCGTGTGGGAGGTGATCTCAGGAGGCATGAGCGAGGGAGCGGAGAGGAGACAGAGGAGGGAGGGGGCTGACGCAGGCTGTCAACCAGCAGGCCGCTGCTGCTTGGGGATGGGCCTCGGCCTCTCCAGGGATCCTCTGGGATACTGTGCGCTGCTCGACTCAGAATTACACCCCTGAGGGCTAAGGAAGCTCGGGTGTTTTCCACAGCTCTGCAGCTCCCAGTAGTGGACGGTCCCTCTAGCCCACTTAATGGCCAAGCCGTCTCCTTCAGGCCAGAGAGAAACATGAGACCACTGGCATGCCAGGGGCCTGGAATCTCTCACCTGAGGGACAGGCTCACTGGAGGTGTGGTGGAAGGCTGGCTCCAGGGTCAGGACACCAGGTGTCCACCAGAAATCAAGCTCCAAGGAGTTTGGACAACTTATCCTCTCTTTATTTTATTTTACTTTTTGGTACCATTTCCCCATTGGTGAAGGCGGGGGGGGGGCATCTCCTGAGCCTCAGACTCTGGGTTTCCATGATCCTCTCTAGCCTTGACTTTCAGGTGACCTTCCAGGACCCAGGCCCAGAGCCCTCCTGAACACTCACTCCCGCAGGGCCCTGGATGTGGGAGCCACGCTGGTGTTCCCGCAAGTCCAGGAATATGTGGGATTTCAGGTTGGGCAAGACCATTTGCTATTACAGGACAAGGGGCATTTGAATACTTGCCTCATCATGAAGAGTTTTTTATTAAATCATAAGAAGAGCGTTGAGGAATTTCTCTTTCAATGTTGGAAGTCAGTCGAAACATTTTTTTAAAAGTTGAATCCATAAAACTAGATTTGGGGGTTCAGAGTAGTGCAAGAAAAACCTGGGTATTTTACTTTTTTTCCCTTTTCATTTTTACCTTCTTGTGTTCACAACCAAACTTCAGAAGATAGTGTTTTTCATGCCGACTCAGGTTTTCTCAAGCACTTTAAGGATACCAATGTGATAATCCAGCGTGTCTCTCTTGGGTGTATGCCTCCTGGATCCCCCAGCTCCCACCCGACATCCCTGCCCAGTGATATTCAGGGGGGACAAAGGAGAAGCCAAGAGACCAAGGTCCATGCCGTGGTCTGTCTTGTGTGCATGGAGCACCGGACTGGTGCACACCCGCTTCCGCGTCTGTGACCCTCTCAGCTGCCATCCTTAGAGTTGCCTAAGCTGCCGGTGGCTAGCAAGCCCCCTAGTTTGGGAAAGTATGAACTATCTCCAGGTATGAAGCCCTCACATCGTTGAGTTTTACCTGTAATGGAATGTGACTCGGTCGCCTCCGTTCTGTCATCCTTGGGATGGCCCTCATGTATCCTCAAGAGAAGAAAACACATATGGAAAGTGACTTGGAGGTCGGCGAGCCACTCACATTCAGGTATTTCAGGGTTTCTGCCGCCATGCGGGCCCCAGGCGGAGCCCCCACAAACTCGGAAACTGCCGAAACCTTGCTAAGTGGGGGCACAGTCTGGGTGGCGTATCGCAAAGCGTGCTGCCCCCAGTTCTTGCCACTCTGGGTTCACCTCTTGAAGGCCTCTGTCTAGACAGCGGAACTGGAATTCCTCCCACCCCCAGACTGACGACGTTCCATGAAGGAATCTCGGCGAGGATTCAATGATCCCATTCCCACCCAGATGTGCAGAAAACACCCCCTCGGTTCCAGTTGAGCTGCTGTTCCTGTTTTTCTAATGCTACGCGGCATTTACAATTAAGAGATGAAAAAAATGTTATCTTTAGCGGTCAATGGGTAGGAACAGGACTCTTGTACCAGTGGCTTTTGCTTTATATGAAAACTGGGCTCAGAGTGTTGCCTCTAAATCACGCTCACACTGTGAATTCATTTTAAATCACAAGGGGAATTTTCTCGAGGCTTTTGGTGTAAGTGCCCTTGCCAAGTGAATAATCACCTCTCATTTGTACAGGTTGAATGCCTGGATTTCTCTAATGTTGGGGTTGTTTTGTGACACCCCCAGCTCTTTCTCCTGATAGTGGCTTCTTCAACAGAAGGTGCATGAGGTGGGACCGAGACAGGAGCGTACAAGGCAGGCTGACCGTGGCATCCTGGAACGCACAGATCGGGAGGCTTTTAGATTCGGTGCATGAAAGATCCTCTAAGAGGTGGGAGAGGGATTCCTGTGGGCTCAGTGCCTTCCCAGGCCTGACACCCACAAGGCAGGCTGCAGTGTGTGGCCTGTGGGCCTCGGAATCTCCAAACCATACACTGTTCCCCCTGGGGTGGGGTATCCCTGGGGACAGTCAGGAGGGTGGGCAAGCCTCCGGGGCCTGGGTTGTGAGGAAGGGAGGAGAGAAAGAGCCATAGAGGGTCTGACAGCAGAAAGGACTTGATGATGAGAGGGGCTGCAGAGCCAGGCATCGGAGAAGTGGGTGAAGAGAGAAGGAGAGAGGAGTGGGGGTCAAAGTCAAAGAGGGGAACGGGGGTGAGCCATGAAGAGACCAGCTGGACGCTGGGCAGATGCAAGGGAAGGAGAGGGGAAGGGAAGAGGAGGGGAAAAGGTTCAGACAGAGGAAAAGGAAGATGATGGACGGCAGTAAGGAAGGGGAGGAAGAGACAAGCAGAAAAGAGGGGCCGAGCAGAGAGAACTGAGCGGGGGCCGCCTGGGGTGCGCAGGTGGACCCGTGCTGATCTCAGGACCACCGCCAGCCGGCAGGTGCGGGGCGCTCCCTGGTTCCCGTGCACGTTGGGGCAGCCAGGGATCATGCAAGGCTCATGTGCTGCACCCAAGCAGAGGCCTGGCGCCCTGGCGGCATCCTCCTCCGGGCTTCCCACCACCAGTTTCAGGAGGGAATGCTGCAGCTTAATCAGAATTATTTACAAGATAATGATCCATTGTTTGCACTAAGACAGATGTTGTCTGTGGGAACTTTGTGTTTTATGTTCTTTCCCTGCTCTGCCTTCCCTGGGTGCAGATGGGATCAAAGTAATGTGAGTTATTATTCCCAGGATTGGAAATTGCCAGCCTGGGCTTGGCTGGTCAAGCAAGCTGGGCTGGCACTGGGTGGGCAGGAGGGGGGCGGACAGGCACGGCTGGCTGCTGGGCCACGCAGGGACTCTGGTCCTCCTCGCAGCCCCTCGAAGCACCTGTGACTAAGAAGATCTTGTCTCCTTGAGGGGCGGGCCAGGGCGGTCGCCTTGTCTGGTGGATAGGAAGGATGTGCTCCGATTAAGATGCACTGGCTGTTTGTTGAGTTGAGAGGTCACCACTGACATCGCAGATGAGGGTGGCCCTCTGGGGAAGGGGCTTTGTGGTTTCCCCCACTTACTTAACTTCAAAGAGAGCTTGCTTTCCGTCTTCTGGGGCTGCTTAGGAGGCCAGGTCTGGACTTGTGACACCCTCACTCCTCCCCCAAGGTCAGGGATGGCCCAATGAATGCCTGTCCCACCCCCTGAACCGGGGAAAATGCTCATCTCAAAGGAGGAAGGGTGCCCATGGGAAGGGTCTCCTGTTACAGACTTGCTCCCAGCCTTGCTCTCCAGGCAGGCAGGCCACCCTGCGCCTTCCATTTCATGTGAAGCCCGAAGCCAGCAGGTCCTTCCACAGCACGTCTTGGTGACCAACCCATCTGTCATCAGAGCCCATCTTACAAATGAGGAAACAGGCCAAATTATAGGGGCCTCCCTGAACCTCACCTGGGTCAGAGGCACACGGGGCATGAGGGTAACCGTCCTACGCATCAGGGAGAGAAATGTCCTGAGATGTGTGTGTCCCGTGCTGAGCCCTGAGCCTGGCGCTGTGCCCAGGCTCACTAGATGTGGCAGGTAGTGTCAGCAGTGGGTGGCCAGGCGCCAGCGGGCCCTTTGACTGGTGCTTTCCCGGGCCCAGCCCCCAGCTGGGAGAGCAGTGGAGGTCAGACTGGGATAATATTTATCAACCTCATTCTCTTTCTGTCAGGCTCTGACCAAAACCCGGCGTCACTGAAGATCACAGATCATGTCTTTTAAGGTCCCACAGAGCTGCTTCACATGAGACCAATTACCTCTGTCAGGCAGGGGAAAAGAGGTCTTGCCTCGATGGGTGGGATCTGAACTTGAGTTTCCAGAGGTCGAGGCCCAAGATCTTAGGCCTCTGAGCCTGTCACTCCCCGACAGCCAGACATTTTCTGTTAAAACTGTTTAAATTACAAACCAGCAATAAAAGGATCATATGTGTTTCCCACCGAACAGGTTCTTTAGGGCTATTACGATAATTAAAAACATATGGAGCCTGTGCCAGTCAGAGGGAAACCGCAGATGTACAAATTAGGTATTATATAAGGGTTTTCTGCTTTTGCCCTTTTAAAAACGTCAAGCTGGAGAAGTTTAAAGAGATAAAATGGCAATTGTGCAGATAGTAGGTAGCATTTTGGTTTTAGAATCGTTAAATAGATAAACCCTTTTCTTTAGACTTAATAGGAATAAACGGCCCCTAAAGCATGAAATGGGTGGGGGGGAGATGCCGAGAAGCCTGGAGCTTAGGGGACAGGGCAACATTTGCCACCTCACAAGGTCTGGGATACCATGAAATCTTTTGCATTTTTTATGATGTTGTTCTGCACAAAGAGGATTATATTTATTAAATATTGAATTATATTAAAATTGGATTGATGGGAGCAAAGATAAGGATTTCTTTACATTAAACTTTTTACTTTTTAAAAGGCAAAGATGCAAGTATTGATTAGTCTAGAAATAATCATTTGTTTCAATTTAAAATATGCAATTGATTTTGAGAAGGTGATAAATACTGTTAATAAAAAAAAAAAAATCAGGAGGATTTCCATGGCTCCCGTCAATGACTTTCCAGGGCAGACGTACAGTGCAAAGTTCTGCTGAGTTGTTCACATTGCCAAGGATGTTGGGCTGGCTGGGAACCCTGGCAGCGTTTAGCCCTGCTTTGGGGCAGCTGAGATGATGGGCCCTCAGCCCTGGCTGGCACCAGGCTAAGCAACTGAGGATTTAACAACTTGTCGTTGTATTTCTCTACTACAGAAACCCAATCGGTCTGCTCTAAAGAAGGAGGTGACAGGTCAACAGGTCACAGGACCATGACCCTACCATATCTGCTCCTGGGAGCCTCTATTTTTGCTCCCCTGCAAACATCTCCAGGTCCTCCCCAAAACACCGCCAGCCAGAACCAGCCTGGTCTGGCCTCGCCCCAGACCGGCCTCCCTTCCTTCATATGATACAGTAGTGTCTATGTAGGAAAGTTAAGTAGAGAGCCAGATTACTAATCAACAGGAATAAACGAGCAGAGAAGAGGTTTTACTTATACAGAAGCCCAGCCACCAGGATACTCAGGTAACCAGAATTTTTCAAAGCCTGGTGTGTATTTATTGGAATGCATGATAAGGAGTAGAGACAAGTTATGTTCATCATCTTCATATGTTGACGTGTTTATGATGTTAGACGTTTTTGCAAACTTTGATGAGAGTAGAAGGCCCTATAACTAGAAAATGCCCCTTCTTAAACATCCAGGCCGAAGGGACTCCTCAGGAGGAACATCCTTCCAACAGGCTCTGTGGCCACGTCCCCACAGAGGTCTTGAGCCCCCCAATTCCACTACTCCCCTTTGCCCACACCCTGTCAATGGTACGGAAGACCCCCCCGTCCTGTGCCCTCTCCTTTGAGGGTCTGTGACCTGGATCTGCCCCTGGGTCGGGTAGGCTCAGAGAGCCTGCGACAAGATAAGACAGAGTCAAGGTCTTGGACCTTCTATCTACTCCACCATGGACAGCCTGGTGTGCTGTGTACAGTAGTGGTTTTCAATCAGGCCCAGTTTTCTTCCCCAGGAGACATTTGGTGATGTCTGGAGACACTGGGGGGTGCCACTGGCTTCTTGTGGGTTGAGGCCAGGGATGCTGCCAAACGTCCTGCAGTGCACGTGGCAGTGCCACAAAGAACATCCAGCCCAAAGTGCCAGGCTTAGGAAATCCTGGTGCACATGTAGGAGAGCAAAGCCTTCAAGTATGGTCTCAAACTGGATAGCTAGTGATAAGTGAAGGGACAGGGCTTACCACCCAGCTCGTGTTGTGGTATTTGGGTTTTTCTCTGGACACCCTCCGAGTCCTGCCACCTTTGGACCTCATGTCTATAAAATTCTTGGTGAGAGTCCCAGTGGGTTGGGAAGCAGAAACTTCCACCCGAGTAACTCAGTGCATTCCTCCCAGCTCCAGCTAGCTTGTGGGGTGCAGGGGGGGTGGCGGCTGGGCAGACAGCCGGAAGTCTCTTCTCCCCGGTGAGTGACGGCAAGCCTGCGACGCTATTGCACATGTAGGTATTACCACTTTAACTTTTGCTGAGGTAAAATAACACCTTGTCACTCAGCGCAAGTACCAATCACAAAATGAATTAATTGTAATAACTGTTGTCAACAGAACAAAGGTCTTGTTGCTTTCCTAAGCAGATTTCGGTGCCACTGAGAACTACATACAAACGTTCCCATTGGGCAGGCTGGCGGAAACTAGTCAGAACATAATTGTATCTGTCTATCTCTTTACTTTGTTTTTAAGGGTGAAGGAATCTAGTTAAAAACCTATATTTTAAACATATCAATAAATATACCCCTTTTTGTGTCTGTGACGTCTCTTCAAAAACATGGAGTCTTTAATAAATTGGCCATGAAAATAGCATTTGCTGCTGATGGTACCAAATGAGGGCCAGCTGTACGGGCTGCCCGTTGACTCTAAGTCATGAAGGGAATTATGCCCAATTACCCGCCCATAAAACACCCCCTCTTTTCTTGGAGTTATCAAAACACATCCTGTGGACAAGCGGTCAGCTGTCCCCCTGCTCATCAAAAAAAGACAAGCGGGCCTCCTGCAGGGCCCACTGGACCCCTAACTGCCTCCATGTCGACACCCCAGGCCTGTTGGAAGTCAGGCTCTTTGTACCGTTCCCATTTTTTTGGTTCCCTTTTTTTTTTTTTTTTTTTGTTCCTCGCTTTTTCCCATCTTAGCACACTTCTCTCTTTAAGAAGCCCTGCAGGCGCTCCTCTAAGAAAAGCCTCTCTCCTGGAGTGGCAGTGGGCGTGAGCGGGCTGGGGGCCGATGCTCCGGAGGCTGGTTCCCGCGGTGGTCCCGGCAGAGCTGGGTGGACGTGCGCCTGTGGGGGCACCGCTGGGTGCCGGGAGAGGCCAACAAGCTGAGGATGGCGTGCTTTGCGGGTCTGCTCTGGGCTTTGATGAAGTCAAAACTGGGTATTCCCAAGGAGGCTGCATCAGACCCACAGGCAAAGGGTCGAGACAGCCAAAGCCTTTGATGATGAATGGCTGAGCCCACCTCATTCGACAAAGGACACCGGGCAGCCTGCGAGGACTCTCTCCAGTTCATGCCACCGTCCTGGCGCTAGCCCCACACTTCTCTGCCTTGTTCTATGCCTGTTCTCCCTGCTGCGTCTGGTCAGTGTGACCTCAGCATTGGGCTTCATCCCAGGGTCCCAGGCCAAGGCCACCAGACGCACAAGTCTTCCAGGCAGCATCTCGGGTGCCCCCTGAGGCAGACTGCTTTACTTTTAGAACCCGTCGGGGTCTAAATCGATCCCTCCACAGTGAAACTGAACCTTCCTAGACTATCAGAGCTGCATGTAATCTTAGAGGTAATCTTTAGATGCAGGTTACGGAGAGGAGTTGCCCTTGGTTGTTGAACCAGAGACAAGGGTTAGTGCTATTCCTGGGTGTCTACGGCAGGTCCATCTGGCCATCACTTTTCCTTCTGGGGCAGCTGTAGGCAGCCTCTCCCTCCTGAGGATCTATACCCAAGCAAGGAGAGTGTTCCTGTGGCTTGTCCCTGAAGCTCACTCCCCCTTTGGAGGACCTGGCCACTTCAGAAACATGAGTAGGATGCAGGGGTTTTAGCTTAATACAACCCTGGCTCAAATGGGCTTATGCGTTCAAATTTATATAGTCATCTTGGGCCAGAACCTGGTACCACTTGTAAAAATGTGGAGAGGAGCCCTTCTCTGGATGAAAAAGTCTTCTTCTGCTTCCTGAGGCGGCTCTTTTCCACAAAAGGCCCAGGTATGGAGCTCGCACTTGGGAATTGTGTTTAGATGTGCACCCCTGCGAGAGGGTGTCCAGGACGACCAACTACATGAAGGCGCCAGGCCCCCTTACGAACAGTGGCTGTGAAGTGGGAGGACGAAACCAAGGGAGAACAGATAAAGGGAATGGGGAAGGAGGTGGTAGGAGACAGAACTCACGCTTGTAGAGGAGCCTCGGGGGCTCCCGTGACCTCTACCCCTGGACCTCACCCTTCACCCTCCATCTTCCTCATTCTAGAGATTAAAGAAACAGCATTTCGCCAAACCTTTTGGAAAGGAGAAGGTTCTGTGACAAGGGATGATTGTGGTAATTTGTTCATTTATTTAGCACATATTGAATTGTTCCAGAGTTGGGAGATGGTCACCCACAAAGCAGCCACAGCCAGACTGTGGGGCTCACATTCTATGTGGGAATACTGATAATAAGCAAAAACCAGTTTAAGTTCAGCTGGTGGCAGTGATGTGAAGACAAAGGTGGACTGGAGAGTAATATAGGAAGGTCAGCATCATGCACTGTGACGGTCAGGGGCCTCTCTGAGGAGCTGGCGTTGGAGGGAGTCCTAGGTGACAAGAGGACCCAGCTTCGTGGGGGATGCATGTTTC
Organism: Phataginus tricuspis; assembly: GCA_029783875.1. Lineage (NCBI taxonomy): Eukaryota > Metazoa > Chordata > Mammalia > Pholidota > Manidae > Phataginus > Phataginus tricuspis. The sequence continues at coordinate 1,272,260 of JAQQAC010019400.1, forward strand.
AAGGAGAGGGGGCAGCAAAGGCGAAGACCTTGAGAGGAAAGGAATAGAACGCTGGGGGCTCTCAGACCGCATGGCCCATGCTCTCCATGTAGGTGACCAGCATTTCCCAAGGCTTTCCCAGAAATTGAGACATTGAGATTCCATTCGAGCTTCTCCCTGTCCCTGAGTGGGCCACAGAGCTGGGAGCAGGGCTCTTTCTCCCATGGATGCAGATGGGGACGCTGAAGCAAAAAGAAAGGATAATGACTTGCCTTGTTAGTGGCAGCAAAAGACTAGGCTAAGTGCCCAGGTCCCTGACTCCCAGGACTGTTTCCCAGACACCTCTCCTGTTCTTGGGACTCAGGCGCTCCCTATAATTCTGGCCAGCCATGCTGGAGGGCCACTGTGTCTAGGGGAGGCATCATGACCGACTCTTTGCACACTAACCCCATTAACGGGGGTGGGAGGCTGGAAACCGTTGAAACTAAGAGAACCGATCACATGACCATGACCATGGCTCTGTGAGTAAAACAGCCATCCCTCAACTCCCCCAGGGGGAGTCTCCCACCTCCCAGACCAAGACTGCCCATGGCTGAGCCTGTTCCTTTGACCGCAGTCCGCCCGGTCTCCCTTTGGGTATCCCATGGATAGAGAGCTGGAGCTAGCCAAGCTCTTAATGGCCACACCCACTACAGTCACCTGGAAAACATGGATCAGCTCTTGGAAAGCTGAGTCATGCTTCCTTGGAGAAAGGTCCATGAATTTCCACTAATATTTGCTGCTTAGACCAGCCTGGGGCCTTGAAGCTGCAGCCCCGGGGGCCGCATCTCCTCTCCTGACCCAGGGGCCGTGGGTGGTGGCTGCTTCTACCCTGAGTTGCAGGGGACCGTTGTCAAGATTGGCTGCTCCGTTCTCTTTTCAGGATCCCTGTTCTTGTCTGGGCAAACTGCTTTCAAATGAATAGCTATTTCTGGATGATTTTTTTTTTAGTGTTTCTTCTCCCAGCTGGTTGCTATATTATTTGCATCTCATGCTGTTCTGGCCTCTGTGGGAGACAAGAGGTAGCCCACCTTTCATATTAGCTGCAACACTATCTGTTTCTCAATATTAAAAGGTGAAATTAGGAACTATAGCAACCTTAAAACACCCTATATGCTCTCAAAGTGAGAAGGTAAGCGGAAAGGCTGCTTTCCCCCGCTAGCATTATTTGTCACGTTCATCTCACAAAAGGGTGGCTTTGCAGTGAGGCCAGAGGACCAGATAAGCCTGAATACAGATAAAGGGAAGAGAACCTTTGAGGAAAGGTGCAAGACTGCAGAGAAAGGCCCAGAGGTGCGACTCCCAAACCCATTGCCTCCCCCTGCCCAGTACCCCTTGCCTTGGGGATGCTGGCCTGGGGGTGCCTCCCAGGGAGCACTTAACTAGTGCTGGTGGCAGATCCCAATAGCAGGGACCCGTGCCCTTCACTGTGGCCAAAGGGCAAACCAAAGACAAACCAAAGACAAGGGGCTTGAACAGCAACAGGGAGGCTCAGCTTAGACAGGTGCTATTGACGGGTCTTGCTGGTTTCCAGCAGATGCAGAGCTCTTCTTAGATGGGTGCTTACATGCAGCTTGAAGTCCCCATTGTGCCGTGCTATGAAGAATTCAAGCCAGGCCATAGTGTATTAACAAAACTGAGTGTAGACGCTGGACCAGGATCAAGTATATGTGTGTGTATTTATATATACACATATGTATAACATAATAAATATAAAAATAATACAAATAAATCTTTAATTACTGAATTTCCTCTCCTGGCTTCTACTGAATCCTGTCGGATTTATTTTCCAGGTGGGAAACTAAGGTAGCACGGTTTGAATTTAGGTAAGCCCTTCAATAAAAAGTGATAGCGGAAGACTGTGGTTTGTTATGGGCTTGCGGCCGCATGGGCGTATCTACGCCAGCACAGGTCTACACCGGCTTGTCTCTGCTTGTGCAGGCCCTGCCTCTCGCCCTCTGTAATCTGTGCAGGAGGTTACTGAGTTTGTAAGAAACAAAGTCAAGATGTACCGTGCAACAAAGTTGCTCATTCACTGACTCGTTTTCATTTATTCATTATTTCATGCAGTCAATACTTATTGATCTCTCATATGCCAGTCACTCTTCTGGGGATTAGAAGGCAGGCGTGGACAACACAGCTGCAGTGCTTAGTCCTGTGAACGTGTTCCCCTTTGCTCTGCCCTGCGGGGCACGTACGTCCTCCAAGAGCCCCGCCCATGGGCTAAGACCTCACTGGCATGGCTTGGAGTGGCACACTGACTCTTCCCTGGACAACTCAGTCAGCGGTCGCGGTCCTCCCCATCCACCACCCTGCTCTGTCTGCTCTGGCTGTGACCCCAGGTGGTCCTGTCCACCCAGATAGACGTCATCTATCACAGAGAGAGAAGTGAGACCAAGGGAGCAGCGACATCTCCCTCTGTTCATTCACTGAGCAAATGTGTCCTGAGGGCTCTGGGGTGCCAGATCCTTCTCCAGGCTCTGGAGATCTGGCAGTCAAGAAAAGACACCACCTTTCTCCCCCACTGCTCAGGGTCTAGGGGCTGGGGTGGTGGGCAGTCAATAACTGAACGACCAGTCGGTTAGAGGATGATACGACTCTGGAGAAAAATAAGGTAAACGACTTTGGGAGTGGCCGGGCAGGGTCGGTACCTTCTATGGGGTGGATAGAGACTAGGCCTAAGAGGGACGTTCAAGAAGAGACGTGAAAGAGGTCAGGGAGGTAGGAGGACCTGCGGAGCACATTCCAGGCAGGGGACAAGGAGGGCCAGCGCCCTGAGGCGTGAGCTTGCTTATACAGTTTCAGGCGCACTTGACAGAAAGCCCACTGAAGCGGGGACACGGACAAGCCCTGGGTGTGGCCTGGGGCCCTGGAGACCATTCTAAGGACTCTGGCTGTGGTCCCACCGGCCCTGAGCTCAGAAGAGCCCTGGGTTTGGCATAAGGCTCCACTGTCACCACCTTGAAATTCTCAGTGTTTGAACCAGGGACCCTGCATTTTCACTTTGCACCAGGACCCACAAACCACACCGTGGTCCTGATCGCGGCTTTGACGTCTGGAGGGTATGCGCAGCATCGAGTCACAGCCCGGTCCGTGCCGGCTGCTAGGGGTGGGGGTCCAGAGGTGGTAAGCTGGGAGGCCGGAGAAGAGGCACTGCAGGCACCCAGTGGGCACCAGCAGCTCCTCGGATCTGGGGGTCGGGGGTGATGCGGACCAGGCGGCTGCAGACAGGATGCTTCTCTCTGCGCCTGCGTGTGTAGCCCCTCTCTTCTTCCTCGGCCTCCGTCCTTCTGCCTCTGTGTCCATCACCGTCTCAGATCCATCCTGTCCTCTTCCCCGGCCCCACCCACCGGCCTCCGCATCCTGGGACTCCCCAGTTCACCATTTAATTTCAGTCTCTTTGCCTCCTTTTTCCTACTCTCTGGGCAGACAGGCAGCTCTCCAGAAGCTGTGGATCAGGCCTCACTCCTGTCTCAGAAGGCAGTGTCTACATCGGCCCTTTTCATTCCTGATGCTGCGGGCTAGATAGCCAGTTCTGTTCACGCAAGCGGGGACGCGCTCCTCCACACCATCCGCACTGCCCCTCGCTTCTCTATGCGACCCACAGTATAGATTCCCGGGACTAGCTGCACGGCCAGGCCTGTGCGGTTTGCTTCTTGGAAACCTACCTGGTCCTCATGGAGGGTGAACCTGTTTTTTGGTCCTGGGCAATGCTCCGTGCAACACAGCCCTCCTCCTGAGTGAGCAGTTATAGAAGAGGAGCTGGTCCTTTCTGGAGTGGTATGGTTCTTCAAGAAAGTGCACCCTAAGCCTACGCTTTACTGCCTCAGTTTCCCCGATCACATGCTCCACAGAGCTGCACTTTAAATGTGTCTTCTGTTGCCTGCTTTGATTTTTGGGGGGCATGAAATCTATTTATTTTAGAAATACCTTGATATGCTTTGCAGAGAGTGCCTTGAAAAATAGCCATTTGATTTAAATAAGAAATGAAAACTATTACCAGCTCTTCAACTTTTATTTATTGTTTTTTTTTTCTGTTTCATTTCAATATCCCATCTCTTCAATACCAAAATATCACCCATACAAAGGCTTAAAAAATTAGATGGGGTGGAGTGGTGATTGTAGCGTAAATTTGCTTCCTGGTTGAGGCCTTGTATGCCAAGTTTTAGTCTGAATTACATATTTACAGCTGAGTTATAAACCCCTGAAAAACAGGATTTATCATGGAAGTAGTGACACAGCCTCACCCAGTCTGATGTTCTTGGGGATTGTGGTAATATACTGTGTGGAGAAATGTTCATTAGTTAGTTATAAACAAAGGACAGAGATAGTAAATTAGAGTAGGTATTTCAGCAGTTTTCTATGTATTCATGACACCAAAATATGCAGCTGCATTTTATTCCTTGAGATAGTATTTAAGTATTTCAGATTTAAAGTGCATTTTTAGATATGGTGCATTTTTAGCCTCGGCCGTTCTAGTTCTTCTGTAGTTTTATTCGTGGTATTTTCTTCCTTCTCTGTTGCTCATTAGAAAAATGTTAAAAATCCATTTTCGTCTGATTAATAATAAAGCTGATCACATGTAACCTAATTTTCATTCCGTGCTGCCCCTGTCTGTGGAGTCATATACAAAGTGACCTTTGAATCGCCAGTGGACTCATAAAGTACAATAAGCGCCATTGTCCTGTCAAAAATTGAAGATGTTTTACATCATTACAAAATTTAATGTTCCATCTTTTCAAATGCACTACTTTTCAAAGGCCACATTCCAATTGAAGCTCATTAAAATCAGACTCAAGTTTCCTGTGGTGGGATGAAGAGAGTTTCGCAGGCAATGGGAAGAAAATGAATCACTCTTTTAAAACAGATATGGTTACATATTAGTTTTGAAAGGTACGGGGATGGCAGAGTCTCCGTGGCCGGCAACAGTGCGGCTTTTGTGCTGATAGACCCAATAACTGCCTCCTGGTCCCTTTGACTTCACCCACACTATAGCCTATTTACCTATGAATAAATCCACTCTCTAAATAAAATTGTTTTAAAGTTCAGAGGTCGAATCTGAAGGGGTTTTTGGAAGGAAGGTATACAATCTACCCTGCAATTTCAGATTTTTAAAGAAAACGTTACTGTGATTTGGAGACTGATTGTTTGGAAACCGAGTTCCCTTGAGGGGGTTTCCACATGCGTGGGGGAGGTGGCCAGCTACGTGTCGCACTGCTGCCAGAAATGGAATTGCCCCGTCTTACCTAAGGCTCGGCCCAGTTGCGCAGGAGGGATGTGGCACACCGTGAGACCTCGAATTCTGAGCCAGAGCCGAATGCCTGGCTTGGTAAAGAAATCATCTTTGGGTCTTCCTGTCTGGGGATTCTCGCCTGTTTCTTGGGCTCGTCTGAGTACTGAGCGTATGGCCCCGTCTCATTTGGTTTTTTCCAGCTGATTCCACTGAGACAAAGGTGTTGGACTGCATGATATAAGGAAAGATCTCTCCTCACATCAGGCTTTGCTGGTGCAGTAGAATTGTTCAGAAGTTCCAATCTTACAGGACTCTAGTGTCCATTCCTTGAGATTTTGAAATACTGGCTTCCTCCAGAACCACGTAGGTGGGAAAGTTGTCCACTTGTCAGTCAGAGAATGATACCTGGAGGCCGACACTGTACCCTTTAGGCGTGGCACTGAAGGGCTCCTTTTACCAGATTCTTCCTGAAATGCGGCTCAGTCGATCATTTCTGCAGACGCAGCCTTTAGTCAAGTGAGGGTAATCCAGGTTCCGGGTAGCCCATTTGTGCTTTCGCGCCTCGTTGACTGGTACAAGCCCCGGCACCGAAGGATCGAGTTAGGGTGCCAGTCTTGCCGCTTGCAGCCTTGTGACCTTGGTCAGGTTGCTCTGCTTTGCTGAGCTTCAGACTCCCCGTGGGGATCATATCTAGGACCTACCCAACGTGAGTGTCTACAATCATGCGGGCAAAGGGCTTGGCGCTAGGTCTGGGGCTCAGATGCGAGCGGCTGGTGACGAGGGCAGGAGTATTGGTTGTCGTTTTAATTACATACAGAAAATTAAAATTATATACAGAAATTATACACAGAAAGCTACTAGCTGAATTCCATCCTTGGAGTGTAAGATAGTTTAGGGAGCTAAAATAAGGAGAAGTAAAGGGTTTTGTCCTTAATCGCATGATTAACAAGTGTACTTTTGCCACTATAGCTATAAAAGTGAAGTACTGCTGCGTAACAAACCACCCCAAAACTTAAATGGCAACGATTTATGTGTCCTCACAGGCCTTTGGTTCAGCTGGGTGATCCTGTTTACCCAGGCCAGTTCCACGGATCTTAGCTGGATTTGCTCATGCCTCTGTGGCTGGCTAGCATATTGGCTGGGGACTGGCTGGTCTAGAGTGGCCTTGGCTGAGGTTACTTGTTTCTGTCCCATGTGTCTCTCATTCTCCAGCAAGCTGGCCTGGGCTGGTTCTCATGTCAGAGGCAGGGTTCCAAGACAGCAAACAGAAATGCACAAGCGCTTTGGCATGACCTGTTTGCATCAGTTTACTGCTGTCCATTGGCCAAAGCATGCCACAGGGCCAAGCCCGAATTTAGTGTCAAGTGGGAGACAGGCAGAGGGTTTGGACCCAGGGAAGCATGAACTTGCAGGCGCTGGTACAATTAATCTCTTTCTGTCCCTTAATTCCCATGGAGCACATTGAGTGGTATGGACAGGACAGAATCAGATGTCTTAGATGATATTTGAATTCCTTTGACCTCAGGACACCACTACGGTGAGATGTTCTAGTACATTGTTCTGGGGTGTTTTGAGATCCTTCTTGTAAAAGCCTGCTTTGTCGTCACTGGGCACACCCTCCCCATGGGGGAAATCTTTCTTCTTTTGCTGGTAGACTCTCTTTCCTTCCTCCCCTGGGGACTCGCTCTCACCTGGGCACCCACAGTGGTTAGAGTAATCCTGGCCCCTGGCTACTTGGTCCCCTTTGCAAGCCCTCCCTGCTGTGTGAACCCCTACATGCTCTCCCAGAGTCCTCGGCCTCAAGTCTCTGCAGATTGAACAGAGGGCAGAGATTGTGTCCCTAGGAAGAGGGTAGCCCAGCATTTTCCGAGAGCTGCGTGAGCTCATCAGTCCTCATTTAATCTATAAACGGCTTCCCCCAGAGAATTTGTATTAGCCTCTGGAATGATGAGCATTAACAGCTTGCTCTGGAACCCCCAAAATCTGAGATTCCATCTGAACTTAGAGAAGCAGAGTTTAGGAAAGCCACTACACAGGTGAAACTATTTCTGTAGGAAAAGAACTAATAACTGACTAAGATCAACTATTCTGCCTCTACGGTGATGATGGAAAGGTAATTGCTTGTTGGGGATTGAAGATTTGCTTTGAGGACCAGAGACAGCTCCTGCTGGGGACACAGACAGACTGAGACCAGCTGGCAGGGCTATGTCTGTCCTCAGAAGGATTTTCGGGGCCTCTTGAGACCAGAAGCAGGGTGGCAAAGGAATGAAGAAGTGGTGTCTGAGAGCCAGGTACCAACCAACCCAAAGCGACCAGGTGTCCACAGGATTCCACGTGGACTTCTCCAAGGGCAGGGAACAGGCTAAGAGCCCCTGGTTAGGTTTCAGCAGGGCCAGGCAGCTTTTGCCCTTGTCCATGTTAGAAAAGACTCAATATCAGCTCCAGAAGCTTTGGCTAGGGGCAGGGAAAACCTGAGGGATATGAAAATGATGCCATCTGGCAGCTCAGGGGAACAGGCAGTGAAGCACGATGGACAGAGCACCCATCAAACAGAAGGGATGGGGCCCAAGCCCTTTCGGTAAGGAACCATGTTGGGCAGGGGATTCTGCTGACAGAACCATTGAAAGCAATTTGTCTACACTCTGTGGCTTCCAGAGTTAAAATGTCTGATGACCTGTGTTCTCTTACCGATTTTATTGACCTTAGGCAGGTCCCAGACTCTGTCTAGGCTACAGGTGTCCCATTTGTGCCATGAGGGCTGGAGCTAGGTTTTCTGCAAGGGCCACAGTTACAGGGCTTTTCGAAAGAAATTCTGGCCACTGAGTGTCATTTGTAAGGCAAGAGCTGGGGAGCATGTGGAGTGGGGTCCCCAGGCAAGCCAGGGCCATGCTGGATGAAGCTATAGGGAGAAAGGGGCTTAGTACCTTTGGCCCTACTCAGTGGCCCCAGCCGTGCTCTTTCTGCCCTGCAGGGCCTGAGGCAGTGCCCTTGAGGCGAGGAGAGACTATTGGCCGAGCAGGGTGGCAGGCAGGTGCTGCCCGTATTTTGTACAAGGGCTTCCTGAAGGAAGGCAGGTGGCTTTGGAGTGTGTGTGTGTGTGTGTGTGTGTCACCCTGCATGCAGGTCACCCCAGATACTCCCAGGGTACTTGCTCTTGGAGCTTGCTTACTGCCAACGGTCACTTCCCTCCAGGACCGGGACTGAGGTCGGGGCTGGCCCCTGAGCGTGGGCAGGCATGCGGTGCCCTGCAGCTAGTGGTTCCGGCAGGAGAGGCGCCTCCTCTCCACCGCTCTTGGAGGGACTCAGGCAGATAAGGCTTCTTAGCTTGCACGTTATTTACCCTCCCAAATCCCCCAGCAGCAGGAGGATAAGGGATCGATGGTAAGAAAGCTCTTGGTGAAGGTGCAGTGTGTTTAGTCTGGGTGCGGTGGAAAAGGTAGCTTCCCCTGCGGCCCTGCTGTCACAATTTCTTTCCTGTGCGGTAACAGCACTCCTGATTAAATACAAGTGTGTGATGTCTCTACATGTGGATACGTAACTATACCAAGTACAGTTCAGACAGTGTTTGAAGATACCGGAGACTCAGCCTGGAACAGGCCTCTGCTCCCCTTTGCCGTCCCGTGATCAGCCCTCAGGATCAACCCTCTTCTGTCGTCTTTAATAAAGCCTTCGAGGACCACACAGGTCTCTCCTGCATGACTCCTCATAATTTGCAAAGTCTGAACCTTGGAGAATCTGCATCTTTGTTTGTATGATTTCCTTTAACTGTCTGCTGTCTAGAAATTCATCTTCTCTCTCAGATCAAAACTATTCTAAATATACAGTCTTAAGCATGTTGAGAATGCTCAAGAAATAAGGTGAAATTTTTCATTGGAGGCAATCCTAGTGTTAACGGAACAGAAACTGCTGCTCCTTGGAGCAACAGTGATCACCGTGAGGACGGTAGTCAGCGTGCCCCTAGTTCCTGCCATGGTGCCCGGCACACGGGGGGCCCTCAAATATTGTAGAATGATGAGCGAATGGGGGAATGGATAAAAGGATGCATGTATGTACGGATGGATGGATGGGTGGACAAATGAATAAATGAATCAACAGCTCTTCAGACTCGACAGGCTTGGCTCTCAGTGGGAACTTCAGAGAGTGATTATGGCCCCAGTAGTCAAGAAGGGTGAATAGACCTTTGAGAATATAACTGGAAATTCAGATATTAGAGCTTTCTCTCCCAGAAAGTGCCCTTGGCTCGAGTGGCATGCTGCTGCTTGGTGTCGCCCTCTGGAATCCACAGCCCGAGCTGGCCAACAGCCCCCTGTTCCAAGCAGCCCGGGCTCCTTGTCTCCGCACATTGCTTTCTACCCTCACCTCTGCCTTCTCCCATTGCCCCCGAGTTGCATCCTACACGGAATGCCCACCCCCCCATCACTTGCATAATATTCAAGGCCTGCCCTTCAGCAAGCCTTTCTCATTGACCCTGGACCACACACACCTTCTCCCGCTTGAACATTCTCCCATTGTCTGCACCACATTGCTCGACATTTGAAACATCAACTTCAGCATTTGTCATATTGCAGTGGAAAGCCCTGGGGCTAATTTCTTCATCTCTTCAAGAAATACGCCTTGCGCTCCTACTCTGTACCGACCACAGTTCTGGGCACGCGGGTCATATCAGTCTACAAGACGGGCCTCCTCGACTTCCCCTTCCACCCAAACCCTTACCTCCCTGGAGCTCACACTTGGTCGGTTTGGGTCCCAACTCTACCACTTAGTAGCAATGTGCCTCCAGGCAAGTTACAAGGTATTTCTAGGACTGAGTTTTATCCTCCATGACATGATGACAGCCACATCTCATAGGGTTGTTATGAAGGAGGGAAGTGAAACAGGGTGCAATGGATCCATCTATTTGCCCAGTGCTAGAAAATGCAAAGTCCCTCTGCTTATCTTGGTTCTATACCCTGAATGGAAGAGAGTCTGGTGGGGAACTAGTCTGTGGCAATATTCTTCTATATGTGTTGAGGCAATAAGAGAAGTAGAAGGCTTGTAACTAGTCCCAGCATGGACTGGTTGGCAAGAACACCCAGATTCCATACTTGGTAGTATGTCCACAGTCCCACGGGACATTTCCAGACTCAGCTCCTGGGGCCAACCTCTCAGAGAAGAACACAACTGAAATTCAGAGCCAAGAGGGCAAATTCTTTTTGCTGGGGGAGTACCTGGCACATGATCACCTTTGAAAACTACCCCAAGAAATCTATGCACTTTCCTTCCTTCTTTCCATTCTCCTTCTGGCACTTGGTATCATTCCCAATATGAATGTCATTTTTAAAAAGGCTTTCCTGGCTAGCTGACTTCTAGAGGATAGTCAGAAACAAGTAAATTATTTGCAATCACTTCTTGAGGCAATGGTACCTCCCAGATGTTAATTACAATTTAACACAGCCTGCTTTTTACCTACCTGTAAAATACTGTGTGGACTTAGAGCACCATGAGTATTGTGTAATATTTAATATTCAGTACTGTGGTCCAGGAAACATTTGTCAACATTATATAATAATCTATGGTCAAAACACTGTAACTTGTCAACTCTTGCAGTCAGTTGCAGCCTAACGCTACAACTGAAACTCATTTAAAAGTAAATGAAAGTCAAGAAGATGAGATTCAATTAAAACTAATTTAAAGTAAGGAAAAAATGATTCACAATGATATCAATCAGCGTACTGTTATTGCCCTCTTTATCTTACCCTATAAGGGACTGTCTAATAACAAGCAAAAAAGATTCCTAAATGAGTAAAGGACAGTTATGTGCAAATAACACAGCTCTGTCCACACCTATCTTGGGAAAAGATAAGAAAGGAGTTAAGTTACTCTTTTCCTTCTAGACCTTTATCCTAGCCGTTTCTGCCATTGCTACTTTTCTAGACTGAGACATAGCAGAAATCCAACTAAAAATCTTTCTTTGTTTCTGAATTTTTGAGTATGCATGCAATTTCACTGATAGCAGTATCTCAGCAGAGAAATTGACTTCAATAATCAATGGATTACAAGTCATATCAAACCTTCAAAGCAACCCGATGTTAGATCTAGTCTCAGAAGGGTTTAAACAACTTTAATAGTTAACAACAAACAATAGGAAGCATTTTTCCCGACTAAATCAGGATCAGTTGACTTTAGTCTTCTGTTCTCCAAATCTCTTAATATGGCAAGCACGTTCTCCACCACCTATTGTGAAGCTCTTGAGGCCTCACCCCTGAGTGGCACCTGGCATCTACTTCCGGGTGTAGCAGACGTGGCAGGCTCAAGACACTAACTGAGGGGCTCACTGGGCTGTCCTGGGCACGTCTTTTTTTTTTGTCAATTGAGCTAGTGATCTTCAGCCTCGTAGCCTGGAGGGTTCACTCCTGAGCAAACGAACAAGGTCGACTTTTAGGTGGCAACCTTCTGGGAGAGAACTCCATCTGTCAGAGGAAGGGCTGTGGGTATAGTACGGCTGCTGCTAAACAGGTGGGGGCTCCCTGTAGATGAGACTGGGGGGAAGCCTGGAGCTCGCATGTGCTGCAAACCCTTTCCGATCAGCTTATTCTCCACTAAATTTGCAGCCTGCAGCAGTGCTAGCTTAGAGGGCACAAGGTTAAACTGAAGTTGCTTCCGTAATTGTTGCTTTAAAAAGTACTTTTATTTACTAACTTACTGCATTCATGGCCTTGCAACTTGTGGCACTCTGCTTCCTCCTCTGAGAGTCCACTAGATCTCATGGGTCCCAGCTGCAAAGTGCACTCAGTCTTCATCCAGGAGCAGCATGTGGCTTCCAAGGGAGCTCCCTCGAGTGGCAGCTGTGCCTTGAATCACTTATGCACCTGCTGGGCTGGAGGTCATATTGAGCACTGATCCTTACCGGCTCATGCAGCGGTCTAGGGCCATTCTGGTGGGTGGCACCTGTGCAAAGCAAGAAAGTGTTCTGGTGCACAACCACGGGTTTCCCCGTGGCAGTGGCATGCCAGGCCCAGTCCCTGAGCCCAGGTTCTCTTGACACTGACATGGTAAATGACTACATCAATAGAAACTGAGTGTCCTGGGTATAGTGGTTGTCAATAGGACCAGTGTGTTACCTTGTGGTCCCAGATGCCCCATTTGGGGAGGAGATTGGCAGGCTGGATATCAGCAGAAGGAGAGAAGTAAGAGGATGGGAAGTCTAGAGTCAAGTGCAGCGAGTTTTCCAATGTGGGGCACACAGTGAGAATTCCACAATAGCTGACCCATGCATAGCCCGTGGAAACATCATGGGAAATGAATTCCCTTTCCAATTCTCTTCTGCTATATCTGATTAAAATCAAGGAGGAAATATCAATTTGTGCTGCTCTGTCTCCATCACCTCTCCAACACTGCTAATCATGGATTTTAACCAAGAGAGAGAAGGTCTTAGTCCCAGAGCCTTTTTGGGCAAGTGCTTTTAGCTGAAACTTAATAACACTCTCCTGTTTTTATTGTTCCAGTAATGTGACTATTTTCTAGTCAAGACCAGTAGTACTGGGTATGCATTTATGGTTCTTATATAAAGCTTCCTTTTAGAATAAATGTATTAAAGAATACAAAGAGCTCGTTTTTAAAAAGTAAAGAAGTAATAGTATGAATGACATGAGGATTCAGCAAGAGTCACAGAGGCATCAATGAAAACAAGTGTGGTTTGGGAATACTGTGATCAGAGGTACAGCTCTGAGAAGAGGTCTTTTCAGGAGCCTATTCAAGGGCAGATTTGGCGGCGGAGGGCGGCAGTGCCTCTGGGTATGCTGGAGAATGCTCAAGAGGCTTCAGAACTGGACCCAGTGGAAAGCTGGGGGGCACCAGATATAGATCTAGAATTGGAATGGACCTGCTATTTCTTAGCACATTCCCACCCTGGGAGGACGCTTGGAAATGGTGTGGCCTGCCCCGTGTGGAGAGTAGGACTCAGCCTTGCCTCGAGGACTCTGCGGAGCCCAGGACTCTGTGCAGTAGAGTTTTGTCGCTCCTCCAGACCATGAGAGGCAGTGATGTGGGCTTTTCCTGCTGGGGATGGCAACTAGAGTCCCACTTGCACAAAATGGGTTGCTTGAGCGATGAGAAGTCTCCATTACGTTCTTGTGATGTCGAGAACTCCCACCACAACCCTTGTTTTGTTTTGACTATCACTGCTGTTCAAAGAACTAGTTCTGACGCCGTATATCTCCTTCTAGGGACAGGTTGTGGATGTCTGAGAATTTAGTGCAAATGATTTATTTAGGAGTGATCTCAGGAGGAACAGGCAGGGGGTGGGAAGTGAGGCAAGCGATGGAAGGGAACCAATAAAGGGTGCGTCACCAAGCCAGTTGCCCTGGTGGCCAATGGGCGCTCCGTACCACGGGGGCACCGGGAGACAGGGCGGAATGTGCCTCGGATTTATCCCAATCGAAGAGCAAGTTCTGGAGTATCTAAGTCCCCAGCTCGGAAGAGTGTCTCCTGACAGCTGTTCCCAGGTACTCCCTCCTAGCCGTCCTCGGTGGCAGAGGTGAATGTGGAGGGAACTGTGGGTGGAGTGATACTGGCACCTGCACAAAGGACCTTCTTTTAAGAGGGTGAAACACTGACTATATTTAGAGCTGGCCCCCTGGATCCAGCCAGACAACCCACTTTTAATGGCTTGGGGAGTGGAGCCCTCATATCTTCTCCCCATCAGGGCCGGCCAGGGCCGACTTGGGGCGTGCCAGCGCCACGGACCTTCTTCACAGGCCCTTCGATCTGCTGCTCCAGAGTCACAATACCCTAAGGGGATGCTGGGGTGCTCTTCCTTCTTCCGGGTGACTTGAGGCTGGGGGGCTAGTGGTCAGGTGCGTTCCTCTAAGGCCCCTTTCCCCGGGGTACGTGGTGCTGGTGTCTGGGGCCATGGTGAGTAGATGACATGCAAATATTTTTGTGCCTTCGAATGTTTTCAGCATAGTTTTTGGGCCTTCAGAGCCTTTGCTTGGTCTTCGATTGGGAGACGGTAAGAGCTTCCGGCTTCGCTTTCCACGTCATCTGTGTAGAAAGGGTCCTACGGTGGATTTTAACATTTCCTGCCCTCTCTGTGCTATCAGCTTGCCCTACAGCCTACAATCCCCTTGCAGAGCTGGAAACGGGCACCCCTCTTTCTGCTGGACATGTATCCCCAGGAGGATGGAGATATGGCCCAGAAGACGGAGCTCAGGCATCACTGTACCAACTACCTCACAAAGCTCCCTTAGTCTCTGGGGCCAGTGCCTCCGCCGCAGAGTGAGGACCCTCCACTGTCTCAGAGGACACTTCTAGTGTCTTTTTTCTGTGATTCTTCCTAAGCCAGCATCCACTGACAAAGCCTTTGATGGCCAGCTGTTTGTTGGAAGGCTGGCCGTAGGGAAGAATGGATGAAAACATTCCCAGGTAGCAGGAAGAAGCAAGTGGCAGGACGCTGCCTGCAGAAGAAGGCAGGACACCAAAGCCTGCTGGTGCGTCTGAGTCACACCGCCCTGCACAGACCCCAGATGTGCGCAGGCGGGAGAGCTCGGCACAGCGAGGCCTGCTTCTCAGGCAGCGGGCTCGATGCTGACAGACCTCTGATGATTCACTGCGGAAAGGCAAAGACAAATGCCCCCACCCTTTAGTGGAAAAGAATTCAGACGCGAAACAGATATCAACAGAGGAGAAATGACCATTTCTCTTGCAAAGGTGGTGGTCAGGTTTGAGATGCCAGGGCAGGGCTTTGGGGTGTCCTCACCGCTCATGCTCTGCATAAGATTGCTACTTCCTGCCTCCCCAGGACCCTCCCCAGCCACTCCATTCGACTGTCCTGCAGAAACCCTTCCCCTGAGTCACAGCCAGCTGTGATGGGTCGCTGGAGAAATGTGAGGAATAGGCTGTCTTGGGCTTTTAATCATAAACAATAACTTTATTAAAACACAAGAGTGACATTCCTTGGAGAGAGGCACTGCCTTTCAGAATTCCTCCTCAACATTAACAAGGTGGCAGAGAACTTTCCCAGTGCCATTTTGAAAGCTTAGTACTCAGTTGCTGAGCTGGTCTGGATGTGTTTCTCCTGCACTTTGGAAATCATTTGAATATTTATAAATTTAAGTATTTATTTTCATATTAAAATTAAAGCTCTATTGTCTTGCAACTAACCTGCCTTGTTCTGCCACTCCAAAACAAAACCTTCTCTGGTATGATAACCTTTATTTATAGATGGCAATAAGCATATTTAGCAATTTTATTATTCATGACCCTTGCACTAAATATCATAATCAGAATACAGATGTGCAGGATAATTTCCATGCGCAAGTCAGTATGCGTCAAATTCCTGCAAAGCAAAAATAGCACCGTTTTGGGATGAATTATCCATTGATGTTGCATAAAGGTGTCCAGGGGGCACAAAGGATTTCAAGGGGTAGAACTTGGAAAGGTTTTAAAGCAAGAGTTCCCAACCCCCTGGAAATGTGGTGGAATTTTCCCGTTGTCCCTTCTGGCAAGCCATGGATTGACTTCTCTTGTTGGGCCCATTTTTAGAATGTGGAGATGAGTCAGGCAGGTAGGTGTCTGGATATGACGAAGTGTAGCTGGAGGAATCAAGTCCTCCTTTGACCCATACCCCATCTCTTTGACTATCTTCTTTACCTTTGTCCGACTAAAGGTACAGATTATCAGATAAGCGGCACACTCAGGTTCAGCTCACTAATTGACTGAACAAGACGCAGTCACACTTTATACACCATTCCATAATGGATTTTCATGTTTGTGAATCCTAACTGCTGTGGAAATGAAAAGCAAATGTCTCATAATCACAAATATCTTCTGGGTTTTTTTTTTTTTTCTAAACCAAAAGATTAAATCAACTTTACCCCCCATTTGCCAGCAAGTTCATGGTTATAGAGGGAAGATAAACGATCTGGTGATGGACACATCCGTTGTGCTACTGTTTAGCAAATTCTTGTAAGTGATTGCTAGATATAACACATTTCTCAGTTAGGTGTTACATGAGTAATTGGTATATTAAAGAAAGTGTGAAATAAACAGGTATAAAGCTTGAAATGCGTTTATTATTTGCTGAGGTTTTTCACATTCATACCATTTAGAAGCCATCGTCAGGTTCAGCATCTTCTCCCATATATCTGGAGCAGAACCCTTCATTAAACCTGTTGTAAAAAGATCCTTTCGCGCAATGCTATCATGTATTTATAACCACAGCCTGGCGGAGCAGAGAGGAGATGCTGTGTGAAAACCACACGGCACAAAACCAGTCAGAAATCCCTGCATCTGTCAGTGAGAGGGCAGGGACTCGCAGAGCGTTGTCCAGATCAGTCAGTGGGTCTCCTACTGGTCCCATTCCCCACGTCTGCCGGTCTTCTATTTCTTGGGGTCAGATCCAATTCCAGGCCAATCCCAGCACCACCGGGCTCTCCCTGGGAGTAAACACCACTTCCTCGGGCTGTGGGCGGCAAGGGAGGATCGCCATGAGAAGCGCTCCCGTAGGCCATGACGCAAGGGCCGTCTGCCACCTGAGGCTGGGTTGCCTGGTATTCTACGTGGGAGGAGATTTGGGGCACAGTCCCCTCCAACCTTCTATACGGATGGTCCAAGTGAGCTCTTGTCCATGCTGCTGCGGGTAGGCCAACCCTGGCCAGCAATCCCGAAGGTACCATCTTTCACTTTCCGAAACGGAGCGTTTCCAAAGAGTAGGCTGGCAGAACAAACCTGGTTGTGACTCTGGCAAAGCAAATCCCTTCGCGTCTCTGGCGAGGCCGGCTTGGCTCCGACCTCACGTGGCCAGCTTGCAGACGAGGGAGCTCTGCTCTCCTTTGCCTCTCCCACTGCACCCCCAACCCCCACGTGGGAGAGAGAGTGGCTGTAGTGTGAGGGTTGTTGACCCACAGCGCAGTGACCCTCAGGCCTGGTCTTGAGGCCTGGGGTCTGCCATCCTGGCAGGCCTTCAGAGCACTTGGAGGGCATCCAGTAGCTGGACGGAGTGAACCTTTCAAAGTAAAGCCGTGGAGACTCTGAGAAGAAACAGAATAGGCTAGACTTAAAGATATCAGCAAGTGTCCTCAGAGAGAGGCAGCTTCAAAGATCTGGCCCTGTGGTCCCATCTCTCAGTCTCGCAAGCTGTGTCTGTGCCCCGGGCAGCATCTTCCATGGGACTGCTGTGAGCCACACCACACCAAAAATGTCAAGCAGCACATGCCCTCGGCGGTCCAGAGCACTCTGAGTTTCCTCGGAAGGGCAGTCAACAGGCAGGCAGTGCCGGGGAGAGCCCGAGGGCTCCTGCCCCAGACCGCATCTGTCCTCATGGCTGCCGTGCTCCACAACACAAAGGCCTGTTTGACCAGTCTTCCAGCATCTGTCCATGTGTGGCCGGCAGTCCGCTCCTTCTTGAACCTACGCCACCTCAGGCGGACCTGCAGAGAGGCTGGGGGCAGGCCCCAGGGCCCGTCCCAGCCCGGTCTCTGGAGCTGCCTCCCGGGCCACGGCCCAGGCAGACCTCTGTGGGCCTGGCTGCAGGCTCCCCCTGCCCGGCCTCCTCAGGCATGACCCAGCTCTCAGGGTGAACCCTCGGCCTGCCTGCTCCGTTCCTCCCCCGCTCCTTCCACCCCTGGCCATGGTCTTCTTTGCATAAATGGTGACACACGGCTTCACTCGCCACCTGACACTGATTTGACAGATTGAAGAGCTGTCTTGTCCAGATCATTAGGCCTCATCCCCAGGGTGCCCGGTGGAGCCTTCCGGGGCCACGCAGGGCGCACGCTCAGGTGGCCCTGGAGTAGGGATCCTGCCCCGCTCCCTGGCGGGCAAGCTGGCCTGCTCCGCCACTGCTTCTGTCTCAGGAGAGGAACTACCAGGACTTGCGTTCAATTCGTTGAAAACTGAAGCCAACATCTGAGTCAGCGTGGCACAGAGGCAGCTCTGATGGGCCTGAGTGGGGATTTGAGATGTGGGGTTCGAGGCACCCCCTGGCCCCTTCCAAGTTTGCCCTTGGAAACCCCTCTCCCCCAGCGCCCCAAGGCCCACTGGACCGGAGCGGTGCGCGTGTGTGCCGTGCTGCCTGTGGTGGGCAGGTTCCTCCAGGACAGCTCCTCCATGGCCCATGCTCTCTGCTTGGGCCCCGGGTGCAGGCAGGTGCAGCGGGACACGGCAGAGACATGGTTCCCCAAGGAGAGCCGGGGAGCCGGACAGTGACAATGAAGCTGGGCCAGCCCGGCCTGAGGCGCCCAGTGAGAACTGCAGGTGCAGCTCCGTGCGGGGTTTCTGAGGGCTGCATCTCCCCGTCCCGGGGGACGAGGGACTGGGTGCTGCCCTCCACCTGGCCATCCCACAGGACCTGGCGCCGGGGGCAGGAACCCCATTCTTGATGAAGTGCTGTTGTTTGTTCCTCTGACGGCTCACTCCAAGGTTTCTCTGGCTCCTTCAAAAATCAGCTCTGCCGGGCGTTGTTGACTTCTGTAGTTGAAGGTAGGTGTTTGGGGGTCTCACCTGCCTCATTGCTGTGCTTTCCCAGCCATTTCCCATGTCACTGTCTTCTTTGGGGTTCAGTGTTCTCTGGGACAAGCATCAGGGCAGAGGATGCAGGGGTGAGGGTAAAAAGAAGCACGGAGTTGCTAGGGGCCGATGAGGGAGGACCCCTGAGAAGAGGGGCTCCCAGAGCGTCACTCTCTGGAGGAAGTCCCCATGGACCCCTCACTTTCAGGGCTCAGAGCATCAGGGAAAATTTGTTCTTCGCTAATTCCTACCAGGACCAGAGCAAAGATCATCTGTGGGACCTACCGTTCTTTCTTCTTATAGACCTAATGTGGCTGAGCTATTTTGGGCAACCATTTAAATAAAAGCCAATTTGACTAAAGAGCAAAATATATTCCGCCGAATGACGGCAAAAGGGCAGAGCTTAGAAAGGGAAAGGAAAAAGAAATAACAGAGAGAGGGAGAAGGACAAAAAAGGAAAATGCAAGGCATTCATTTTTCCTTTGTACTTTATAATAAAAGAAATTCTCTGGCTGCTTCAAGTGACACATTAAAAGATGTATGTATCGTGGCTTTTAAAAACACAATTAGATAACACCTTGTCAAATACTTATATTCTTTGTTGACAGCCTTGAGCGCAGACGCGATCCCGGCACAGCCACTGGGGCAGGTGTCTCCCCTGACACCCTGGCAGCCGAGTCAGCCATTTTACAGAAATGTTACTGTTTACCACTTTAATCATCAATCCACATCTAGTCACAACAATAAGTCAGAAGGAGCAGTAAATTATACTTGTTCAGCCCTGATGAGTTTGAACTGTTTTGCTGAAATTAACTGAAGTAATTATCTATTTTTCTAAAGCTGCAAAAGGAAAAAAAAAGAAAAAAAGTAGTAATGTTCCACGGGGGGGGTGGGGGGAAAGGCTTTGCAAGTAGTCGGCCGTGCCGTGCGATATGCAAGAAAACGTTTCGTTTGGTCTGATCACCACACAGGTTAGATGAGGCTGTGAGATGGGGCAGATTCCCTATGCTGTATCCTTTTTTTATTTTTAGCTGAAAATGTCCAAGAAGGCTTTCCCGTGACCGGACTGTTTTCTCTCTCTGCCCCACTTGGTTTTTTTGATAAACCTTCACATTCTGAGGCTGTTTGGTTTCTCAGTACAAAGAGTAAATCCTCAGAAGCAAATGGTCTATGGTTTTCTGTGATCTCAAGTGAAAGAAAGGGGAGAGAACCTTTTCACTGTTACTGGGTCCCCTAAATTTCCTTGGCTGGCCAGTGTCGGCTTCTCATCTCGCGAGATCCCCATTCCTGGACCAGGACGCTGGTCGCGGGGCTCCCGGGGGGACAGAGGGCAGGGCCCCCAGGGCTTGGAGCTTCATGGCCCTGCCGACTCGTGGAGGGCCGTCTCCCTGGTCTCAAACTGCTGCTCTTTCCTGTAGGGCTCCTCTGCCCACCGTTCCAGCAGGACACACGGGGCTTTGGGCCCCTCGGCTGGTGGGAGCAACACATGCTTTGGAAACAGATGGCTTGCAGCTTGGGTTTCCCTTTCTAGAAAACAGGGCCAGTAGTGCCCACCTGGTAGGGCTATTTTGAGAGGTAAATGGACTCTGGCAGATGATGGGAGTGGAGGCCACACACAAGGCTTGGCCCCTAGGCGATGCTCCGTAACTCTGAGTTTGCTTTGCCTTTGGGATATGCGCTAAAGCAGGATGGGGTAGTGATTACGAGCATAGGTGCTGGGGTCAGACACCTGCCCCTGACACCTGACTCCTCCATGACCTGGGGTGAGTTGCTGGACGCTGCCTCGGTTTCTAATTTAGGGATAATAGTTACCCTAAAGTGTTAAATGAAACCACTGGGTGAATGTATAGTAAGCACTCAGTAATGTAGCTACTCTGGCATTGTTCGGCCTCTTCATGTGATACTCAGAACAGGTGTGGACACAGAGTAGGTGTGCATCATTTACAGATCTGGTGAAACTCCCAACTGTTCTCTGCCTTGAAACGTAAAGGGAGGCCCTGAGGCGCGACCCCCTGTGCTCTTGGCCTTGGGCTTCCCTCCTGAGCTGTTGCCCTGGAGTGCAGTGAGGACTCCAGGGCACCTCCCAGCCCCAGGATCTGGGAGAGCAACTGCCCTAGGGGCTCAGGCAAGCTTAGCTGTCACGTGACTCATCCTTAGCAAGGAAGATGTGGGCCCCCCAGTGTCCATCGTGGGAGACTCTCTACAGAGACCCCTGCACCCGGGCAAACCCCTCCATCCTAAGCCACATAAAGAATTTTGAAAACCCTTTTATAAAATCACACCAAATGTATATCCTAGTCTAGGTTATCCAAAAACCTAGGGACTCCACTTTCATCTTGATTTTCTGGGTAATTAAGGCAAAATTAAAGCAAAACAAATGGTTAGGTGTGGGGGAGGGAGAGCGACGCCTAATGAGCTACTCCATCTATCTAGACAACGCCTATCCGCAGAAAAATTGTTCCTCCTACCATGTTTTGATCAGGGTAAACATGATGATTCTACCCAGTGGAACGTCATTTTCTGTGATTCATTGTGAGAAACCAGCAAAATTCTAATCTGAAGTTCTGATTTAAAAATACTATATTTTGTATTTAAAGTTAGGGATAGCAGTGGTTTGTCTTCTTGGGTTGCTAGAATTCTTTCTCTCCTTCCCTCCCTCCCTCCCTCCCTCTCATCTTTGTTGATTCATTCCTTTAAACCTTCAGGAAACTTTTGCCAATTTAACCTAGCCTCCACACTAGAACCTAGAGAATGGACTGATTTAACTCCTCAGACTTGAGCCATTTGTGTCCCTTTACAAGACAAAGCAGAAATTGTAGATTCTTTTCTAATCGTATGAAAAATGAGAGTTACAAGTGAGGCATTGAATTTGGACAACAATGCAGGACAGACGAGGACCTGATGAGGTTCTACGAATTTCACAAAGCACATTTGTCTTCCTTTTCCCTGGCAACCTTGAGGCACTTTGCCCTATTCATGGGCTGTTTTGTGGACTAACAGGACTTTCATCTTCTGGTTTTGCTAAGAGCTCTCGGATCCCTTCAGAAATGAAGTGACAACCCCCCGCTCTGGATTTGATTCTTTTATTATAGAACAATTTCCACCAAGTGTCACTGGAGGAAAAGTTGTGACTCTGGACCTGTGCTCTACTTGGAAAATTTCCTAGCTGTTTACTGATCTTAGCTTTTAAAAACAGCAAACGCAGACATGATCTGAGGTGCTGTCCAAGGACAGAGGGAAGGGAAAAGAATCAGAGCCCCAGGCTCCCCCACCAAGCTGATATTTCTTGCATGCAACTGATATGGTTCTTCAGCATTCCAGGCGCTTCCCCACTCCCAGTCCCCATGTGTCCTCCCGCCTGTACTTAATGAAGTGCGTTGGAAGGAAGAAGAGTGGCTAACACATTGCAGGTCTGCAAATGGAGGCCCAGGATGAGACCTCCGTCCGGCTGGCAGCCCCAGCAAGCTGAGGCACCCGTGCCCTCGGGTGCTCGGACATTCACGCGTGTGCTCCGCTCCGTGTCCCATCGCTCTTTAGTAGCTAGAGCGGACTACAAGCTGAAACTTGGAAGAGGTCTCTGCAAATACGTCAGTTATCAGACACTTTGGCTTTAAATTTTTCTGCCAAGCATTGAGTGTAGACCTATCAGGGAGAGCCCTTTTGTTCCAGGAACTCCTTGTAAAGTGAAATGTTGTTTTTGTTGTTGATGGAGCGATTGCTTTCTGATTTTATATTTATGAAGTTTTCTTGAAGTAGGATGCATCTGGTATTTAGACCCAGCTTTCTGGGAAAAGACTTTAGCTAAAGGGTCTAAGTGGTAACTTCCCAAACCAGGCTGAGGGGTGAGTGAAGGCAGAGGAGAGATCTTCCCCAGACTTTCTGTCTTCCATGGGTGAGGACCCTGGAATGTCAAGGTATGAACTTCAGAAGATGGAAGGTACCAAAGAGCTCACATAAATGGAAACTTTTATTTGATATACAGGGAAACTCAGACCTGAAGAGATAAAGTGATATGCCCATGACTGTGTGCTCTATTCATTCCAACGGTATTTACCAAGTTTTTACTGGATGTCAGGTGCCAGTCTAGGTGCCAGGAATCCAGGAGTGAGCATACAAAACTGCTGCTTTCTGGGATGTTGCACTGAAATTCCCTTCTAGAAAGTCACATGCTGGGCACCCACGTGCAGCAGATTGGCAGTACCACCAGGACCCCTCTCCCTCAGCCTGTATGACACAGCTCCTGAACAGAGGAGCCTGGCCAAAGTACCAGAGCCCAGGGACTGTGGAAGACCCCTCAGGTGAATATAAAATTGGAATGTCGGCATTTCTGTAATGGGAAAGAACCAATAGGTGCCGTTGGGTCCTCAGATGGACCCATGCCTCCCGAAAGGAGTTAGAAACCCTTTCTGGAACCCATTGCTGAGATCCCCAAAGTGCAGTGGGCATTTGGTTCTCTAAGAGAGTTTGGGGGACCCAGAAGGCTGTGGTCAGGCTCCCTTCATGGTCAAGGGCCCAGACAGGGCTTCTGCGGGAGGACCCGGGACTCCCGAGCTCACTGGTGGTGGGATTCTGAGAGGGACGCAGATGTGATGGGGTAGGTGGGGCTTAGGGAGGGCCTGAGGGACTCGGGAGCTCCTTTCTAGAACTTGCTCACCAGACTGAGAACTCCCTTGCCCCAAAGTAGGAAAACTGAGGACACTGAAATGTTACCCTCTGTGATCTTCAAGAAGGGAGTCCGTTCATGCTCAACTCACCTCTGAGCAGATCCTGGCTTTGAGCACAGTTGGAAAGCTCCAGCTTACTCTGTATTTTTATCTTCTCTGGTAACGAAAACACACCATTGGAGTGGAGGGAGGGTTCTGGGCACTCACTTTGATGCAATGATGAGGAATGAGAAGGCATATATGGGTGTTAACATATGTCCATGGATTAGCTGCTTATATTCATTCTTTCTTTCCTTCAACAGATATGTATTGAGTTTTTGCTAAATGCCAGGCTCTGTTCAAGTCAGTGGAGATCAAATGGGGAGCAGGCAGATGACATCCCTGCCTTGTGTGGCCCATATTTGTGGGAGTTACGGGCTGTGCCAATGCGCTAAAATACATTTGCTATGTTCATAGCCACATTTGGAGCCCTTGACAACCCAAATCCAAAAGTCATGACTGGGTGGGTGATGACCTCCCTCCGAAGTCAGCTTGTGCAAAGAGGTCAAGCCATTGATGCAAAAGCTCACGGGCCACCTGGTGGCACCGAGCCTGTGTATGAACCTTCATGTTGCTCCAGCGTAGGGACCTGGCCCAAAGAAGCCAGGCTACTGACTCCGAGCAGCCCCTGTGCTCAGCGAGCAGGTCGGCAGAGGGGGACGGGTCCCAAGCACATGACTCAGTATCAGCTCCGTGCAGAGGTGGCCAGGTGTTCCCTGCATGGAACGTGGCTGCTGTGAGTCAGGGTTTGGGGACGAAGCTGCACTCGGGTGCTCTCAAGAGACCTTAATCCTGCCTTTGGAAAGCTGCTTAAAGATAATGCTACTAAATAAATCTTCACTGCGGAAGGGAGAAGACAGGCATCTGTCCCCCTGACCCAGACAAGCAAGGAGAGCTTAGAAGCTGCTGTCAGACGTGGTGTTAATTGTCCACTGACGGTATGGCCTTCTGGGTGTGTCCAGGCCAGCCCCCCTGCTCATGGCCCTCCTGACCTTCCAGCCCGTGGCTGTAGAGCACACATAGGTATCCTCATAATCACACAGACGTCTGCGGCTTGAACACGTGTTTGTATCTGCCCAGGGTGCTAGACTGGAAGCTGTGGGGGGACACAGTTCTGCTTGCTTTGGTCATCTCTGAGCCCCTGGGTCTAGCCTGGGCCTGAAATAGAGAAGGGACACTCAACAGAGGCATGCTGAGAAAAATGAATGAGTGAAAAATGGAAGGATGGATAGATAGATGGATGGACAAACTGCAGTCTTTTGTGACTACAGGGGTTGTCAAACCTTCTGGTGCCCAACCTGTCTTCTCCAACTCCATAGACCCTGTGGAGATAGCACAGATGGCCCCCGACTTTTCAAGGCATTTTAATGAACAAATAAAAGCCACATGTTTACCTGTAAAAGTACTGTAGAGTCTGTTTCTTAAGCCAGGAGGAGAGTATCCAGATATTCATTTCATTATAATTATTGTCTTGATAAATTTAGATATTAATTTTTTATATTAAATACATAATTAAAAAATATAAAACATGAAGGTGCCACCAATCTAATATACTGATGATAGGAGTAGAATTTAGTATGTTATTCGCCAGGGGTGAGTTCGTAACAGTCCTGTATGCAAAAAAATCCTTTTTGAAAAAAGTAAAACATCTTTTAAAAAAGTACATGTGATTTAAAACACCAATTCCACTTGCAGAAAGTAAATCATTAAGTACAGTAAGCTGCAAGGATGTTCAACACACTGTTGCCTGGAAGAGTGAAAGAATGGAAACAACCCAGACATCCAGTAATAGGATTTAATGAATAATTGGTAAGGTATAAAACAATAAAATAGATGTCTGTGGATAAATATGGAAAGCTGCCAATAATATATTATTATGATTTTTTTTAGTTAAGAAAATATATAAAGTTAATTTTTGTAAAAATATGTACATTTATAATATTATGTATGCCTGGAAATATTTTGAAGTCTATATTCCAAGTCTATCTTATATACTTGGGCATTATTTTATATTTTTATAATGAGTATACATATTACATTTGTAAGAGAATATATTTTCATTTTGGAAAATAAAAAATAAAATAACTATTAGCTTTAAAGAGAAGGCTGCTGAACTTTATGGAAATGTCACATGTTTTTGGTGAGCATTACATCACCTTCATTGGTTTCTTCTTGTCACAGGCACTAACTGGTCACCACATGTGCTTTTGCTGAGTTAGTATGAGAAAATGAACTAGTTCTTATATAATAGATTGACCTTTTTCTTGGTAGACAAAGTTTGTTAACAAATTGAGTTTGTGGGGGCTTCAGGATGCATCAAGAACTGCTAATGATTTGAAAGTAACAAACCACTGAGGTAATTTAAACAATTTCCTTATTTTTCACATGAAGAAACTGAAGTTCAGAGAGGGTGAGTGAATGGCCTGAGGTTGCTCAGCAAACTTGAGACAGAGCCAGGGCATCCTGGTCTCCAGTTCTCCATGCAGCCTGCTGGGGCTTCTGGACAAGGAACACCAGAAAGGCCATGTGACATCCCTAAAGACACAGCAGGCAGCCCAGGCCCAATTCCATGCATTTCAAAGCAGGTCGTACTTTTGGAACACTTTATATTCATCATTTCGTTCAATCCTCACTGGGACTGTGTTGGTAAGGACTCTGATGATTCCCGTTTTACAGATGAGGAAACTCATTCTCCACCAGGTGGCAGTTGATGCTGCGGGGAGGTAATAGCAGATTCTAGACATCAGAGTGCCGAGCCGACAGGCAGGGGCCAAGCTGCTCCCGACGCCAGGCAGAGTCCTTCCCTACTTCTAAAACTGGCACCTCCCACGCCCTCTTTTCTATTTTCCCGTAAGAGGACAAGTTCAGAATGGCTTCAAGTGGACTTTTCTGCTTCATGTTTTGAGGGGGTCAAATTATTGCTGAAGAGGAGAAAGGGGTTGAAAAGCTTGAATTTGGGGGAAGGGGCCAAGGGTCTGGGCAGCGAGTCTTCTCTGGAATCCTGGGTGAGCTCACTTCCAGGTGCCGGCCAAGTGAAAAACATCGATGTCACTGAGAAAATGTGCCTCCAAGATGAGCACACCTCTCGGGGCCTTTAAAAGGCGCTCCCTTCTATTCAAGGGCTGAATGCCTTGCGTCGCCACAGGCGTCCAGCGGCCTCTAGGCTTCCTGGCTCACTGTGTGGTGTGAGCCCCGGGGTGCCACAGACGGCTCGGGTGGAGTAGTGTTTACCTCGAGGGCCTGGAGTTGTGCTGAACCTCCTGCACCAGGCAGTGTTCACCCCACGGTTAAGGGGCAACCCCACCCTGCCTCTCCCAATGCCGAATCTAGGATGCAGGGCATCTCACCTGGCAGAATTTTGGTTAAGACTTTATTTGTGTTTTTTAAATGGTTGTAGATCCAGGACAGAATGACAACACTTCATGAAGATCTCAGGAGGTATGGTCCTGAGGATGAATGGAACTGGTGCCATGCACACAGTGGGGTTGTAGCCACTGGGGCTCTGCCAGGGAACAGTGTGGCCCCAGTCCCTCTGGGACCCTCACCAGCTCTGCAGTCTTAAGGTCAGCCTCTCTACATTCAGTTTTCTGTTCTGTAAAAAGAGGGCCAGGTGATTCCCTCCGTGGAAGAAGTGGCTGGGGAGGAAGAGGATCTGTGTAAAGTGCTGGCCACTGGGCCAGGGTCTGGCCAGTGGTCACTGCACACTGAGGGTGGCTGTCAGCAGAGGGCCCAGAAACAGGTGGGGGAGGCAGCCGCAGTGGGGCCACTGGCTGGAGTGGGAAAGGAGAAGGAAAGTGAGGATGGCAGAGTGCACAGGCTGGCTCCTACGTTCCCCAGGCCCCAAGCCAAGCAAGCCATTTCCCTGCTATGTGTACGATGCATGACTTCCCAGACCAAGACTTCATCATCTGCAAACTGAGCAACTTAGGTCAAATGATCCTCTGACCTCCTTGCAGCTCCGTGATGTACTGATTTTTGTCAAATTTATTTATAAAAATTCCTGAATCATACACATGGCAAAACACCATTAGGTCTCTTCCATCCATTCCTTGTGACCGAGTGCAGCTATGACCTGCTTTCAAATGATTTGTTTGAATTTATGCGTAATTTGCTTTGTTTTAGAAAGTGCAAAATGAAACTTTTTTTTTATTATTTTGTGAGGAGGGTCTTTCTATGATTATTTCCATTGTGAATTTTAATCAAGCTCTTCTTTGCTCATCAGTAATTTTCATATATTTACTTTATTTAAAAAATTACATTTTAAAAATAAAAGTAATATAGTTTCTCAGAAAAATATCCCCTATACATATGCATATAATATGGTAGAAATATATAGTCTTAATTATTTTTGCAAATACTATCACATGATAATCATAAGATAGATATTTTCTACAATCTGCTTTCTTCACTAAAAAGAATAAGATAGATGTGGAAATATTGACTTTAGTCCCAAGTTATATTGTTACCGGTTGCATAATATTCTATTATGTGCAATAATTTTATTTAACCCGCCTGGTACTCATGTGAATTTCTGTTATTTCAAACACTACCACACCAAATATCTTTTGTGTACTTGTACAATTGTATTTGTACAATAAATTCATAGAAAAGAAATTACAATAGATTTTTCAATGGATTTGTTTAGAATAGTATTTACAAAATTTTAAACAACATGATTCATATGAAATAGACTTTTTCATCAACCAGAAGACTGGAAGTAACCTTGACCCCTGACAGAGATAATTATGGGCAGACAAAATGGATTTCAAGGAAGTGTTTACCTGGGCCATTTTTACAGGTAAGCATTTCCTGGGGTTACAGGGAGCCAGTGCTTGGCTTGGGCATCTGTAGGTGTAAGAGCACCGAGAGGGTTGCGTGGGGGGACCTGACGTGCATTAGAATGAGAACTTGCCAGACTGGAATCAACTGTGGACCTTCAAGAGAGTTGGCCAGGACTAGTCCTGCTGGGTGGGGCATTTAAAAAGTACCACTTGTTTACCCAACTGTAAGCTAGATGATTTCAGCCTGCGACTTAGAAAGAGCCATGCTGGGTGGCGATCCAGGGGCCTTTGGGAGACGCTGGTACAGCACAGAGTCAGGTCAGGTGTGTTTCTGGCTCTAAGAAACTCGGTCCTGGCAGCTTGGGGACCAGGGGTCTTGATCAGCACAGTTTTCTTTGTGGCTTTCTGATGGGGCCAGGACAGATAATTCAAACAAGCTTCCGTTGTGGAAATCTCTTGTGATGATCTCTAAAGAAGAAGCGGGACCTTTGCTCTGTCTTACATTGCAGCCAGTGTCCTTAATGCCTGAGGAGGGGATGTCAGAGTCAGAATATCACCTTGGCGTTGTGAGCAGAGACTGGAATCTGTCACGTGGCCGCTTGGGAGCTGTGTTGATTCTCATCTCAGATAGTCAGCCACAGGTGTGGAGAGGGCCAGGCGATCATCGGCCCGACCGTGAGCAGCTAGGAGGGAGTGCTTCTGGATCATAATAGTGTAATTGCATTTGTTAGTTTTCTATTCTATTGCTCCCCATTCATATGCCATAATCCTCTGCCCCATCCTAACTTCGGAAAAGAATTAAAGCAGCTTATAAAATTAAAACAAGATTTTGCCCTATAAGAGGTAGGCTACGAATCAGCCTCTACGCCTTCTCGCAGTCAAGGCAAAAATGGAAATAGGATCAAGTATACGATTCACCAAGACTCAACAAAATACATCTTGTGCTCTTCCTATGTGATTCCTAATTACTTTTTATGAGTTTGTATATGGTTTCAAATGTATTATTTACATATAGCCACATCTACTACAGACTCTGTTTCTTAAGAGCTGTGCGACTAAGACTTAACATCTTTGAACCTCGGTTTTTGCAGCTGTCAAATGGCATAATAATCCTTGCCATGCCTCTCTGACAGGGCCGGTGGGGGCCCAGTGAGATACAGCACAGGAAAGGGTTTGACTATAAGCTTTTGGAAATGATTAAGACGCTCACGGCAGTGGCCTGAGATGAGGCTGGTATATTCAGGCTGACCATCATCCACGACAGCAGAGCCGCTCTCGTCTCACTATCAGGCGACTCGGATGCCCGCAGGCCTTCTTCCAGCCACCCATCCACCCGTTGATGCCACAGATACTCACGGACCACTTGCTATGCACTAGGCGATAAGGATAGAAGGTGAAGGGCAGAAGCATATTCCCAGCCCCTCCGAGGTTTCTTTCTAGTGAGAAGTCAAACATGTATGTGGATGTTTTAATACATTTTCTCTTTCTTTAACTAAAAAGAAAAAAAAAACCTCAATGTTTCCAGTTTATTAAGATCTGAAAAATGGACCTGAATGGTAAATGCCTTTTGTATGCTGTTGGGTGCAGGCAAGCATATTCCCATCTGGTAAAGCAGTTGAAGAGGCTGGTGAGTCTGGGCCACCCCCACCCTGGGGCTGGGCTGGCACACATGGGGCTCACAGGGGATCCCCTAGGCGGCCTGTTGAGCTGGCCAGTCACCCTAAGCCTCTCCTGTTAAGGGGTTGGGGAAGCTGAGGGGTCTATAAATGGCTGCTCTGTTACCCCAGGCTGTTTTAGGCCTCTCTGCTCAGCTTACCTGTGGGAGGATGCCTTTCTGTGTAGTTTCTGTATAAAGGGGGTAGAGTGAGAGCTTAGTTGTGAAAACAGGAAGGACCAAAGCTTCATGTTATTTCAGCCTTTTTAGACAAACCTGGTTTCTGGGCCTGCGTCTCTTCTAATACACACTCCTCGAGTGACCACCTGTTTCATTTGCCTCTTTGAGGGCTGAATGCGTCCCCCTGAACTGAGGGCCGTCTTTCCACACACTGTCCCTGCTACAGTGGGCAGAGAGGCAGGTGAGAACTTACATATACAAGGTCACTCCCAGAGGGGTCTGCCTCCAGTTTCGAGAAGGAATATTATGCCCAAGTCAATGGATTCTTCTGATATTTCTCAAAATTTAGGCTTTACCAAATGCAGTATCATTTTTTGAAAAATCTGTCATTTATTCTCACTATATCTGCAGCCCTCGAGCGGCTTGACTATCACTCATTCATTTGCTATACTTCTATTGAGGGTCTACCCAACACGTCCCATTCCCGGCTTCCCCACCTCATCGCAGTAGAACAATCGCTGCCAGGAGGGGGCTAAGGGATGGGGGAGCCGGGTGGGGGGGCCCTGGAGTCACTGAGAGCCATTTCAAACTTTTTTGGGGTGGAATAAGCTACCTGGCCATTCAACACTGTAGGCCCTCTGTCCTCCAAGGGGACGGGAAGCAGCCCCGGCTCCTGGAGTCTCCTCTGCTCCGTCTCCCTGTACAGTCTCCCTGTACACGACTACGGCAGAAATCTAAAAGGTTGGGGAGCGAGAAGAGGATGACCTCAAAGTTGCTCATTTTAAAAACAGGCATCACAGAAAAACTGCCCTTGGGACCCTCTTACACTTCTTATAGTACATTAGAATGCTCTGCTCTGTTCAGGTGACAAAGAGAAATAAAATGGATCCTTTCTAAAACGCGGTCATCTAAACGGTGTTTGCACACTTACCACATAATTCTTAATTCCTTCCGTACTTTTACGTAGAAAGAGCTTTGAATACATTTTTGGATTCTTAGTAAACGGAGTAGATGAGAAATTATTCCTCTCTGTAAATTTGGGCAATCTGCATAGGGGAGTTTTAGTTTGAAGGTTGGTGACATGGTGCATATTATTTCTGAATAAATTTCCTTGGAGTCATTGATCCACTGAGGGTCAAATAAAATGTGATACCCACAAAATTCATGTATGACCCTGACATTTTTCCAGTACTTAAAGTAATTGCCCTTCTGTTTAATAACAGTGTTTATAAAATTACTTTCTGATTGGCTAGGTCCATGGCACCCTCGTGTCAATAATCTGCAGCAAATATATGCCTGTGGCCTTTGGCCTTGGTTTTCAAAATAATTTTCATCTCTTAAGCGTGAACCAGTGGCAGCCCTGGGAGCTAGGAGTCAAGGCTCCGATGCACCAAACCTTCTTCTGCTGTTTGATCCAGGGCATTTGGAATGTGCTCATTTCAGCTCCCTGGGTGTGCACCCTGCAGTGAGGATGGGTCTTGTGTCCTTGGTGATTTCCGTATCCTGCTACAGAGATTTGAGATCATGAAACAACAGCTCATCTTAGGGATTCAGTGCTTTCAAGAGCATCATTTTACCTTTGGAGTGGCTTTTATTCTCCAGATTTTACAGATTGGGAAATGAGAAACAGGATGGGTAAGCCACTTTCCAAGACCACTCAAGTGGGGAGGAGATGGTTTTGGAATCTGTTCTGTTCTCCAAACCCAAGAGAATATTGACACTCTTGGCCAAAGTATTTAGATTTAAGGTTAGGGCTCAAATAGACTCTTCGAAGCTATACACCCAACACTTCTTTTCCCAAAGGACTTCCCTAATTTAGGGGGAACTGCCATCTGTTTGTCAGAGAAAAGGGGCACCTACTTGCATCTCCCTGAGATCTCTGGGGGTGGGGTGACCGCGCTGGTAAGGAGTGACCAGGGCTTCCCATCTTTACACTAAGGCTGACTGAGCCCCACCCAGGGAAAAGAGCCATGTTATTGGGATTTTCCCATTGTGACTGAATGACTTGTTGATCTTTCAACCAACTTGTATCTTTCATTGCTGTCCCAGTGGAACTTCCAGGAAGAATTTTTTAAAAATTACCTTTTAAGCTTTTTATTGTGAAGTTATATTGGACTTAACAAGAAGAGTTGTAAGAATAGTGCAGTGTTCCCTAATATCTTACATTTCCTTAGTTTGATTATCAAAACCAAGAAATTAATCTTGATACAATAGTATTAACTAATCTACAGACCATATTCAAATTTCTCCAGTGTCCCACTGACACCCTTTTTCTAGGCTAGGATTCCATCCGGGACCCCACCTGCATCCAGGTGTCATGTGTCTGCAGTCTCCTCCAATCTGGGACAATTCCTTAGTCATTCGTTGTCTTACATGACTGTAACGCTTCTGGCCAGCTTTTTATAGAATGTGCCTCAGTTTGGGTTTGTTTGCTATTTTCTTCTGAGCAGATTGAGGTTTGCATTTTAGACAAAATGCCCCTGGAGCGATGTTGTGTCCCCGAAGTGCATTATATCAGGAGGCCCATGTGGCTTTTTACTCTGATCACTTAGTTAAGATGGGGACGGTGGGGGTCTTCCAAGTTTCTCAGCTGTAGAATTACTATTTTTACATTGTAATGAAAAAATATCTTGTGGGGAATACTTTGAGATAGCACAAATGTGCTTTCTATTTTCATACTTTTGCCCACTAATTTTTATATCCCTTAGTGGATCTTGCCTATCACAATTATTATGATGTTCTAATTGTGATTTTTTAAGTTCTCTCACTCCTTCTACATTTCTTAAATTGGAATTCTTCTGTAAGGAAAAGCTGTTTGTTCTCTCCCAGTGATTCAACTGGTTTATCAGTATGGACTCACTGATAGTCATTTTATTCAATGGGTTATAAATCCATTACTATCATTATCTTATTGCTGAAATTGCCAGAGCTTTGGCTATTGGGAGCGCATTTAAATTGGTTCCCGAGTCCTTTTGACATGCCTTCATCATTTTTTGAGTTTTTAAAAAAAATATATATGCATATTGTACAAAATCAAACTGTACAAAAGGGTATACATGTATAATGAGAAGTGACTCTTCCTTTTCCCCAAAACAAACTCTTTGCCCAGCCCTCTAATGTGTATATTTTGATAATTTTCCGTGCAAATATGTATGTGTATTTGTGCTAATCTTTAAATACAATTTGAAACAGATTATGTATGCTGTTCTATAACTTGCTTTGTTCCTAATCAATATATCATGCGGGTCTTTCTACATCTTCCATAATTTTGTTAATAATTACAGAGTTCCTAGGTCCTTTGTAGAGTTCCACCTTAATTTACTTAACCAGTCCCCTGTTGATGAATAATTATACGTGTGTGTGTGTGTGTGTGTGTGTGTGTGTGTGTGTGTACATATACATGTACATCTAACATCTAATCCAATTTCCCTCTTTTGTAACTGGCCACCTCTGATGACACGAGACAGAGAAAGAGAGAGAATGAATGAGAAATCCTTTTAAGACAAATTCCAAGAAGGAAAACTGCTCAGTCAAAAATGGAAACCTTTGCCTATCTGATAGGTTTCCCATTGTTTTCATCTGCATGTCTTTAATTATGACTGACACCGAACATCTTTCCATATGTTTATAAGTCATTTATATTCTTTCTCTGTGAATTGCCTCCTTTTCATACCATTCGCCTGTTTTTTTCCTATTGAATGATTGATATCTTTCTCACTGGTTTGCAAGAGCTTATTATATATTAAGGGAATTAGCCCTTTTTTGTCATTTGTGTTATAAATATTTTCCCAGTTTGTCATATGCCTTTTGATTTTGTTTATAGTATTTTGTTATCATAGTGAGGTTTTAGATTTTTTTATAGTTATCTGCCAAATTATGGCTTTGGTGATGTAGTCCTAGATTTTATATTAACTTCCATATTATCTTTTTTAAATACTTTTTTGGCCTTTAGATCCTTAATAATCCTGGTTTTATTTCGGTGTAAGAAGTGAATCAGGGCTCCAGTTTTACTTTTTATGCTCCTCTAACCAGAAGCTAACCAGTAGACTAAATACCATTTATTAAATAATTCTTTCCTTCTCTCAAAGGAGATTGTAAAAGGTGCCTTTATTATTTACTGAATTCTCAAGCACATGTATGTCTATTTCTCTACTTATTTCATGACCTATATGCTATTTCCACACCTGTCCCAAACTGTATTAATGACTATATAATTCCATGTAGTATCTAGTAGGTCTTATTCTTTTTCTTTTTTAAGATTTTACCATCTGGTTTCATAGTCATTTTTATATGATCTGCAGTTTTGGCTTAAAAGTTATTCTTCCCACAAAATAACTCATCAAAATTTGGGGGGATGATGAGGAAATACAATAAATTTATAAATATGTAAGCAAATTAACATTGTTATGACTTAACATTTTTTGTCCAAGAGCAAAATGGAGCTTTCTACTTATGCTGCTTCGTCATGCTAAACAATGTTTGTTTTTATTTATTTATATATGCTCTAAAATTAATATTCAAGTTTATTTCTAGGTATTGTTTTCTCCTTTTCCCTTTCCTCACACATTGTATTGTACTGTAAATCAAACCTTCTCTTCAGTTATGTTTTTCTAACTGGTTATTATTTGGTTTAATCGGAATTACTGATGATTGTGTATGCATTTTACAGACAACCACTTTGCTGGTGTTCTATTGTTTCTAATGCTTTTTCAGCAGTTTTTCAGAAGTATTCTGGTATGGCATCATATTACCTGCCAATAGTAATAATCTCCCCTTTTTTAATACAAATTTAAGACTTCATATTTCATTCCCCTTTTCCATTGCAATAACAAATATGTTTGAGAAAGATGTTTAGTAACATTTAGTGTGGTAGCAGATGTCCTGTTTCTAACGACAGGGTGCATGATTTGAGCACTTGAGCATTAAGCATCTTGTTATATGCATGTTTCAGAAGCATCTTTCTATGACTATTTGATTAATTATTTATTCATTTGAATCAGGGATTTGTGTAAATTTATAAAAACCTCATGGATCTGTGGAGATGACCACATATTTTTCTGTGTTTGATATAATATTAAAATATTAGAATAGCAAGTAATCTCAATAGGTTTCCTTATATGGCAACTGTTTATATGTTTTCACAAAAAGAACAAACTGTATTTGATAGAGGCCTGTTGTTCTTTTTGAGGTACTACTGCTGAAGTCTACTTTTTAAAACATTATTTAGAATCTGTTTCATTGCTGTTCAAAAGTATGATTAATTTATTTATTATGATTTTTTTCAATACCTTTGTCAGGTTCTGGTATTAGTGTAATACCACCTCCAATAAAGAATTAGATTTTCCTTTTCTCTTTAAGCTCTTGAACAGTTAAAACAGTATTGGTATCACTTGTCTTTTGAAGGATTGATAGAGTTAACCTGTAGAGACATCTGGGCCTTGTGCATTTTTGACAGAGTTCTCTGACAACTCTCAATTATTTTTTTTTGATGGTAATTGGCCTGTTTAAATTCTTTCTTTTCTGAAGTCAATATTAATAATTTCTACTTTCATAAAAATGTATCCATTTTATCTAAGATTATTTGCTCAAAATGAAATAATGTATTCTTATATATATATATATTTTAGAATTTCTTTTGAATGTGGTTATGGCTGTGTTACTATTTCTAATTTTGTGAATTTGTGTTTTCCTTCTTTTGTCTTTATTGGTAGTTCAAGGTTTCTGAATCTCAGCAGCCCTGACATTTTGGGTCAGGTGATTCCCGCTGTTGGGCTGTCCCAGGCCTACAGTGCCCGGCAGCACCGCTGGCCTCTGTCCACACGGTGCCCTACTGGCTCCCAACTGTGACAAACAAAAATGTCTCCTGTCACTGACAAATGTCACCTGGGGGAGCAAAGTCACCCCCAGTTGAGAACCACTGAGATAATTAGATATTTCCCCTACAAAAATATATATCCATTGCATATTTTTCATTAATTTCTGCTGTTACTTTAATAATTTTTCTTGTTTCACTTCGAGATTTTTGGTTTTATTTTTTCATATTGTGAATTGAATGCTTGGTTCACTTACTTTCTTGCTTTCTTATGGAATAACCTAGTTTTTAAAGGTGATTTTTTTCCCTATTATATTTTTAACCTCTTCCATATGCAATGATTTTTTAAAACCAGAGATTCTGGAATTTCCTTCTAATTTTCACTTTCTCCTGGGTAGTTTTCATCTTTAAAAGGTTTTTAATGTTTGATTTCTTTCTTTGGTTTTGTTTTGTTTTCCATTTTAGGGATTAATAACTAGATCCACACCCATATTGCTCAGAGACTGTGACCTATCTACCTCAAGTTTTGGTTATGTGCTGGGTTTCTTTGTGACCACTGTGTTCATGTTCTACAGGCACTTGAAAAGAGGGTGTGCTTTTATTTTAAGAAAATGGAATTTGATGGTTCTCTGTTAGATTCACCTTATCAATTGTGCTACTTATATTTTTCACATCCTTTCTGATTTCTGGATTTGTGATGAACCAGGCGTGAATCAAAGTCTTCTATTACTATTTTGTTTTGGTTATTTTTTTCTTTTCTTTCTCATTGTGTTTTTTGCTTCATGAATTCTTTGGTCACAACGATCATGTGTGTTAGATCATGTGTGTTGCTCAGTTGATCATTGCCTTCTCTCTCTCTTGGTCTAGTTAACTATTTTTACCTTAAATTTAAACTTACCTGATAAAATTATCAAAACCCTACTTTCTTTTATACTGTGCTTTCATGTTTTATCTCCTTCGGTCAACATCATTTTAATCTTTCTGAGTCACTTTGTTTCGCTTTTATTATCCAATGTAACTGTGTTTTCTTTCAATGGGTAACATTAGCTCACTTATACTTATTGGTGTAAAAAATATATTTGGTTCTAGTACTGCGATTTTTCTTTAAGTTTTCTTCTTCTTTATTTTGTTTCCAATTTTTGCTGTATTATCCAAATTTTCTTTGTTTTGTTGTGTGTGTGCTTAAGCATATTTTTTCCACCAATAGTATAGAGAGTAGTGTTTTAAACATTCTAGTAGTTACCTTTGTATACCTTTATATATTTTAATAATATTTTCAAACCTTTTTGTTGATTTATTGTTTCTGTTGTATTTGTTTGTTATTGCTCTAATATGGAATCCATAAGACTCTCTTTATTCTTGAAATCTAAATTGCATCAGGGTTTCCTGAGACTCAGGGTGCTGTTTCAATCCAAAGATTGCATTCCTTTATTTGAGGACAGTTTTCTTTTATGATATCTTTGATTTTTTTTTGTTACTTTAAAAATATTCTTTGGTTCACATATACCAGTTATATTCATGCCGATTTCCTTTGTTGTGTCTGTCATTTTCTTCTTTCATTAATTTAGTTTTTGACTTTTTAAATTTTAGTTTGCTTGGTTTCCTTAAGTCCTTCTTCCATATCTCTTTGTTGTCAGCAGTGTCTATTCAACTATTTTGCTTCTAATGAGATTTTTGTTTCTAAAAAGTGGATTTATTTTTTACTGTGGAAGAGTGGCTTTATTTTTTTTCTTCCATTTCTTTCTGGGACCTTCCCTTGTTTGATCATCAGCATTTTGAATTTTCCACCTCTTTTTTATTCTTTGTTTCAAAGACTTTCTATTTCCTTTATTATATATACATGTTGAATGTTATTGGATGACATATTCCAACATGTTCCTATCCTTTCCTGGAGAAATTTCTCTCTTGCTATGTCTTCTCTAGCCTTTTAAAAGTTTTGGTAGTTATGTTTCTGATGCCTTTTTTCTGGTTTCAGAATTAACAGAGGTATTTGCTAAAGGGAATGATTTGAGAAAGTGGTCTTGGGGAAATTGGGTTGAAAGGGCTGAGGCCTTGAATGCAAAATGAGGAGACTTGACTGTGTCCTGTAGGGGTTGGAGTCGAGGATGGGTTCTAAGCCGAGCAGTGAAGAAATGGAAAGACCACCAGTGCCAATGCCACTGCTTCCCTCACTCCCGGCTGCAGGGAGTGCTCTCTTCTCTGAAGTACTTTCTACTTAATATGAGAGGACTTCATGTACTTTCATCACCCCCAGGTTAGATGCATCTCCACAAGGACTGGGGTTCTGCTTTCTCCGTGGACCCAGACGGAGGCCCCAGGTGCTGGAAGTAGCTCAGTGTATGTTCTTCATTAGAATTAAAGTGTGCATGGCCTTCATTCAATGCTATTGTCTCCCAGAGAAGGGAGAGGCCTATAAGGGATGAGGTAATCAGGGAAGGCTGCAGGAGGAAGAGTTCCTAGGGGTCATAAAGGTCAAAACAGCAAAGCCCACAGCTCACAAACTCAAATGGTTATTCAAAGTTGCTACCTAATCCATACACTCCCAATATCTTTTTTTCTGCTCCCTTATTCTCCTAAAGCACTTTCTAACGCAAATATGAATCTATTATTTCTCTTGTCTATGTATTTTTAAATCTCCCTTTCTCTGAAAGGAGGCAAGCTCCACAGGGGCAGAAATGTAAGTTTGCTTTGCTAGCTGATGTATCACTGACACTTAGAACAGTGTTTCATATAGCAGGTTCCCAAGAAATGTTTGTTGAATGGATAAATGTCCAGAGATGTCAGACAAGGGAGGTGAATGAGTGATATGGGCTTGATATTTACACCTATATCTATTGGGTTATCCTTCACTTTCACAAAAAAGAGCTCTTTGTTGTATTTTACTTAAAGCATGCTGTCTCACATCTGCCTTTTTTCTTTTTTCCTCTCTTCTTCATTTTAGTGATCATGTGGGTATACATAGAAATGTCCCTTTACTCTGATAAAAATATTCCAAGTGCAAGGATAAATGCTACCTGACGCTCAGGCTCACTGAGTGTAGAGAATTAGGGAGCAAATGCCCTACCTAACCGGGCAGACTCCACCCTGTCCTACAGCATCAACGGAAGGGAAAGCTGGGCCAGTGTTGCCACAGCTGCCAGTTTTTAAAATGAAGCCAGACATCTGTGAAACTTCATTATTGTTACATACAGGCTCAAATAGCAATTAAAAAAAAAAACAGGAAAAAAAAAATCCCCAACGCTACGTGGGTCAAAACCACACAAAGTACAAGGGGTCCCGGAACCATTAGCAGGACTGCTTGGTCATAGCTCCCGTTCAGCCAGTGACCAGAAAGCTCACAGGTGCCGGGTGAGCTTTTGATTTTCATCTGCCCTCCTGGGATCTGTGTGCACATCCGCTCCTCCTAGACAGCTTCATCCCTGTGCCACTATGCAGAGTCTAAATGTCACCCACGTGTAGAACAGTGGTGGCTCCAGAGCCATCGTGGCGAGCTGTCTAAAGGGGTGTCAGCTCATTGGACAGGTTATAATTTCAGTCAGTGCGTTCTTGTCTTATTTCAGTTCAACATCATTTCCCAGTTGCAAACCTTTTGAATGACACACGAAATGCAAAACAACATAAAAGGTCCTCCCTGAGGCAGATCTGTGTCCATGTAGAACTTTAATTATTCTTTTTGAATCCTCACCCTAATGTGCTATCCCAATTCTAGCAAAAAAAAAAATTTAAGTCTGATGGGAAAGATTTGTGTCACCTGTACTAGAATTTTATTTTTTTTATGATGGTCTTTGTATTTTTAGAATCACTGAACAAAAGAAAGGGTCTTTCTAATCAAGAGTATTCTTTAGATATGGAGCACCAGACAATATTTGTGATAAATGGAAAATAAGTGCTCTTATAGTCTTCTGCACCGACATTTAGAATATCACATTTGTCTTTCCAAAGTATTTTTAGTTGAGGTTTGAAGAACAGCATCTAACATACTGGTGGGGTGGGGGAGGCGCAGGGGTCTAAGTTTGGGAGATTTGACATACTAGATTCAAAAGCAAGATTTTCACCAAAAAGTAAGTAGCTAGATTTGGTTAGTTTCTTTTATGGGTCATTAGACATGCTTCAAAGGCCTTTCTGGGGGTACTGACCTCCTATCACAAACTGTGCCAAGCTTTTCACTCTGGAGTTTCAGAAAGGGGCAGCAGTGGGTGCGGCTCAGCCTCTCCCCGTTACAAGCAGGGGGCTCAGAGCCCTGCTCCTCAGTGTGGGCACTCAGAGGCTGAAATCAAGAATCCTTTTCCTTCTCCAGGCTCATTAAACAGGCCATATGAGATGAAATCTGAGCCCACGAGAGCTCCATTTTCTTTGAAAGCCATCCAGGGTGGCCTCTAAATGCCAGACGTAAAAACAATATCATTACAACCGCCAGCCATAATTCAGTGTGATAATATAACTATGTTTTTGTTTTAAACCTGACAGCGTGTAAAGTCATGGCAGACATAAAGCTGGGATGGAGAGCGGCCGGCGGTGGACACAGGGCTGCAAGGCTGGCCAGAGCAGTGGGGGTTTGGGCGGGACCCCCGCCTGTACTGTGGGCCTTCCTCTCCAGGTCAGACCCTCACCTCTCGGGGCTGCTCTCCTTGATTAATTTGTGTTTTCAATCAAAGCAGTTTGAAAGGTCCCTCAGACAGCATGTACCACCCTTCAATTCATATCCACGCTTCTCAAAGCAAATATTAAAAATAAGCTTCTGGCTTCTGCACTTAAATGGAAACCTTTAGTAACCAAAACTAGCTCACCATGAACTTCCCAGCTTGCAATGTCCATTTCTCCTGCTGATGCAAGTCAGAGTTAGTTATTTCCATTGGCTTTCAACTGACCCTTAGGCAGATGGGAAGAATAGATTCCCTGTGATTTATTTGGGTGTTTTTGGCAATTTGCTGTATATAAAAGCTGTAAGTACAGCAGCAGCTGTACTTTCCCAAAGAAGGGGGCTAATAATGCAGATTTAAGTGGGGTTTAGGGGGAGCAAAATCTCAGAAACATCAACAAAATTCAAGCTTGATTCAGATTCTAGGAACCAGCAATGTTTAGGAGAGTTCCGTTCTCCTTCTGGTTGGTCAGCCTAATGCACAAACTTCCATCGTTTCTTCCAGGGGCTGGGCTTGGCCTGTGGCCACAAACAGGCCATGCAGGGACCTCCTGCCCACCGGTGTGCCTGGAGTGACCTCTCCATATCTGTTGTTGAAAAACCTAAGATCTGGGGCCTTGCCGGAGAAAGCATCGTAGACAGCTTCACTTTCACACCTCTTGAAAAGTCTTTTTAAAAATAGTCCCTCTAGCAAGAGGCTTTTTTGGGACACAGGGTTTTATACCTCTGTATTTTCAAACTGTTTGGGTAAGGTTTTTATATACGTTGTTTCCCCCTTTCCAAGGCTGGGGTCGGAGGCCTGAGTGTGGAGTCACTAGGTGAGGAGGAGGCCAGGTGTTTGAGGTGGCGTTTCCGGGAACCACTGCAGGCTGCAGGCCAAGAGGCCTATTTTGCAGGACGCACGGGGGCTGCAGGTCAGCAAAACAGTGCGGCATTTTTGCATTTCTTTTCCGAATAATTCTTCAAGGGGCTTCAGCTCATCTTCTGGCCTTGATGGGCCCTCACTGGCCCCCTGAAATTTCAGGGGTTCCGTTGCCTCTGCCTCCCTCACCCCAGGCAGAATACCCGGGAGCCCCTGCCCCATCTGGCCAGGAGCCTGCTCTGCTGCGGTCTTCTCTGTCTCTGTGAACAGTGACTCCATGCTGCCATCTTCTCAGGCCAACAGTCTTGGTGGTGTTCTTGGACCTCCCCTTTGTCTCCCACCCACATTGATTCCATCAGCAAATCTGTAGATTCTACCTTCAAAATATATGCAGAAAGTGTATCCATTCCCTTCTCCCACAGTGCAGCTTGTGGGTCTAGACCAACATCACCTCCCATTTGGATTTTTAACAGCCCTTCCCCAGTCCCCCTGCTTCTGTCCACTCCCGACATGGGTGTCCCTCTGAGTCAAGGCAGGGCCAGCAAGACCCCACGGCCTGGCCCCCCAGCATGCCCCTCCCTTGCAGTTTTGCTGTCTCCCTACTGTGTGTCTCCCTCACTCTGGTCCAGCCACATTGGCCTTTTTGCTATGCTCAGGCTGGTCAGGCTCCTGTCTCAGGGCCTTTGCACTGCATGTACTCTCTGCCACATCTCACCACATATTCAGGCCTTTGCTTAACTGTGGCCTCCCCGTAAGGCTTTTCCTAAGCCCCCATTTAAGATTTGAACTGGCCCTTTCTGCTTAATTTGCCTGCAGGGCCTTTATTACTACAGGCACATTACACATTTGCTACTGTCTGTGCCCGGAGAATGCCACTCTGTGAGGGAAGGGGTATTGTCTGTTCTGTTTGCAGCAGGGCCCCCTGCATCTGGAATAGTATCTGTCACTCGTGGGTCCTCCACTCATAGTGTATGAATGATGAATGAACCAGATTATACATGATGAATTAATGAATCAACAAACTGGTGGCACAGAATCCCCATGTTTTGCATGCTAGGAAGGTTGTCGGCTTATTGAAAAGGGCTTCGGAGGGAGACTGGTTCTGTGAGCTGGCTGCTTGTGTGGTCCTTTGTAAAGACCCAAATAGGCCCAGGACTTGATGGTAGACACCGTGGGGTGTGCTGTCATCTGGGGTGCTCTGTGGAAGCCCTACATGAGCAATGCAGTCAGGAGGGGCTATCCAGGCCTGGCCTTATGCCCTGGCCCCCTGCTTGGCTCCCTGAGTTGGTCCCCTCCATTTGCCACCTGTTTTTTCAAACACACCCACCAGCCTCCCCAGGAAGGATCTTCTATGAAAGCTCTCAGCACCTGTCTCATTTCCATTGTGAGTCCTATGTCGGCTCCTAAAATCTAGGGCCTGG
This sequence comes from Phataginus tricuspis, assembly GCA_029783875.1. NCBI lineage: Eukaryota > Metazoa > Chordata > Mammalia > Pholidota > Manidae > Phataginus > Phataginus tricuspis. The sequence continues at coordinate 1,315,048 of JAQQAC010019400.1, forward strand.
TCTGGACCTCAGGGTCCTCCCCACACCCTGCCTAGGAATCTGAAGCAAAGTCCAGGATGGTCCTGTAGTGCTGGGAAAGCACTGAGCATGTATAATGATGGCTTCCAGGTGGTGACTTTCTTATTTATTCTTGACTTTGAGATACTATCAGCTATATAATGGGCCAAAACAAAAAAAGGCTAATATCTATTGTAAGATGTATTATTATTTCAGACGTGTTCCATTTGAAATATGTCTGTGAGTCTTAGTATTGAAGAAGTACAGAATGATTGGTGTGTTAAGGAGCAACATCTGGGTCTGTCCTCTGAATGCCAAGAAAGCAGCCAGGCCCAGCGAGCCCACGGTGAGGACTTGGAATGAGGCCAGAACTCAGGGTGGGCCCAGGTGAGCCCAGGTGACTGGGTACAGGTGAACTCTGCTCATTGCGTGATAAAGGAGAGTCATGCCCTCAGAGATGCACCCTGGCCTCGCCTCAAGTCAGGGAGTCATTATTCATTTGACCAGTGGACGTATGAGAAGTATTTGATCTTAAAAACCACATGTTTGAATTTTCCAAGGGACGACCCCTTTCCAAATTGAGTCTAAATGGAGAATCAGTCAACCTGCACTGGCCCTATTATATGTCACAACCAGGAGAAATAATCATTATTATGATTATAAGTGATTAAAAGATTATTGTTATGATTGTAAATGGTATTATTTATTATTGTTATTCTATATTATTGTAGTAATATTGTAACAACTATTATTACAAACACTAGCAGCAACCATTTAAGACATCTTTCTTTGCACCAGGAATTGTGCTAGATATTTGATAGTATCTGAATTGCCTCAATCTCCATAAGAATCGGGCACGATTGGTGTTAGTGTACCTATCTTGCAGATGAGAAAACAGTCTCAAATGGGTTTAAATATTTGTGCCAGGTCAGAGAGCTGAAAGATAGGGAAAACAATACTTAAAATCACCCTCTCCTCACCGTGCTACATTTGGGGAGTCCTCCAAGTCAGTCTAAACTGCTTCTGGACTGAAACATGCTCCGGGCCCACCTGTTCTTATGTTCTGGTTATTCTTGTGCGCGCAGCCGTGCAGTGGACCCTGTGTGGGTGAATGACACAGTCCTCCTGGGGCTGGAGTAATAGCTGGAAGCATGGGGCTGAGAAAGGTCTCCTGACCTATTAAACATCATGTCTTAGGACATTCTTGATTAAAAAAAAAAAAAAAAAAAGGCAGCTGGGCCAGAGAATTGAAAGGATGGAAGCAGCTAAAATATTTTTGAATGATTTTTTTTCCACGTATAGGCAAGAGGTTATATTGGAAGTTCAATGCTAATTACAGTTATTTACCAAGAAAAAAAAATCGATATGAAATGGAAGGAAATTTGGTTCCAAAGCAACGTGTGCTTGTTTCTGCTGCGCCGTCCAGGGAGGTGGCAGGAGAGGTCTCTGGCCGGTGCCCGAGGGGCGCTAAAGAACTCACAGGTGTCAGACACACGAAAGAATTACACCTGTCTGACCTCTGAGGGGATAAATCCTGGGTCTCTGCTCATGGCCGAGAGATGTGTCTTTAAGTGTCATAAAAATTTAGCGTTTTCTCCTCCTGATTGTCTTCTATAATTTTGTAAGATTTATTAAAATAAGATTTTCTGGGAGTTTATTTTTTTTTTCTTCTTTGCACTGGTAGAATGTGCTCTTTAGTATCATTTTACATAATTTAATACAATTTGTTCCATCCATTGATTTTCATGGGGATACAAGCTGTTCGTTCGTGAGAAAGCTGGCATAGGCGGGAGGGTTGGCGAGGAGGCGCCTCGAGGAGCCGGTCCTGATTTTGAAGTTCTGTGGGGGCTTCGGCCGTTTTGAAGCGAGTGCTGCCCTCCCACATCCCTACGGGGTGCCAGAAGGGTACCCTCAGCTGCCCCAAGGGCTTGGGGGTACTGTGGACCCCCTACATGCTACAAAGGGGCTCTCTTCAAAGGGGCAGCCTGATGGAGAAACACAGGTGTCTCTTAATTACTTGTGCAGAAGGGAAGGTGATGCCGGGCGGACGTACCCTGCCACGGGGGGCCACCCTGGCCAGCTCTGCTCTGAGTCAGGAAGCCCCCCCTTCACGTCTCCCCCACCCCATCCTTCTTCTGCTAAACTGAGCCCAGGTATATTTAAGGAATTGGACTCCTGAAATGTGGCAAGAGAGGCAAAAAAATAAGACCGGTGGTAACGTGTGGAGGTGTTGGGCCCCAAAGTCCTGAGTGGGGCACGACTGATTCCTTCATCCTGATGGATATTCTGCCCGGACCTTCCTGGGCCCCTTCCTGGGGGGTGGGCCTAGGAGCCCTGGCTTCTCCACCATCTAACTCCCTGCAGGTGCCTCTGTCCAGTCTGTGTTTCTAGGGGTAGATTGTTATGTGTCAGGTGACAGAGGGACACATGGATAAAGGCTCTAGACTGGAAGACAAGAGAACTGGGGTGCAGTCTTGTCTCTATTGTGCTGTGTGGCCTTAGACAGGTCACTTCACCTCTCTGGGCTTAGTCCACCCTAATGGTATAGTATAGAGGGCGTCTACAGCCCTCTGGGCTCCCAGAGTCTATGAAGCTCTGAGCAGACAGAGACCAGGAGTTCTCTTACTTTCCTATTCCACCAACACCCTCACGCCTCTCGGGTGGCCCAAGACAGGCTGAAGAAGAGCGCGGAGAGGAAATGGCGCGGGGGCGTCAGCAGCCCGGACGTGACTGCAGCTCCCCCCGCAGCCGTCCCACCCGAGGCGGGGTGGGTGAGACTTGCCGAGAGAGGAGTGCACGCTTCTCCGTCTTGGCTGGTGATTTTCTGAGCAGCGCCGGCACTGCCCCCGGCCGCCGCTTCCTGCAGGGAGGGCCCAGGGACTGGGGCTTGTCACGTCACACAGACTGACAGCAACACGGCCCCCTCTTGGGTGGAAGCCTCTCGGCACGAGGGGGCCCCGTGCAGTGATGAATCGTCTCCTCCCAGCACCCCTGGGGGACCCCTAAGTAGGCCAAATGAAATGATCTGAGCTGGCCGCAGGCCAGGGCAGCAGGGCTCATCCCTGCCTTTGTGGGGTAGCCTGGGGCCAGAGGGTCTGCCACCAGTCACAGCCGCCTGCTATGGATGTGCCACCATCCCAGAGGCCTCAGAGGCCTCCTCGTTCGCCCCAGCACTGCCACAGCCTGACCCCTCAGAGAGACCCCAAACTGCCTCCACCTGCACCTAGAGAGGTGGCGAGCAGGACACCACACAGCTCCAGCCCATCAGGGGTCACTGTCTAAGTGCCCGCTGAATGCCCGTAGCTGGGGAGGGGCACTTCTCAGAGAGAGCAGACTGGGTCCCATGCAGCTGCTGACTATTGACCCTGCCTGGCCCAGGGAGAGCCCCTGAGTGCTCTGCGTCAGGCACTGGACTGAGCCCTGGGCAGGGATTAGCTTCCAGATTCTTGCAACGGCCCTATGAAGTGGGCATCCTTATTTTTATCCTTATTTTATAAATGAAAGGCTGAAGCCCAGAGGGGTCAATTAACTCGCCCAAGGCTGCAGTGCTGGTGCACGGGGACTCTGCTGTGCGCTGGCCCGCCTGCTGGCCACGGGGAAGGGGCCCTGTGGCCCATCGCTCAGCCCTCAGAGGCTCTGGCCCTACTTGTGGTCCAGTGTTGGCTGGGGTTTCTCTCTGCTCACCGACACCACTCGCCATTTATCAACGCGGGCTCTTCCCTGGCACTTGCTCAATTCCCTGCCCCAAGCTGGGCAGGGGATGCCAAGGCCGAGGGGAAAGACAGGTCCTCCCGCACAGGACTTTACAATGACCCAGGCATGATGGACGGTCCCTGCTCAGTGAGGACCCCGCGGACCTGAGCAACTGGAACCCAGGGAAGCCAGAGGAGCCCAGAGTTGGTAGGCAGGCTTTGCCCCTGCTTCTACGGGGACGGAGCGATGTGCTGAGGGGCTGCCCTCAGCTATGACCATGAGAAAGTGCAGGCATAGAAGGTACACTCGGGTGGGAGGTCGTTCTCATCACAAGTTCCTCTGCTGAGACAGTGAGCGGTGCAGGGGGCCTGAGGGCCCCTGGGGCTTCAGCTGCTACCCAAGCTGAGCTGGGCAGTTGGGAGAGACTGAGAAAGGGCATCTCTCATTCATCTGAAAATACAACAGAGCTACTGGTGCCTAGTACAGGGCCAGGCAGGGGACATTCCATGGGGCTGGGACAGGAAAGTTCTTATGAAACACATTAAAAGACAGAGAAGACAGACCATGTACCTATAAACAAACAAACATGTAAACAAGAGCATTTCAAGTAGTAGTGCCTTATGAAGAAAATAAAGGCATGGGGCTAGTAGAGATCTCAGTAATTCATTCACATAGTCACTGATTTATTCAATGAACAATATTCATTGAGCACCTTGTATATATCAGGTGCTTCCAGATGGAGGGACACATTGGTAAATAAAATAGCCAAAACCCGTGTTCTCAATGAGGTGTTCTGTGCATGTGTGTGCATGTTTGTGCATGCATGCGTGTGTGTGTGTGTGTGTGTGTGTGTGTGTGCGCGCATGGCTGCATTGACATGGCTGTGTGCCTGGACGCACAAGAACGTGGGTTTCCTAGAAGAGAAAGGAGACCGCAGACAGGGGCGAGAGCAGGGCTGGGCCTCCTTTAAGCCCTGGCCTGTAGACCCTGCCAACAGCTTTTGCAGCTTTGAAAAATCCTCTGTTCTCCAGAAGGCTCTCCTTGGCACAGCCTTCCTCTTTTCTGCCTGGTCTTCCCATCTGAGGGGCTGTGTTCACCTTCCAACTTGGCACAGGTCATCGGTGGGACTGGCCACTGGGCCAAGGTCAGCAGAAGCACCCACGCTAGGGCTGCAGGTCAGGCTGGCCTGGGCACCACAGGGAAGCTCCTTTTATTGCTCACCCAGCCACTTGCTGAAAAATTAATTTGCAAATGAATCACATTTACTGAGACCTTCTGGATCAGATAACAGATGCGGCCTGGCCTGTTCCAGAAGACCATCCAGAGAAGAAACCCTAAATGCTTCTGTGGACAAAAGGATGCCTGCTGGCCAGCCTCACTCCTTGTTTGAGCCCCTCACTGGAGCGGTGTTGGTGGGTATTTGGAAGGCTTTCCTGGAAGCTGAGGCCCCAGGCTCCATCCCCCCAGGGGCTTCTGGAGCAGAGGCTGGGTGGGGCAGCCCGGTACTCCCAGCCGGCTCTCTGGATTGGTTTTCTCCTGGAGCCCCGCAGAAGCAACCAGGCGCCGGCTCTCCCCTCTCTGGCCATCTGCTCGAAGCATCTGGTGATCAGGTGCAAGCCCCACACCGGTGCACTCAAGCTGAAATGTGCAGTCACCTTGCCGCCCACACTGGCTTTTGTTACCCTGCCAGGCTGCCCCTCTTTGGGCTGGGGCGGATGGTTTTGGGATGGAGCTCCCACCGCAGGTGCCAGGAGTCCACCATGGCTGCGCCGAGATCCTGCAGCCCGTGGCTGGCCCAGCCTCCAGACCAGGCTCTCCCCCCCACCAGAGCTGGGGACACATCTCCGGCGAAAGGCTGGGTTTTGAGAGGAGAACTAAGATCCTTTTTTGATGTCTGCTTCACCTAGCGGGGTATTTGGATCCTGCTGTTAAGGTGAAAGGCCCATCAGTTCTCTGTATCCACCTTTATTTCATAAAGAAAGAGTGGGTTGTGCTCAAGGCACCCGCTGGCCCTGAGGGAACTCGGGCTCTTCAGGGGGTGATTTTCCAGGCCCACCTGTGAGGAGGTCTGTTGCAGGTAAAGCTCTGGGCCTGCCCTTGAGGGGGCTCCCTTCTGCCACCCCAAGCATCTTGGGGGACCACACAGGGGTCCATACTGTTGAACACATCCTTCCCTTCCACTTGAGCCCCCTATCAGAGCACTCAAGGCATAATATGGGGGCAGTTCTCCTCAAGAGAGGATGCATTTCATTTCTTCGGGCCTTGAGGACTCAGCTGATAGCTGGAGACTCCCTGCAAAAAAATATGCTTTTGTTTTCCTTTCGGTCTTGTAAAACATTGCCCCAAATACCACCTCCCCAAACAACCAGGAGGCCTGGCCTCCCGGATGCCGGAGCTCATGGCCACTGCATTTGCTAGCTCCTCTTCTGGAAAGAGTCCAAGGAAAAAGGCCTTGGAAGACCTTACAGAGAAGAGAACGGGCTTCGGCTTGAAACGATTAAACTGCGAGGAGTAGTTTATTGGAGACAGGCTCCTTTTGTTTTTGACTGCTTACTGTGATGGTAAAGATGAGGGTGGCGCCTAGACACGAGCTGGGGATACAGTTTCTGTTCCTCTTCCTAGATTAGCTACGGGAATCACTTTGGGATGTTCTGACACAAAGATAACAAGTCTATAAATTCAAGAGCCCAGGCCCAAATCTGTGTGTCTTCACTCCTTCCGATAAGCTTTGCCAGTGCTAACCACGACAATTAGTTTGATATGGCCGAAGTCACCACCTGCTGAGATTAATGCGAGATTCTGGTCTTGGAAGGTACAGAGAAAAAATACCCGAGTCAAAATCCCAAACTGACTGCATCAGTTGGTCTCATTCCCGAGGCTTTCTCTTTAGATGATGGGGCAGATGCGATGCAAGGGTATGGGGAGGGGGTGTGGGGAGGGGGTGTGGGGAGGAGGTGTGGGGAGGGGGCAGGAGGACAGCTTTAGCTGTAAGGACAGCCCATTACGTCACGGGTTCTGGGACTACTGGATGGCCCACAATGTCGCAATGCCACTGTTCTGCCAGGTGCTCTTTTGCTTGCAAATACTTTCCAATAAGGTGACGAAGGAGAAAGATAGTCAATTTTAATGACGAATTTATGGAAACTTTAAAAATGTCATAATTCATCCACCTCCTTAGCGGGAAAATACAATAAGAACGTTTTCAATCTTAGATACTGGAAAGAAACCTGAAGTAGTTCAGAGGCATGGAAGGAGCTGATATTAGTTCAGACACAATCTAGCTTTTAAACGTTGCCGTGTGATTGCCTCAGTAGGTCCCTCTTAGACTTTAAACATACCAGAGGATCTTTGATTTTAAAGATGTCATCTTTTTCCCCCTTATAACCAGGACATGCATGTAACCCGTGGTGCTGTTTCCTCATAAAGCATTGCTGGCCTGTTCGTGTGCCCCATGCCGACACTCCCTGAGCCCCCCACCCTGCCCCGGAGCCCCTCCCAGGAGCTGGGGCTGCAGGAAGGTCGATTCTGTTGCATCCTGTGCAAGCTTGGCAGGCCACCCCTGGTAGCGCCAGAGTCCCAAATGTCTTTCTCTCCCACATCTCGGTTGCGCATAAAGACGAGGCCCCGCTGGCTTAAGGCACAGGGCTGGCTCTCTCTGATGGTTGTGCCGTAAGTTAGCAGGATACGTTTGACAGTAATTTAATTTTCATTGACAAACGCTGTCATAATATTGAGAAAAAAGTGATATATTGTATCAACAGTAGTGGTCGACGCTCAGCCAGTCATATGGACCGGGCGAGCGCCATATGCTTCTTCCCAACTCGCCTTGGAAAGCTCTGGCTAAGAACTTGACAAGCTTAAGATACCAGTCAGGAAAAATGATTATCCTTTAGAGATTCTTGCCATGTTTTCAGTTCCCTCGTTTCTCAGGCAAGAGAGGGGATGGCTTCCTGAGGCCGCCCCTCGCCATCATGGTGGCAGCCACGGCCCTGGGCAGGGCAGCCCCTCGCAGGCACCCAGGAGGCGTTGGCCAGCGAGTGTTTCCTGCACACCAGGCCAGCCGCGGCCGAGCAGGTCCCTGCTGACAACCAGCATAATCGAAAGCCCTGAGACGGCAAAGCACCACTGATTCCCTGTAGGTTTGTATTTGTCCTGTGATGACCCCTCCACTTAATGCTAGTGGATCTTGGATATTCATGCGTGAACCATGCCAGGGCCCAAGTCAGGCCGAGGTACAAACTCAAACAGTCCAACCAGCAAGGGGGCAGGCTTCCCATCCTGGGAGTGCAGCTCGCTACGTCTCGCTGCCAAAGCCCCTTCTAGGCCAGTCAGAAACGTGTTGGCGCTACCTGGGCGCGTTTGCGTCCCCCTGAACCCATGGCCTCAATCTCAGCTAGATGATTCGACCGAAAATGTGACTAAGTCAGTCTTAATTTGCTCCATTTTCCTAGCACTGAGCCTACTTTGATCTGGTGACTGTTCACAGAAAAAGCAACTGATGAGAAAGGTAAGAGTCTGGGAGAGAAGAACACAGTGTGTGTGTGTGTGCGTGCGTGTGTGTGAGTGCGTGTGTGCGTGCGTGTGTGTGAGTGTGTGTGTGCGTGTGTGTGTGTGAGTGTGTGTGCGTGTGTGTGTGCGTGCGTGTGTGTGTGCGTGTGTGTGTGTGAGTGTGTGTGTGCGTGTGTGTGTGAGTGTGTGTGTGAGTGAGTGAATTCAGGGACACATCATCCCTGTGTACATTCAGCTGGCGTCCTTGTCTAGTTTGCCAGATACCCGAGGACCGTCCATTCTCGGAAGGATTCCCACCCCAAACGAGGCTAAGTAAAGAAGCAGGCATGTGGCATGTGCTGGAGGCGGCCCAGCACCGGCCCGGGCCCTCCGCTCTGGTGAGCAGGTATCCGCAAGGCGACAGTCCCTCCCCGCTCCAGTTGGAGCTTATCATTTATCTGGATTTTGTTATTGCTGCTTTTATTGCTTCGTGTTTGTTATTATCTTAACAAAGAGAGGGGGAGCGAGCAGTTCACAGAACTGGGCACGGGGACAACGGCTCCCTGCCTGCACCGGGAGCTGCCTTCTTGGGAGGCGCTCTCAGCTCCCCGGCACTCTGGAGGGGCTCAGGGGGACCACTGAAGGCACACGGTTCTCCGAAGGCAGCGAGCACTCCTAGGGGTGTCTGAGGGTGTCCTTGGTCTCCAAAGAGAGTGCTGACTTGAAAAAGCGGGCAGATGGGAGGAGCAGCTACCCTCCTTGCGGATGGCATCCGTTGGGGGCTGCGTAGAGAGGAGCTCCGGACCGCCTCCCATTACCATTTCATTGCACGACAGCAGATCCATACACGGATCCACACGCCGCCTCTTGGATGGGGTTTCCAAACACAGCAGGACGCTGTGGAGAGAGCTTACCTCCTCTTCCGCCTGCTGGAAACCCAGCTCCCTGCCATGTGCTGCTTTCTGAGCTGCCAGCTTCGGGCTCACTCTGGGCAACCCAGATGATGGGTGCAGCCCTTCTGCGGGCCACTTGTGCTCTGTGCAAGGTGCCAGTGGCTGGGACATATCCCGGCAGGGTCTCCTGAGAGAAGGTGTCAAGAACAAGATCCGCTGAAATGCACTTTCTCACCCAGGTACCTCTGGCCTTTGGAATTTTGCTCAGTGAGATCACCCGTCTCCAAGTGGTGGCTAGCCATCAAAAATGGTCACCCCCGAATAGGAGCTGGCTTTTCTTACCTGGGCTTGGCCACCAGCATTTTGGCGATGAAGGGAATGAGACAGTCTGGGTCGCACGCGGGCAGAGAGGGCAAGAGCGTCTCAGCCGTGTCTGCTGACTCCTTGACGGAGAGCCGTCTTCTCTGTGGCGGGAGTGGGACCAGATGGCCGCCGGGGCTCCACCACGCCCGAGGGCCATCCGGCCTCTGTCTCCTCATGGGTAGAATGGAAGGGTCAGAGGTGCTGCTTGTGAAAGGGTGAGGATCCTGCCTGATCCTCGAGGAAGTTGCCTCCTCTCTTGACCAACTAACAAACGTTGCCTTTATCATCTCTGTGTTTAAAGAGAATAGTCCACAGGGTGGAGACCCAGAACATTATTCTTTCTCCTTGTTCAAACCCGTTTTGTGTGGTTAGTTCTTCCACTTAGGGTGAAACTTAGAAGTCAGGGTTGGCAATATGGCCACAGTGAGTGTTTGTCTCCTGGGTTGAGTGCTTTCTGGAGTTCTTTGCAGGCCCTCCCATATTTCCAAGTTTCTGTCACCTACGGTTTAAGAACGTTCCCTCTGGCTGGTGCCTGGCTTCTAGCCCCTCAGACACTGCATTCCGTAGTAAACATCTGGTCTCCTCCTGTTGAGGTTGTTTCCTCCTTCCAGTGGCCTTGGGCAAAGACTTGCACTGATTTTATGCAGGGACTCTCTTCCACAGTGGCACACATCCGAACCTCAGCAAAGCCCTTTCATTTGTTCCCCAAATTTCCGGTAGTGGAGGCCTTCCCCCACGCAGCTCCTTCCATCAGAGCAGCCAGCAGCCTTTTGACTTTTCTAAGCTGGGTCCTGCGATGGTTTCATGTCCCACCGATGCCAAGGGACACGGGGCAGGCTCACTTTCGCTCAGCTTGAAGTGGGGAGCCACCCCTTGTCCCCCCAGGAAGGGAAGAACTCCTGCACCGGGCAGCAGTCAAGTTGGGCGTCAGCATGGGGTTGTAGAAACTTGTCTGCTACTCCAGGGTCGCACTTTGGATGAAGCAAGGGTTCGTCTCTTTGGTCTGGTGGGTAGACTCTGGGAGCTCCCGTCTAAAGGGCAGCAGAAGTACAGATTTTAACATCCGGCTACACGTGATGATCAAGGACCTCTTATTAGAGCATAAACCGAAATCTCTTCTTTTAGAATCGCAGCCCCTTCCTCTTTTAGATCCTTGGTCAGAGTTTATCAGTTTTCCACTTAGAGTAACTCTTCTGATTAAGCGTGTTGCCTCTCTCGCCGATGTCCTGAGGGAGGCTGCATCTTTCTGGGGTGATGGTTACACAGAAAAGCAAGATATTTCCAAAGACTTTGTGCAGGGCCAGGGTCATGTAGACAGAATAGATGGTCTGTCTTTTCACTGCCTTTTGCTCTTCTGCTGGATGTTCAGGACATGACAGCACAATAAAAACACTGGGGTGGCTTCTTCATAGACCACCCAGAAGCAGCCAAAGCTAGCCCTGTAGGGCTCTTCCCTGAATGTGTAGTTAAACACCCTTGTGCTGATTATGGGGCTCCCGTGTGGACAATGCTCCTGACCTCTGAGAAATTCCAAGGTCAGTCTTGATGGAAGGCTAGAAAGCCCTGGACCGTCCTGACCCTGTCTAATGCCTAGATGCTGACCTAGGTGTTTGCTCTGTTTTAGTGTGTCTCCCACATCTGCCATGAAGATTTCGGAACAGTAATACCCTGTGCTGCTTGGTCCTCTGACTCTCTGGGATGGGGATCTTGCAGAATCCTGACGGAACAAGAAGGTAGCCGTGGGTCACATTGGTACAAGGACAAAACTTCACCTTTAGGGTCCAGAGCAGGGCACATGGCTGTACTCAGCAAATGGGATCTTCTTCCAGTCAACCAATTCTTCCAGTGTGTCAAAACTATCTAGTTTTTAATTTCAGATACTTTATTTTGAATTCTAGAGTTTTCAGTTGATTTCCTGTGTAGATTCTAATTCTATGCCAAAGTTCTCTACCTTGTCATCTATTTTCTTGAATATATTAGCTGTAGTTCAGAGTCTGTAAGTCTTTAACTCAATATCTGGGTCTTCTGTGGGTCTGTTTCTATTACCTGTTGTCTCACATTTTATCCTTGTTTTATTCATTTGGTCTTATATGCCGATGTGCTTAGTCATTTTTTTTTTTTTTTTTTTTTTTTTTTTAGTTTTTTTTATTAATTTTTTTTTTTTTTTTTTTTTTAGTTTTAGATGTTCTTAGTCATTTTTTAAAGAATATCAAACACTGTGTAAACATTTTTGTTAAGGGTTAATGCCAAACGAGGACTAGGATGGGAGCCATATATGTAATTCAAAACCCTGTAGGAGCCGCATGAAAGAAGTACAAAGAAACAAGTAAATTCATTTTAATAATATATTTCATTCAATATAATATGTTCAACATAGTATCATTTCAACATGTGACCAATATAACAATTATTAATTTTTACCCATTCCTTTGGAATGCACCAAGTCTTGGAAATCCATTGAGTTTTTTTACACTCACGGCACATCTCAATTCTGATAAAGTCACATCCCAAGAGTTTAATGACTCGGGGTCAGTGGCCACCTATTGGGCAGCACAGCTGTAGATGCTGTTGCATTCCTCTAGGGAGGATTTACTTCTGTTTCCAGTAGGCCTTTAGGCTTGGAGCAGATAACCTTAAACCAATCAGAAATTGAGCAGATTTCAAAGGTTTGTTGATTCTCTGTCTGCTCTGACTCCTGTGAGTGTCCCTGTAGGGGGGATAACTGAAAGTGTGGGGTTTTTACAGGGACCTTCTATCTTGCGAGGCCCTAGATTCTAATTTTTGTCTCTTTGGTTCATTGGATCGTGGAAAGCTCTGCTTAGCTTCCCAGCATCTCAGCTGCCACATATAAATTCACATCCGCCTCAAGGGGAAAAGTGAAGCCAAAACCAGGCTCAGCTTCTCCTGCTCCCTTCTTGTTAGAATCGTCGCCCCTGAAGTTCTGGCCCCTTTGATAACTCTCTTACACCTTAAAATAATTTACACACAACCACACATGTTTTGATGCAGTTTTTCTGGTGGTTCTCAATAGGCTGGGTGATTTGACACGAGCATTTTTGCGGTAGCCAGAAATGGAAGTTAAATAACATTTTTTTTTTCCTATTTGGCAATCATCACTGTTTCAGCCTTTAAAGGAAGACTTATTGCTTTACCTTTGAGTCAGCACACTCAGATCCCTGGGGAATAAGATGATGTTTCCCAATTCTAAGGATTGACAAATAAGTTGAGGCATAATAAGTTTATTCCTAGTAAAAGTCAGGGCCAAGATGCAAACCCCATCTGTCTTTGTTCTCGGCCCAAGAGCTTCGTAACTGCTCAACTCTACCAGCGGGCGCGGCAGGGAGGCTTGCTGACCTCAGTGGCACCTGAGTCTCCGTCTCTGTGCAGGCCCTCCATGTGGGAACACAGAGAAACGGCCGAATTGGTTGTGATTCTGGACAAGCCTAGCATTTCATGGAGAGCAGGAGGTATACCCAATGACCCAGATTTCTTATTCACCATTGGCTGAGATAGTGCTTTAGTAGACCCTGTGCCAGGCCATGTGGCAGTGACAGAGCTGAGGGCATATCTTCCCGCGGGGGCTGAAGACCCTATCAGGGACATGGAAGCAGACTCCCGGAAACCTCATGACCCTGTGAGGCCACACGCGTGTAGCTCCTCGGCGGGCTTCAGTCTGGGTTAGTCACCACTGCACGGGCAGCTAGGACCTGCTCTCGCTTAGGGTCTTACGACATTTCAAGTACAAATATTTTAATAAAGAATCGTGGTGTGAGTGAGCTAAAATCTCTGACATTAATAGAAAGTTTACTTTTTAACAATATCAAAGTTAATTGAAGCTTAGTTTTAATTCACTGCTTTTAACCCAATATGGTGTCCTTTTTAAAAAAGAAGTCATCTGTGTTCTTGTGAAATCAAAGCAACTTTTGCCTTTCTCATTTCTGATAATTAAAAAATAGGAGAAAAATCTCCTAGCCATTTCTCCTTACATGAAGACTGCCACAGGGCTGAGTTTATTTTCTCTCAAGTTTTTTCTTGTGCCTATCTTTTACAGAATTATAGTCCTACTGTACATATGATTTTGCATGTAATATATATGTATGTAATATGAACGTTTTCTCATATTATTAAAACTCATTATGTGTACAAATTTATGGTGATAATAAAATATCCTATTTGGGATTTTATAGTTATTTCTCTTATTGAATACTTAGGTTGTTTCCAGTTTTTCATTATTACAAATATAATGCAGGAAATATCTTTGGGAATAAAGGTAGCCTTTCCCAATCCCTTTGTGCCCCCATACTTTAGATTGTTTCTCTAGGGCAGATTAACAGAAGTGGAATTTGTGCAAGTAATGGAATATTTATATGCTCTTTAACTTAATTTTAAGCCTTGAATTTACTCCTCAAATGGGCAGTCACTTCCCATCAAATATCAGATGGACTTGGGCAGCTTCTCTTGGCTGACACCCAACACCTGCCTAAAGGTGGCCGGCCCTTAGAGAGCCCCTAGTTGTGAGTGGAAGGGGACTCCCATTGTCAAGGGCCAAGGATAACATCAATAAGCCAAAGACAGGCCAATACAGTGAGCTTAATGACACACTTGCAGGAAAGCCTCTTGAGAAGAAAGTAAAATGAAATTTGCTGGAGTGCCTCTCCCTTTGCAGTGACTGTATAGTTGGGGGCTGTTGCTGATGTAGTTCTGTATATTGAATTTTGGCAACCGAATCCTATTTTAGCTGCACTGTGAGCTGAATCCTATTTTAGATTGACTCACGTAAGGAACCCTGTGGTGACTCTAGAAATCAGAAAGTTCGTTTGCAATGCAAATCGTCTTTTCCTAAGTAATCTCCAGCTCGTTAATTTTACAAATTGTATATTGTAAATTTTTCATTTTTGTATATTAGTTTTTGCAAAGTACACTTGGAAGACACGGGGTCCATTTCAGCCATGGTGTTGGAGTGAGAAAGTCCTGCTTCATTGTCCCCTGAGGGCTGACAGCCTGTCCTCTTACCTCCCCAACAGCTGAGTTCTAGTGATGGACTCACGGGCAGAACCAGCAAAAGGAGGAGGAAATGCCCCTTAGGCTTTGAAGAAGACGGACAGGTGTTAGGTGCTTAGAAAGTGAAAGGTCAGGAAGACGAGAAAAAACTCAAGGCCCGGGAAAGGGAGGAGAGCTGGGGCTGCAGTCCCAGGAGGAAAGGCTTGATGATGAGAAGTGCCTGTAGTTTTTCCAGCTCTAGAAAGAGATCACAACCTGCTGAGAAAGGAGAACGCGTGGGCAGCGGGATGTTCAAGTGGGATTTGAGGAGATGGTGCAAAGGGTTTGTGTGAAGGTGAGGTGGGTCGGCTGGCAAATGGCTTCTTGGAGTCCTTCTGCGTGGACAGTGTCAGTAACCTGGGCCACCTTCCCAGGCGCATCCAGGGAAAGAGGTGGGGCCGCAGAGCTGACAGCCCGACTCTCTGAGGGACTCCCTGAGGCATGTGATGTACAATAGCCTCACCTTTGGGGTTCTGTTTTGCCCTCTTGTATCAACACCAATGCGGTGTGGAGTTGGACTTTAAAAATTCAACATAGTATAAAAGTCGTATCTTAAATCATGACCATGTTTAAAATATTTGTAAAGACTGATTTGATTTTGTAAATAAAACCAGCTTTGCATAAATTAATAAAATTCTGGCGGTGGGCAGCATGATAATTCCTAAGTTCCTGGAGACTCCACGGCAGGGGGGGGACCTCTGCTGAGTTCACTAGAAGAACCTTTCAACTGAGGTTGTGTCCTTCCTACCAGCCTTGGATGCTGAAAACTGCTCAAATGTCACTGAACTTTGCAAGTTACTGTATTTGCCAGGAGATTGTCCCAGTCAAATTTAATTGGAGGAGGACATGGGACAGATACTCCAAGACCCAAACTCGACTTTGGGAAGATTTGGAAGGAGTCCCATGAACCACGTCCCTGCTGGGGCTTTTGAAAATTTGCACATATAATGGTAATTATTTAACAATCGAGGTGTCCTAAACTTTTATATATTTATACAGTGCTTAATTTACATTGATTTCTTCCTTTTACATGTAGTAATTAATTTTGTCTTACTGACAGATGATTCCCAATGACTGATTTCAAGAGACATGCCTGACAGGTACTTTTTAACCCTTTGTTTTACTTCGGAAAGCTTTATTCTACTCTGGGGTGCTGTCAGGGGGTAGTGCAGGGGTGTCTGGAGGGAGGGTACTTTGTGGGAAACCCTGTGTGGAAGGGGGGAGAGTGTGAGGGGAAGCCTTCACTTAGAGCAAATGTCTATTTAGAGTAGCTCTGGAGTGGACAATGGGGCTGGGGCGGTATTTAACCTCCCCCAGGTAACCCTTTGCTCCCCTTAAGAACCGGCCCCTGCGGATACTGCCTTAGGCCATGAATAGACTCCAGGCTGTAAGATTTTTTTTGCTTTAGGAGACAAAGTAAAAATCCCCAGATTGGCTTTGGGTGAAAAATTGGGGGTAAGTTAAGGAGTGGAATCAATTTACATACAAGTATTTTTGTTTTGGTGTCTGTTACATGCATTTTCCTTAAAACACACAAGTCCATAAAACGGCAGGTGAGCCACAGGAACAAAGTGAGTCCTGTATTTTAATTTTTTTCTGGACAAGATGTGCTTGCCCATGTCAGTTATCTTTGGGACACATTGGAGGAGAAACTCTGATGCCAAAGCAGGGTAAGTCGCATCCTGTTACGTTCTCTTTCTTTAAAAGACATTCCTTTTGTTTTTCATCCTTATTTTGTAGTCTCTGAGGATTAGCTCATAGCTATCGATATAAGGCATGGGCACCTCCAGGGTTACAGCTGTGAAAATGGAAAGAGAAGTTACAGTGGCCATTTCTTTTTAAAATCTGATTTTTTGAATGAATGCTCTGTCTACTTTGCATTGTAGGAGATAACCATCAGGGCAATATCCTTGCTATTATTAATGAGGGGGACATGTATCCTTTATTTTTCAACTGTCCATCCTAAATGACCCTTTTAAAAATGGATACTACCCAAGTTACATTTTAATATTAATGAATGAGGGAAAAGGTAAATGAGGTCCAACTTACTCTCCTATTCACCTGCTAGCATCTGTGCCTATAGCTCTGTCTTCTCCATAGGCTTGTGCGACTGTGTAAGTAGGGAGGGGATTTCAACGCTGACCCTCATAGATGAGAGCTGAGTGTCGGCAGCTGCCTCCCACTTAGATGGTGGTGGCCACCCTGCAGCGTGGAGCTTCCCATAACCACACATACCTGCAACTATGCAAGTCATTGCTCGGACCGTAAATATTACTCATGTGTTCCCAAGAATGAAGGTGCGTCTGTCTGGCAAATGCTAACCTGACATACCTGGGGAGCTCCTCCTGCCTCCCTGGCTCGCCCCTGGGTCTGCTTTGGATTGGAGTCCTGAGGACAGCCAGTCCCAGGTCTGAGAGATCATCTCCTGGAGGCTCCTGGAACCGTGCCTGTGGTTCTGTCCACAAAAGCAAGACTTGTGCTCCTTTGGGGAATTTAGGCCGTTATCATTCCTGAGTCTTGTGTCCCTTGATATTATTTCAGAGAAGGTATCCAGATCTGGTTTGGCTTGTAGTAACAAAGGTCTTTTTGTGTCTCATGATTCCTCTGACCCTCAGCCTCTCCTTTCATTCTTGTGGCATCTATGATTATATTACAGTCACATTACAGTGACTAAGGGGGCCTTCTTTTCCCCTAATGTGCCTCCCAATATTTCCCGGTGGAAAATAGCATGCACTCCCCTTGACACCCATCATTCCCGCCCGTGTGTTTCAGAGCAGTCTTGGAGATAATGCATGTGAATGTGTGTGCACACGTTTGCCACTATGCAAGTACACGGTCAGTGGGCGGGAATATGCACAGAGTGCGTTTATGAAGGTGTGGGTATGTGCTACGTGGCCATATGCATCTTATCAGGGCATCGGGGTGTGCTGGAGAGTGCCCCTAGGTAGCACGTGAAGGGGTGCGTGCATGTGTGTGTACATGCTGGTGTTGAAGGTGTCGGTGTGCGTCTGTGCAGGTGGGACCGTGCTGTCAGTGGAAGCTGCTTTTGCACTGTCCAGATCATAAAGCATTGGCTCCTTATATACGTCTTCTCCATCTTTATTTGTGTTCATTATTCATATGGCAATTAGTGGCTATGCCCCCTAGTTGGTCACAAACCGTCTCATCATATATTAAGAACAGTCATGTATTCATCAGATTTCAACAAATCCTTCCCAGCGCTGTTGTCCTTGTAGCATTAACCAGCACCTGCCCTCTGATACTATACCTGCAGGGGAAATTCATCACATCTGGGCACATTTCCTAAGCAAGGCTACTGATGCAGTATGTTTAAAGGAATTAATTAAAAATTTTCAGATCTCGGGAAATTCCAGCAGTCAGTCTCCCCTCTTTATCCTAATCTCTTCGTGGTAATGCTCACAAGTACCCTCTGTCCAGACAATTCTTCATTCATTCTCCACCTCCCCCCCCCCACCACACTCAAACCCAAACTCCCCACCGCTGGAGATTAGCCTTTTGTGAGGCAGGGTACCAAAAGCTTTCTTAAAGTCCCAGTAAATTATACCCCTGGTTTCCCTCTTCAATTCCTTTTTGTTACTTTTTCAAAATATTCTATTAGTTTTGTTACGTATGATCTCCCTTTTGTGAATCCATGCTGAATATCTTTAATTAAATCATAACGTTCCCTATTTTGTCCCTGATTAGTGTTTCCAATATCTTCCCCACTGCTCAAGTCAAGCTTACTGGGGTTTAATTTCCTCAATCTCCCTCAGAGTCGTTATTAAATATAGGTGTTGCATAAGGGCTGGCGTCCACTGTTGCTCTTCTGGTTCCCGGGGTATTTTTAAAGGGTATTTGCTAATCATCCCCTTGTTTCCCTGCTCCCCTTGCACAAATTCTAAGATGGTTCCCATCTGGTCCTGGAGTTATCAGTCTTCAGGTACTCTAGTTTCTTTCTCACCTGTTTTGCTATGATGCTGATTTCCTTCAGAAATATTTTCCTCTCCTTGGGAAATGCTTGTCTGCTGCTGGCGTCTGCTCTCACCTCCCCTTTATGGCCATGAAGGCAAATGATCTATTTTTCATTTTCCTTAGCAGTCATCACCCCTTACTCCAATGAGCTATGCTCTGTGCCTCCTTACATTTTCCGAAGAAGCATTGTAAACTCAATTCCAGCAGCACCTTGCCGAGAGCCAGATTTAAAAGTCGGCACTTCCTTTCCCGTGGGCTGATAGCATCACCAGCTTTTAACTGGGGGCAGGGCGTGCTGTCTCTTTGATAGTTAACCTGCTTTTGATGTCCTCAGCTGTTCTCAGGGGAGCGTGAGGTCCTGAGCTTCCCCCCACAACCAGTCCAAGAGGAACTGGGCTCCTGCAACAGGCTTCAGGCAGATGTAAAGTTCCCCACGTGTCATTTTGGAAATCTTCCCTCCGAAGTCAGGTTCAGCCTGGTGACTCTCTCGCCTTCAGGCTATTGTGGATTCACCTTCACGGAATTTGCTTCCTTTTATACCTCTGTCCCCAGAACACAGATCAAGGGGCTGCCCTGTGGAAGATGCATACCCAGCAGCTGTCAGATGCTTCTACCAGCAGGTGCCCAGTAAAGGGGGTGGCCACAGGGAAGGGTTTTGCACCCCTGAGCTGAGGACCTGTGGAAGCCTCTTAGATACACTGTTGTCTCCTAACTTGACCTCATTTCCTCTTCTAGCGCACAACCCAGATCTGCACACTGAAGCATCACTCCCAGGTTGTAAATTCTACACCATATCAAAAGGCCAAATCCTTCTTGTAAACCTGCAGGCTGCTCAACCTACATAACACCAAAGAGCGTGGTGCTGATGGCTGTCATGGGTCTCATTGGGCAGGAGAAGCAGAGCTGTGAGGTCCATCCCCTCTAGGGCGAGCCACTGGCCTCATGGAGGAGGGTCACTTGCCTGGATCAAGTCGCAGAAACATCAGTCAAAAATTTCAACAAAGTAGGTGTGAGTCCTGTAGCCCTTCTGTCACTGTTTCACATCAGAAGGCGTGCTCCTGGGTCCCGTGTCCCTTGTCATGCAAATGGTGGAAATTTGCACACACAGAGGGACTTGAAATTCTAAAAGCTTAATAAAGGCAGTGTATATATGCACATTCGAGCCAGTTTTTTAAAACTGCGTTTAATTGAGTTAAATAGCATGTTACGTTGGGGAAAAATGAAGATTACTTAAACTGGTTCTTTTGGTTCAATTCTTGTCTTAAAAAAACTGATTGCCTGGTGCAGACGGGTTGATGGTACTATACAGGCACAGTAGTGAAAAGCAGACAGGCGGCGGTCCCTCTAAACTTTGGGGATTTTTTTCTTCACTTCCTGCCGCTGTTTCTCCACCAAAACAGCCCACTGTCCCTTGCCTCAGAGGCATGGGATGGGGCTGGTAATTCTGTAGTTCACCAAGATCCGGAGACCTGGGACCCGGAACCTTGATCCATCTCACTGAGCGACAGACAGGTGCCCCAGACGGGGAGAGCAGTCCTGTGTCAGCCTCTGAGCGCCATTCCAAAAGCAATTTATAGATGGACTTTGTAAGCGAAAATAAGAGACACAGGTGCTTCATAATAATTACTTGCACATTTAGAGAATCGGACATTCTGTCATTTAATAGACCTAAAACTAAAAAGCTTTTGTCTGTGAAAGGTGACCAATAGAAAAAGAGTTTGGATTATATGATATCCCATAACTTAATCATATGGCTCTTAAGAGGGGGACATACACAGCTGTGTCTCACTAATATGCATGCCATATGTGTAAACTGATACGCTTTAATTCTAAACTTGTTTTTAGCAGGAAGAAAAAAGCATTTAGATGAGGAACATTAAGATTCAATATTAACCATTTTTCCCCCTTTGGGCAAAATTATTCATCACTTGATATTTATTAAAGCAGCATTTTTTTTTTTTGTTATTCTGAGATGCATCCTGCTGAAAAATTTCCCAAACATCCTCAAAGTTACGTGGCCAAGTGAGAAAGGGAAGAGAGGGACCAGCAGCCCCCTTTTGGCCGCAGAAAGACAACCGACTTGGAAGATGGACACTTGCTCTTTTGAAACCCCAAACCCTCTAGACCTAGTGACGGGGGCAAAGGTCGGAGTCACTGAGGAGGGGCTGTCTGGCTGTCCGCCTCCCCTGTTAGGGATATTTGATCTGTCCGCGTGCTCTGATGCTGTCATTATTAGTGTGTACTGGCTTAATCTGAATGATTTAAGTATATTTGCTTTTATAATCTGAACCAAAAAAAAAAAAAAAAAAACGAAGACAAAGGAATTGTAGATGAGAGACTTTATTTTCAGGGCAAAATGATACGGATAAGTGAACATCAAGTGACCAGAAATTATTTGCTTCTGTCTGTTAGACACGTAATGGAGTCATTTAACTAGTCAAATTAGGAGCTGCAGAAATGCACCATGCTTCATTACTGAGTTCGAATGGGCACCATTTTACATTTACGTCAAAAATTATCTCATAGCAAATTAATGTTTTCATTGTGCCGAAAAGCCAAAGCTATGCAGTGTCAGCACCACCTAGAGGCCGTTGCAGACATACTTCAAAGGACGATCCACAGACAAGGACGAGATGATCAATAGATTAGTTTTAGGGACTAGAGCCCTGACCCCATTTTCAAGTAGGAGCATAGTCATCGAATCGAATTGGCTGGGCTGGACTTACGACGTTATGTTCCGAGGGTCCCATAAAGATATCTGTAAACTTGGCCTCATACTAAGTGGGTTGGAACATTGCTGCGAGATGTCCACTCTTTGTGTTGCTCTTTATGTCCCGAAAATATCTGCGTTTTTTTTTTATTTTCACATTTTGTTGGAATTTTTTTCCACCTGTGGATTTATGTTCTACCAAGATCTCAGATGTTAGCCGAATAAGCATTTCTGTAAATAAAAAAGGAGGCATTTCTTTTTTCCTCCCGTGTTGTGAATTGGAATCTTCCCAATCTTTCTTTGGTTGCTGGTAAAACTTGCTGTCTACAGAAAGACGCAAAAGATGACATTGTTTCATCTGAAACTATACTGCAACTGGTAAGTCCCCATTGCAATAGGTTACAAAGGTCGGAAGACTTCCCCAAAATGTTGGTTTTTCTTCAATTCAGGTAGAAATCATTTGGGATAAAATAGCAAGCCCCTCCCCAATAAAAATATGTATTAAAATGACGTGTAGGTACTCGGTGACTCTGGGAAGCTGGAGCATGCATTCAGAGAGGAAGCGAAGGCAAGCATCGAAGTATATAAATAGCATTGAGAACTCGAGACTATTTCCAGACAATATTGATGTCTAAAATATATGTGAATGACTGGATAATGATCAAGGCAGTCATAATTCAAAGTACAGTCAGAATCTGGCCTCCAACTCAGAGCTTTAAATTATCCAAAAGACATCTGTTTGCTGAGAAGGCCTCACTCACAGCTGCCTAATGTAAAGGGAGGAGCCCCGGGAAGGGTGGGGAGCTGGCAGGTATGGGACCCTGGCGGGTGTCGGGTGCAGGAGGCCGGGAACCCGGCATCCGCTGTCCCACTGAGAGTACGGAAGACAGGATGGCTCTTGCCCCCGGTGAGGGAGTGCTGGTGCTTCTTAGAGCTGGGGATGGAGGGATGCTCCTTCTGCAGCGCCACCAAAGGGCCAGTTTGGTGACATCCCTCTCAGGTGCTGACATAGGGATTGACTTCACCTTTCTGACATTAACTTTTTCACCCAGAACTCTCACCAAACAGAGGCTGGGGCCAGACAAGGTGGCAGGTATGATTTCTAAACAAAGTAGAATGCTCTGGTTAAAAAGAAAGAAAAAGAGAATCCTGGAGTAAATAGAATAACACCCATTTTATTCTTAACTGTGATTCACAAATGACCATTGTTAACTAAAATGCTGCCTGCCAGCCTGTTTTGCAGACCTCAAAATATTTCCTCAGAATGTTATCAACTCTCTGGTTTCTGCAAAGAAGCTGTATTTTCAGATTTCAAAGACAGGGTCTCCTTTTGAAAACAAATAATTGTTGGTGATCATATGAGCCTGCTAAGTACAGTATTTTAAACCCATGCTTTGTTGAAAAGTTTAAGAATTTTTCAGTGACTTTAAGGCCAACGATAGGATAATGAAAGATGGGAAAATGAGGGCCGTGTCTGAAAGCGAGTTCTCTTTTGTTCTAACGGAAGCTTTTTGTGCATGTGGCTTAAGCTAGGAGTTCAATAGAATTTCTTTGAAACAGAAACAAAAATGTGAAGAGCTGGTTACAAGTAGTCTAGTCTGGGCTTCCCCTTAAATTCAGGGAGAATTTTACCTCTTCTCATGAATCTTGTCTGCTATCTTCATGTTATGTTTACCAAGGCCAGGCCAGAGGATCCAATAATTTATAACCATTCCTATTGGGTTTTATGTAATAACTTTGGAACTCATATAAAGTAATGATCCACAAACTCTTTTAATGTTCATTATAAAATATGAAATATTTCTCAGAACCATTGCAATTATGTGACCAGACATAACTGTTTCACACATGAGTAAATACAGGGAGGTTTAACATAACTTTATTATCTCCCTGTCTTTTCTTCTCATTGATGTGATAATACTGTTTTAATATTTTTCTAAAGAAAAGTTAAGTAATTTTAGAATCTCTACTGAGGCCCGCTTTATTGGCCTTTGTAATAGAACTCTCAAATCTAATTGTATTTATGCTCAGACTGACACCCGCAAATGTCGTGAATGGAAGGGAAATGCCCCCCAAGTTGTGTATTCTGTAATTATCGATAGATGTGTCTCTGCGGACAAGGACTGGGGATTCGGGGAGAGTCGGAGAAGCAAAACCTAGACAGAAGTGCACAGTTCTGTACGATCATCTGAGGCCCTGTAGATGCTGCGAGGTGCTTTCCAAGGGGCAGAGGAACCCAGTCATTCTGACTCATCAGGCGATGTTTCCTCTTGACTGTTAGCCAATAGCATGGAACTTCTGGTTTTATGGAAAGCTGATCTCCAAAACAGAATTTTCCTGGGATCCTCCGTCCTGGCAATTTGAGCTGAAGGGCATCGTTCTGGCTGCTTGACCTTTGTCTGGGACATGGGCTTGGAGGTCAGCTCTCCACGGATGTAAAATATTCTGCAGCAGTGGAAACAAGGGTGGGAGCTGGGACAGCTGTTATTCTGGCAGTTTCTTCCTCCTGCCTGGGCCCAGTTTCTTCTCCAAGAGGTCCTCATAGCTCTGGTGACTCTTTCTGGTCTAGTGAGGGTGAGTGGAAAGGATTGAACACGAGGGGAGGTTCTGCATCTAGGCATCTGTGTCTTCTGGAGGAGGGAGACGTTTTCAAACATTTTTAACCCATTTCTCTTACTTAGCCGTAGACAAATGCTTCTCGAAATCTAGGGCTCAAACGAATTACCATGAATCCTGTGATAATGCAAATTCTGATTCGGTAGGTCTGAGAAGGGGCCGAGAGTCTACTTTTCTCTTCTGCTCCTGGTTAATGATCATGCTGCTTGTCCGCAGACCACACGCTGACCCTGGACTCCTCGTCCGCTTTCTCCTTGCTGTCCATCCACTTGGGGCAAGCAAAGCTGACAAGAGGTATGGAGGGCCAGGTGAGGCCCTCCAAGTGACCCAGGTCGGATAATGGGACTTCAGGGTGGGCAGCCTGGGGGCTGCATCCAGCCCACAAATATGTTTTGCGTGGCACATGTGATATTTACAGTTTTCTCTTCAATTAGTTGCAAACATTCTAAAACGGAAATATTTACTTACAAATCCGGGTTTCCAGGTTCTCTGGAAAGAGTGCAAGATCTAGGACAAGTGACAGCTTGATAAATGGCTCTCTAGGGAGCCTGGCTCTCCATTTCTCCAGGGACCTCCCCTCTGTAGGTGTCCCAAACCGGGCTGCATGGCTCATGACACAGCAAGTCGCAGACGGGTGCTGAGCCCCAGGACCCCCACACAGGGAGTCTGCAGGGGCCAAGGCTGCAGCTCCTCGCTGGAGTTTGCAGGAATTGAGAAGTTTTGCCCACATCAGAACCCAAACTCCTCCCAAGGGCTCCGGCTCTGCCTTTGGGCAACTGCAGCCTTCCTATTTCAGGAACTGTTCAGTCGCTCTGCGGTTCTCCCCAGCAAGCCAGTGGAGAGTTTGAGATTCTCAGCTAATTAAGTGTCTCGAGAACCACCCCCCGCCCCGCCACCCCATGGCCGACACCACGTTTGAAACAAGCAGGCATGATGAGAAGGCTACCTGGCAGCAGGCGTCAGACAAGGGTGGGTGCCTGGCTGTGAGGGGGTCCTGCCCCTCCCTGGGGACAACCAGCAGCCATGGCCATCGGGCACCATGGCCATCCAGTGCTTGGGTGGGCAGTTTGGGGGCTTGTTACAAAATATGGAATATTCATCTGTGCTTAGAAAAAAAAAGGGTGATCATCTCCCTGCATGGTTCATCCCACTGCCCATCCCCTGTTCACCCATCCTCAGTCACTTCTGGAAACCGGCGGGTTGTATTAAGCTTGGTGGGACAAAAAACATCCAAAGTCAGCATCTGTGGTAGCTCAAGACAAAAAATATGGACTACTTGCCTGCAAAAGTTTCTCCATGATGGCCACTGCTGTGTGATAAAATTAAGGGAAACCCGAAAGGATCTTCTGCTTCCCTGGGCAGCAGGCATCTCCTCTCCTGTTTCTGCCGGGGGTTTGTCCCTGTGAGCGGTCACGGTATCGCTGCTGCGCTAGTGAGCTTTGGTTTTCTCTATGAGAGGCCAGGAGTCCAGCGCTCTGAGCAAGGCTAAGCCTGGCTCAGGGCACTGGAGAGCCAGCCTCCAGGCTGAGCTCCAAGCAGGTGCCTCTGATGGGGTTCAGCTGTGCCAGCCCTGGGGCGCTGAGCAAAGACTAAGCTCTGACATTTTTATCCTGAAGCAGAATTCAGAGATAAAAATCTCAGGAATGTTTTACTGTTGAATGTGGGTTAGAGGCAGGGCCCCTGCTGCCAAATTCCTTGAGCCATCGTTTGCAAAGTGCCCAAGTGAGGGGTGGTTCCGGGTGCCTGGCTCCATTCCTGCAACTGAGCTCTGTATATCGAGGGAGTCAGAAGCATTATAGACATTCAGGAAGTCAGGACTTGCACAGGACACTCAAACTGGCAGCTGTCAATGCTCAGTCGCTGGGTATATAAATCTCATCTGAATTAAAATGTCTACTATTTTTTCCTTTTACCATATAGAGTAAAGCAATCCTTGATGGCTACATATAGTTAGTTTTCAGAATGCTCAGTGGCCGAATGCACGGGGTAGCCAGCTGATGGCAAGGGGCTCCGACTAACTAAATCGTCTTATCGGAGGGCCGTGCTCTCTGTGTTTGTGAATACGGACAAGAGAAATTACATATTGCATTCAAAGTCAGTGGCCCCCCTGCCTAGCCACGTGTGTGAGGAACACCATGCTGAGGCCTGGGCATACGGCTGGGCACAGGACCCGGCAGACACGGACAGGGGAGAGTGGGAAGTCAGCCCTCTCTGGGAAGGGGTGTGCAGGCAGCTTGCGGAAATGAAACCAGAGCTTCTCAGTCGCATTGCTGCCTAAGACAGTGAATGATAAAGTCAGAATAAGTGGTGATCTGGGGAGGTCCAGAATAGGAGGTGGGATTGTGCTGGTCGTGAAAGTTGGGAACTAGTGTCTCATGGCTTCGTCCAAGGAAAGCACAATGCAAGGATTTTCCCTTGCCCTTGGTGTCTCCTTACAAGCAGTTAAAGATGCCACTTTCATTGATGTCTGGAAGTATTTGGAAGGGTTCAAAAATGAGCCAAGCTCTCTTAGCTGCAACACCACGGAGACACAGTGTTCCGCAGACCTACCCAGGGCTTCCTCTCGGGTTGTCCTTGGTATTACTCAGAGGAATGATTGCCCGGTGTCCTGAGTTGGGAACTACTTAAAATAAAATGACTGTGTTTTATATGATGAGTTTAATTCTTTTCTAATGACTTTTATCCGACTGCTCTTCTGAGCACATATTGCAGTGCCGGACCATTTTCTAGCATAAGAAAATAGATTAATTCAGGATTTTTTAATTACATTAAAACAATATTAAAGCTCTGGTGTGCTTTTTGTTAGCCCCTTTGCTGGAGCGCACTGCACAGTCCCCACAGCAGCGCAGCTGGGAAGCGTGCTGTGGCTTGGTCCCCACACGCCCTGTGCGTTGACGCCTGCAGTCATTTTCTCCAATGTGACTGTGTGCACGGCCCGGAAGGGTAAGGTGAGCTCCTCCACGGCGCACTCTGCAGACTCGGAAGATGTGATTCCCGCCTCGGCAGCGGTGCACGGACACGTCTGCTCTCCGGTCTCTGACACTCACTGCCCTCCCTGGCCCGTCCCTGGACAGTGATGGCTGACGTCTTGTTACTGGGCTCTGCAGAAAGCTGGGCTCGCCCCTGACATGGCAGAAGTGACTCAGGGCTACTGAGTCAGCGTTGTTAGATGCCCCGCACTTGGAGGGCCTGTGATGTCCCTGACTCAAGGGAGCCTGCCTGCTTTGGATGGGATCTGCTTGGACCATGGAAATTACAGGGGAGATCTGAGGCCTGACTGGAAACCGAGAACCTCCTTTGAAGGCTTCCCTTCCCCTTAGTGTGTCTGCTTTACAGAGCCTCCTTCTCCTGGAGTTAATTCACGGATAGTCTGCGGCCGGCCTTTCTCAGTGTAGGAAGGCCAAGGGGCTAACAGTTCACCGGAGATACCGTCCAGATGGTGACGGCCCTAAAAATGCAGAAAGAAGATGTTCAGAACATGTTCATAAGTTCTCCCGGTGACATGTCCCGGCCTTGGCTGGCAGACCAGTTCCAGGAATGCCCCAGAAAGTAGAAAGCATATAAATAACAGAGTGGTCAAGAGCCCAGGAGCTGGTGCCAGATGGGTTCCAGCTGGAACGACGGCATGCGGGTGAGAATACGACTTACAAAGAGTTCCCCACTCCAAGGAGTTCCAGGAGCCCCGGGCAGCGAAGTTCTAGGGATGTCATGAGAAAGCTGCAGTGTCCAAGAGGACAGAGCCCTCTGCCAAAGCCACTGGCCTGTGGCTTCTGTGGGCCACGCTCTCTGGGTCTTCTTCTGCTTCGCTGGCTCTTCCTTCTCGGTCTGTCCTGCTGACTTTAGGAAATCCCTCTGTGAGCCCTCCCTGGGCACCTTGGGACCCAGTACCGGCTCCTCCCACTCTCTTCCTGGAAGTTCCCACCCTTCCCTAGAGAGTGCACACCACTCCTCTGTGTGCCTCTCCACACAAACCCGCAGTCCACTTCTCTCCTCCAGAATTTCTCCTCTAATTCTCTCCTCCAGAGTTTCTCCTCTAACTTTCCACTGGACTTTTCCACATGTATATCTCACACCATGAAACCTAGGAGTTACCCTTGAATTTTGCCATTCTTCAGTACTCCCATCTAATCCACCAGAAAGCCCTGTCAATTCTATCTCCAAAACAAATCTAGAATTCCCCTGTCATCTTCTCCTTTTCAGTGTGGGTGACCAGCACCTCTTATCTGAGCTATGCTTAAATGACCTAGTAGACCTTCCTCCAAACCATTTTATACCCTTAGGTTAGAGTGAACTTCTAAAGACATTTATAGCAGGACCCTATATTCTCTTAACATCTTTCAATGCCTTTTCATCACCTTTCAATCAAAAGCTGAGTCCCCTTGGCTTACAGAGCATGGAGTAATGGCGTCCCTATCCTGCCGGCATCCTGATCTCTCAGGCTCTCTCCACCAACACGGGTCTTCTCTCTGGGCATTAAACACTTCCAGCTCTTTGATGCCTCAGGGTCGTTGAATATGCAGTTCTCACTGCCAGGAATAAATGACAACTTCTCCCTTCGCCACACACACACACGTGTGTGCGTGAATGGCTTTGCATGACCAACTCCTCATTCCTTAGGTCTCATTTGAAATATCATGTTCTCAAAGAAGTAATTTCTGACCATCGACTCAAAAACGGCTTATCACTCTATTTTCCCTCTCTCAGTTCCTCACTTCAGCAGTTATTAAGAATTGTCTGTGTTCAAATCCTTTGTCATTTTTTTTGTCTGATTCTCCCACCAACTTAGAACCCCAAGCAAAGACCGTATCTGTGCTGTTCACCCATGTGTTCCCTCTGTACCACAGCGCCCGGCCCGCAGAAGAGGTTCAGTACACATTTCTTGAATGAATAAATGGAAAAATATAGAGACATATACAAAATGGGTAACATTTGGCCCGGTTTTTGGTAAGTACGTAAGTAAACGGTTTCCATTCTGTTTAGAATAGATCTCTTGTGTCCAGACGGTCATTTCTTAGGTCGTCTCTTATGGATGTCGAAGCATTGGTGTCAGGGAAATCTAACTTTACCAACTGCGTAGGGAATCATTGTAAGAGCTTTGCACCAGGTGAGCTCCTCTAAGCTCTTGGGCAAAACCAGAAGCGATGTGCAGAAACGGGATCCACGGAATGAGCCCTGGAGCTCATCTTCCTGAGAAGTAGAATCAGATTTTGTTCTCGTTCCCACCCTGTTTGTCACAGAGGGGTGCGTATATGCGCGTGAGTGCCCGGATGGGGATCCTCTTTGATCGATTATTGGTGATTTCCTAAAGCTGCATCTATGCCTCCTTCGAAAAAGCCACAGAAAACAAACCTAAGGGATTCGTTAACAAATGGCAGCGACAGATGTGGTCCCTCCGCTTCTCAGCAGAGATGACTACTGGCTTGTGGTCTCTGGGGTCCTCCGGTCCGGGCACTTGAAGAGAAAGCAGGCGGAAGGAAGCCCCACAGGACCCTGATACGTCATGATCCTGGGGGTAGATTGCAGCATGTGGTCCCAGCACCCAAACCTTGCTTGCAAAAATGACTGCGTTTTGGAGTATGCCCTTTTCCGAGAGGCACTGTTGACTATCTTACCACAGAGTCCCGAAGAAGCTGTTCCTGATACTGGGCAATTCTGTGATGTGGGCAGTCCTGGGTCACAGGGATTTCTCTCCATCCTGCTTTCTCTTTGGTGCTGCAGTAGTAAAACTATATGTATCATTTCACCCTGGGAACTCTGTTGTTAAAACATATAAATGAAAGAAATTGACTTTGGGCCTAAAACTAAACATATAATGCAGTGATAACTGATCAACTAATAAATATCTATCACCATGATATTTCAAGATTTCCCAAAGATATCTAAAGACCACTTAATTGTTACTGAGTAATCGATTATTCAATTAACCTTCTTCTCATGGAATATATATTTGATATAACTTTTTAAAGCTTCAGCTTTAAAAGGTTCCTATCGATTGGGAGTTTCGAGGCCACATCGTCTGAATATTGGATTTATGCCTTCATGATTGACAGCGGAGGCTGATAATCACATGCAAATATTTCAGGTGGTGTGCATTTCAATGATGGAACTACAACGGTGGTGCTCATTTTGTAGATAAATACATTTATGTGCATGTGTGTGTATATATACATACACAAAATCCCTGCCTCATGCATGCACTCCCACAGCCCTTGAATACACACACAGCGTCTGCTTCATTTAGTACAAACATTGACCCAACACAAGCGCCACTCCAGACGTGAGCCCAGTGTTCCGAAGAGTAACTGCGGCATCTCAGAGGCCACCTGGTGATTCGGCGATTCGAATTTTGGAAGTCTTCTATTTAAACAAGATAAGGGACCAGCATTGCTCTCAAATGCAAAAATTAAATTGCATGAGGTTCGGACTTACGAGTTGAAAAAGATCATTGCAATTCAAAGGAAATCTTTTCTGCTTTGTTTTGTCCTGTTTTGCTTTTCTAGAATCTTCTTAGGCCATCTTAGGTCTGTAAGTGCTCACGCCGACTGCTTCACTTAATTTAATCTTTCTCCCAGAGATGGATTTGTGTGTGTGTGGAATCAAATAGTGGTCGTGATATTCTTGCATGATGTAAGTCAGTAGATGTAAAGCAATGTTAAAAAAAATCTCTGTGGTATGTCTCTCAGCAAAGGATATGGCTGCTGCAATGGATTCTGCTTCCATTCTAGGAAGTATGTATTCCCATAAACACTGTGACACAAATGCATGCAAGCTTTCTTTCTGGAGGCCAAGAAAGAACATGGAGTCAAATGGATATAAAAGGTGGATACCCTTTCATCCAGCAATCCCACTTCTAGGAATTCATCCAAAGAAAATGATCTGACCGCTGGGGAAAGATTTTACTATAGGGATATTAATTAATATGTTCTTCATAAGGGGGGAAACTTTGAAAACCTACATACCCAAGAATAGGGCTAAAACTAAATAAATGAGGTGCCTTAACATGAAGGAACACTGCGTACCCATAAAATTATATTGCAGAGGGGTAATTAATGACGTGGAGAAATACTGACAGTACCTATAACACTTAGTGAAAAGCTGTATTTGAAGCATAAATTTTGTAAAAGCATATTATGTAGTTATGCACAGAAAAAAAAAAAAGATGGGATGAATTTACATTCAGAATGCCCTGGGGTCATTTCTAGGTATTGAGATGATGGGGGATTATTATTCATTCTGTCTTTATGCTTTTCTTTATTTTCCAAATCTCCCATCTATTTTAATAACCAACCCCTGAAGATCATGAAATTAGCATAGTTTAATAGCTCAGAGCTTAAATTACTTGATGCCCCAAACTTTTTTGAAAATGGTTTGTGACTGGGCTCCCTTCCGACCCCATCCCCGGCCCCTGTTTTCAACTCTGCCCACCTCCCCGCTGTTTACAGTGGGTTTCTTGTGAAGCTGAAGTGCTGGGCTGTGGGCGCTGGGATGGACTCCCCAGAACACACTCATAATCAAGATATTAGCAAAGAGTTTCTGTCCTGAAAAATACCATAAACAGCCTCCGTCTGACCTTCTTAATGCAGGAGCACTTTAGTAATCTGCGCCTAATGATTTTTTACATTAAGCCCCAGCTTGTGTTGGGCCCTTGTGAGGCGCAGTAATTTAAGAACAGTCATTTTGCACATTCCGATCCCATTATGTTACATTGTTACTGAATAAAGACTGGTATTATGTTGCTCCCATAAAGGGCAGAAGTGGCCTGAATTTTATCTGCTGAACGAATCAATCTGGATTATGTCAGCTGAAAAGAATTGCGGACGGCAGTCTCTCCCGCAGATGGGAGGTTAGGGTGTTTTTTTTTTTTTAAATGTATCTGTTAGTTCTGAATGCATGAACTAAGATAATACCTTGTGGTGACTGAAAAGTAGTTTTTCTCTCTTATTTTTCAGTGAGGAGTGTACCAATTATCATTTCAACATAAAGTATTAGGAGATCAATTGGGAACTGAAAGCCATTTCCCCATGTTAATACTCTGTTGTATTTAAGCCACCCTGACGGACTGTCGGGGCTGTGGGAAAAAGATTGAGCAAATAATGAGGAAAGAGCTTAGAAAAAAGGCAGAGGGTGGGGCTTGGCAAGGGATGTGAACTATTCATCAACGACTCAGCAAGGATGATGGAAATAATAAGTCCTCCTTAAAGAAAAAGGGGAAAGTTTTTTTAAAGAAATAGTTTCCCCTTGGGGGGAGAAGAAAAACACATTTAACCCAACTTTGTCCTTCTCCATGAGCTGATTTTAAACTTCCTGAAATCAGCCAGTGCTTCCCTTTGAAATGGATAGCGCACATTTAAACAGTGTGCATTCTTTAGCAATCAGTTTAAGAAAACAGTGTCTAATTTCCTGTCTGTTCGTGCAAATTTCTTAGCATGTGGTAGTGTCATTTAATATCTAAGTACAGTAATGCTCTGCTTTAACTTAGGAAAATGCAGACAAATCCTTTGCGTGAAATAATTTGTGTGATCTTTGAACTGACCATGAATAAAATCAGGCTCTTATTATGTGCCCTTATTTATATGGTAGAGAAAACCTTTGAAAGCTGAAACTCTTCAGGATATGGTACATGTATCTAGTAAGTTGCTTAAAATAATATAACTTTGTTGCATTTTGTAAGTTTCCCCACACTCTTCTGGCCACCATTATGCAACTCCTTCCAAATATTTACCTTAGAAATGAATAGGCTTTTCTAATATCATTGTGCTCAGAGTTGCTAAATTTCCATTCAGCAGACCTAATTCCACCATCTGCAAAGTTCTAGATTTTATAATACTTATAAGCTGTTTCTAATCTATTTTTACTGCCTTGTTCTGTCCTGAAATGTCAAAGAGTGCAGAATAGGTCTTGGAATTAACATGACAGTTAAGAAACTTGGCAAGGTTTTACAGCAGATTGTGACATTAACAAAATACAAAGGAGAATAGTGAAATTAACATTAATGTATGCTTGCAGACACTATAAAAATCTATATGTCTATGATCAGGGAATTAAAACATAGGCATGTTTTTAGGATGATGTTATTAAAGACAGATCTTTACTATGAAAAGAAATTTCCATATGAAAAGCAACTTACTAAAAGTAATGCCGTAATCCCCTCTCTGGAATGAACAACAGGTTTATGGTCCTAGGTCAAGTAGGCATATGGCTGTCTCCGGTTGCCAATTTTTTTTTTTCTAGGCTTCTTTAATCTGTGATAAAACTGCTTTGAAAGCATTAATAACATTTTTTTCACAGCTGTGAAGGAGATCATATGATAGATGTACCTAGAAGGGAGATCATTTGTTTAGATTCACAGACTGAAAAAATAAATCACTTAAGGACCACTTTTAATTTCATCATGGGAAGGTCTCAAACGGTGCTCTCTGGAGGCATTCACTCCTCTCTCTCTCTCAGCAGCTGCCAGAACCTGCTGGTCCTGGTTGT
This sequence comes from Phataginus tricuspis, assembly GCA_029783875.1. Classification (NCBI taxonomy): domain Eukaryota; kingdom Metazoa; phylum Chordata; class Mammalia; order Pholidota; family Manidae; genus Phataginus; species Phataginus tricuspis. Next base: position 1,348,297 of record JAQQAC010019400.1, read on the forward strand.
TCCTTGGTGATTGTAGCTGTGCACACTGTAATAAACCTGACTGTGGGCTGCTGTTTTAAGAAATGCTCTGTGTTTTTGGAACGTGGAGCCTTGGGCTTTGAATCATGCCAGGCTGCTTCCTAGAGGACAGAGTGCACGTGCAGACTCTGGTCTGGTCCCTGGGCCCAGACTCTGCCTCCACTCCTGCTGTCTGTGTATTCTCAGGCCAGTTGCTTAACGTCTCTGATTCCTCGTGCAAATATGGGAAAATTAAAAATATTTACCTCCGTGATAGTTGCCTCAAAACAACATATATGTGTATAAAGTTCCTGGCATAGTAACTGTGATTTATGCATGTGGTTTGGTTTTTGCTTTTAATCAAAGAGTGGGAAAACTCAGTGAGGGTGGGAGTCGGGGTGGAGGAATGAAATCTGGGCTTTTGAATATACTCTGCTCCCTGTTCAATCTCAGCAAGTGGCATCAAAGGACATGTCCTGCTATAAAAATCTCTGAACCTATGTGCACTCTTGGCACCTCCCAGCTGGCAGTGCTGAGCCCTGGGTTTGGACCTGGCAACTTTTCATTTAACCACTCAGGGCCTCTGTTTACCTACCTGTAAACGGGGCAGAAGTACTTCTTGGGATTCTATGAGAGCAAGAGTCAGTCAGTAGCAAATCTTTTGGATCTAAAACATCATAACCAATTTAAAAAGATAAGCAAAAACATTAAAACAATAAGCAGTAATGCACTGTTTTAAGAGCTGTCTTGGGAGACTTTTCTTGGTAACTCTCTGCAGACAGCAGGGAGGCACCCAGAAGAGGTAGCTCAGCCCGACCATGACATGCATGGTCCTGTGGGTGAGGAACCCCTTTGCTGCCTGACCCCTCCTGGCCTGCCTGGGATCGGCTTTCTCCAGGAATACCTCCTTGATGGGACACATCTCCTGGAAGTGGCTCCTGGAGAATCTGGCTGCTCAAATGTTGTGCAGCCCTGGGTAAACCCTGGGTCTTACCTGGGGACTCATTCTTCAGCCGAAAGGCATTTACAGGTCCTGGAGACCTGAGGGGCCAAGTTGGGTTTTCCTCCAGCTGGGCAAGACCTTTGGGGCTCAGGACCTGAGGGATCCTGGCAGCAGGTGCGTTCTTTTGGGGTCAGAAGGCTGAAGGAAAAAGAGGGGCCATTGGCCAAAGACAGAAGTGCCTATCTAAAGACATGCCACAGACACACGTGTACGAGTGTGGCCACTGGCTCACCCTATGCTTTTCTCCTGGCCCAGCCCCTCACAGCAGCAGGTGCAGGCCCACCTCCTCCTCTGCTCCATAGTCACTAAGAATGGACACCTCAGCTTCTTTCCACCCTTGATGTCTCCGGTGCCATGGGCCCTCTTGCTGAGTTTCTTCCCAGATCAGTGGCTGGCCAGGTTGGGCAGCCTCCCGCCCTCTGCCCCTGGTCCTTGCCTGGGGATGCTGGCCGGGGCTGGCTGCTCTCACCTCCTTCCACCAGCAGATGGCGGCCTCCGCACAGCAATGAGACCCACATTTCCGATTAGGCTAACTCCGAGGGGCTCTGCTCCCTTTGGGAATTCTGGGCCTTAGGGGTGGGGTGCTCTAGTAACAGACCTGTCCTTTAGGAACAAATTCCTCAGGGGCCCACACCTGAGTGTCGAGGGATCTAGAGACATTGCTTGTCCAGTCCCCTGCCTCAGAACTGTGGCCGGCACACGTTTTACTATCTCCATGGTATTATGATTATTTTTGTTAAAGATGAGCCCACAGTTTTAATTCAGGATATTTAAGAAAGCATAACAGGCTATCTCTAGAAAGTTCAGAAGCTGTGGTGGCTATGCACTCCTGTCCCCTGGGCCACAGGGGCGGGAGAAAGTGCCCTCTGCCCCTGGGGCATCTCCCAAGCTCTTACGTTGCCCACTTCTCAGGACTGCAGTCAGCCCTGTGACGCAGGACCTCCCGACAAAACAGACCTTGTTAACCTCTTGCATTATCCTAACAGCAAGGACTGTTTGTTGGGTGCCTGCTGTGTGTTCCAGGCCTCCCCCAGCTTTGGGAACGGTCCCCTTATTAGTTCATTTTCATTTCATGGAAAGGAAAACAGGTGCCTGTCCCCAAAGCAGAGTAGGGCCTTTTGGGCAGCCCCGTGTGTGTGGAATGCCCAGCTCACAGCACTGCCAGGCCACCAGGTGCAGGGATGGACCCCCAGGCTTTGTGAGGTTACCCTGCCGCCATGAGGGGCTCCCCACCTGGGCTTCTTGACTTCTGTGTCTGTCAGTCCAGGAGACCTTGGCCATTCCGAAGCTGCCTGCCAGGGGTGAGGTGGGTGGTTAGGATACCCCAAGATGACAAAGCGCCTTGCAGGCCTGAATCTGTAAATGACAGACTGTATGAAACAGTGTGAGAAGACTAGTTTTTACTTAGGTTTTCTTTCTTTCTTTCTTTCTTTTTTAATAACAAGAAATGAGAATCCTGCATTTTCAGGTTCCCAGACTAAATGAAGGCTGACCTGTTCTGGATGGAACACGTGAGGTCGTTTTAGCTGTAGATGAAACACGGACACGTAACAGCTGCTTATTAGTAGTGGTTGTAGTAGGAAGTGACAGAGCAGAGAGTATATCCGGCATGTCTTGAACACTACCGTGCTGAGAACTATGACGTGAACCCCACATACATGAGTTTATTTTATCCTCAAACCCTGTGAAGTATGACTTATTCTTAGTCTCGTTTCACAAGCGGGGAATACAGGTTCAAAGAAGTTAAGTAACTTGTCTAAGGTCACACAGCCGGCAGTCACTAGAATCAGATTTGAAACCAGGTCCGCAGGGCACCATCATTGCAAAGTATTTCATTCAAATGGGCATGTCATTTGCCTCTGAAATGACTGTGGTGCTTTTTCTGAGGTGCTAACGGCCCTGAGATGCTTGATTCTTCTTGGATATTAAATGCAGTATTAGAAAAAAATCAATTAAATTTGCTGTTTCTTAGTAATGGTCTTGGTCACATCTTCCCCATCTTCGGGAAACACATTTCTTTTCAACGTTAGAAGTGTGCCCTAGAGACTCAGCCCCATGCTTTGCTTTGCTGAGGACCCCTGGGATGGCGGTTCTGGGGGCTTGCTCCAGCCTCTGTCCTGCCGCTCATTGCCGGTGCTGTCCAGAGGCTCTGCGTGTGTCCCTTACAAGGCACAGTCACGGCCCCTTCCCGGCCCGGTTCCCAGAAAGCCCTTAGCTGCTGTCATCACAGGGGCCGCCCCCATGCCCACCGGTTCTAGCTCCCCCAGCCCCGCTCCTTTTCCTGAGGGCCACCTGTGCCTCACTAGAGCAAAGTGCAAGATATCTGAGGCTCTTCCATTTACTTAAGAAAAGGATTCCACAGCCTGAGTTCTAGAAGGAGCAGGTCAGGCTCAGGGAGCACGGGCTCTGGGGGGCAGCGGGAGCAGCTGACGTGTGGGGCCCCGTCCTTGTCCTGGCATCACCCCGTGGCCTTCCATGCCCTGGAGTTGTCGGTGCGGCAGGCCTGAGGCTTCTGAGAGCCCAGCGAGATCATTCCTGGGGCGGGGGTGGGTGGGCACACAGCGGGAGCAGCCGCGGAATATCGTGTTGAGCCGATGTCCCGGTTGGTAGGAACGTCCTGTGTCTGGTTTCGGAGAGGCAATGACACCACCACTAATTATGGGAAATGCCTCCCATCCGGTTGGATCCCCCCATTTCTTTTCTTCCCTTGTTCCTCCAAACTGACATCTGGCAGGCTGAGCTGTGCATATGTATCCAAGGACCCCCGGAGGCTGCTGGCAGCTCAGTCCTTTGCCCAAGCGAGGGGCTGCCTGCATCCCCCAGATTCCCCATCCAGGAGGTTGCCTGTCTGCAGTTGGCATCCCTGAGGACTCAGCCTGGGTGTCCAGCCTGACTGACAGGACCCTGGCGAGTCTGGGGCTCTAGGCCCCTTGCCCAGGCAGGCGGGGCAGGCCTTAAAGAGGCCTCTTGCCTCCCGCTTCACGGCCCGGAGCGCTGGGAGTCTGAGGTGGCCACAAGAGGGCACCTGAGACACATAGAAGACCCGGACTCCCCTTCCATGAGTCCTGGCATACTGTTCCGTGAGGGGATGATGTCTGCTTAGGAGGGTTCAGCTGTCAAATGTCCAAGTTCACCATCACTAGGGCACTGGAAAAACATATGGGGGAAAATTAAAGGAGAAAAGACCTCAGGTTAATCACTTTCTTCAGTTACGGATTTATTGAGACAATGTGCATTTACGACTGTGTGAAAGGCTAGAGGGTACCATGCAGGAAAGGCAGTTATTCCTTCCTCTCACTGGACACGGGAGGGCATGGTGGTGAAACCGCTGGGCCCACGGTCACAGGGCCCATGCCTGGGTCTGTATCCACCCAAGCCAGCCTTTTCTGCTCTGCTCATTTTCCCCTTGTGGCAAAGCACTGCCCTGGGGATTCAAGGGCACCTTAGCCTGGGGCCTGGCATGGACTGAGCGCCCTCGGGGTGGGGTGCTTCACCCACAGTCAGTGTCCCTTTAGGCCCCTGTTTCTTCCCAGGACAAGGATGGAGGTCTTACCAGGACTGGTAGGAAACAGGTTAGTGATTGTGTTCTGGGGCCAGGCCGCCTGGGTTTGAATACAGGTATTTCATCCTCGTTACTAGCTTGGTGTCCTTGGGAAGTGATTGCATTTCTTTGGGTCGTCGTGTCCTGCCTGCAAGTTCTCATCCCAGCGTGGGGGAGGCACACGGCTCGGATGGGGAAACCCCGCCGAGCAGGCTCTCGGCCTACGCCTGGCACACATCAGACAGTCCTCAGCATGGACAACTGCTGCCGTCATGGTTGTTATCTTCTAGGCCCTGCCAAGTGAGATTTTGGGAGGTGGTGGCCAATGGTTGTAGACTCTGAGGTCAGAAGAAAGTTTTGTTTGTTGGGGGGCATCTTCAATACCCTGCCTGTGGGATCAGGTCTCAGGGGCCGGGGATACCTTCTCCGGGGAACCTTTCCTGAGTGAGCACAGGATCCATTCCGGGGCCAGTCCCACCAGCATGTGAACGTGGTGAGGCAGCCCCCACCGCCCTCTGTCCTGCTCTGCCCCGGAAGTGGCCACAGGTGCTGGCACCTAGCGGTACATTCAGTCGAACGGATACCTGAGTCCCAATGTCATGGCAAGAAAATCCGGCTCTTCTCCTCCACCAGCTCTCGCCCCCATCCCTGCCCCAGCCTCAGACCTCGTCCTAGACTTTCCCTTGCTCCCTTGCTCAGTCATTCATCTGTTATCCGTTCACCCAGCTTGCATGCGCGGCAGGCCCACGTTGGGCCTCGGCGAAACAAAGATGCAGAGACCACTCCTTCTGTCCACAGGGAGACGGCCGTGGTGGAGGCACTGTGAGCGCGGGAGAGGGGCCCCTGGGCTGTGCCCCTGGGACATGTATTCAGGCATGCGATTAGGGAAGAGTGTTAGGAAGATTCCTGAAGAAAGAGGCTGATCTGAGTCCTGGAGGAATTAGCTCGGTGACAGGGACACAGATGGAGGGCTTCCCAGTGAAGGAGCAGCAGGCAGTGGTCTGGGAGAGAGGTGGGCACACCCGGGAGGCTGTTCTGGAGCTGACGCACGAGGGCATTTTAGGGGGTGCAGGCAGGGCCAAGGGACGTAGCTGGAGAGACGGGGGCCAGGTCACAGACTTCCTGTCACCCCAAAGGAGACAGTGATGGTCTCATCCAGGTGGCTCTGGGCTGCATGGGATAAGACAGGGATAACTGGGGGAGTGAGAGAGGGTGACAGGGGAGAGACCTCAAGCACTGAAGGGCCCGGCCTCGGGCTGGGGAGTGGCTCTTCCTCGGTGACCCGAAGTAGGGAGGAGGTGGGCACTTGGCACAGCGTCACCGTGTGTCTAGTTCATGTGTGTGGCCCCTGTGCCTCCTCCCAAAGCGCTATGAGCAGATAAGCAGCGAGCCCTTGCCGTGGTGAGGGACAAACATCTGTGAGCAGCCTTCCAGGCCTGATACACCAGGAAGGATCGCTGCCAAGCTCCATGGGCACTCGGCTGGGAAACAGGGCTGCCCTCCAGGCCTGGAGACCCCCTGGCCATCATCTGCTCACAAATTCCCACACCAGCAGAAACCTGAGGAGTGGGGCAAACACCCCTGGACTCCCAGCCATGCAGCCAAGGACAGGGCACCTGTGGCGGCCATCCAGGTCTTCACTGGGGTCAAGAGCATTTCATCAGAACAAGATCGATGACATGGCCAGAGAAACCGAACCTAGACAGAAGGAAGGACTTCCCTTTATTCTGCAGCTCAGAACCTCTGGTGAGTGATGGCCAGCAGGCACCCACCCCCCCCAGGTGCCCCCTCCAGGGGCACCCATGTGTCTGCAGAGGCCACAACGGCCTTGGTGATGTGATGACTCATGTTGCTGTGCCTGGAGACTCCCTAGGGCCACCACCGTTGCCTTCTATCCCTGGTATCCCGAGTTGGCCCCCCAAATGTAATATTTTATGTAATAATATATGTGTTTGAAATTGTGCAAGTAGCTACATAAGCTATGTTAGGAGCTTGGAGGGCTGGTCCGGGCATCAGAGTAGATTTAGGACATGACTTCTACAGGAGAAGTAGGTCCATGCAGAAAACAGGGTCAAAGCTGGGAGATTTGGTTCCCCACACATCTCCTTATATGTAATGGTCTTTTGGTCTGCCTTCTGAGGTCCGAGCTTGAGGGACTGTTAGAAACCACATCAGAGGCTGATAGAAGCCGTGGTCTAAAAACATACAAAACCCACTGCCTCTTGTCACTCCTGGGACCTTCGTCCTTGGCTGGGATCCTTGCAGAGTCAGACCGGGAGACAAGGGTTTGGGCACAGCTAGGTTACCTGGAGAGCATCCCAGGGGCACAGGGAGGGGGGTGGGGTGTGAGACAGGAAGAGGGGGGCCCAGACGGTGCATTTCAGAGCAGATTCCTATGTGGGCAACGGGGGGTCTTCGTCCTGCTGGGGACCCACTGAGGACCCGGTGGGTGTTCACAAGCCGACCCCCATCCTTGCTTGGGTGCGTGAACGCCCCGTCACCCCGATCCGAAGTGGTCCCATGGCTGGAGAACCACCACAGAGACCCTGGGGGACTTTTGGCATATGTGGGAACGGTCTGCTGGGGTGGCCCCCCAGTGCCTGTGGCCGTGGACACCCAGCCTCTGGAACCTCAGGGTCCTTGTCTGCACAGTTAGCTGTCGCTGTCCTCCAGGGTCCCCCAGGATGGTCAGGCGATACAGTGACAGACAGGAGTGAGGCTGAGCCCAGCGCCTGGCGTGTGCAGGGAGCCGTCCTGGACGGCTTTTATTCCTCCGTTTGCTGCATGGTCTTCTTCTTCCCGGACTCAAGGACTCCTCTTCCACTCGGTTCTACTCCCCGGGGCCAATTTCAGGTGTCCCACACGGAGGTCCTGAACACATTCAAAGAGGCATCTTTGTATCTTAGATGCTGACTTCAGTTTCACTCTTGCAGCCTGGTCTCCTGTCCCGGGGCCTGCTGGCCAGCCGGCGTAGCTGCCATCAGTACACCACCATGCCCCAGGCCAGACCTGCGGTGAAACGGTCATCCCCGCCCGCCTCCTCAGCCCTGCCTTCCTGATGGTGCCTCTGGCCCCTCTGCTGGGAGCTCGCGCCTCCTTGGTCTCCCACCGTGCCCCCACCCCGGCAAACACACCGCCCGACCTCAGGTTCCCCATCTTCATGGCTAAAATATTACCAGTGACCGACATGAAGCCCCTTTTCCCTACGTTGTCATTTTATGTTAATTGAATGCTCATGTTAATCTAATAGAGTTTAGATTTATGTTGGGTTCTGTGGTGCATCATATTTTAATCAATACACATTCCACCGTTTAGATGGACAGATGAGAAAACCTGCTTCGTCTCTGCACTCGGGTTCCATCAGCTGTCAATAATTCCTAATTTGAATCTTTCAGACAGTCAGATTTATGGGACTGAGTGTATTGCATTCATCACAGAAACGAACTTTTGGGGGAAATGATGTGAAAGGTCACACAACACCTCGAAGACGCAGATACTGTGTTTCGGAGATGGAGCGCTCTGAAATATTTATCTGGGAGAGGCCAGCTGGCAGGGCAGCACCGGGAGACTGGACGGGGCCTGGGCATGGAGAGCCGTCCCAGGACAGCTCTCATTTGTGGGAATGCGTCCCCTCTGTCCCAGGAAGGGCGTCCGTCCTGGAGTAGCGAGGGTGCTGCTCTCACGTCACTGTCCGTCCCAGGGACTCTGGGACAGTGTGTCGGGCAGAAGTGGACGCCACGCATGGCAAGTGGACGGCGCTCTTCCTGTGGGAGTCCGCTCCCCCTCTCCTCACAGTGCTTTCTCCAGAAGCTGGGCCTGAGTTAAGGATTCACGTACCCTGGATTTATTTGCAGTGTGGACCGATGTTCTGTAGGGAAGGGAAGGACGCCAACCAGGTGGGCTTTATGAAGCCCCAGGGGGAACTGGAGCTTTGGGGCGGCCCTGCGGCCGGTGCGGAACACCCCTCAGACTTGCCCCGCCTGAGAGGGGCTGGGTGTGCCTCCCGAATTAGTTGCTGCCCGTCACCAGCTGAGGGCTCCTTCTGGGGGCATCCCCTCTCAGGTGCTTCCAGCTTGTCCCGCCCGCTGGCCAGTCATGCCTCTGCGGCCAAGAAAAGAGAAAAACAAGAGCCTCTGGTGGAGTGTCCGTGCCTTAAGGAGGCAGCCGTTGGCATTCAGAGAGAAGGAGGGACAGGGAGGCAGGGCAGGCGCTCTCAGAGACAGTCCCTGCAGCCATGCTCAGGGCCCGGGAGGAAGATGACGCGCGGCAGATCTTATGAGCGCCAGGATGGGCGCCACCGCCCACCTTCCTGCCTTGTCAAATGCCTTTCCCCTGAGAAACCTAGGGCCTTCAGGTGACCGGGAGGCTGTGTTTTCAGGGCTCCCCAAGAGACACAGGTCTCAGTCCAGAGCCTTGTGAGGCTCAGCGTCCCTCTCTGTCCTCCTATTGTATGGCTTTAATTCCTGTAGCTATCTTTAGGGGATTGCCTGTTAATCTGGGAATCTGTTTGTCCCACCCCTGGGGAGCTGGATATGCCACCGAGACTCTGGGTGCCATTGGACACCTGCCCAGAGAGTTGGGCCAGGATTACCAACATCTCATCTTCACTTCCGCGGTGGAGGTGAATGGATTTGCCCTTGAGTTTGCTGACAAGCATTTGCGGTGCAACGAGCCTAGTGTCTCCACCAATGGTCCCGAAACAGGTTTCTGTGTGTGTGAGGGACACTCAGACAGGCCTGCACACCTTCTTGGCAATGATTTCTGCTTGAGACTTCTGTTTGTTTCCAGTTTATTTTCAGAAGCAAAGGCAGTGAGTGCCCACTCCGAATTCTGTGCTTTCCTGGCCCCCAGAAGAAGGATGGGACACTGGTTGACTTCCCCGGTCCAGGCATTCCGCACCCAGAGGAGGCACATTCAGGGCTGTAGAGATGACAGCCCTCTGCGAGCTTCTCCCATGAAGTGGGTACATGGTAGGAAGCTCTCACACAAATATATGCTTGCTTTTTACTCAAAACACTGAGAAATAAGTAGCACCTAGGGTCTTTGGAGGTAGCCTATTAGGGGTGCTCACAGGAAATGATTTCCTCATCTCTACTGTGCATTAGTATGAATGTGATATGCATAAGGGTGTACATGCTGACTGGGTCTGTAATGGCAATTTGTGGATATGTAAATAATGTAGCTTTCATCCTGCAAGTCCACTTTCCACACCGTGTACTGGGAAGTCACATGCCCACTAGGAGAGGGCAGCCTTTTCATCGACAGCATTATTTGGGAACATATCTGTATTTGCAAAAATCCATTATAACCCCATTGTTGTTGGAGATGTGGTTAATAAATGAAGGTAGCATGAAATATGATTTTAAATCAGTTTAATAAAATTATTCAAGTAGATTTTAAATCATTTTTACAGTTGATTTAACATTTGTGACTGGTTTATAGATTATGATATAGGATGGTGTTTGCATCTTTGCAATTTTATTCCAATTTAGAAACAGTACAAATATTAATTTTTCCTTCAATAATGGAGCCTTTGAGAATTAAACTTGTCTTTTCTCAGCACACATTTTATGAAAATGATTTTAATATGATTTTTAATATATTTTTGAGGAACTTCTTGCAGGAAAGCCCTTTTAACAAGGACTTAAATGGAAGTAACTTCTCAAAACTTCCTTTTGAGACAAAGATGAATGAACAGTTTTTAGGGAGCAGGTTTCGTTTGTGGGAGAAATGACCTGATGATTTTTGTATAACTGAAGAAAGTTCTGAAGCTTCTAGAAATGGTTCCTTAAGTAGTATGAGAACAAATTAAAGGGAACAATGATTTGTGCCCAGTGGGTTTCCTTGATCAGCTCTGGGACAGGGTGAGGCTGGAATGACGGAGAAACCAGTCAGCTGGCTGGTGGCTGGAGGAGACTTGGGAATGTGGGCCTGGCCTCTGTCTGCTGTTATCTGGGGTTGTCTACACCTCAGCCTTGTCTGGGCTTAGGGGACGAGTTCCCGACAGCCAGGTGACTGATGTGCAGGTGTGTCTAAAGAAAAAATCACATGCAGGCTGTGAGGACAGGGACCCTTCACTCACCTCTCTGGCCACGTTGGGCCACACGGTGGCTGTGGTGCCTCCGGCTTAGCACAGACTGCCCCGGGGAGGGTCTCCACTGCTCTCTATTGCAGGACTTGACTCCTGGCCTAGGTTTTGGTAGGAGTGGATTCCCTGGGGAGTAGGAAAAGCTGGCAGCATGCCCACCTCTTTGGTTCCTGTCTGGGTCGGGCCCTTGGAAGCTGCACAGAGTAACAGCACATATTGGGAGTTCTCTATGACTCCAGAGGCCGAGACGACAATCGCTCCTGTCACTTGCGGGCTTTGTCTTCTCTGGCAATAAGAAATCCTTTTAAAGGACCCTGAGATCTCCAGCATAGAGCTGAAATCCAAGTCAGGGTACTGTGCATGGCCCCCTTCTCTGGTTTGGGGGATTTTGGTGATCCCTGAATGGGAGATTCTGCCCAGGAAAAAAAAAAAGTGTTCTTGGAAAGGGAATGAGACTCCAGCTCCTCTCCCTTGGGGCTCACAGGGACAGGGGCCCCCTGCAGTCACAGAGAGTCCCCAAGGGTCACCCGAATCACCAAGGCTCTTTCCTGGGAAGCAAAAGAGGCAGAATTTAGATACTTCTCCCTGGCATGGTCGAGAACCTAAAAAGCTGGAGTGTTCAATGGCAGTTTTTATTTAAGAAACAAAATAGGTAAGAAATCAGACTCTGAAGCATCTACAGAAAAGCAGGATGTCGGGCATCTAGAAATAAGAGCTGCAAAGAGAAGCACGGGGAACGTGTGCTCAGAGGACTGCAGAAAGCCTCAGAGGATCCACAGCTTCGGGTTACCGTGGTCACGGGCGGTGCTCAGGACGTGGAAGCAGGCTCAGCTCTAGGGGCTCAGGGACCCTGGTGGGGCTCAGAGAGGCTCACGACCCACAAGGTTTCCCTCTTGAGGCCACTGTCTTGACCTCAGCCAGAGTCCAGAGATGCTGTAGCTGCAGACTCTGGCCATGGGCAGAGATGTCCACAGGCTGAGCCCCTACCCCCTGGCCCTTTCTGTACCGTGTCACCGTTGGGAGCCAGCCACCCGTCTCGGCTGAGTGTTCAGCTCAGGTCACAGCACTGCCGACAGACACTGTGGGAACCTGAGACAAGAGGAAGCCCAGCGCTTTTCAAACTGCAGGTCGGGAGCAGAGCTGCCGCCCCCAGTCTCTGCACTGGCTCTGGACCCCTGGGGTATATCAGCATTTTCCCAAGCGGACTGAAATAAGAATCACCCCCGGAGCTTTGGGTATCTGAATCCCACTACCTTCCCATGGCAATGTTAATGCAGAGGGCCTGGCAACTGGCATTGTCTCAAGGCTGCATCTTCTCTTTCCCCTCCAGGTGACTGTTCCACTCAGACAGTTGAGAAAAGCCAGGCAAAGGGAAAGAGCTTTCAGGGTCACAGGCTCTGGTGGGTACAGTGGCCTGGGGCAGCCTGTACTTCCCGAGCTTCTCCTGGCTTCCAGGGAGCTCTCCGGTTCCCCTCAAGCTTTCCCCCCTACCCGTTCCCTTACTGCTTGGGGTTTATCTCTGCCTTCTGCCCTCCAGCATTCTGTCAGTTAGATCTTCATTCAGAAATAGAGGGAGGAGCGTGTTGCAGACCCGCGTCCTGGGAAATGTGCGGGACCTCTGCGCTCTCTCTCACAGAGCCAGCCGGGACAGGAGCAGCTTCCTTTGGTGGCAACAGGTCACTTCTCCTTTCATGCAGGACAGAGGGGTGGAGTGACTGCCAACCTTAAACCCTGCCGTCCCACAGCTGTGAGGCCTGTTCAATAAAGGCTCAGGACTCCCTTTATCCAGGTACTAGCCTGATTTTTTATTTTTGAAAGTGAATCCATCCGAGAGGTGGATTATCAATAGTTCTTTTCCCTTAACCTCTGCTGCACAATAATCTCTGAACAGAGGACAATCTCAGTGCCCACAGCTAGATTACTGGGGTGAGGCCCAGGGCAGGAAAGGAAGGAGAAGGGAGGTGCAGACGAAGCATTGGGTGGCCACCAGGAAACCCCTGGGGCCTGAGACTCTGGGACTGGTGCCGGGGCCAAGCCCGTGGGCTGCCTGTGAATGCCTAGGAGCTCGGGGCTGTGTGGCTTAGCAGCCCCCCTCCAGTGAGGAGACCGTCTGGGGTGCTGGGAAGGCATGCGTGGGGCAGGTGGCTGAGGGCCAAGGCTGCGGCTGACGCCCCTGCACGGTGGCTCGGCGGGAAGGCTCCGGACAGGTGTGCCGGCTCCCAGCACTCTGCAGGCCTCCCCTGCTTGGCCCCCAGGGAGCTCTGAAAGCCTGGAATCGGTAGTTAACATTTAAAACTCAAGGGATTTCAGATACAGATCTGCGTTTCTGGCTCCTCAGGAAAATTTAGAAGACTTGAAAGCCTGTTTTGCTGCAAGGCAGAGGTCAGCCTGAGGCGACAGCGGCTGCCCCTCCGGACGGCGCTGGCATCTCTGGGGTCCCCGGGTCCCCTCTCCGTGGCCCGTGTGAGGAGCTGGAATTATCTGTATGGTGCATAGGCGAGCAGCTTTCCTGCCACTGGGTGCCCTGGTGCCCCATCTCTGCTGCACGGCCTGGCAGAGGCCAAGGCCACGGGGGGGGGGGGGGAGGCAAGGGGTAACAGGTGGATGGCCTATTCAAAGAGGGTTAGAGGTGGTACTGGCAGGTCTGGAGGCGGGAAGGATAGGGGGCAGTCCTGGGCCCTCTGTTGTAACAGGAATAAGAAAGGGAGAGGCGGGACCATCCACAGACCACCCTCCTCCAGCTTGTTCATTCTACTGTCATCACCTTAGAATCCCTGTGGCATACCTGCCAGGCGTGCCCTCTCCCGCCCCGAGCATACCTACACTTTCCACCCAACGTTTACATTTCCCGCGTTCTGCAACAACCCCCTCCTGCTTTACTGAGCCCCGGGGAAACTTCACCTGATCTGGGATCCTTAATGGATATGGAAAACCTATTTTCAGGATTGAGATCCTTGGCGTGGGCAGCAGGGTTACCGCTCCGTTTTTTTTGAACGAAGTGATCTAGAAGGGTCTTGAATCTCCTGGCTTCAGGCGGGCCTGTATGCTAGGCCTGTGCAGGGTGCTGGGGATGTAAGTATGAATAAACAGGCGGCTGTGACGTAACACGCGTGCCACATGGTGGAGGGGGCTGGGGACGAGGTGTGCTCAGGAGAATCAGAGAGACCTTCCTGGAGAAGGGGTCACCTGAGCTGGCAAGGTAGGGGTGCCGCCAGCAGAAGAAGGACCTCTTGGCACAAAGCACAGGAAATCCTTCCTTGATCCTTCCCTGCTTTTGTTGGGACGCTAGCTCGTAAGTTCACTGTGGCCAGAGAGTCCTTCCTCCCAGCTCTAAGGGCAACACCTTACTGGCCAAGCGGTTAGATACTGGGGCCGTTGAATTCTTTCTTTTCCCTTTTCTCCTCTATTGTGGTAAGTTGGATTCCAGAAAGCCGGTCTGCAGCCTGGTTTAGGAGGCGGGAGACTGGGGCAGACCAGCCTCATTTGATGGGTCTTAATTACTTGGGAGCTGCAGTGGGTCTAGTCCCCTCTTCAGGCTCCATGCTCTGGTCTCCAGGTACCCAGCATGGCATCTCTGCCCGTGAGAGAGAACAGTCCCTCCCCAGTCCGTGAAGGTGTCAGCCCGGCCAACATGGGAAACAGCAGACGCTCATTGTGTCCCCCTCTGAAGTTGGGGTCACTCCACTGTGTCTCTCCTAAGTGATTTCTGCATAATCGGCAGTGCATCAGGGAGGGAAAAAGGTGGGGCAGTCTCAGCAAGGCCCAGCAGGGCGGGGAAGGGAGGTGGGGAGGCTGAGGAGTGAGGGGGAGAAGGAAAAGGCCTTTCTCAGGAAAGAGAATGGGAGAGGGGCTCGAGGGCCACCGGAGCAGAAAAGCTGCCTCTTCAAATCCCCAAACCTTGATTTTGATTCTTAATTCCAATTATCGAGCTCCCCAAGTTTTGGGATTGCACATAGCTGTCCACACGTGCCCCTGGTGTAAGCCCACTGCGTGCTGAGGACAGGAGCTCAGCTGTGCTTTCTTCACGGTAGCTGTGATATATTAAGAGGAATTATTAGACGTACAGTTGGGATTGCGTTTTCTCCGGAAACAGACATTCACTCTGGTGAGGTGCACACGCAGCCAGCCGCGCCTAGGGTCTCGGTAAGGGACCAGCCCTGGCATGAAACTGGCAGGGGCGTCCATTCCAGACACCACACCCATTGCTTCGCAGAGACACCTTCCGCATCCCTGTCCCTAGGGGCAAGCTTGCCAACTGGGCATAACGTTAAGTAACGGTGGCAGAGGGCGCCGGGGTCCCTCCTGACGCCGCTTCTGGAGTCTGCAGAGACGGTGTGGTTGCCTCCTCGGTCTCCCGCTCCGCCTCCTCTCCGGCCCCCGGGGGGGGGGGGAGGCGCCCTCTTTCCCCCCCCCCCGCCGCCATCAGCAGGGCAGCGCCTCCAGCCCCTGAGATCCCCTCTCCCCGGGAGCTGAAGGCATCACCTGTCTCTTTTTGGCACCAACACCCTCCTGAATGCCATGAGAAACTGGTGACCTTCACTCTGGTCTCCATGACGACAAGATGGTATATGTTTAATTAGTTCGGGCTTATTTTAGGACCAATTTTCTTTTATTTTAGGGCAACGCGAGCTATGATAACTGTAAGCATGTTTACGAGGCGCGCGAGGCTTAGCTGAAATGTGCCAACAATTCTAGTCAAACAGATGGTGACCCCTGATTCAACCTGCCCTCCGTTCAATTATTCAGCTGTATTTAATTTTCCTCCGAGTGACTCGCTGCCATGCCCGCCCATCGCCTCTAGGTGGCACAAGAGACCACCTTTGCGGCTGCAATAAAAGGTGGAAAGCCAGGTCTCAGGGATTTTCCCAGCCTGGCCTTGGCCGCCGAAGAGGATAATGAATTTCAGCACTGGAACAATAGTTTCCGCCTGCTATCAAATGATGTGAAAGGGTGGAAAAGAATTGGGTCAAATTGTATGTGATTTGGCCATGAGCTCTAAGTAATCTCCATTCTAATAAGAAATTTGAAAGACCTTCCAGGCTTAATATCCTCCCCAATAATTTGTTTGGAGTTCAAGGAGTTAGAGCCGTTTTCATGATTGTGGAAATGTTCTGTTTTCATTTTGAAAGCCTCTGCTGTTTAATTTTTAGAGCCTGCCAGCCCACCTAGTCTGGGTTCAGGAGGGGAAGCTGAGGGAAAGGACTTTCCACCTTCCTTTCCTGCTGTCAGTACTTAGCACTGAGAGTAGAAAACCGGATGTTGCCATAAAGGGGAGTGGAACTGCTTGCTAAATAATTTTTCAAAGACATCACCTTTATAATGAAGTAACCTAAGAAGCATGTGGTCACAACCCATGTGACCCACGGACTGGATTTTTAAAAACGTATAAAGATGACAAAATGTACTCTGGTGTGGCCAGCTCTGCTTCAGCCCCTCCTAACTCCTTAAACAGGAGAGGGCTGTACCTTGGACACATGCGACTGACATGTCCTGTCAGTGGACACAGCTTGGTTAATTAGAGCAACACGGAATTCATGCCTGTATGCATACCTCATCCAACTTAAGAATTCTTACCTTCAACACTGCTTTTTTTTTTTGATGCATTAAAGCAAGCTTGTAGTATACTGCACCTATATTTTTCCCCTAAGAATATCTCACTTTGGATATCTTCTTGGAACATTTTATATCCTCCCTGTCTTGCATATGATCAAATCACAAGTAGAAGAGCCATGTGCCGAGCCAGGACCCCTCGTGACCCACACGTGCAGAAAAGTATTAACGAAGAGACTGCTTCCAAAGACAATAAACTGAATTTCCATGGATTAATGGTAGAGGTTTCGGTAAATATGTTCATTCTACCTGAAAGCGCTCAGTTCTTGTTTCTGTTTAAGGGCAAATACATGGCCATGGAGAGGTCAAAACCATGAGCCTGAACTGTGTTCCTGGAACTTAATGTTTAAAGGCTTGGCTTTGGTTAGCTTTCCTGCTTTATTTTATACGGCTATGGCTTGGCTCAGTCGTTTCCCATTAAAGGGTCTGAACATAGACTAAGAAATCTTCAGGCAAGGGAGAGGGTGTTGCGCTTCACAGGCTGACTTCACCGAGGCTGATGGACGTGGCGGGATAGCTGTGCGCAGAGCTGAGACCTGGCCTGGCTGACCGGCAAGGCGGCCTCACCAAGCCTGG
The DNA here is from genome assembly GCA_029783875.1 of Phataginus tricuspis. NCBI lineage: Eukaryota > Metazoa > Chordata > Mammalia > Pholidota > Manidae > Phataginus > Phataginus tricuspis. The sequence goes on from JAQQAC010019400.1 coordinate 1,365,112, forward strand.
GAGGGCGGGCACAGTTGCACCCTATTTCTGGGACACGCAGACTTAGTCCCCTGGGGCTGTTTATGCTTTCAGTGAAACTTCCAGGGGGTTAAGTGTATGTGTGTGTGGGTCTCGATTACTGCTCTGCTGGCCACACAGACTGATTTTATTCACCACCTTTACCCTCTGATTAGCCTACCAGATTGGACTTAACACCTCCCTTGTATTCCCAGATTCCCCCTTGTCCTTGGTACAGATCACTTTGTGGAGGAGCAGCTTTACCAGGTCCTCAGAAAGAATCTGGTAAAACACCAAAGAGGGACGACTATATGGCATCCGATACCCTGGGGTCGCTGGGTTTCCCACTCTGGGTTCTGACAGCAGGCACTGCATCTCTGTTCCCCATGCTCCACCCGTATCTCCCAGGGGTAGCGACAGCAAGATGGGGGACTCATGGAAGCACCATCGCGTGCCCTCACTGTAGCTCCATCTGAGCTGTTGGAGAAACCCGTTGGGCAGAGAATGCCCGGGATATCTGGGGGCTCTTATGTCTGGAGAGTGTTTTTATTTGTGTGTGTTGGGTGTGTGCGCACATGCTCACATATCCAAGAATCCCTGCGGCTTTGTAGGGAAATCAAGCGCTAGGATCCCCATCCAGTTTGGCACCTTGCAAACGGGCATTCCCAGCAGCACACGGACCACATCAAGGAAAATGGGAAAGGGAGGCCAGCCAGGAGGGGAGAAGGCAGGGAATGCGTGCAGTAGTCAGGCCAGGATTTGAAACAATAAATGCTGGAGAAAAACACTGCTTCCCTGGACCTCTGGCTTCAATCTGGGATTTGTACCTATTACATAATCTGTCACTATAGTAGTGTATATTAAAGAAATGGCCTCAGCAAATGCAGCAAAGGGAACGGGCCCGCGGCCCCAGCCGCGGCAGCCCTCGACCTCCATCACCAGCTGGGCCCCTGTCACCTCGCCACCTGCCCTACGGTCCTGCCGTTTTGCTGAGTTCCCAAGTCACTCTGCTGCCTGGAACATCATTTGTTTTTCTTTGTTCAGAAGACGTACTACGTGAGCGTTTGTGTGAGGCCATCTGTATCTTCACAAAGAAATAAACGGGGCAGGGTGCAGAACGCGTGGGTATTCAGGACCCAGACTGTGCTGGTGCACGTGGTAGGCAAAGCCCAGGGCGCACGGCACTCGGTGGGATTCCTAATTCCCCGAGTCCATGAAGGGGCCTGCAAAACTTCCTTCCTGGGTTGCTGTCCCATTTTCTCAGCAGCTGCATTTCCTTGTGATGCTTCGTTTCCCTCCTCATGTTACTCGCTAGCAGAGCTCTGCGCAGATCATTTAGGGAGGGGGTGTGAGTTGTCTCTAGCTAGCTCGTTCTGCAGCAGCGACGGCCCCCTGCCAAGTCCCAGAAACACCCTCCCCCCACCTTTTTTCTTTTTCTTTTGGAAAGGGCCAACTCTTCTTTATTCCTGAAGGTGGCAGTGAAAGAAAAAAAATGACTCCCTTTGAAGATGTAGGAATTTTATTACCAAACAGATGGAGCCACGAGCGAGAGTCATGGTCCCCGTGTGCCCAGGAGTGCTGACAATGGAAACCACAGCCCCGCAGAGTGGTGTTAACCTGGGCCGGCCGGCCTGCCTTCCCTGCAGCGTGGCCCCTGCTCGCCCAGCCCAGCGCTAAGTGACCGGCTCAGCCAGCCTCTTCCTTCTCCCCCCTTGGTCCCTCACCAAGATAATTGGGGATCATAATGCCGGGGAAGGAGCAGGCGGCTCCCGCGGGCTGTCAGGTATCTGCTCGCGTCTCCGTGTCATCCGTCAGCATTGAGCCCCCCTGTCATCTCTCCTCAGCCTTCAGCGTCGCGCTCTCATTGTGTGTTCATTATCTCGGCTCAGACCAGCCCTCCCCCCGCTCCCCCCATCCAGTAAATGCATCTTTGTGCAACTCTCAGTCTCCGATTATGAATCGATGATCATGTGGTATAAGAGAGATAGATGGCTTTTAGTTCCATCTTGTCTCCCCTAATTGTAAAATATTAGTTACATTACACTGTGTGTTTTGATTAATGGAACTTATTTGGAGTAGCCTATCCGAACCCTCCCGCTTCTAAAGTCCTCCACTGACTTTTGAGAATTGAGTGATTTCACTTAAAGCAGACAAATAGGCCCTTCAGCAAAGAGATAGTTAGGCGGTGATACCGGGAGCCGGACAGGCTGCACAGTCCGGGGCTGTGTGTTCCAGAGAAAGGCTTCCCCTGGCCCAGCCAACCCTGGGCAGCTAAGACATGCCTGCTGGGGGACTTCTTTCCCTTCTTTATTTCACTCCCTTTTTTGGCAAACTGAGCGTATGTTGCTGACTTGCAAAACAGGATGTGAAACAAAATTGAATTAAAATGAAATAAATTACAGATTGCCACATTCCCACATTCAGGTTGCAAGAAGCTAGTCAACTATGAACTTTGATGAATCTGAGCTCTTGAAATGCTGGGCTCCTTTCTCAGGTCCGGGGCAGGGTGTCAGAGAGCATTCCGCAGCCCACATCTGACACAGGGAGATGATTGTCCTTTAATGCAGAACCCATCTTATTTGGCACTATTTACTTAAATATGTCTGGTGATAAAGTTCTTGCTACACAAAAGGTAAGTCCCTGGCTAAGTCCCTTATTACAAATAATCATTGCCTATCTTTCAGTGTAAATTCAAGGACACATTCACTATCAACCTATCAGCTCAATTAAAAACGTCTATTTACTGTCGATGTGACTAATGTCTATATCTCAGGGAAATAGGAGGACTGGCTTCATAAACAAAGTATCAGAAAAAGGCACCAGAGATTAGGAATTCTAGAATACGTTTTGATGGGGGCACTTTCGGGACACATGCTGTACAAAATGCATGCAAGTATTTATATCTATTTTTCTAGGATATGCTTAGTGTTTTATTCTGACCTTTGGGTTTTTATTTTTACTTTTATTTGCATGATTCTTATAGACACTGACTATTATGTATTTTCTGGGGACATGTTATTTCATTTAATGTACTAGAGGCAAAAGATTGATTTTATTATGTGTATAGGAAGCTGGTAATGTTTTACTTTATTTTATTTTTTTAAGAGCATAACAATATGTTTATGGCTGCCAGGAAAAGTGAAGGCAGCAAAACAACCATGCCTGAGTATAAAAATCATTCTGTGGCTAAGACACCCAGAAGCATGTAGATTAAAGATTGGAGGGCTGAGCCCACCTCCCACCTCCCTGCTTCTGTCTGCACTGGGTGCCTAGCAGGTGTCTGGAGAACCAAAGGCCACGTTTGTTCTGGGTTAATAGCTCAGGTACGCAATCTGCTCCCTCCTATCAGCTGAGCCTAGATTTTGGATTTTATTTATTTCGGTTTCCTGCATTTTGAGTCCTTGCTTTGGGGAAAGTGTATGCTTGAGGACTCTTTGTTCTGAGTGTCAAGGGACTTTTTAAAATGTCAGCTGAGTTTGGGCTGTTGTGTCTAATAAACCTCCTTAGGGCTTAAGATGCACTTTCTCCAAATTTTCATCGGAAGCATCACTCACTCAGTTATGCGCATCCATCTTATTTTGAGAGTATTTTATAGAATATTCTTACTACAGCATTTGAATGCATATTGACAATTGCTGGCACTTTTATATATTCCATGATACACATTTATCTGTTAGGGATCCATAATACCAAATGTGTAGTAAAGAGCTATATCAAAAGGCAGTTATCCTGTGTGCATAAAACACTCTCACTTGGTCGCTTTAATTTTCTTACTGCTGCTTCTGAAACCCCCACTTCATCTTGATGGACTTGAGTATTTCATTTAAGTAAAGTATGTGCCTGAGAAAGGATGATGGCGTTTCTATGGCCAGTGGCAGCTCAGGCCCTTGTCTAGGGGAAGCCCCGCCCTGGGCCTAAGATCAATGCCTGAGATCCTGCAACAGCCCTGGCAGACCTGCCCCCTGCTCCTTCCACTGGAGATGTGTCACCCCAGAGGATGAGTTGGAGTGAAAGGCAGGGACCTTCAGGGACCTGGCCTCTGCCAAATTGCTAAATGACAGCAGCCGGTGTTTATGGTCACGCAACAGGCAACATCTACATGCTCTGCGTGCCAAGCTCTGTGCTAAACCCCTGATGTGCAATGAATGCAGCAGCGACCTTTCCAGCTTGTCTGAGCACGGCACTAGCATTAGCCCCTTTGACAGATGAAGAAACAGAGAATTTAGAGACATGGCAGAGCTTGCTTGGAGCCATGCAGCTGTTAAGGGGTTAGGACTGCCTGCCTCCAAAAGCTGGGCTCTTGTTCCTTCGAACTTGTCCGTGTATGTTTGGAATAAGTGTGGGCTTTAACGGAATGCTCAATATTATCCCATTGATTTGAAGATTCTGTGAGATGCTGACCCATGTCCAGTACATGACACATACTAACCACTGAAATGCTGAAAACATGTCTGTGTGTGAATGAGTGGTAATGGGAGAGAAACTTACCCCATGCTTTCAAGGGGACCCTCGTTTTTCCTTTCCCTCCCAATTTTCTAAGTCATTTTGGGAAGGGAGGGAGTTTGGAAACTCAGCGGCTTGGGCAAGCTTTCAGATTGGTTGTGGTTATTGTTGTGATAATGCGGTTGTCAGGCATCAAATACAGTTGGGAGATTTCTTCTAAAAGGAAGACAGCCATGGACTTGGGAAGGGGTGTGGACGTGACGCGTGTCTGGAGTGACCCGCGGGAACTGGGGTCATCTGGCAGTGTGTGACTTCCTGAGACCCAGTCCCCGCGTTTCATTGGAATAATATGTGTGGAAGCTCTCTGCCAAGTACAGAGTGTGATACACCTAGAAGAGAAGAGAATTACAGAGGTAGTAGTAAAAAGAAAGAGGGAAAACAGGCATATAGGCTTGTGTGTGAGGGGCTGTGAGGAGCAGAGTCTAGTTTTATTGCTAGATACTAGAAAGTGAACATTTCAATGTGGTTTATCGTTTGGCATCATGTATTTCAAAAAATAAAATAAACATCTGGCTGTTTGAATGCAAGTGAGACTCCCCTCCTTCCCCCCACCCCCTAATTTCAGCCAAGCTGTGTGTGTAAACAGTCTTAATTGATATCAGGTTAGGAGAGTCTGGAAAACAAGCCACGATTCAGAACTCTAGGATGGACTGAGAGACCTCCCCAGAAATCCAACAAGAGGTATGTATTTACTGATCACCTACTGTGTGCACGGCTCTGTCAGAGATGGGCTGGGAACAGATACCAGGAAGACTGGGCCACTGTCTTGGAGTTTATGCAGCTGGGGAGAAAGAGTTCTTAGGCACAGGGCCCAAGTCAGAGCCGACTCCCGCCATGGGATAGGGGGTGGATATTGGGCCCACTGGAAGAGGCAGGGGCCTCCCGGGAGGTATGATCCGAACAAGGGTCTAGAACCCAGACAATGAGGTTCTTGATGAATTTTGTAATGAAGGCTGTTTAGTTCTCACTCAGTTCCGGTCTCTCTCTCTCTCTAACAATGTTGCCTATGTTGAGACTCAGGAAAGACATGCATCAGTTTGCCAAGTAAATGTTTATTTGGTTGTTTATTAATAATCATGTAAAGTAATCCACTGGATTCATTGCCCCTAAGTGGCTGCCTCTCCAGCCTCCTGCTAAAGCAGGTTCTTGGGGCCTCAGAGAGGAGACGTTTGGAGCAACTGGTCTCAGACGCTAGGCGCCCCATTCCTGCTTCCTTTGGGTGCATCACCGACTTTCTTTGTACCTCAATTTCCCCTCCTGTCAAATGTGTGAGGACTAACTGAGATAGGAAGCTGGTAATGTTTTACTTTGTTTTATTTTTGCAAGGGCTATGGAAAGGCCCTTCCACATAATCAGAGGTCCCAGGCTTAAATTAGGGATGAGGGGTATCTGATAAAAAAGTGCATCCACAACAACCCAAAACTGTCATTTTTCCTTTTGGTGATAGTTGGTACTTATTCGCTTCCATTTTAGTAAATCATTTGAGAATGAATTTTGTAGCAGAGTACAGAAACTGGCTAATTATTATGAGTGGTTTATGGCCTGGGGTCTGTGAGGCTGCTTCTAACAGTCTGAGCTAGAGAAGTTAGAAGAACATGTTCCCAGGAGAGTAGAAGGCTAGAGGTGGTGGGGGGAGATCCATTTGTGTGAAGTCTAAACGCCTCCTGGACTAAACCTAGCATATCTCCAAAAACAAGCCAGCCAGCTGACCAGCCCACTGAATAGCCGGGGAGGGTCGGAATCTCTCTGTATTAAGAATGGGGTCTGCTAAGGAGAGACCACCTTCCCCTCTTTCCCTGCAGACACATGTGAAAGGAGACAGACTTTGCATCTGGGCCAGTTATCCCAAAAGGCCTGTGGTCCCGGGGGGAGGCGGGCGTGCCCCGGCACGGATCCCAGGTCATGAGTAGGAGGAAGACCCTAATAATAAGAATCTACTTGTCACTGAGGCATTCCTCAACTGTTAGCAATCAATTTGGGGGTGTGGGTGAGGGTGGTGGGAAATACCGAAGGACATCAAAGGGACTCTCATTCCCAGACTCTGCTCTGTTTCAAGGCTCCGTAATTTGGGAAGGTTGTGCGCTAAATAATTTGTGAGCCTCCGAACACGCAGGTTATTGTTTGTGGACAGATGGTGTATCGCGTTTTATCGCTTTTCCTTCTGTGGGGCCTCATATGTGGGACTGATGCGCATTCTGAAGTCTTTGTCTCCTTCCTAAAATCTCTAATCTAAAACAGGCAATCAAGCAGAGGCAGGGCTTCAGAAGGCATAATCAGAGTTTTAAAAGCAAAGGGGTGGGGAAAGCCAGAAATCCAACTGCAGTTATGAGGCAGATGTGTTTGCAGAGAACGCGAGAGGTTATTACAGTATTAAAAGTGGACAAATGAAAGGGATTCCGGAGCTCAGTGGGAGAGGGAGACCCAGGCTGCGGCGGCAGGCACCGGGCACTGCCTGGCATCGCCCCCCACGACGGCCGGGCTAAGCCTGCACCTTCCCCCCGGGAGACGGGGGTCTTTGTCTCTGCAGGAGGCTGTACCAGGCTGGGAGGGCCCATCTTGGAGCTGAGGCCGCCCTTAAGAGTTAAATCATGTTGATATACAGGAAGGAAATGAAATAGACGAACTCGCTTCTCTTTTCTTCCTACGGATTTTTCTTTTTTATTCTGAAGATAGAATTACTGTTTGTAAGCATCTGAAAGTCATTAGAGGCCCTGCAGTCTGTCAGGTGCCGACGCAAGAAACTGCTGAAACCAAACGGGTGCTGCACCGAGGGCTGGGGATCTGTCATGTGCCGACGAGCAGTTATAATAATATATGAGCGAATCACAAGCATTCTGCAAATTAATCAAATTTTTTTCCCCCTTCTCCCTTGTCTCTGGGAGAGTGGCTTTGCAGGCAGACGTAGGTGAAGCAGTTTTACTCACAGATGGTCGCTCTGGCATCAGATGGAATTTATATAACAGTAATTCTGATTTCCTGCCAAAGTAGCTGCGCGCACACCAGGGAGATTGTAGAAGGCGAGTCATGTGGTTTTGCTGAGGTTGTTGTGGGAAGTTTAAGGGGGGAAATCTCAAATTTTCCTTTTTGCCTTTACTGTTTTTGCCTGAAGGGCCAGAAACGGAACGCCATTCTGCCATGGGCGAAATCTGTCACATCTTTTCTTGCGACTCGGGCTGAAAGAGTGCTTGCTTCGCAGCTGGTGGAACTGCTGGTGGTGACAGCGCCCCTGATCTGGGCTCGCTCCTTGCAAGACTGAAAGGGGGAAGTGGGTTCACAAGGTGGTCGTGCTCCACGCTGGAAAGAGGCTGGGCTCCCTCCTGGGTGTGCCGGGCTCACTAACCCTTCTGCTCCCTGGGGCCCTGCGAAACCTACCAGGGCTTTTCTTTTCGAGTATTTTATTAAATGAAGAGTCTAACGACCCTCCCTTTAATTACACGGGTTCTGTTGATAATTCCTCTGGATTTATTCAAGTAGCTGAAAACGATGGTGCTGGTGATTAAACGGATCATCTTAGTTTAGCAGCTCAAGAACCCGATGTGCAAGTGTGCGTGCGGTGTGCGTGTGCTAGCACACGCCTGTGCAATGGCCCCTGCCCCGGGGCCCCGGAACGCCTCCCTGTGCCCCCAGGCAGCCCTCACCACCGTGCTGCCCAAACTTCCTTCCTTCTTTGGAAACCAGGTTTTGCATGGACGGAGAGGTGCGCGAGCAGACATTCTGGGGGCCACAAGGTCCCTTTCCTCTGCAGAGGTTGAAAATGATACCAAGATGGCGTGTAGACTGCATTATGCAACCAAGTCCTGGTGCTGTGGGTTTTGTTTTGTTTTTTTCCTCCTAATGTAAAGCTCTGCCCATTTGTTTTGGTTTACGTGACTACAGAGAAATAAGTGGATTAGACGGAAACTTTAGCATGCTTCATTGCAGCTGGGTGCCGGCATCTGTCACTCCTCAGCCATATTCTGGATCATGCCAGCAAGAGAAAGCAAAGTCTGACACCTTTGATTTTAGAGAGAGCCTTTTATAGGGGGAAGAAAAGAGACGAAAGGAGTAGCATCTCCTTTGTGACTTCATAAGAAAAGCCACCTCTCTCCTATGCTTTCTTTATTTTATTGTAGTTTTGGCGTGTGACAACATTAGTGGCACTTGGCAAGAGCTGAATGTTGAGAAGTTTATGCTCCCATCTCTCCCCTTTATTTTGTAATTTTCTATTGTTCACGGTACCCATTTGTTGAATTGGGCGTGATAAAAAGTAGCTATTTAAAATATATCCAGCATGCCCGTCTATATGGATATATATTGTGGGCATGGATTGCGGATGTCTGATTCCTTTATGAAAAGAGAGATGTGCGGTGCTCTCTCACACATAAACTCACATTAATATGATACAACAGCACTGAAATTTTATGGAATATGACCGTCCCCGTTACGCTGTTTTTGGTGGTATGTTCTGCCCTTAGAGGATTGGATGTTTGTTTACTTAAAGAGTTTTGGGTTGGGTGCTTCTGCAGGTGCACCTTGTCCGCCCTCCCCCGTGTCTTTTCTGGTGTGGCACGGTGCAGAGCCCACCCTGGGCACGTGCTGACTCGCATCGGTCCCCCGCCCACATTTAGGTCATACCGTAAAACAGAAACTACAATTAAGGGCTGATGTGTTCATTTGAAGCCACACAATGGAAAACGGGAAATGGTTGAACCAGCAGAGACCACCCACTTGTTTATTTCATGGGGCGTGTGTAGGAATGCAACCATCTGCCTTGAAAAACCGCACAAAGACCTCACCCAGGGGCCCTGCCCCACCCCGGAGAAGGTGAGGAACTGGTGGTTAGACCCCGGCAGTGCAAAGCAGAGGCTGGGCACTCAGAGGCCCCTGGTGCCAGGCGGACGATGCCAGGCGTGAAGTGGGCCAAAGACCAAACGGGTGCCCGGCGGGGGGCCCCCGGGACCCAGGTCCAAATGGCTGCCTCCAGGAAGATCTTTCTAGGAACTTCCCACTTTTCAAGACAAACAGGGAAACCATGTTTTTACGAAACCTTTTTGTTTTGAAACATTGGCAATTCATCTTCAACATTTGTTTCAATAGTGATGGGGACAAAAAAGTGTGTATGCCTCCAGCTTATCACCTCTGAGAAGGGTGAAAGCGTGAACATCTAGAGCGTGATGGCACCTGTGGAGCTGCCCACTCGGCCACCAGGGCCGTGGCGCCTCTTGTTCCATGTAGGCGGCATGGTTGGGGGCCCTGGGGAGGGGAGAGTGAGGAGGAGCAGGCATGGTTCCTGGAGCTGCGCTTGGGAAACGGAGCTCCTCACAGGCAACAGAGGGAAATGCAAAGCCGGAGACGACCCGCGGCACGCTGGAAAACGGCGGCACCCTCGCGTGCCCTCCACGACCACGGAGGACGGCGCGAGGATGTAGCAGCTGGAACGGGATTCCCACAGGGCCTCCAGGGGCACAGGGCACTCAGATGTCACTGTGAGGAAGAAGCAGGGCGGGGTGGGCATCCCAGGCATGGAGCAGAGCCCAGGCATGGTCAGTGTCCAAGGGAGATTCTATAGGGTCCTCTGTCAGGAGGTGTGGCTTGCACGGAGGAAGGGTGGCAGTCAGGATGGAAGGAGGCAAGGTCACGCGTCTCCAGGCCCCCATGAAGCTGGACAGAGGGGTCCGAGCCCTTCCTAAGCAGCCGCTCAAGGGGAACAACGTCCTTTCCCATTCCCTACTCTATGCAGAGCCTCCTCAGGGAGGGGAGAGACCTGCCAAGCCTGTGTCCCGGGAAGCTGTTAGTGAGCACTGCCTGAAAGGACACAGTAAGTGTCTTGCTGTGTGGCCTCTTTGACAAATGCCAGCGGGGGTCTGCTGGCTGCATCCTGAGACAGGCCTAAGGAGGTATTAGGGCTTTGGCAGGCTTGACTGGAGGCGATCTGGAGGTGAAGGTGGGCATATCCTGGTGGGCATGGCAACGAGTGGTATGTAAGAAGGGGTTGCAGGTTGGAAAGTAAGGCTAAGGCAGCAAGATGCTGTGGTAAGACATAGGGAGCCATCGAAGGCTGAAGAGCAGGGGTGAGCACAAGGACAGACGGATGCAGAGACTCGCTTGGTGTGTGTGGCGTGCTGGTTGCTTTGACCTACTTCTGGTGTCTTTCTTCTGCCCCGAGAGCCCTCGCTGTGGATGTGGGGTGTGCTGTTGGCCCAGGGGGCCTCACAGTACCCACAGAGGGTCCCCATGAGGCAGGGCTGGCTCTCCTGGCTTCTGCCAGGCTCCATTCACCTCTTGCGGCCCATCTTGTCAGCAAGGAACTTCAGATGACTGTATTTAGCCCAATATTCTGAAGAAGGGAAGAGGAGATACTGCAGCAGCTAATTTTAGAACCCCTCATCCCCTCACATTTCTTGAGTATCACCTTAATAATTTCACTTAGTACTTTATTAAGAACTTAAAAAAACACAACTCTAGCTTTATTTCAGCAATACTATCCAACTTTGATTCAATAGATTTTTCTTTTCTAGGGCTGTTAACCTAAAAAAAACTGTTCAACTTAGTTCCATCTAAAATCTCCTCTAGTTATGTGGTGTCCCAATCACCCACCCAAACCTGGAAATGTTGGGAGAGAGGAGAGGTTTAGGAGGGGTGAGGTTTGCCGTGTGACACTGGGTGAGCCGCCAGCCTCTCTGTTCCTGGCTCCCACCATGTATTGAGGGCAGCGTCCTCCCTCTTTGGTCTTTCCCAGCAATTCTTTCAGGATTAAATGTGTTCACCCAGAGACAAACATTGGGTATTGTTAGAGTATTATTATATTACACATCTAAAAACCTCCAGAAAAGGAAAGTAAGTTCATCGACCCCTTGAAGGTTATTTAATGATAAACATAAATGTTTTTATAAAATCTGGGGAATGATTTAAGATCCCTCATCAATGGTTGCTTGTGAGTGCCGGCCGGCCTGAGCTTGGGGCTGGCTTGCCTGACCACCCCGGCAGGCTGCTGAGCGCACAGGCAGCCTGGGGCAAACAAACAAACACGGTTTAAAGGAAAATCTGCATGGCATGGGCCAGAGCATGGGAATAAGGCTGCTGGGGAAGGGACCACCGCGAGGAGGGGTAAGGAGGAGCAGGGCCCTCCTGAGGGAGATACGCGTGAGGTTCTGGGCTGCCATGGAGATGTGGGGCGGTGAGGGAGCTGCGCTGGGAGGCTCCGGAGATTCCTGCATCCCCCACTGGACACTTCTCTCTGCGGCACCTGCTGGAATCTGGCCCTGTCTTCTCAGTTTTCATACTAACTGAACTAGAACCTGAAGCTGCCAGAAAGCAGCAGGGCAGTCATTTGAGGCCTGGTTGCAGGCTCAAAAGGAGCTGGTGCCAAGTTGGGTTCTACTTTTCTAAGGCTCCACGGTTCCGGACCAACACGGAGCCCCTCGAGGCCGAAGCGTCCTCAGCTGGCAAGTGGAGATCCTGACCCCTGACTTAGTATTGTCATTGGATGATAACTCTGATCCCAGGCTGCTGAACAGTGGACACTTAATAGAGGAGGTCTTTTGATACTTGTAACCATATCTAGTAAATGTTTGTCCTACACTTCTCACGTGCACCCATGTTATGCCCAGCATTTTACAGACCTTATTTCATGTAGTCACCACAACAACCCTAAAAGGGAGTTGTTACTATCGTCACCATTTTACAGATGAAAAATAACTGAGGCTTGCAAAGGTTAAATAGCTGACCCTAAAGCACGAAACCCATAATTGATCCCTCCGGCTTGAATCCAGGTGCCCGAGTTGAGCGCCCTCTGAATGCCTCACCCCGGCAGGGCAATGGTCAGGACTCCAGTGGCTTCCCCGGTCTGGGGTGCAGCCCGGCAGGCGGCTGGTATGTACCCTCCATTCTCCAGCAGAAGTCTGTGTCTCCTTTGTGGCTCTGTGACACTGGCTCGCTCTCCTAGCTGTCACCAGCTCCTGAGCTTGGGCTGTCACTGTCCACTGAAGACCCACCAAGTCACTTTTTAATACAGGCTTAGAATTATAAAAGTATTGCATAGGTAGTAGAGTCCTATTTTATTAACATTTTCCCTCTTAATGACGTCTTACTTTAGTGGGATGTATTTGTTACAATTAATGACTCAGTCTTGATACACTGTATGAAGTAAAGTCCACATTTTATTCAGATTTCCTTAGTTTTCACCTAGTGCCTTTTTTCTGTCCCAGGGTTCCATCCAGGATACCGCATTAGTACATTTAGTTCTAAGGCTCCCCTTGGCTTTGACAATTTCTCAGTCTTTCCTTGATTTTGGTGACCTTGACAGTTCTGAGGATTACTTGTAGAATGTCCCTCCGGTGGCACTTCCCAGGGTTTGACTTGGGTTGTGGTTTTGGGGAGAAGGACACCACAGGCGAGGGGCCCTCTCAGCACCTCAAGTCAGAGTACGTGTGGTCAGGCTGACCTTGGTCACCTGGCTGAGGGGATGTCTGCCAGCTGTTTGCATGTGAAGGTCCTCTTTCCTCCTTTCCACACTGGGCTCCCGTGCAGGAAGTCAGCACGCCACCCACACAGAGGGGTGACAGAGAAGTCCCCCTTCCTCCAGAGCGAGCAACTACATAAATGACTGGGAATGCACGGGACATTTGTCTAGCCTTCCCCGTGTAGTTACTGATTCAGTCATTTAGTTATGTCAGTATGGCTTGTGGATGCTTATTTTATACTTTGGGTTATATTCCAATGCTAAGTCGTTTACTTTGTTGCTGAAATTTTTCCGGCTTTGCCCACTGGGGGCTCTTTCACTTGGGTCTGTGCTACTTAGACAGACCCCATCAGTGTGTGGTTTTCTGAGCAGCTCCTTACTTTCTGACCCAAGGTGCTACAGGGTCATGACGTGCATTTCCTGCTCCAGCCCGAGAATGAGCCATTTCTCCAAGCAGCCCTGACTTTTTTTTTTTTTTTTTTGAGAAAGGTATTAGAAATTAAGTTCAGGGTGTTCAGTGTGCTTGGCCTCTAGACCCACTCTGCTGACGAAACGGGGAAATGTGTGTGTGATACTGACCCCTGCATATACTCACATCTATGTCACGTATATCAAGCCCGACAGGAGCTCACGCTGATGTCTGCGACCCGTTACCACATGGGTCAGACTTTGATTTTAAAATAGTAAAATAATTTTTTGTAGTGTTTTAAATTAAAACCCAAATCACAGGGAATTTAAAACCTAAAATGATTTATACCAAGGATATTCCAAAGTGTTTTAGCATCTTTGATTAGGTGGATGAATATTTTTTTGAAAACTGAAAACATAAATTATGTACCTGATTAGAATCATTCTTGCCTATTCGGAATTAGGGAAATTAAATATATATATATATATATGGCATGCAAATGGCTGTTCTGTCAGCTCAACTTGTGTTCTTATATATCTTTACCCGTCTCATTGCCTCTGCTGAGCTCACTGAACCTGGAGAGATGCCCAGGTCCTGGGCAGGGACCCTCCCAGTTGGCATCTTTTGGGTCAGAGCAGCGGGCATCCAGAGGGGGCACAGGGGAAGGCCGATCGGAGAGCCGGTCACTGCCTTGGTGCCTGCCTGGCTGGCGACCCTGCTGGCGACCACTGTGCCCGGACTCCTCCGGGTCTGCGGGGTCCGCCTGTGGGGTGGGAGGCTCTAACATATCCAACTGGCCCTATAGGTGGAGCTATTTTCTTACCTACCAGCATGTGTTTTGCAAATGTCCTTAGTTTCAAGGAATCCAAAGGGCTCCTTCAGTCGGTGGGGGGGTGTGTGCCGTTGTTAAGGAGGCTTCTTGGCATCTTTCAGAAGCACTTCTTCCCAGGCCTAATAGCCCTGTGCACGCAGGCTGCTTTTACTGCTTTTGCCAGCTGCCTGTCTCCATGTCATCACCTGGCCCCTTCTAGAAAGCAGTGCTCTGAATTGTGGCTGCAGGTGAGCCTTCTGTGGTAGCTTAGAAATACCTCGTGATCCTAGGCTCCAAAGAGGATATTCCAGAGAGGAAAATGGGAGTGTCTCCAGGTGGGCCGGCCAAGGACTGCTGCAGGCCCTGGGAGGTCTCCCTTGTGCTGCTGGTCGCCAAGGCTCTTGCCGTGCCAGCCTGGATTCTCCCAGCCTTTTCTGCCTTCTCAGGGGTCTACCCCTCCCCAGGGTACCAGTGGGGTGTGGCCGGACTGATCTAGAAGTCAGCGCTGTCCCTCATTTGCCCACATGTGGTCTTTCTCCATTTATTTGAAAAGGCCCAGTGGGATGGATCTGGAAGGCCCGCCCTGGTCTGCGAGACGGCTTGGCACTGTGAGGACACAGCTGGGTTGCCCATCACTGTGTCTACCTGGGCCAGGGACTCCGCTCTCTATCATTTACGTATGTGACCCTCCTCTGGACCTTCTTCCTTGTACTGGCCACGAGTCATGAATCATGATGACAGGGATTTCTTCTCTCTGTTCTGGGCTGTTCTTGTTCCAGCTTCCAGAGTTGTGCCTCTGTCACCATGTACAGGCCCTGCCTCCAGCAAAACAGCTTGTCTGTCTCTTGTCAAGGGTGTTTTTTCTTTCCCAGGTACCCTTTCAGGGCCCCCCACCTCCTCTCACTGCAATCCCAACTTGAGCCGTCTTTTCCCTGGAAGCTGGAGCCTTGCCCGAAGCAGTGGAATGTCCTCCCTTAATGAACATTTGGCCCCTTCGTCCTCCCAACTTGGGTCTTCAGTGGGTCGTAACCTCTGAAGGCAGCCAGGACTTGTGGGGGGTAATTCGGCATGTGTGGGGCGGGCGTGGTATCAGGCCTGTAGAATAGATGTGATGCTGACAGTAGGGACACACAGAAGAGAGATGGACTGTATCATCCCAACAGCAATACGCTTGGCGTAATGCGTGCAGCAGGTGGTCAGTGGGTGCTCATGGAGGGAGCTGGGTTCCAGGAGTTGGGTGATAGGAGTTTGGACAGAAAGCTTATAAGCCTTGTGGCTCAGTTCCAGTCACATGCTCACTGTCAGGCTTTGTTGGGCTTCTGGACACAGTGGTGCCTGTGTCCCTAAGGGCTGTGACCTGTGACATGCAATACCACACACACATACACACGTTAAAGTACACACCCTTCCAGGGTGTTCGTGAACTCCCTCCCGGAACGTCTTTGGGTCCTGACCCAAGAGACCCCTTCATGGAGGATCTTCCACCAACAAACAGTTTGCAGGGAGTAGCAGAGTGGAGTGGAGACATGAGCTTCTGTCTTGAGACAACCCTAAGGTGGAATTCCTGATCAAGAGACCAGCTAGCTGTGTATCTGACTTTGCTGACAGCTGTGTATACCTGACTCTGGACAATTATTTTATGTCCCTGGGCCCAGCTTTCATATCTGTAAAATGAGAAGAGATCTCTCTGCCATGTGTCCCTACTGGTTGTTGTGGGGACAACCGAGGCAATTCCTGTAAACGTGCTCTGATGAGTGGCTGTCTGAACATTTTCTCACGCCCCCAGATAAGCACCAGAGGCTGGCCACCTGCCCTCTCCCCTCTCCTAGCTGCTGTCTCACGCCTGAAAGAGACAGCCTGGGAAGTCTGGGAGCCCTGCAGGTGCAGCCCTGCCTCTTCTCCAAAACCAGCTGCCCACAGGTGTGGGGGTGTAATTAACGGATGGGCCCCCAAGGGCAGGCATTTTCCTCTCCCCCTTAGGTACATGGCAAGAGCGGATATTTCCATCGTAGCAAGTAAGAAAAATACGTCGTTTCCCCACTTTTGTTATAAACAATGTACGACTTGCTTTATCCTTACTTCTCTTGACCCTCCACACTGTATACATATTTATATATTATTCATAGTGGATTAAAAATGAATGCGCTCTTTACCACGGCTCTACGGCACAGTGACAATACAAATTAATGTATGATGTACTTACTTTTCGCGTGGCAGTGATGGGGAATGTTGATGGCCTCAGAGTGAGAGGTCGAGAGAAGGGGATTAAGAGGGGTGGGTGGGTGGGGGGACCCATCTGTCTACACTGTCAGGGCTCTGGATTGGGGCTATTCTTGGTCAGCTGTGTTGTTGCGGAGCTGGGAAAGCCTTTCCACTTCCATTCCTCCAAGGAATGAGGTTCATGCTCCTCAGTGGGTCCTGTGAACCTGGAGCCTATCCAGCTCCCTGACCAAGCCTTACCGTAGCGCACTGACCTCCTCCTAGGCCCCTTCCTGGGCCTGCACCCGGGGTCTGGCCTGTCCTTCAATGTGGAGGAGCATTCGTCTCCCTTTCATTTCTTCTGGCTGCCTCTCTCACTCCTTCCTTCCATCCACATCCATCCATCCATCCATCCATCCATTCTGTGCCTGAAAAATGCTTGATGGACATGTGCAATAGGCCTAGCACTGTTCTAGGTGGTGAGAAACAGCAATAATAATACCCACAAAACAAAACCCCACATCCCTGTGCCATGGAGCTTACAGTCTGTCTAATGGGAAAGACAGACGTAATTGTTTGTGTGTTCAGCTACTGATGTTGGAAGCTGTACTGCGGAAGAGAAGAGTTTGCTATGACGGACCTCTTAGCCATGGTGGTGAATCTGGGCTTGTTAGGGAAGGCCTCCCGGGCCAAGGCAGCCTCTCTGAAGCGTGCGGTTACTCTAATTAGGTGTAGCAGAGGGAAGGAGCCTTCCAGACTGAGGAAACAAGAAAGGATTGAGCAAATGTCCTGTGGCAAAAAAGAGCATGACTTACCTGGAGAACAGAGAGAGTCCTGTGTGTCCAGAGAGCAGCAAACTCCGGGAGCTTTCAGGGAAAAGAGGATGGTAAGACCCGCTGGGGTTCACATTCCTCCCGGCTGAGCTCTTGGAACCCGGATCCCTTTGCTGTATCACAGACTGCGTTGCCTTAAACTGTCGTGGGCTGAGCCTCTCACCACAACAGGACCCTCTGGAAGGAGAGATCCTTCTTGCACGGGGCCTGAACCACAGCCCATCCTGACTGAACGTTTGCTGAACTTCATCCAGGTGAAACGCAACTGCTAATAACTTGTTCCTTTGGACTTTGAAGGTCTTTCGGTTTCCCAAAGCCCCCATTCAGAGGCAAATGCCCTGAGGACAGGCAGTATCTTTTTTTTTTTTCATTATTAAATAATTTAATGTCTTCAAAAAATAAGGACTTAAAACAATAAACTCAATTCCATTATCACACTGAAAAAATGAATGATTCCTTGAAATCCCCTAATACTCTACTTCGCAGTATCTTAAACTTTTATCAAAGACCACAAAAGCAGGCTAGCATACAATGGTGGCGCACGTGAAACACTTGTTGAAGCATTACATTTGGTGAAAAACAAGGAGAGCCTCCCCCGGCCAGGCTTAGATAAGCAAGAAGCTGACGGAAGGAAAGAAGCAACCGTAACATGGCAAACAGCTGACTTTTGGAGACTTCTTCATTATTTCTGACTTGCCACATTATCTCATCTGATCCGCGCAGCATTCCTACGGGATAGGGATTAGCAGTAGTCCCCCATTTTCCAGGCGTGCAGACTGAAGCCTTGAGAGGTGACGTTCCTTACTCAAGGAGGAAACGGCCGTTGGGGGTTTAAGTGGCCTCCCAACCTCACAAAGGGGGGAAGCTATGCTCTGAAGACCCAAAATCCAGGAGGACACTGAAAGGAAAGCAAAGGTGTCAAACCAAGGTGGTTCCCCATCTTCATATTCTGCCAAAGGGCCCCCTGGAGGTGGTGCTTCTCCGTAGAATTAAATTTGAGAGAAGTCATTGTCCTGATGGTCTCCTCTGATGGGGGACTGATGGGGTGGGCATCCTTATTCTCTTTAATACAGCCAGCATGAAAGGCTGTTGGACTCTGTCTTAAGGCCTGTCTTCTTCTTAGAAACTGAGGAACATTAGTGTCTTCATTGCCACCTAGAGACTCCGGTGAATGGCTAACTCCATCTCCAGTCTACAGGGTGGCACAGGCTGCAGGACTGGGCTTCTGTCTCATAAAAATAGGATGGATGGAACTCTGCGGAATCCACAGCTCCTTCAAGTGCTGCCCCGTCACCCTTAGGGCTATGTTGGCTTCTCTGGGGACTGGATGACCTGTCTCTGTGTGGAGATTTTATTTCCTCTGAGCCCCTCATCCACCTCAACAGAAAAGCCAGACAGCTCCCAGCAGATCTCCATGGGACCCTCTTGCCGCCTCTGCCTCCAGGTTGGGTCCCTGCCTTCATGAATATTTGAATAGCACAGGGTATTCATGGATTTGGGGGTCACTCTGAAGGCTTGCTTTATGTTCTCTGACCAGAAGCTAACAGACCTCAGCATTGCTGTGTTTGTGCCAATATCAGAGGCTTCGCATGTGCAAATGGTGGAGAGAAATTTGAAACTTTTCAACCAGATTTAACTGGATTCAGAATTGTATCCGTTTCCGACCGTGCTTTGCATAAAACAGTTTTCTGTTCTCATCACCAGAAGATCCCATCACCAAAGGATCAACCTCTCACTTAGGGGTGACTCTTGGGAGAACACAATGCCTTCTTCTGGACCATCAGAGCTTCTCACAGACACCTTTCCTCAGAGTGGACCGCTCATTTCTTTAAAGAACTTTCTTCTATATTAGTCTCATGGGACCCTTTCAACAAACCAGTCAGGAGGCTGTGTGTATGTGTTTGTGTGTATACTATAAAAACACATTGTAATCATGGCTCTTATAAGGATTTTGGAGAATTAGAGGATCTGAGTACTTTATATTCACTGGAAATTTGTTTTAAAGTCAAACCATCCAGGTTCACTGTACCTTACTTAACTTCTTCATCTGTTCTGTGGGGGCTGATGTTACTACTTGACAAAACTGCTATAAAGCTCAAATATGAAGATAAATATACAAGAATATATGAGGAAAATTGTGGAATTCAGGTCTTTGAGATCTTCAGGGGCTACTGTTATTATCTACAATTGTTCTACTTACAAGGTGCATTGAGAAGATAAGGATTTATCATGATTCCCACATTGTGTATCTGTCTACAAATGTACACATGCATAACATTACTTACATTTACATATGGATTTCCATCTCATCTAAGTTAAAACGAAAAATCCAAAACAAATGTTTTGACCGCTGATGTCTGTAGATATGCCAGAATTATTGTACATCTTTGATTCTACCAAAAAATAAGAGATTCAGATACAACCACAGGATAAAGTCATGGTTCATATTTTAAAATCGACTAGTGGGAAAAGTTTACTAAGTGCTTCTATGCCAAGTTGGCTGATTCAAAAAGGCTTTTATTGTGAATAAAGGTGATATTTGAGATTCTCCATCTGGTTTGCCAAAATCCATGGCTCACATGATGAAACAGTTTGCATGGAGGGTGGCTTTCAAAGCCTGAACTATAGAATTCATACGGAAATATATTACTCAATAATGATAATAGAAGATATAATTAACAGCTTTGACAGATGGGAAAAAGCAATAAAAGAATGAAAGAACCAATATGAGTCCTGGGGACCTGAGGTAGATTTATTAAACAATACCATGGTTTGGACATTTTGTTTCATAGTTCTGCTAGCTGTTTTTGATCATAGCGTCAAGAGGTTTGGCTTTATCTTTTTACATTTATTTATTTATTAATTGGAGTGCTTAATGCCAAAGACGTGTCAGACAATGACATTCTCCATCAGGAACTTACTGCCATGCAGCAGCTGCACGGGGGGTTAGCCCAGCTTCATGTAAGCCACGGTAATCAGGCCAACAACCGCCTCTCGTCTGTGAGTCAACACAGAGCTGCCCTTGGGAGAAGCCCAGAAAATATAGTCCACTTCTGAGAAGCTTTAGACAAAATTTCAGAGGTGCTTCTTGGGCTTCGTAGGGTCTCAGCTCTTCTCCGCAGGTCCTTTGGATTCTCTTCAATTCGTTTGTGCGCCTCCAGCTACAGATTGGGCCTGCCTTTTTCCTGCTCAATGCCTGTCCTTTAGAGCACCTCAGATACTCTCTCACTGAGTCCTGGGCACAGCTTAATATCTGTAGGGATGAACGGCTTCATAAGTTGGAGGGTTGAGTCTTGGGATCTGCTTGAAACTCCCTGAAACCCAGCTTTGCCCTGAGTTAGATTCACTGGTATCATGGGGGCAGTGAGCATGGCTTTTTCTACCCCTTTGCCGCTGACTGGCACCCTGATCCTTCCCCTCTTCCCCCAGCTCCGGTGTGATGAAGGATACGGCCACCCACATTCTTTGTCGAGATCTGAAATCCACATCAGAAATATGAGTCTTAGTTCTCTTTTCCTGCCAAGGGCCTAAGAAGACAGGGCCTTGCCTGTCATCTATGGGAGAGGTGACCAAGCTCTAAGCCCTGGAGGGGGGGGTGATGCTGGGGAATCTTTCCTTTACCCGGCAGTCATGGTCCAGCTCCCTATTCTTGTTGCTGTAAACTGTGCCCAAGGGCCATTTTTTTTTGGTTTCACTAGTTCTTAACTGCAAAGTCCACAGATTTGCAAATTGGCTTTTGTGTGTGGGAAAGTTGATCAGATTCAACCTCGTGTTAAGTGCAACAACAGAAACACAAGAAGCAGAAGTTCTATCCAAAAATGTATAATTCCTTCAAAAAGGGACAAGATGAGGCAGTAAGATAGCAATTCAACACCACAGATAGTTCAGGGCTATTTGTTCTGTGCCAGAGAGTAGGACTGACACCAGTGATTCCAAGATGGCCTAAGGAATTCACAGCCCATAGGGGAGACCAGTACTTACACAGCAGTCCACAGAACAGGCAGAGACTAGAAAAGGGAAAGGGGGTTTGTTCCTGTAGAAAATGGACGTGGTATTTCAGGGAAAGGGTAGTGGCAATTCTGCAGAGACCATCTAATGGTTTGGTTTGGTGAGGACAGGAGGGTAATGCTCCATGGAAAACTGGAGAGGTGTCTGAGACTGAGCTAGGAAGGTCCCGATTATCCCTCAGGGGTCAGGAACCATCAAAGATTCGCCTCAAGGAGATCACAGGTGAGCCTCTGCTTTAGGAATGCACTCTGGTGTCCCGGGTGAGGGTGGGCTGGGGGTGGGGAAACTGGAAGCATGACGGCCTGCAGGCTGCCACGGTCATCGTCTAGGCAAGACTTGGTACACACTGGACCAGGGTCGGAAGTGGGGATTTGAAAGGGAAGATTCAGCAGGGGGAATGGATTCATGCTGGAGGCCGACTGGCTAGGAGGGAAGAAGGAACAAGCTGACCTCTGAGGCTCACTGACCAAGAATCAAGAATCTAGTACTACGTACAATGTGCTGGGAAAGTGACCTTCAGCTCCAAACATTTGGTCGGCCTCCGGTTTCTCAGGAATAAGAGTATTTTGCTAAGTAGATACACAGGGCTTTGGCTATGACTGCTCTAGAAAAAGTGCGGAGCATGCTGTTTGGATGTTTTCTGGGGTGAATGGTTAGGCCCATTTATTTACCTGTTTATTTTTCTGAGTAAAGGAGCCCCAGTCCCTGGCCTCGCCCTCTCTGGGTGCTGGGTGGGACAGCCCTCGTGAGCTTCCGGGAGCGGTACAGCAACAGCTTCCCAGCACTGGGGAGAATGCAACTGTTCCGTTATGACTTCCCATACCAGATGCTCGACCGGTTCCGCAGGATGGCAGAGACGGGTGCATGTCTGCTGCGCATTCGAACAGGGAATTGAGCATGGAGGATTCGGTAGATTTCCATGAAAAATTTCATTTGATGTTCTGATCTAGTGCCTTTCTAGAAAAGTTTGATTTCAAGGTTTTACTAGTCAAAATCTAACTTCTTTAAAACTACCCTGGCCTCGATGAATCTGATTGTCCTGGTTCCTGCCTGATATCTTCTACTGTCTATTAAAACCCTGAGGTTCCACAAATTCTGCAGCTTAGCCCTTCTGGCTGGGCCCAAGAGCAAGCATAGGGAACAACCCTCTCTCATCCCACCCCACACACACGCTCCCTTGTCATGTTTGGTTTGCTTATCAATCAAGAGTTCATGAGGGGATAAGAAAGTGAACTGGCTTGGCGTTGAGACCTGAGAATCCCAGAAGGAGGGGATTTGGGGCTTTTTTTGTGAAGTGCTGGGGTCAGCAAAGGACAGCCCGGGGAGTCAAATCCGTCTACGGTCTGTTTTGTATAGGCTGTGATCTAAGAATGATTTTTACATTTTTAAATGGCTAGAAAAAAAACGAAGCAATAATAATATATCACTTCACATGGAAATGATGTGAAATTCAAATCTCAGTGTTTATAAAGTTTTGAATTTAATCAATAAAAAGTTGGAAATTTGTTTCCTCATTTATCATATAAGTAGCTACATGGTATCTTTGATTTTTCTTTTGGCTTGCGAAAAGTAAAATATTTACTGTCTACCTCTTTATAGACAAAAGTTCCAGGTGTTGGGAACTTTCTCTGCTGTCACCCAGAAAGTCTGAATTAAAAAGTCTGGCTAGGATAGAAAGATCTTTCAAATCCCTAAGTTTATTTTTGTTTAGTAATTTATTATTTATCCAAATAACTTATTATTTGTCCAGTTAGACATACCGGCTATTTTTCTATCCTTCGCTATTTGATTTTTAAGAGTAATTATAATCGTGTCATTGGAACCGTTGGTAATAACGATGATGGTCTTTTGAGCACTGGGGACTGGACACAGGGTAGGCAGCTGACTGACCAGACGCTCTCTCTGCCCTCAGGTCACAGGCCTTTCCAGTGCCGCTACTGTCCCTACAGTGCCTCGCAGAAAGGGAACCTGAAGACCCACGTCCTCTGCGTCCATCGCATGCCTTTTGACAACAGCCAGTATCCTGACCGCAGATTCAAGCGTTCCAGAGTAGACTCGGAGGCTTCTGGAAATTTCGAAGACCCCATGGCTATCAAGGCGGGGAGCTCAGCAGAACTAACGGAGGAGGGCTACAAGGCCCAGGAGGGGCACGACTGAGCAAACCAACCTGTGTATTGCAGTATTATTTTACACAGTTTTAAGATTATGCATCTGGTAAAAGAGTTTGCTAACTACATTCCAAGGGGAAAAAAAATCATGTACAACCTCCCCCACCCCTACTAGTGTATAGAACATTTAAAAAATTTTAAAAGATATCTATATATATATTAAAAAAAAAAAATCCCCAGCCCTTGAAAATGGCTGCTAAACTGTTACCCGGCAACAAGTACTTCCAAACAATGCGGATAAGGAGCAAAACGATTTCAGAAATGCTTGGTGTCCTCCAGGCTCGAGAGAGCTGGGGGCCCTTCCAACTCTAATGTTGTCTTTGTCCAAAAAATCATGCTTTTAAGTGAAAAATGATACCATCGAAATGATTGAGTGTCGCCTTTAAGATGGAGGGGCTGTGTTTTCATTGTGGAAAACACCTCTATAATCTGACACCAGCCGCTGTCATCTGCCTAGCACCCTAATGAGATGTGCTGGGCGGCAGCCGCGGTGCCAGTCAGACTGGAGCGGTCACTGCAGAGAAAATCAATGCACGTGGTGTCGTGACTGCACTCTTGGAGAAACCTTAGACGGGCCGCAGCCCGAGCCGGGGCTGACCGGCACTGCAGAGGATTGCCATCTTAAATGTGCATTAAAAAAAATATACACAGCCAAATGAATCAATGGTCAGGAATTGTCTGCAGACAGATGTCCATTGCAGGTTTGACGAGTAGTTCTTTTATTTAGATCAGATTGCAGTATTGAGGGAAACACTTTTTTCCTGGGTTTTTGTTTTTCGTTTCTGGATGCAAAAGAAGGTGGCTAATAAAACAAAGTAGGGGTACGTTATATAAAACGTTGTCTAGAAAAACTAGCCAACCCTATCCATAGAAGGTGCTGGTGAGAAATGGAAATTTATGTAATAATAGAAAGATTGTTTTTTATTATGATTTTAAAAATTTTACTTGAATGAATGCTGCTCCGGTCCTTATTATCAGATTATTTTCAAGTGTTAGTTTTATAAGTGTCACAGACATGAAGCAAGATTTTCTTCTCCGGCAAGCTCTTACGAAATAGCTTGTATTAAAACACGAATCTAAACATCCTGCTTTCTATCTCTAATGAAGAAAACTGTTTGAGTTAAAATGTCTGTTTTTGTAAAACAAATGTGTTCTATATTTTTGTAGATTTTAGATTTTCTACTGATTGGATACTCCAAATTTATCAAGTCCTGCACCACCCGGAGGGAGATTTTTGAGGACCAATGATGAAACACTTAGCTCATTTTTTTAAAAAACGATTTAAGAAGACTAGTTAAGGGTTTATTCTCGAATCTGCTAGAATGGCGTAAAAGTTCAGCCTCAAGACATACTTCCTTTGAGTGACACAAAATTGGTGCTGTTGCTTGTGATGGTAGAGAAGTATTGAAGTATTAACTTCTGCGAAAACAAAATCATTCAGACTTAAAAAAGAAAGAAGTCGATATTTCCTTGCAGGCTGGGAGCACAGAATAAAACCCCAGGGCCTTAAAAACTTCAGCTCTGCCTACAGCAGTTTACAAAAATACTAAACTGCAATCAATGTAAATAAAATGCTTGGCGTTATCCTGAGACCAGAAGGAATCTCAGGCTAATAAGGAATCCGGTTTGCGTATGCTGTCGAGAGGGTGTCACCCACCCAAGGTTTCAGTGTAAATGAGGTCACTGTGCAACGTGGACCCATCTGGCATAAAGCAAGCTGCTTTCTTGTTTTTCTAGAATAGTTCTCACTGCCTTACTTAAATCGAGTTGATAAACTTAATGCAACTGTTTCTATGATCCCAGAGGGAGGACTGAACTGTTATTGGAAACTTTCTGACTGTAGTAAGCTTTAGGATTTGAACTGCACTGCTGTGTTTGGTGACTGTACCAGTCGCTTGCTTTCTGTGTGTTTGCCCCGCCTTTGGTATCTTAGGAAAGAAAAACACAAAAAAGAAGAAAAAAAAAAAAAAAAAAAGGAAAAAAAAAAAAAAAAAAAAGAGGAAAAAATAGTGGAAAAAAAAAACGAGAGCCACATTCCATTTCTAGCACTTTGGGAGCTTGTTCAGTATTCTTTTGCGTCTTCTGAGCATCGTCAGGTGCGACAGGCAATAATTCTGTTTGTGACACTGGGAACATCCCTTCTTCTTCGTGGCGTGTGTGTTGATTTCATTTTGTCCAGTGCTGCTGTCCTTCCCCCTCTGACACAGGCCTTCTTTCCGCAACATTTGTAACTTGTAATACAAACAAGTGACAGCCGCAGTGATGCAATGTTAGTTTCTGAATGTCATCAGGTCCTCATATCTAAACATGTCAAGTTTTTTCCCTGTAACTCCTGTAGTCTGTGATGCTGGTCATAATACTGTCTACATTCCTACACAAAGAAAAAAAAAATCTATCTTGGAGGAAATCTGAGATCAATAGAGTAGAGGATTTTGTTGCTATGCTTGTAACAAGTAGAAAACTTTGTATTTAAAGTTTATTCTTGGTCATTATTTATTATTATAATACATCAGTCGACAGAACTTTATTCTGGTATAGAAAGTATTAAAAGTTGTTTTTTCAGCAATGACTGTTTTCTTTCTGCTGTTAGAATAAAATGTCTTTGAAAGAGTCCAGTTTTATCCAGTGTTTTACGCAATAAAACCTCTACCTCTGGAAAAAAAAAATAACATCTTTTCCTATTTGCTTATGTTTACTAGGAGGAGGAAAACATTTTTGCAGCTTTGTCAGACTTTGGTAAGGCTTGGTCAAATCCCACTTAGAAAAGAAAACCGAAACCGTGCAGTATTCTGGGTGGATGGCGCCCGCAACCTTGTGCTTCACCAGACTGAGTGAATCTCTCTGTGCAGCATCGACAGTGTGAGCGTGCATGCACACCCATATGCATGTGTGAACTATGTTTCTAAGGCTTGTAGACATCGCTTTCTGCAAGGTAAAGCCTAGGGAAATACTAATGATCTTCATATTATAGTAATTATATGAGACACTTAAAGCTTTGGGATCTATCATTTGCCTTTACTGGTAGAAAGTTGTCTTTTTAAAAAATCATTAAATGCAAGGAAGTCTTTTACAGAGGATAAGCTACATTCTTCCTCTAGAAGAAAAGGAAAGGAACAAGAACAATCTAGTCTACGGTATTAGGGCTAGCGAAAAAGCAGAGCTCTGACACTGATTTGAGAGGGTTTGAAGTGCGTGGCCCGCACTTGGTGAACAGGGTTGCCTTTTGATTTGTTTTTGTTGATCTTGTTGGTTTGGTTTCAAAAGGGAGCTTGTAAAGTGCATGCTGCAGCTGCGGAATATAGAGACCCTACAGAAACGTTGCAGGCAAAGGCATCCACCCACATTTTCATAGGAATTTTCTTTCAGGATGCCAAACCAGTGGTATCACCGGATGGGAGCAGATGAATGAAATCTTCAGTAGTCCCAACTGTCCACTGTCACAGACAGCAAAGGTGAGTTACGAGGTTGTAGTTAGGGGTCAGGAATTGACCCCATCAGGGGGTCATAGCTCCATAAACATGATGGACCCCAAACCCAAATGCCTCCTGGGACCAGGCAAAACACCTCGTGCTGGGAGGAGGCGAGTAGGATGCAGGGATCTCTGGGGTGGAGCCTCAGCAGCTGCTCATTGTCACCAGGAGAGACGTGGGGACATCAGGGCTTCCGAGTTTCCAACAGACACTGGACACCTAGATTTGGTGTGAAGTCTCCTATGTTTTTCATGTTGGCCCAAAATGTGTTTTAAAAAACTTTGTAATAAATAGATGAACAAAATGTGGTTTATGCACAAAAATGGAATATTATTCTGCCATAAAAAGGAATGCAGCACAGATACATGCTACAATGGGGATGAGCCTTGAAATATTATGCTAAGTGAAAGAAGCTGGTTACCAATGACCACATAGTATATGACTGCATTTATCTGAAATGTCTAGAATAGGAAAATCCATAGAGACAGAAAGTAGATTATTAGTTGCCAGGGTTGGGGGGAGGAGAGAATGGGGAATGACTGCTAATGAGTGAGAAGCTTCTTTTTGGATAGATGAACATGTTCTAAAATTAGATAGCAATGATAGTTGCCCAACTCTGAATATACTAAAAACCACTGAATTGTACACTTTAAAAGGGTGAGTTTTATGGTATGTGAATTATATCTCAATAAAGCTGTCATAAAATAAAAATAAAACTGGAAGGAGGCCTTTTTAAGAAGCATCAATATGTATTTCTATCAAAATATTTTGAACTCTCATATAGTCATAGACAACTGTAGACAGGACATTGTAAGAATTAGAAAATTTGGGGTGTACTGACTACATCTGAATCCTAGCTATGTTACTAACTGGCTGGTTGATCTTGAACAGTTTAACTGTTCTGAGTTCATTGATCATATCTGTGAAATCATGAAATTAAATGCAGTATAGTAGGGGAAATTCAATGTAGGTTGTGTGAAGTACAAAGGCTAGAGAAATAGTCGCTGTTGTGGTGTAATAAGTTGTGGATACACGTGAGACTAATTTCACACCCACAAATCTCTATACCCCCAGTGTCTTGGAAAGGCTCCCTTGTGATCAGATATGAGGGTTTCTCCACACTCTCCTGCTTCAAACAAGCTGATCTTGGACAAATGTCTTAAATGTTTTTTTTCTAGTTTCCCTGATAAATCAGAGTATTGGCACCTTTCCTGGCACTCTCAGGGCACTCAAGGGTAGCTGGGGAGAGAGTGGGATACAGTGGGAAAATGACTGGTCTCGTGGTTCGATGTTACTCCACTCTCTTGTTCAGGGAAAGCTTAAAGGAGACCTACTGTGTACCAGGCCTCTGGCTTCAAGCTGGAGATACACAAGTCAGTCAGGAATCCGACTTCCATCTGATAATCGCACAAATACATACAAAATACCTGGAAGAGGAGATTCAAAGGTAACATGGATTTCCCATGTCACAGAAGACTTCCCTGTGAGGTGGTGGGGAACCGGGGTGTGAACCAGAGCGCGCCAGCTAGAGAGGCCGCACATTCAGAGGCCATGCCAGGCACGGATGGGGCACTGAAGCCCTGTCTCCATCTCTCAGTAGCTGTGTGATCCTGCAACTCATCCCAATGCCCCTAATCTGCTTCTTTACCTATAATGTGGACAACAGCGTCGCCAACCCAAGGTCCTTTCTGGGGTTAAATGACATGACATACATAAGGTGCCGTGCAGACAGCAAACAAGGTACCACCAGGTTCGAAGGACTGTTATGTCAAGTGACAACAGCTAGGAACACACCTAACATTGAAATGCAATACATTTGAGGTTGTGCGGCTTTCTAGCCAAGGTAAGAAGTGACATAGTGGCATCCAAATGACTTCTTTAACAGGTTTGTAGGACCCAAGAGAACCGTTAGTTTTCACTTATGCCTGGGGGTCTCAGTGCCCTGAGCAGAAGTGGGCAGGAGTCTCCTGGGCCCAGTTCAAGAGCTCATATGGCTGCAGTTCCTCCCGCTGCGGACAGGCTTGGCCACCTGGGGAGCAGCTCCACTTGCCGGGGGAGCCTACGTATGATGACAAACATCCCTATTTGCCTGGCCTGATGGTTTTTCCCAGGGCATGGGGGTTTCAGGGCTCGAACCAAGGCTGTCCTGGACAAACCAGAATGGTTGGTCACCCTGGGTTTAAACCCTCTCTCTCTAAAGACCCAAGTCTGTGCAGAGTCAAGCTACTGCTGCCTGTAACCAGGAGGCCAGCGTGAGGCCCATCTGCAGAGCCAAGGAACTCAGAGAACAGCTTTGGCAATGCAAGTCTTGGAATCAGATTTTCCCTGTCGTACCACCTTTGCTGTAAGGACAAAAGGTGACAAGGTGCACACAGCGCCTCACAGTGCACCTGGAACATGGCTGTTACTCTATCCATTCTTACTGAGGGACTGAACAAATCTTGGTTCCTATTTCTGACTAGATGGGGAAGGACTCAAGTGTGAATTTCTCTTCCTGGCAGCCAGAAGGTACTGAGCTGCTGATATTCAGTGTTAAGGTAACTATTTCTTGCTGAAACTTTTATAAAGATGATAACCCCGCTGTCTTCTGTAGTTTGGGATTTGCACACTTCCCCCTCTCTGTTTAACATCTGTATTGTAACAGTATATTATGAAAACTTCACCTGGTGTATTGTAAGCACAATGCCAAGGAAATTAGTATTAAATACTGTGATCGTCCTTTCAAGATAGAAGGGCTGGGCACGTTCCAACCAAACTAGATGTATGTTTCTATGGGGAGGGAAGCAATTCCTAGTGTAATACAATATTAAAAATGTCACCCAGCTGAGCATTCCATGTAGGGGCTTGTGAAGAGTTTTAATCTCTTCACCTGTTGGTGTTAAGAGAAAAGAGAGAGAGCGGGAGGAAGGGAGGGAGACAGGGAGGGAGAGAAAGGGCTTCTGTGAACAGGGAAATCACAAGCAAAGAGGAGGGGGAAAATTTAAATGATCTCAGACCAAACTGTTTTGCTGTTAATACAGAAATACAGTGCAAGACACATTTAATGGGCTCTATTTTTTATTATACTATGCTGAATAATTAAGTTTGAGGCTAAGTGTCACATGGATTTATCTTTTAATTAAAAAAGCATGGTTCACGCATATTTGAGTGGTAGTCCAAATAAATGCAATATAGAAATTTATGTTTGTTTATCTAGGTGTTAATTACCTAGAGATTGTTCTGGATTACTTCTTTTTATAAAGTGTCATAGGCTTGTGTCAGAACGAATAAAGCTTGCCCATGGACCCTTATCCATTTGCTAACTATAGTGTTGGTATGACCTGAAGGGGGGTAGGGGAAAACTTTGGGGATTGTTATGTATACATACACCCACATTCAACCCACGCCAAATAAAACAGTCGTTTTAGAAAATATTTCTAGGACATAAAGGCACACATATATCTTCGTTGTTTTACAGCCTCTTGTCCACAGCTATTTATAAAACATGTGATTATTTATGCATTGGGGTATGAGAAGTTCGGCTGGAAGAGGCCGTGAAGGAAGCTCCATCCATCAATCCAGTTACCTGAACTCCAGCGAGGTGGAGACAGGGCTTCCCAGTAGAAATGGGGCCGGACGGGAAGTTGGCTGCTGTGACTTGTCTAAACTGTATCAACCTCGCTGCTGCTCCCAGAAAAGGCAGACGGAGGGGAGGGGGAGGGATAGCATAGTTGAGGGTTAGAGGTCACATTTTAAGAAATCAAGGACACACACTGAGAAAGTGACGCCAGAAGCGGTCACCACTGCTCCTCGCACCTTGGGTCAGCCTCTTTTCTTTGTTTACAAAGTGAGTTTTGGGGACAGGTTCAGTCAAATGACTTGGAAGAAACCTTACGGCCTTGGTCGAAAGGTTCAATTTCAAAGAAATAGATTTTCCAAGGGCAGGGAAAATTCCAAAGGGACCTGGGAATATCTGAATCAGGCTCATTCCTTTGTCGGGGAGGCCTGTCACCTTGCATGTTCTGCATCGCCTGGCCTCTCCCGACTGTGCACCACGCCTCCGTTTTTGGCTGTCAGATCGCCAGGAAAATGGATAGAAGTAAGTGCGGGTCCCGGTGGGCTGCAGCAGCCTGGTGGCCTCTGTGCCCGGGATGCAGGGCGAGCAGGCGGGGGACCAGGGCTTCAGGGGGAGCCCCAGACAGCAAACCAGCTCAACGTGGAAGCTCTCCGCTGGGTAGGGTTTCGTTTTCAATTTGTGCTTCCTTCGTCTGGGGGAGCCGGTGGCCCGCGGGGCGGTGCCAGGCGGAGGGGAGCCGGGGCGTCCGTGTCGCCGCGGGCGGTGTGGGGGGGGTCCCCGCGCAAACCCTGCCCCGGGTCTCCGATCCCGGGCCCCACCTCCGAGGGACCTCGGCCTAAAGAGCGCTGGGGGGAGCCCTGCTGTCCCCCGCGGCCCCGGAGCCCCGGGTCGAGGGGACACACGCGCGCCCGAGTGGGGCTCCCCGTGGCGTCGGGCACCGCGGTGGTCCCGGCACCGCGGATCGCGGTCGGTGTCTCGCATCGTCTTCATGACTGACCCTTAAACTCGGTTTTGCTCCCAGACCGCTGCATTTCCTCCCTGGAATCTTTGTTGTCATGAGAACCCGGCCCCAGCAGCGCGAGGGGGAGTGGGCGTCGGCCAGGGGAGCAGGTCACTCCCTGTGCCTGAGCTCCGGGTGCTGGGGACACAGCGGGGGACAGGACAGGGAGGTCCCTGCACCCCTCAGCCCCGGAATCAGACCAAAAACAAAGGGATTTGTTGGAAAGCAGGGGTGGGAGCCCCTTCAGAACGGCGGTCAGATGGGACCTTGGTGCTGCGGGCAGGCAGCTGGTCCGAGTGGGTCTTACTCAGCCCTGAAGGGTCGTGTTGGGAGGTCCTGGGTTTAGGGGAGGTAAAGGAAGGGGCCCTGCAGGGCTTCCCGGTCCAGGCCACTGGTCTGGAATCGCACGGGAGATCGATGTACCCAACACTATCAGCTTTTGTCTTTTTAAATTTTTGAGGTGAAATTCACATAACGTAAAATGAACCGTTTTAAAGCCTGACGTTAGTTCAGTGGCCTTCAGCGCATTCACAGTGTTGCATAACCACTGACTATATGAAGTCCCACAGCGTCTTTGTTACTCTAAAAGAAAACCCATACCCATTAAGCAGTCACTGTCTATCTGCCTCCCGCCCCCAAACACCTCCGAGGATTTACCAAGTCTGGATATTTCATATGAGTGGAGTTATTCAGTACATGACCTTTTGGGTCTGACATTTCACTTAGAATGTTTCCAAAGCTCATCCAATGTGTAGACGTATCACTATAGCATTCCTTTCGATGACTGAATAATATTCCACTGTATATTTATACCACATTTTGTTTCCCATCCATGGTCATATGAGTTGCTTTTACATCTTGGCTACCTCGAATGGTACTGCTATGACCCTTTGTGTACAAGTATTTGGGTGTCCATTTCAGTTATTTAAGGCACATACCTAGGAGTGGAATTGCTGGGTCATTGGGTGATTTTCTGTTTAAATTTTTAACGGCCATCAAAGTCTACCAGCATGTTATTCGACAAAACAGCTCATGTCCCTTCACTGCTTAAAACCTTCCTATGGCTTTCCCTTACATTAGAATGAAACACATGCTCCCTATTGTGGCCTTTGAGGCCCTCTGTGATTCATTCTTGCCAATCTCACTAGCTGCATCCTCCACCTCTCCCTCAATACCTTCCACCTCTAGACATGGCTTTTTGTAGATCAGACTTGCCAAGCATGTTCCTGCCCCAGGCCCTTTGCACTTGATGCTCTCCCATGCCCTTTCCATCCTGGACTCCTTCCTCTGTTTGGGTTTCAGTTCAAACGTCCATCAGAGGAACCTTCTGTCACCACTGGATCTATCCGTCCCTGGCTCCTGTGCCATGCCACAGTCCAACATCTTAGTTCTATCTCCCTTGTGAGGGGAACTAATTACTCTCTAAAAATTTTACATGCTGTGGCATAGCTTACTAGATGGAATATAAATGCCATGGGATCAGGGACCTGTCAGTATCCTGGTACAAACAATCCCTGGTACAGAGTAAGACCTCAGATAAATACTTATTGAATAAGTAAAAATTCCCCAGTCCAGTTATCTTTGATAGTGATTACTAGAGTACCGCAGAAATCTTGTTAGCTTAGAAAAGAGAAGTTCCTTCAGCAGCCTCCAGAAGTGAGGCCCCAGTCAAAGAAGGCTATTGACCACATTCAATGGCAGACCAGCAGCACCATCCGAACTTGGGGGCACCCTTCTGGCCTGTGGTCTGGATATGTGTCCACGGGTGGGCAGGAGGAGCCGCAGCCCACTGCACTGACTGACAAAGCTGGTCAGATATCCCCAAGCGCCGAACTCACCTGAGACCAGCTTCCCAGGCACGATGGAAGGACCCACGGCTGCCAAGGGGGTAGCTGCTGTCAGGAGACCAGGATCCAAGTCCTAATTTGCTGAACTGGGCACATGCCAGTGTCCCGCTGAGCCTCAGTTTTCTCATCTGTAAAAGAGGCTGCTAACATCTGCCTCACAGGCTTAGCGAGAGCAACCAATGAGGTCATGGAGCACTGTTTTGCAATTGGAAATGCTACCCTCATCAGTTATTACCACAACTGTTCATATGAAAAAACATGCGTGCCCTGTCTGAGTCAAGGTGTGGGCAGGGAGGATGGAGCCCAGCAGCCTGGGTGGCATCTGCTGCCGCCACCCCAGCTCCCTCTGCCGCTCCGTTGACCCTGACGACACTCATGCCTGTGACCCTGGGGTCAACGTCTCCTCTTAATGCCTTTCTATTTCTCAGTTTGCTGACTGGGGTGATTTTCGGTGAGGTCCACATAAATACTTCAAAAATAATTCACGATGAAGAGGAACGCTTCTGGAATGGGTGATGGCACGACGAATTAAATGCTTTATAGGGCTGAGTGTAAATTATTTTAATGCATGTAATAGACCCGCCCAGGGAGACTTGAGCCCCTCTAGGTCATGACTCTGTGCCCCCAGGGCCCAGAGGGTGGTGGGAGCGGGTGGCTGGGAGCCTGCTTGCTGGGGTGTGAGTCATTTTCCTCTCCAAAGACCTATTACCCCAGCACTTAGGTCCTCCTAACCTGAGGAAAGAATGGAGAGGTTTCCATGTCTGACCAGGGGAAGGCCGGAGCCGAGAGACAGATGAGGGAGTGTGAGAGCATTTGTTGGCAATGACGATGGCCTGGCCTGCCCTCTGCTTTCCCTTCATTGTCTCCTGCTCTTTGGGGGGTGGGAGGAATGCAGCTATCTGGCACCAGGCATTTAAAATATTTTGTTTCCTGTGAAAATGTTGGGCAGCAGGACTAATTTTCCACTTCAGGTCACCAACAGGCAACATTTTACATTTAGACTCACCGCGTGGTCGTGCAGGAAGAAATCTTAGAGATTATTGTGTTGAACATACCCATTCAAGAGAAGGGAAAGCCGAGAGCTCAAAAAAGCTCAGAATTTTGTGCTCCCTAACAGAAAATAAACACAATTGTTATCTCTAAAGGCTACCAAAGCAATATTCATTGAGCAATATCCAAAAATTGTTGCTGTGGTTTTCTAATTACTGGAGTAGGCTTGTAATCCCAGAGGAAAGAAATAATCGATTCCAGAATGCGCTATCCTGACCCCTTATGGTCAGGCAAAGCAGGGTAACAGTGCTCTGTGTTGACCAGTTGTCTCAAATCTGGAGAAAAGCTTTTATTCAGTCAACATTTAGTGATCTTCCATTAGTTCTAGGGAATGTGCTGGGCATTGGCCATATAACTATGAGCCAAACAAGAGTTCTGCTCTCAGGAAACTCACAACTGCTTGATGACCTTAGGAAGAACCCAAATAAAAAAGCTGCAGTAGCACAGGCCATGCATGCCACTGAGTTCTGGAATAAGTCTCCTTCCACGGGTAGCTCCCTGATGGCCTGTCTGTCTGCCTCTGAGATTCCACCCTCAGTGTCGGTGCCACTGAACTTAAGAGCAGCAGGAACAGGAAATTAGAGCAACTGCCTTCAGGGAAAGCATTATAACATGAGATAGTGGGCCTTGAATGAGGAACAAGGTCAGGATGCGAGGGGCTGAGGGAGAAAGGGGGGCAGGTTCCAGAAGGAAGGGTCACCGTGCCCCAGAGCAAAGATGGAAAGGCTCCTGGTGGGCTCTGTGGCCGGCCAGCAGCACGGGGAATGCGGGAGCCCAAACACTGGGATGAGGCTGCTGTACGTAGGTTTGCAAGGGATGCCACCCACCCCTGCATTTTCCTAGTGTTTTTCATTGTCGTGTAGAACAGGAGGGGACTGACAGATTCCGTTACTGAAAGAAGTTAGACTGGCTGGTAAGGAAATAAATCATACCACCTCAGGGGGACTTTCAAATGAGAATTAAAACTGTAGCCCACAGAAGGAATCTTCTTCTTGTTCACCAATGGTATAAATTGGGGAAATCGTCTCCTCCATTAAGTCTTCTCTGTCCAACTCTGGGATAATTATTTCCTCTCTGTGCTCCCAAAGCACATGGCTCTGGACCCGAGACTCAGGCAGGTTCTGTTTGCCTCCACCTGGACTGGACTGGGTCAGATGAGCGGGAGCCGGGGCTGGTTCTCTCCTGGACCCATGCTGACCCATGATGCAAAACTCACATATGATTCCTAGTTCCGTCTATACGAATACTCCCTAGTTCCCTCTATAGGAATCCTTCCTAGTTCCATCTATAGGAATAAACCAGGTTTAAAATCCAGATTTCTTGATTTCTGATTCAACATAACCATACCATCTCCTATTTTACGTTTCTGGAAAGAAATCACTCACGCATCAAAAATGTGAGCTGGCTTTTAGATGACGAGCTTGTTCAGAGCCAGAATGGAGAATTCCCTAACGCGGCCGTAACGCAGTACCCAGCTCCTGCCTGCATCTCATCAGCATCTATGGAATGGACACCAGGGCCATTCCTCATGCTCTCAAGGCCTTTCCCCGTGTCCTCTCGGGTCACTTCCGATTTCCTGTGTAACTACAGCGGACAGTTCCCAGCCACTGACAGCTCCCTGCAGAAAGCCCCATAGGCTCATGTCCCGCTGCAGGGAAGTCTAGAGGTGCCGGGATTTAATGTCTCCAGGACAGCCCCCAATCAACAAGAGCTGGGAGTCAGCCAGCAAATACCCCGAGAGCGGCATTCTCCACAGTCCTCAGACCTTGTTGCTGCAGCGGCCACCTGCCGTCCACACAGCCAGGTCTTGAGCGATTTCTTTCCTCCCTTCCCTGTCTCACATGTCCACTTCCTGATCTGTGATTCCTGGGATCATCTCCTAAATGAATTACCTGCACCTATGTCCTTATCTCACCAAGACAGGAGCTTGTGAATAAATGTTAAATGAATGAATGAACGAGGGAGGGAGTGAGTGACATGATGGAGAGAGGGGAGGAATCTGCAAACAAACTGTGGACATTCTACCCTCTTCCCTGGGCTGGGCTGGGACCAAGCTGATAGCGGGGGAGGCTGTGTGGGTCCTTCCTCAAGCGCAGGGGCAGGCAGAGACCTTGGCTCAGGGAGCTTGTCCCGGCCCTGCCTCGGGCGCCAGGAGGCCTCTGTCCAGAAGGCTGAGCCGTAGACTGTGACTGGCCCCAAGCACGGCTCCCAGATCGTACTTCTGCTTGGTTGGTGTGCACACTCCATTCCACCTGGAGTCTGAGGACACTCCAGCCACTGATGAAGGAGGCGGTTATCTCCAAGAGGGAAAGATGTCCTCCATGCCACAGTAAAACCATGGTACTCTGTGCTTTGAGCAGAGTCTTGTAAAAATAACACAAAGGCCCAGATAACGGTGATGGGCGAGGGAAATATGGAGGAGTGGGCCGAACAAGGAGAGGATTTGGTGCCCTTCCAGGCGGCGCCTTCCCGCCCCCCCACCCATTCTGATACGAGGACAGGAATGCATCATGTACCTGAAGGCGGAAACAGAAGGCTCCCCCAGAGACTGGATGGTGAAAGCCAGACGCTGCAGAACAACCAGCCTTCTCTG
This sequence comes from Phataginus tricuspis, assembly GCA_029783875.1. NCBI lineage: Eukaryota > Metazoa > Chordata > Mammalia > Pholidota > Manidae > Phataginus > Phataginus tricuspis. Next base: position 1,401,996 of record JAQQAC010019400.1, read on the forward strand.
GGACCGGCTGTGAGCGCTGCTAAGAATAGACCCAGGCCAGGACGGAGTCTCTCTCTCGCAAGAGTCTTGGGAACATTTTAAACTCTTCCGGCAGAGCCTCCCTTTGCCTCTGCCGTGCTGTGATGGGGGGTCAGAGTGCCTCAGTCTCTACCTTGTAGCTGTGTGCAGAGCCATCGTTTTTAAAAGTAAACAGGTCCATCATTCATAGCAGGAAAATGGCCTTCCGTTCCTGCGGCAGGCTCAGCCACTGCAACTACCGAATGTTTTCAGTCACTGTGTACGTGCTGAGTGTCTGTGCGTGCATCGTCTGTGCTTGGTGCTGAGGGATACACCCCTGCCCTTTGAGAGTTTGGAATTTCCCTGGAGAGACACGAGCACTGCACAGGGCAGGGGAGAGAAGTGGCCGTGGAGAGGACACCAGGGAAGTGACCTGGCAGGGGTTGGGGAGGGAAGCTGCTTTGGAGGACTCTGCCGGAGCGGCCGGAGGGGCAGGGTGGAGGCGGGGAGAAGCTGGGCCAGGGGCAGAGAGGGCTGGGGGTGTCCCTAAGGCAGCGGTGCTGTCTGAGACGCTGCTGGGTGGAGACTGTGGAGGCCCAGCAGACTCAGGGCACGGCTTGAGGGGTGGGCAGAGGAATGGGCCACATGGCCACACGAGCTGGGTGGGGATGGGTGGGCAGAAGTGGGAAAGGAAGGCTGGTGAAGGAAGCAGACCCATGAAGCGGGTGGGATCCTCTGAGAACCTTGGCAATGGAAGCTTAAGGTCCATGTTGGGGTCGGTGGAACATGAGGTCAGACCGGCGTTGGGTTAATCTGTGTCACTAATGGTGTTAATGAAGAAGCACACCCTCACATCAAGTTACAAAGCCTGGTGGAAGCAAGCCCTGCACTCCTGCCAACACTTAGCAGACACCCGTTGCCCCTGTCTTTCCTGTCTCAGGAAACCTATAACCCACTCTTTACATCGAGGAATCGAACTCTCACTGAAGTGCTGCTCCTGTAATAAAACCCTGTGGCTAGACTAGGGCAGGAGCTAAGAGGAGGACTTTTTAAAGGATGGCAACCTATGCCAGGGTTCAGCGCAGGACGGATGGATGGGAAGATGTTCTGTGGGCGAGGCTCACCAGTCCGCACAGGAACGGAGCCAGGGCTTTGACCCCAGGGGCACTGAAGGCAGCAGTGCCTGCTCAGTGCGGGCCTGAGGACAGCTCTGTGACACGGCTCTTCGAGACTGCAGGGACCTGCTCGACAGATGCTTATTGAGCATCTACCCCCATGGGTCTTGGAAGGATAAGGACAGGCTGAGAAGCCGCCGTGTCTGTGGTCTTAGGGTCCCTGGGTACAGCAGGTTAGGCATGGGAGTGAGGACACCGACCTTATCCACTCACTCCTTGGTCTAATCCCCACATGTCCTTTAAGAGCCTTCTTTGTAACAGGTACTGACTTAGGACCCCTTGTGTGGAAGCTGGGTCTCTTGGGGGAGATAGAGAAATACATCAACATTTTAAAGGAACCTCATCTTAAAGGGCAGGAACCAACTGCAGTAAGTTGTCTGTGACTTCCCCTGACATGGGGTCTTGGGCTCTCCGCCATGACCCAAGCACCCAAGGGACGAGGTCAGCGGGAGCCCTCACTTCTCTCACCCCATCAGTGCGTGGTGCTCGGCGGGAACTAGGAACTGTCGTCCCCCCACAGAGCGACCATGCAAGTGGCAGCCTGAGAGACACCATTAATGCCTCCTGGGTGGGGTCCGCTTGTCCCCCTCCTTTCTGAATTCCGTTTTGCTGTCTTGACCAGTGTTGTCCTCTTCTCCCCTTCATCTTTTATGCATCCAATTTTACAAGCTGTTGGTCTTGAGTGTGGACTGTTGCATTTGATTAATTTGAAAAAAATATTAGTTTTAATGACGCCTGTAGCCAATGATCCCTCCCCCCAGCTGCTCCCCACAGAGAAGGACCCTTATTTGTTCTCCTTTTATTGTCATGAGCAGGACCTGCCGCTGTGGACAGCGTGCAGCTGCAGAGAACTGCACAATTAAATATCTTGGTGTTCTCCTTGGTCTGTCCCCGTGAGAGAGAAGCTGTATTTGTATTTCTTAAATTCACCGGGCAGTATATAGCACTTCCAGAGACACCCAGACAACTCCTGGTGGCTTGCACAAAACTGACCAACTCCACTCACTGGCACTATTAAAGGCCCATCACCAAGGTGGACATGAACGTTTCTCCTTGATTGTCTCCTTTCTGTGAACCAGGTGATTTTGGCAGTGGACGGTGAGTGTGGTCATGGGTGTGCTCCCAGCCCTGCTCCGGGGATGACTCCTCAGTTCCTAAGGCATGACAATCGAACCCCTCAGCAGGTGCTCCTCTGACCACCCAGCCCCCGTTAACTGCCTCCCTGGACCCACCTGCCTTATTTCTTTGCCCGCCCCCAATTCAGTGTCCTCACAGTCTGCCTCCCCAAGGAGGCTCTTTTTTTTCTATGCTTCCCTCACGAGCCATCCTTCAAGATTTGGTTTAGACCTCTTCCTTTTGGAATCCCTCCTTGGCCCTTGTGGGTCTCAGTGGTCTCTCCTCTTCTGAGCTCCTGTGTTACCTCTGATCCAAACAGGATGCTGGGCCCAGCACACGATGACTGTAGGCCTGGGCTCTCACCTGGCTGCCTTGCACTGGAAGAGCCTCAGGGACCAGGCTCTGGAATCACTCTTCACGTACAGCCTTGGGGTACCCAGCCTAGGAGGGTGGATCAATGAGTGCTTGCCGTGGGGGGTTGACCGTGCTCTGTGTAGGTTGCTGAATCGGCACCACTTTTGGGGCTTCCAAGATCAGAAAAAGCAGAAGGATGAAGTTGTAAGCAACACAGAGGCAGGTCTTCCTAGGGTTTCCTGCCCTGCAGTTGTAGGGTCCCATGTTTAAGATCCCAGAACTGCAGACCCGGTGACGTGGGATAATGAATCCTGACCACTGACCACCAATAATCATGGTTTAGAGAACTCCCTTGCCCACTAATAGGGTCATCATGTAACCTATGGCTGCTTTCTCTTCCAGGGCCTCTTAGCATCTCGGATAGCTTTGTGTGATACTTAGCAAATAACACGTTATGCTTATTTTTGTATATCGGCTTGCGAGGCTGACTGGTTTATGACTGCACTGTAATTCCAGTGGCCCCTTCTGAGAGCACTGTCATTAAACAGATTATGCAATTTAAAACAGAGATGACAGCAGTGACACAATATGTCAACTTGCTTGCGTTTATTAGACAATGGTCAGTGGTAAGCACGTGCCCGCTCTCCCTTCTGTTATGTTGGTGTCCCTGCTCTCGCAGGCAGGAGTCTGTGTTGAGTCTTACGCTGTATGTGCCTGTGTGGAACTATGGAAACAACCCAGATTCTTTCATTGCTCTGACCCAGATTTGAATCCCAACTTCGCCTTGGAGCTGGTGTGTGACCTTGGCCAGACTGCCTGTGCTCATGGTTGCAGGTCTGTTGTGAGGAGCCGCGCAGCGCGGGGCAGCCGTGCTCCTGGGGGACGGCGATAATAACGCACGTGCGTACGCGGGCGAGCAGCGATGATGGAGGGACTCGGCCTTCCGGTTCACTGCCGTATTCCCCTAAAGTAGATCATTATTCTGTATGGAATAAATAGTGTTATTGGGCCGATATGCTTAAGGCTAATGAGCTCATGTCTAGCATCTGAGAAGCCAGATAACAAGACATGTTTTTCTCCATTGACTTCTATTGATGTATTAATTAATGAAATCCAAGATTCCCCTTTGAGCTGGAGGAGTGTTTAAACCACTTTGAGCCATACGTAGCACATCTTCCCTCCTGTTTCCAGATGCTGCAGAGGGCTCGGAAGGACGGCAGGTCTTCCTCTCCGGGCTGGCCCAGGTGGGGGCAGGAGTAGGCACGACCAGGAGGCAAGCCCTTCTTTTATCGCCAGCAATGGAGGACCAACTTGGACAGCCAGGGGTCTGCAGATCTAGGTCTGCCTTGGGGTTCAGCTTCTGCTTCAACCCACTTCCTTTGGGATGTCTTCTGTGGCTTTATAAGAGTCCCAAGATATGACTTTTCAATTTCTTGTCTTTATATGGACTGAAAACCTGCCCACAAATGTGGCTGTGTGAGCTTCAGGCAAGGCTATTTCCAGCTGTTGCTTGGTTGGTTTTGACTGAGTGTCCATACCACACACGGCAGCACAGTAAGTCACAGTGCTGGAATTAGACGCCTTGGGTTCCAAGCCCGACTCTGGCACTTCGTAGTGTACGAACTTAGCAAAGTTGTTGAAGGTCTCTGAGCCTCAATTTCCTTGTCTGTAAAATGGAGATATTAACAATAACAATGATTAATAACAAGATATCCCAAAGGATTATTTGTGAGGATTACATGACCTACCATGGGTGATGAAATTCCTAGAATAGGATCTGCCTAGAATAAATAAAGGTGAGAGGGATGGTTATTATGTGCAACAATGATAATACATCTTATTAAACAGGGAATGGAGGAAGTAAGATTGGTAGAAAAAATTTCTTAGAAAAGTGAAATTGCATTATTTTTCACACCTTCTAGGAATTTAGTTTCTCTAATAATCTATCAAGAAGATATCTTGCTTAAGGAACTTGCTTCAACATTTAAAATAAGTGTGTGACTAGCACTTTATTTTCCATACTAAAGGAGAAAGACACTGTGGAAAAAAGTGTTTTCCTAAGAAGCTTATACTTCTCTCAACAACCTTGCTAGAAAGATTCATTTACATCTTGGCCCCACAAAGGAACCATGTACCCTTGCTCCCCATAGCTAACCATGAACCCCCTGTACCATACAGTGACCATGTACTCCCACACCTCAAAAGTAACTATGCACTCCCACTCTCCATAGGTAACCATGCACCCCTACACCTCATAGGTAACCATGCACCCCTACACCTCATAGGTAACCATGCACCCCTACACCTCATAGGTAACCATGCACCTCTACACCTCATAGGTAACCATGCACCCCTACACCTCATAGGTAACTATGCACCCCTACACCTCACAGGTGACCATATATCTCAGTATCCCATGTGCCCTTGCACCCCAGTCCAAACCTACAGTCAAGCGAAGGCTTCTTTGAAGCCTGCTTCCTCACATATGAAAATTCCCAAGACTGCAGTTGTCACCTCCCAGCCTGAGGAAGCAAAACAGCTTCCATATTCCAGCCTCCCCTGCTCACCCGTGGAACCTGGGGAAGCAGGGTCTTTGTGGAGCATGGTGAAGTGTCATGCGCTTCATTGGTCTGTATTCATCCAGCGGTGATCTGTAACACCACGTGGGAAGCATGTGCCTCAGGCTCTGGGCCCTCCATGGGAAACCTCCATCTCTCCCCCCATTCCAGTATCGGTGTGGACAGAGGACGCCCCCTGCTCCATCTGCTCCCAGCACAGTCTGCCAGAACATGGTGATGCCCGGCGCCTGCCAGTGTTACCATCACAGCGCCGCAACCTTCTTCTTCTTTGAATTTCATATCCATATACCTCATGTTTTGCAACTCAGATTCTACTCTACTTAGAATCAATAACCACTTAGAATTAAAATTCGAGCCGAACTATAAACCATAAAAGCCCCTGATTATTTCATTAGTAATTTGCTAATTGGCATTAGATATTTAATTACACATTCCAAATATTTGATGAATTATTTTAGCTCCACAGAGAAAGCCAGTGACAGAGACTACATTTTTCAGGAAACATAAAACCCGGAGGGATAACTTGCAGGAAGTGTTAGTGTCTGTGTGTGCCTGGAGCCTGAACAACTGATGTAAGGATTTGCTCTTTCTTTGAAGGGGCCCACCCAGACAGTCATTAAATCTGCCTTGGCATCTACTGGCCTGAGCCTCTACCCTGCCCAGGCTTTCTTCATCAACAGCACTTTCTATTTACCCTTTTCTTGTGGAGACATTATCTTTTCTGCTTTGATCTGCTTCCCACAACATAAGGTGATCCCCCCTCCCTTCTTATCCTCCTGATGGGCTGTTTTTTGACATGGATAAGAAGGACTCCATTTCTCACCCCTCACCCGCCCCTCATCCTGCCTCTTGTCTTCCTGATTCATTTCACAGCAAGCCCTGTCTGCATCGGACACCAGATGGCCCCCACAACCTTCTTAGAACGGATTTGCATTAGATACCACTCCATCTCTGGCTCCCTCCCTTAAGGTGTGGGAGTGCTGTTTCTCTAAAAGAAAAAAAAAAAAAGATAATTTCAGTGCATGAAAAAAAAAAGCACAAATGTTCATTTCTGTTTCTTCCGAGATTCTTCTGATGATAAGCGGGCCGTGAATCCATGTAGCCCCAAAAGTGTGTCCAGTTCCTCAACTGTGCCTGGGACCTCTGTCTGCTGGGCACCAGACTTATGGGCCCATGTCTCTATGGGACTGTTCAGAGTGATGTAGAAAAATGTATATTTAAAACTAGGTGTTTGTGCCCAGTCTGTCTGGTCCTCTGCACACATTAGCTTGTCTCTGTTGTGTGGATAGACTGACAACGGGACTGGACCTAAAAAGCAAAGCACAGCCGCTCCCACACTGCGCTCACCCTGTACTAGACTGAGGGGAGAGGAAAATATATTTTGCACTGCTCTGTACATCGAATCCTCTGTTATTCTCATAACAGATTGTGGTAGGCCATCTGTGGGACTTCCTGTGACCAGTGCAGAGAAGCCCAGGGAGGATGAACAGAAAGTATGAAGAGAAAGCTGCATCTCACTCGCAAACCTGCCATTCAGACCAAAAGAAGTTAGCTCTTAAAGGGCCAGCCGTGCCCGTGGAGGAAGTGCAAGTTGGAGGCCCGCCACCTCACCCAGCTCCTTTTCTCAGATGCTGAAAGGTGTGTCGTCAGCAATTGAATGAAGGACCCCAAAAGCGCTTACGTGAAGGATGCAAATGCCTCCTTCTTCACAGGCAGACTTGCTCCAAATTAAGGGCAGTCATTTTTGGAATGTCTGCAAGGAGGCAGAATGAAAGCTGCAAACCCACTCGGTGTCTGTCCACAAACACTCTTGAAAGGAAGTGGAAGCACTAAAGGGAATCCAGGTCCTGGGTACAAGCCCCAGCGCTGTTCCTAATTGAATCTTGAGACCATCACTGAATTTCTCAGGTGGCTTAGCTGTGACATAGGGATAGTGTGCACCCTGCCCAGCTCCTTCAGGGAGGGGATCCACTAGAGATGAGGTCTTAGAAAAGTCACAGCACCAAACCCCAGGAAGGGCAGGCAGGTGGGGTAGGAAGCAGATGCTGGCTCACTGAGGCATTAGCTTTCCCACTCCTTACCTGGCTCTACATTTTAAAAATTTGTCTACATTTTTAACCAGCCTGTGTAAATAGATATACCAGTTTTTATAAGAAGCTGCCTCAAATCCCTTTTGAACTAGGGCGGCTATAAAATTAAAAAGCAATAAAGTAACTTTTCAATAGAAATCTAGCTGCTGTAATCAACACCAGTCTCTTTGTTCTGAATCTGGTGCCACTTTGAAAGAGTGATGCTTCCATAAGCATCGAGTTTGTCCTGTCCCCAAAACTCTGGTATGAGTATGACAGAGGAGAAGGTGCACGCCTGCATCCGGCAGCCTTCAGGCACGGTCCCCACAGGGCTGAGTCCGACCTGCAAACCCTGGCTGCCTCTCCACCCTGGACTCCATCCACCCCACAGCCGCGGGGTCCTCCCAGAGCGTCCTTACCTTGATCCTGCCCCTGTTCGCCTCTCTTTCTGGGCACTCTACCACTTCCAACACTTCCCAGATCCTTGGAAGAATCAGTTCTTCATTGACTCAAGATCAACGTTTAACAGTTAAGTAAAAGAGAAAACCCATAGTTTAATTGGAAACAAAGAACAGACTGTAGAAAGACTTTTATTATCTGGGTAAATCTCAAGGACAAGGTGTGACAGGTCTGATGAATTGAATAAGCTGATCCACTTTGCCTGGCTTCCTGCCTTCTCTACCCTCTACTTTCAATCCTACAAGACCTCTAGGTCCAACTGTAGGGCCACTCCTATGGGGAGCGTCTCTGGATCCACAGAAGAATATACCCTAAGGTCTCTGTCACATCCTGCTCAGACGCTTAACACCTCTTTTGGGTAATGTCAGCTGTGTATACACTCCTTCCTTCTATGGGACAGACAGTCTCGGAACTGGTTTCCTCTGTGTTTGCCCCTCAGCCAAAGGCCTGACACAGATGAGGTGCTCCATGACTCTTCTGGTTTGAGCGAGAGGCTGGATGAAATGAACTGCAGGCACTATCTTTGAGAACTGGGGAGGCACGAGACCCTTACCTACTGGGATGTCACTGACAGGGCACAGTGAGGCCGGTCCTATACACATGTTCAATGTCAAAGCTTTGCCTCTGGACTTAGATGGTGTGTGGAAGAAAGTAGCAGGAAGAGAGGCTGGGGAAAAGGTACTTCTGGAAGGGCAAGGTAAAAACAATCTGTAAGAGTGACTGTGGTCCCCAGGGCTGTTAAGAGTATGGGATGCCATGGGTGGCCACCTCAGGTCAGATACCATCCAAAGAGATTCTTTACATGCAACGTTCCAACTACGTGTCCTTACCTATAGGGTCCTTACGTTTCTGAAGTGCCTTTTTGCCCCACAGACTATCCCCTTGATATTAGGAGCTTGGGTGGTGGCAGTTGTCAGGTAGGGGATGGGAGAACCCAGAAAAAGAGGTGAGCCTCCAGAGGGGAGGTTTCCTGGATTTCAGTAAAAATGCCTGATTCCAGATCACCTCATGGGTAGGGCCCCAAATAAGGGGCCATCTTACTCCATGCCCTGCTTCTAGGCATGTGCCCAGGTCACTGTGTCTAGGAAGTCTTCACAGATAAGAGTGCATCATGTTTCCCAGTCCCCAAAGCACACATACACACCCCTCCACCCTTGCAGAGAAAGAGGAAAGGCCATTATGTGGCCTTGTTCCCAGAAACATCCCCCATGGCACCCCCCCCCGCCTCTCCCACATCCATACTACTGAGCAGTGTGTGGTCAGACCATGTGCCAGGCGGGCATTGTCCCCGCCCTCATGGAACCTATAGCCTAGTGAGGGGGACACACACCAGTCAGATAATCAGACACACAGTATTCCCAGTAAAAGCCGACATTTGCTAGGAAGGAAAGAAAAGACACTGAGAAGTATAGACACTGGGATGTCACCTGACCCAGTTTCAGGAAAGGTGGAGGTCGGAGTAAGCTTTACTAACTGTATTTTGATATAACACAAGAAGATTGTTCAAAAGTCAAGTGACTGAAGTAATTTCTGCCTTCTAAGGATGTGTGTTTGTAGGTAGTAGATGACGCAGTTCACATCAGCAAGGAAAATAACTGTCCCTTGTTCTGGGGGCTAAAATTTGGAGAAATTGACCTGGCGAGTGGGGCAGCTGCCGAACTTAACCATAGGACCGTGCACATGCCAGTGAAGGGCAGGGGCTGGCACTGAGTCTGGGGTCAGAAGGACAGGGAGCTAATTGCTTTGCATAATGAAGTGATACGGTTCATTTAGGCATTTATTTATTTCAGTTGGTGGCATCTCAATAAGATAGGGAAAGAGAGGCACCCTGGTAATAAGGGAAGAGGTAAGCCTAAGTCCGTGGAAAGGATGAGAGACTTCTAAAGAGTAAACACATCTACTATTCGTTTTAAATGATCTGCTATGCGGAGGTACAATAACCCTCTCAGCTCCCCACTGCCCCCTTCAACCCTATCCTTCCTGCACCATTAGTAAACACTTCTACCCAAGCTTCCTCCAGTAAGTGATACTTTAGGTGGGAGGTGAAAGTTTGAGAGAAACAGGGTTCGGCTGACTACAGAAGCCAGTGAAAAAGAGACGCCAGAAGCTCCTTAATTTGGCTGAGGCCAGAAGTTGGAGGCCCAGGCCCTGGGACTCTTGGGAAGGATTTTGGATTCACCACAAATCACAAGGTTAGGGTTAGGGCTCATGTTTACTTAACATCTGGATTACATTAAAGTTGACGACTGGGGATGGAGAACCTCTTTATTTGGTTATACGGTACTAACACTGAAGGTACTAACATAAAGGTTTTAAAATCCAAATGCCGGTTAGATTGTAAAGGGCAAAAAATCAGAATTCCAGGGTTGTTTTAAACAAAACCTTTCATTAAATCTGAGTATGTTCAGCAACTGGCGCTAATGGCTACAAAGTGTGGACAAGTGGGTGTCCTGCTGACCCTGCTTCCCTGAAGGACCGAAGGCCATTTGTGAGTGGTGTGAAATGGCTGGCATCCCTAGGGTGGGGCTGGGGTGCTTGAAAGCTGCTTGTCTTAAAAGGTTCTAAAAATGGTGCCCCACAGCGTCTGTGCAGAGTCCATGCTCAGCAAATCCCTTGTGCACAGAGAGCAAGGCTGCCGTCTGTGTGCCTCTTCTCTGAATTCCCAACTATTTAGGAGCAATCATTAAGTTCACTGCATCAGGATTTCCACCCCTCCCACATCAAGCTGGATCCATCGCAGGCCAGAGTTTAGGGATGTACTTCAACTTAGTGGCTTCAGGCTGGCTGTCTCCTCGGTGGTCCGCCGTGGAGTCCAGAGACAGAATCTGCCTTTGGGAGGGCGTGTGCTTGAGAGCTGGAGAATCATTCAGTACTACTGGCCTGATACAGATACAGAGCTTCCAACAGTGGCCCTCTCGACATGACAGGCCTGATAACTCTGCCCTGGGGCTGCCCTCAGCCTCTGCACAGTAGATGCCAGTAGCACCCCCACCCCAGTTGTGAGAGCCAGCGAAGGATACAGACAGCGCCCGATACCCCCTGGGGGGACATTGCCCTGCCAGGAGAGTCACTGAGCTCCAGAGCCAGTTCACAAGAATTGCCCTCGGAGAGCTTAACCTCCAGGACGAAAGGCAAACAAGTGGCCCGGAGCAGACGTCAAAAAGTCAGAGGGCCCCAGAAAGAGAAAAGCCTGCCTCCATGATCTTTAATAACTCTCTCCATGATTTCCATTCGGGTGAGTCCTTTCTGCGTTCTTCTTTCCTAAGGACTATATTTCTGAGGTTCCCAGGTGACACATTCAACTCATTAAGGCTTCTTAATTCCCATATGAATTATTGCTGGAAGGATCTGAAGGCCCAGTACCTACACCTGTAGTTATGAACAGTAACTATGGCCTTTATTACAACATTCAGCCGCAGCCATTAAATTTGAGGCATGAAAATGATTATTTCATCCCCAAATCTACTTACCACTGGCCCATCGCCACACACGTTCTCAGACCAAAGCGAGCCTGCTTAGAAGCAGCCCCTCTCAAATGCTAGGGCCTCTCTTCGGCGACGCCAGATTTGCTGGGGTTGCACGTCAATCGTTCTTCATTACCGTCCATAGAGCCCGATTTCTAAGTTTCCATAGGTGTTGGCATTAGCTAATATTTCAATAAATAAAGCAAAAGCTAGCACTGTCACTCTCCTCTCTGACCAAAGGATCTTTCTTTTCCCTATAGGAATGCGGTAGGGCTAAACCTCCCTTGTTTAGCTTGGGGCTACACACACCCTACACCAAGCAGAAAAATCGTCTAATTTTTTCAATGAAAGCCTGTGCCAGTCAAAGACATTCTTACCTACTCATCCTTAAGAGGCATCAAAACTGTGCAAATATGGACATCCTCAGCTTTGACAGGCAAGTTACCACGTACACAACTATGAAAGGGAATCAAGTTAAAAGGGAGTGCAGAATGCCTTTGAAATATCCACGAAAATGTGAATGCTGCTTCGTTCGGATGTTTTTGATTCCACTGAGAATGAGGAAACTGCCCTGTCTTTCCTGGTAGAAGTTCTTAACGGTCTTAACATCTGAATATTAATACTGCCCAGTTGTGTAGCCTGTAAATAACTTTTGGCAAACCTGGTAGTTTCCATTTTGAGTCCACCGTTGAAAATGTAAGCAGCAAACGGTCAAAGGCAAGGGAACCTGGGAGTTGCAGAAGACACCATGGGAGGAAAAGAAGAAAAAGGCATCCTGGTAACAAAATCTTCCTCTCCAGTGAAAGAGTTAACAGAGAGAAATAAAATCAGATATGTGTAGCCTCCAGACGTCCATTAAAGTGCAGAATGCTGTTTTCTATCACAGATTATATGCCAGATGTTCAAACTATCTCTAATCATTGCAGATGTAATGGAGTAGAATGTTGCAGTTTGTGAGTTTACTGGCATTAATCCTATATACTGCACAAGGGAAAAGATTTTAAATATATAATTATATCTCATTAATACTCAGGTTTTATTTCCTTTCAATGGAACAGGACTTATTAAAGCAACCATTTACCGCATGTTTTTGTTCAGTATTTGGCCTTGGCATAATCCTGTGTGCATTCGACGTGTAAATATGTACTAACCTGGGTGCACATAAACACCCAGGAAGGCTTGGGAGGCCGCTGCTACCAAAATTCACTTTTATATGCATGAGATGTTTTTATATTGTAAATTGATAAGACGGACTAAACCGCATACTTTCTGAGTTGCTACTCAGGCTTTCTTCATGCTGGAAATATTTGTATTTCTTCATTTGAAAGGAAACTGCCTGTACTCAGGCTCTTTATTGCATGTTGGGAGAAGGAGCGCCCTGGGCTCCAGCGGGGCCCTCCGTGGATGTGGGTGAGCGGGAACCCTGCGCGGGGCCCACATTCTCACAGGCCCTTGTGGGTTCACCACAGGACTAAGAAAGTCATTTTTTCTCTCCCGGTGAATCACTATGATTAGACTGTGTCTCAAGGGGGATGCTGGAGTGAGGAAGAAAGAACTTTCCCCCTGAGCACCTCAGCTCCTCTCCCCCAAGTAAGGCAGCAACCTTTTCCCCAACCAACGAAATTGGTTTGCACGGATAAGCACCAGCCCCGGACCATCCCCTCGGCTGCCAGCCAGCCTCCTCCTGGTGAACCACATCTGCAGCCTTCCTCTGCGGCGACTGGCTGTCCTCTCCAACCTTCCCCCCTGCCGGCTCGGAATCCCCTCTGCTCCCGGGGTCAAGTTTCCTCAGCTGGTCCACGCTGGCCCTGGGGGTGGGTGGATGCACACACCTTGAGCTGGGAAAGGCTGGGGGCTTGCTCTTTGATAAGGAGAGAGACTGAATTTTCAGGAACCCTGCTTTTTCTCTGGACAAACTTTTCATTCGCATACAATGGCTTATTGGATTATTCTAGTAACGGACTTTTGGACTGCAGGGGACATTATGCACCTTGACCATTAATCTGCCGTGCCAAGTACTGTGCCTGAGACATACTGGGCTCTTCCTATGTGTTTCTTAAATTAGAGAATAAGAGAATAAATTAATGGAGAGTGAAGGCCTTTTGGGAAAAGCTGGGTGGGGCTGACAATTTAATACAACGTCCTTAGCTATCACTTTTGGCATGGAAGAGAGTTTGATGGATTCTGTGATAATGAGATTGACGAGACAGATGGTTGCTGCCAGGAATTCAGCAAAGGCCAGGGTGATAGAGAGGCGACAGGCTCTATGTCAGAACTGGGGCGGCAGGCAGAAGCCGTGGGAGCTCAGCTGTGGTTTTACTGCCTTGGGGATGAAATGAGTGTTGGGTGGAGGGCCTGCGACTTTTGAGCCTCAGAGAGGCTGGGCTAACAAAGCAGAAGTCTCCCGGGATAGCCGGAAGCATCTGGAGGGCCCAGGAAGTCCACAGGGGTGTTGTGGAAGAAAAGGGGCTGCAGACTGCCCTAGCAGGAAACGAAGATTGGGAGAATAAGGGGACAGAGCCCATGGCATCTCGGAATGCATCCAGCTCCTATTTCTGGTTTTATTGTATTGTTTTATGTTTTTTTTTTTACAATTTATTTTATTTTAGTATCATTAACCTACAATTACATGAGTAATATTGTGATGATTAAACTACCCCCTTCATCAGGTCCCCCCCACCAACCCTATTACAGTCACTGTCCTTGGCCACATCAGTGTAGTGAGATGAGAATCACTACTTGTCTTCTCTGAGCTGTACAGTCCCCCCCGTGCCCCCCCACCCTATGTCTGCCAATCGTAATGCCCCTTTTACCCTCTTATCCCTCCCTTCCCATCCTTCTTCCCCAGTCCCTTTCCCTTTGGTAACTATTAGTCCGTTCTTGGGTTCTGTGAGTCTGCTGCTGTTTTGTTCCTTCAGTTTTTTTTTTTTCCATGTTCTTATACTCCACATATGAGTGAGATCATTTGATACTTGTCTTATTCGGCCTGGCTTATTTCACTGAGCATAATGCCCTCCAGCTCCATCCATGTTGTTGCAAATGGTAGGATTTGTTTTTCTCTTATGGCTGAATAATATTCCATTGTGTATATGTACCACATCTTCTATATCCATTCATCTACTGATGGGCACTTAGGTTGCTTCCATTTCTTGGCTATTGTAAATAGTGCTGTGATAAACATAGGGGTGCATCTGTCTTTTTCAAACTGGGCTGCTGCGTTCTTGGGGTAAATTCCTAGGAGTGGAATTCCTGGGTCAAATGGTATTTCTATTTTGAGTTTTTTGAGGAACCTCCATACTGCTTTCTACAATGGTTGAACTAATTTGCATTCCCACCAGCAGTGTAGGAGGGTTCCCTTTTCTCCACATCCTCGCCAACATTTGTTGTTGTTTGTCTTTTGGATGTTGGCCATCCTCACTGGTGTGAGGTGATATCTCATTGTGGTTTTAATTTGCATTTCTCTGATGATTAGGGATGTGGAGCATCTTTTCATGTGCCTGTTGGCCACCTGAAATTCTTCTTTGGAGAAGTGTCTGTTCAGATCCTCTGCCCATTTTTTAATTGGATTATTTGCTTTTTGTTTGTTGAGGTGCATGAGCTCTTTATATAATTTGGATGTCAACCCCTTATCAGATACATCATTTATGAATATATTTTCCCATACTGTAGGATGTCTTTTTGTTCTAATGATGGTGCCCTTTGCTGCAAAGAAGCTTTTCAGCTTGATATAGTCCCACTTGTTCATTTTTGCTTTTGTTTCCCTTGCCCAGGGAGATGTGTTCATGAAGAAGTTGCTCATGTTTATGTCCAAGAGATTTTTGCCTATGTTTTTTTCTAAGAGTTTTATGGTTTCATGACTTACATTCAGGTCTTTGATCCATTTTGAGTTTACTTTTGTGTATGGGGTTAGAAAATAATCCAGCTTCATTCTCTTACATGTAGCCATCCAGTTTTTCCAACACCAGCTGTTGAAGAGGCTGTCATTTCCCCATTGTATGTCCATGGCCCCTTTATTGTATATTAATTGACCATATATGCTTGGGTTTATATCTGGGCTCTCTAGTCTGTTCCGTTGGTCTATAGGTCTGTTCTTGTGCCAGTACCAAATTGTCTTGATTACTATGGCTTTGTAGTAGAGCTTAAAGTCAGGGAACGTAATTTCCCATGCTTTATTCTTCCTTCTCAGGATTGCGTTGGTTATTTGGGGTCTTTTGTGGTTCCATGTGAATTTTAGAACTATTTGCTCTAGTTCATTGAAGAATGCTGTTGGTATTTTTATAGGGATTGCATTGAATCTGTAGATTGCTTTAGGGAGGATGCCCATTTTGACAATATTAATTCTTCCTATCCATGAGCACGGGATGGGTTTCCACTTATTGGTATCTTCTTTAATTTCTCTCATGAGTGTCTTGTAGTTTTCAAGGTATAGGTCTTTCACTTCCTTGGTTAGGTTTATTCCTAGTTATTTTATTCTTTTTAATGCAACTGTGAATGGAATTGTTTTCCTGATTTCTCTTTTGCTAGTTCATCATTAGTGTATAGGAAGGTAACAGATTTCTGTGTATTAATTTTGTATTGCGTAACTTTACTGAATTCTGAATTCAGATATTAGATCTAATAGTTTTGGAGTGGACTCTTTAGGGTTTTTTATGTACAATATCATGTCATCTGCCAGCAGGGACAGTTTGACTTCTTCCTTACCAATCTGTATGCCTTTTATTTCTCTGTGTTGTCTTATGGATCTCTTGAACTATGTTGAATAAAAGTGGGGAGAGTGGGCATCCTTGTCTTGTTCCTGATCTTAAAGGAAAAGCTATCAGCTTCTTGCTGTTAAGAGTGATGTTGGCTGTGGGTTTGTCATATATGGCCTTTATTATGTTGAGGTAGTTGCCCTCTATACCTATTTTGTTGAGAGTTTTTATCACGAATGGATGTTGAATTGTGTCAAATGCTTTTTCATCATCTATGGAGATGATCATGTGGTTTTTGTTCTTCTTTTTGTTGATGTGGTGGATGATATTAATGGAATTTTGAATGTTGAACCATCCTTGCATCCCTGGGGTGAATCCCACTTGATAATGGTGGATGATCTTTTTGAGGTATTTTTGAATTCGGTTTGCTAATATTTTGTTGAGTGTTTTTGCATCTATGTTCATCAGGGATATTGGTCTGTAATTTTCTTTTTTTGTGGTATCTTTGTCTGGTTTTGGTATTAGAGTGATGTTGGCCTCGTAGAATGAATTTGGGCATATTCCCTCCTCTTCTACTTTTTGGAAAACTTTAAGGAGGATGGATATTAGGTCTTCACTAAATGTTTGATAAAATTCAGCAGAGAAACTATTTGGTCCAGGAGGGTTTTGTTCTTAGGTAGTTTTTTGGTTACCAGTTCAATTTCTTTGCTGGTAATTGGTCTATTCATATTTTCTGTTTCTTCCTGGGTCAGCCTTAGAAGGTTGTATTTTTCTAGAAAGTTGTCCATTTCTTCTAGGTTATCAGTTTGTTACCATATATTTTTTCATAGTGTTCTCTCATTCTTTGTGTTTCTGTGGTGTCCATAGTGATTTTTCCTTTCTCATTTCTGATTCTGTTTATATGTGTATACTCTCTTTTTTTCTTGATAAGTCTGGCTAGGGGTTTATCTATTTTGTTTGTTTTCTCAAAGAACCAGCTCCTGCTTTCATTGATTCTTCCTATTGTTTTATTCTTCTTGACTTTATTTCTTTATGCTTTAATCTTTATTATGTCCCTCCTTCTACTGACTTTGGGCCTCATTTGTTCTTCCTTTCCTAGTTTCATTAATTGTGAGTTCAGACTGTTCATTTGGGATTGTTCTTCTTTCCTGAGGTAGGCCTGTACTGCAATATATTTCCCTCTTAGCACGGCCTTTGCTGTGTCCCACAGATTTTGCGGTGTTGAATTATTGTTGTCATTTGTCTCCATATATTGCTTGATCTCTGTTTTTATTTGGTCATTGATCCACTGATTATGTAGGAGCATGTTATTAAGCCTCCATGTGTTTGTGGGCTTTTTCATTTTCTTTGAGTAATTTATTTCTAGTTTCATACCTTTGAGGTCTGGGAAGCTGGTTGGTACAATTTTAATCTTTTTGAATTTACTGAGGTTCTTTTTGTGGCCTAGTGTATGATCTTTTCTTGAAAATGTTCCATGTGCACTTGAGAAGAATGTGTATCCTGTTGCTTTTGGATGGAGTGTTCTGTAGATGTCTATTAGGTCCATGTGTTGTTCAGTGCCTCTGTCTCTTGATTATTTTCTGTCTGGTTGATCTGTCCTTTGGAGTGAGTGGTGCGTTGAAGTCTCCCAAAATGAATGCCTTGTATTCTACTTCCCCCTTTAATTATGTTAGTATCACATATGTAGGTGATCCTGTTTGGGTGCATATATATTTATAATGGTTATATCCTGTTGTTGGACTGACCCTTTTATCATTATGTAATGTCCTTCTTTGTCTCTTATTACTTTCTTTGCTTTGACGTTTATTTTGTCTGAAACAAGTACTGCAACTCCTGCTTTTTTCTCCCTATTGCTTGCATGAAATATCTTTTGCCATCCCTATACTTTCAGTCTGTGTTTGTCTTTGGGTTTGAAGTGAGTCTCTTGTAGGCAGCACATAGATGGGTCTTGTTTTTTTATCCATCCAGTGACTTTATGTCTTTTGATTGGCACATTCAGACCATTTATGTTTAGGGTGGTTATCGATAGATATGTACTTATTGGCATTACAGGCTTTAGATTCGTGGTTACCAAAGGTTCAAGGGTAATTCCATTACTATTTAACAGTCTAATTTAACTCACTTCATATGCTATTACAAACACAATCTAAAGATTCTTTTTTTTCCCTCCTCCTACATTCTTTATATGTTATGAATCGTATTCTGTACTCTTTGTCTATCCCTTGGGTGACATCTATTTAGCCTTAGGAATACCTCCATCTATAGGAGTCCCTCCAAAATACACTGTAGAGGTGGTTTGTGGGAGGTAAATTCTCTTAGCTTTTGCTTATCTGAAAATTGTTTAATCCCTCCTTCAAATTTAAATGATAACCTTACCGGGTAGAGTATTCTTGGTTCAAGGACCTTCTGCTTCATTGTATTAAATATATCATGCTGCTCCCTTCTGGACTGTAAGGTTTTTGTTGAGAAATCTGATGATAGCCTGATGGGTTTTCCTTTGTATGTGATCTTTTTTCTCTCTCTAGTTGCTTTTAAAAGTCTGTCCTTATCCTTGATCTCTGCCGTTTTAATTATTATATGTCTTGATGTTGTCTTCCTTGGGTCCCTTGCGTTGGGAGATCTGTGCACCTCCATGGCTTGAGAGACTATCTCCTTCCCCAGATTGGGGATGTTTTCAGCAATCACCTCCTCAATGACACTTTCTATCACTTCTTCTCTCTCTTCTTCTTCTGGTAGCCCTATAATGCAAATATTGTTCCGTTTGTATTGGTCACACAGTTCTCTCAATAGTCTTTCATTCTTAGAGATCCTTTTTCCTCTCTGTGCCTCAGCTTCTTTGTATTCCTCTTCTCTAATTTCTATCCCATTTACCATCTCTTCTACTACATCTAATCTGCTTTTAAATCCTTCCGTTGTATGTTTCTTTTCAGATATGGAATTTCTTAATGGTTGAATCTCTGTCTTAAGTTCGTTCCTGAGTTCTTGAATATTTTTCTGTACCTGCATAAGCATGTTTATGATTTTTATTTTGAACTCTCTTTCAGGAAGATTGATGAGTTGAGTTTCATTTGGCCCTTTTTCTGGGGTTTGTGAGATTTTGGTCTGAACCATGTTCTTTTGATGTTTCTTATTTCTGTGTGGTGCCCACTAGTGCCCAGAAGCTCCAGTCTCTGGAGCTGCTCAGCCCCTAGAGTGAGTTTTGGGGTCGTAGGGGAGCAGAGCTGGTGCCTGTGGGGAGGAAAGATCTGTTTCCTGATTCCACTCTGCCCTGCCTGTCTCCAGTATCAGAGCCAGTCTGCCGAGCACACACGTGTAAGCCTCTGTGCTTTGCGTCTCTAGCTGTTGTGGGCGTGGCCTCCCTCTGTCTGGTCTGACATCAGGGCAGTGACTGCCGGTTTGTGAGCTGGTACTGTCAGGCCAGGAGGAAGGCTCGGCAGGCTGCATCTCACAGTGAGGGGCCTCGGAGCTGAGTAGCCAGCCAGAGGGATGGAGCGCCTGAATCTCCTCAAGTTCCCAGTCTGCTGGGCAGAGCGCACCCAGACAACCTTGTCCCCCTATCCCTTCTCCCGCGCAGCAAGCTCCATGCAAACCCTGTGCCTTCAGCAGCCCTCTTACTGCTAGGAAGCCTCTCAGACCGCCCACCCTTCCTCTGACACAGAGCAGCCAGGTGTACATCCCGTCCTCCACAAATGGCTGGAATCTGTCTCTCAAGCACTCTGCCTGTCCCAGCTCCCCATCCTCCAGAGCACCACACACTGTAGGTTTATGCTCACAAAGCAGATCTGCAGGGCTCGGTGTTCAGCAGTCCCAGGTTTCCACCCCCTCCCCACTCAGTTTCTTTTTCTCCCGCCAGTGACCTTGGGTGGGGGTAGGGCTTGGGTCCCTCTAGATCAAGGCTTTGGTACGTTACCCTGTTTCTTGAGGTCTGCTCTGTTCATGAGGTCTGTATGCAGTCTGGTGCAGCCTTCTTTCCTGTTGCTGTTTTAGGGTTAGTTGTATTAACTATTTTTTTGCACTATCTGTGGTTTGGGGAGGCATTCTCTGTGTCACCTCTCATGTTGCCATCTTGAATCCAGGGTCCTGAGTCTTTGAAAAAAAATTGTCTCCCAACCTTTGGAAGGAATTTGTGTTAATATAACTTCTCAAGTCCTTTGGATCTGATTAGCATGATACCATTGATATAGGGGATCAACGGGATTGTCTTTAACTATATTGTGACCTAGGGTGGGTGTGTTAATAGAGAAGTTGTGAAGACCTATAAATGTGTACTGTTGTTTATCCCAGAACTATTTCTGATGTGATAGAAAAGAACACATTCACTAAGTCAGAGGCTGCATACCATATTCTTGAGAGCATATTTATCTACTCCAGTGAAGACAGGACTTCTGATATGAAAGCTACAATTTTAGAACAAATTCTTGGTTGAGTTTGAGGAGTCTATTGCCATTTCCAGGACCCACCTGGTTTTGTGCAGGGGCCGTACTAGTGAATTAAATGGAGTATGATGGGAACCACACCCTTGATTCCCTTAGATCTGTAAAAGGAGCACTATTTTTTTTGTCATCTGCAATACAATGTTATTGCTTATTTTCTATCTTGTTTTAGTGGGGCAGTTACAGAGGTTTCCACTTGGCTGTCCTCATTTGGACAAGGGACTTAATGTGCCAATTTCCCAGTATATCTATACTGACATCCATTAGAGGCCTGGGGAAGTTACTGCCATAGTGTCTATGAGTCCAGAGGAGACACTCTGAGGCTGACTTTGGCCAGGACTCCACTGATTACATATTTCCCCTATATCTCCCTCTGGCCGGGGACTGGGATAATTCTGTAGGTCTCCAGGATTCAAAGTCAACTCAAACCCCGTGTCTAACCGTCTTCAGAATTTTTGGATGTTTTCCTTTCCCCAGGACACAGTGCAATTCCCTCTGTGGAAGGACTTGGGGAATTACTACTGGGTACCCTTGTGGTGGTGCAGCATTATCCCTTGTGCAGACCTGGCTACATCTTCATTCAGTGGGTTCCAGGTCTGAGAGTGCAAAAGGAATCATGGCTCTTTATTGGGGTAACTGTCTTCAGAAATCTTTGATTTCTTTTGATAGTAGAAAATTGGTTGCCTTTCTATTTAGCCTGCCCCCCTCCACACATAGTTCTATTAACCATATCTGTAACTCTTTACAGATCACAGGCCCTCTGACCTTGCTACTTACCACGGTGATTACATCCTCTTGGCTTCTGACAATGAAGCACCACGTCATATCCTTCCTCTATTGTTTCAGTGTTCTGTGGTCCCCACTGTCCAGTTCTAACAGCCTCCTCTATCACCAGCTGTGATCTACAGACGAAAGTCACCACTGAACTTTACCGTGTCGCTGGTACCCCTCTCACCCATGCTTTCCATAAGTTTTCTGTGAATGTTACGTCATCCTAACTTTCTCATGGTGCATAATCAACTGGGTTTTGGCCTTACAGAATATACTTGTTCTGACATGCCTACTTCTGAGATTCTTTTAATTTCTTTTTCTACTATCTACCCTGGCAATTCTGGCATTTCAGCCTCACTTGGTGTGACTCTTTGCTTCTTCAGGGCTCCTAGGAGACACTTCAGTAGCACCTCTCTCTACCTCCTTGGGCTCTTGACAAGGTTTTTAATCACCAGGTATGTAATCTCCTGGCTCCACCAGTGGTGCTGGGTAGCTCTTGCAGTGCCTCCAGGATATGACCCTTTTCCTCTCTTATCAGCTTTAGCAGGACCCCAGCTGGGTTTTATTGTAATTTAATCTTAGAGTTGGAGTGGGGTAAGTCGAGGCCAATGTTGAGGTGTCTTCTCATCTAGGAGAGGACTTTCCATTGCCTGCAATGAAGAGGAGGGGTTACCCCTTAACGGGGAGAGGTGGGCCACTCCTGCAAATTCAGAGGGCTCTAGGAGATCTGAAGATTTGTGATTTTCCAAGGTATTCCTGTGATGTCTCCATTCCAGTGTCAGCATCCAATTTTTTTCCCAACTAGGGTGTAACCTTGGCATAACAGTCCTGCCAGATTGGGAATTAAAGGCTAACTTTTTATGGAGGGTTTCTAATGACTTCATCCAAGATCTGGTCCTCAGCTTCTCTATCCTCCGGCTGTAAGAAATGGGCCTTTGTTGTATGTTTCCAAAGAGGTCCACTGGTTGCATAGTAATCACCACTTCATGTGGTGATTAACTACTCTTATCTTTTCATTATTGTTTCCATAAGATAATCCAGTTTAATTGGATTCCATTTTCTTTTTAGTTATTATTTTCCTCATAGTTTTCAACTCTCAGGTACATCTTACCATCAGATGTAGTCCCTCATATAGGTGTACCATCCCCGGTCAGCACCTATAAACTTTTGATAATACTTACCAGGAGTGATGGGGTCTTTATCACCAGTGGAGTGGAGACTGAATAATCTAGCTTCAAAAGCCCACCTCAGCACCTGCTTTCTCTTGAACTACCCCTGTTTCTAGTTGTCACGGGTTGGGTCTTCTGGGAAGCAGACACAGAGATGGAGTGCAGTGAGCCTGGTATATATGAAAGGGTGCACTTGGTTTCAACAGCTGTAGGAGGGAGGGAAGGGAATAGTGATTAAGTAGCTGGAGAAGTCAAGGTGCAATGTCGGCTCAACAAGAGCCCACGGCGAGCTTCAGAGCTTGAAGGGCCCTTAAGGGTTGAAGTAAGATGGCCAGGTCTTCTCCCCTCTGTGGTCCACAGTCATTGAACGTGGGATGCCTGGGAGGGGGCACTTTAGGCAAGCGCTGAGGCAGTTCCAGAAACAGCTGACAGATGAAGGTCATCTGCTGACTGGCTACACTCCCCGCAGCTAGGGGCACAGATACTTCATCATGGGGAGATCTGGACGCATCATGGGATCCATAATGATACAGGTTTTGATTGCTTTTCTTGCTATGATTGTTTCTTTCTCTCAGACCCTAAGACAATACCTAACTCGTAGCAGACACTCAATAGTGAACATCGCTCAATGTTGAGCAATAGTGAATTAATGGAACTAGGTAGAATGTTTCTGCAGAATCCATTATGGAAACTGGCTCTGTGCTGAGCGGCTCCTGAAGCGTGGCGTTAGTTGACCGAACAGAGAATTGGACTGGGTCTGCTGTCTGGCGTGTCACTTCTCAACAATGTGACCACGGCAGGCTGGCACGGATGCAAGCCGGTACCTGGGGTGGACAGCCAGGATGGAGACTTTGGGGCGGGAATGATTGAAAGAGAGCTGTCCGGAGGCACTGGAGCAAGCCCCCCGTGGCACCCATGCTTGGCCCACAAAGTAAACGGGGCACATCTCTGTTCCCTACAAACAAAAGTTGATCGAGAAGCCGGTCAGGAAGCTGATCCCATGGAGATAGGACTCCAACATTTAAATAACCTGTTAAATGGCTTTCATTGTCAATAATCTGATTTGCACTCAAGCAAGACAAGTTGGATGCTTTTGAATGGCCTCAAATATGTCAATATGTAACAAGAAGATAAGGAAGAGAATTAGGTTCGGCACCCAGCCTTTGGCTTTACATCTTTCATTTTCTTGGCTAGATCGCTAAGTAGTTTTATATGGAACCAGAAATTGCTGCCTAATGCTAATTTCTGAACGATACAATCAGTGCTGAGGTAAATGATATAGGGAATTGATACTGGAATAAACTGGGATGTATCCCTTTAAATAACAGTATTGACAAAACGTTGGCACAAAGGGCAGGGGTCTTCGTTAAGCAACAATGCTGTGCCTGAGAGAGGAAGTCTGCATTTAGAGAGACAGGCATCGAGAGTTAGATGCAAGCTGGCACCCTGACTCCTCTGCTTGCTGGTCCCCATGACCTTGGCAAGTTATTTTATTTCCCTCAGCCTTCATTTATATGAGGATGCCATGACATACTGCACATGAAATACCTACACGGTACCTGGCACAGAACGACCAACAAATATCAGTCGTTACTATCACGACTGCTCATCTCCCACCTGAAGGGCTGACTGTTAACTTCCAGGGAAGGTGGAGCTGAGGGTGGCCCTGGTGGAATAAGTCATTTCTGCAAGTGTTTCTAGCTCCTTGCATGGAAAGCCTCTGTTGGCCTGAAAGCACTGTTGGCCTCTGGGGTAATAAAATTCAGGGCACTTGCCTTCTTGAGGGAAGATTGTAGTAATCATGCCAGGAAATCCCATAAAGAGCTTTTTGAACTTTTGGGAAAATCTCACGGCAGTACTGAACTTTCACCAATCCCGTAGGCTTCCCTGCCTCCTGACCCGGCTGTCCACCAGTGGGCAGGAACTTCCTGAAGGCCTGGGAGCCCTTATGATTTAGCTCCACATCCTGGGTATTATACAACAAAGTGATACAGTGAGGCATCTTCCATGCACCTGCTCTGAGAATGGAAATCCCTATGCTTGGGCTTAGCAGAAGAACTTTCCCCCTTCAAATCCCACCGAGTGCTTTGGGCATCTTATTCTATTTTTGCGCTATCATCATTTGGCCGCTCTGGCTTCTGATCGGTCTGTGAGCTCCCTGAGGGGGATGTGGCGTCTTGCTCTCCTTTCAGGGACCAGCACGGTTGATGTTCGGGCATGACTATTCTGTATCCAAGAGGAATAGGCTGGCACAGTATGGAGCACCCACTGAGCTACCATGCGAGGCCCTAAGGGAAAACTGGCGTCATTTGCTTTATGCTTCCTCTTTCCACATGGTTGCTTAGCAGGGCCTGTGTGAGCATCGTGGTCAGAGCCAGCCAGCCACTGTTTGCTCAGCCTGGCCCGCCCCAGACTTTCACCCTTGGTTGTTCCGCCTTGGCTAATCCTCAATACATGTCTGTGCGTGGCTGTGGCTTTTCTCACCCTTCATATTCCTGCTTAAATATTCCTGCTTCCTAGTGGCCTCAGGTGACATGCTCCCACGGACATCGCAGATAACACAGCTGAGGACGTGCAGCCCCCCAAGAACGGAGGGAGGGTCTGGTGACTGCCGCGAATGCTCACTGAGCGTGGGGTGGATGAAGAGGGGACGTTCTGCAAGACTTTGTGGTTCAGCCTTTCGACCATCTCTACTTCCTCTGTAAGATAAGACATAGTTGCTAGTGGTCACTGGAACCGAAGATCTTCTGATCCAGGAAATTGATTGCATCCATTCATCTTTGTTGAACTGGATCCAAGTGGTAGCTTGTAATAGTCATTTTAGCATGTTGAAATATTATTTCTAAAATAGTCATTCAACACAACCTGTCTGGAAGTTTTCTGGAGAACAGATATTTTTGGAATCCTTTTGACAGCCAGGCCAGCACAACTGTGTAGAGAATGAGTAATGAGTAGTCATTCTGTCTCTTAGCCCCACTTTTTGTTAGCAAGCTTCGTGGAGTGTGTATTGAATGCTGGCACGGTTGCTGTGCACAAGCCCTGTTGACGAATAACTGTGAGGGGGAGCTGGGTGTCAAAGGCTGTCCTATACGGAGAGATATTGGTTAGTCTGCAACCAGAGACGTCTCAACAATCATATTAGCCAAAGGTAATCAAAGGCCAGTAACAGACCCAGGCAAGCCTAAGACCCTTAATTATTATGGGAAAACTTTACTTTGACTATTACGGGAAAAATTACCTTTAGCAGCTTCCACTTGAGTTGCAAGCCTGCAAGGGAAATGTCTTTCTCCCAGAGGAGACAAAACCCTGGCTGGGGAGCCCTGAGGCTGTGTCTCTGGAGCCCTGTGCACCTGCACTGGGGCCCCTGTGAAGCCAGACAACAGCAGCTTGTGGCCAGAGCTGAACACCACCTGACACTAAATCCATTCTTCTGCTTTGGGCAGATGAGTGTGCTTCTGAACAAGCTCTCAGAGCCGTGAGGGATTGAATTCCCCACCCTGAGGGGGGAAGCGGAAGGTGGAGGCAGAGTACAGCTGACAATGTAATGTTGACCTCATAAAATGGCCAGGGAGCTTGCTGGAGGCAGATGCATGCCCTGCCTCCAATCTCAAGAAAACCGGTCTCATCAGGAGGGGAGAAGGTCACCAAGGTTTCCCAGGCCGAGACCCTGCAAGGTCTGATAAGAAAAGGAGCAATTTTAAAAATCAATGGAATATTTACTATATCCGAGCATAGTCCTCAATCTATTGCAAAGGATGCTTCCCAGGTATCTATAAATAAAAGACGTTTGCCCTTCCATGCAGGTTTCCTAGAAACTGGAGAAAGGTTCAAGACCAAAAAAAAAAGCCCTCTTCACATCAGAACCTTCTGTGATAGATGGCATCTCCTTCTGACATTTTCATTAGCAGGGAATTTATGTTCCTATTTCTGTCTGTTGTAATGACCATTCATAGCCATAGCGTGGTGGCGACTAATGGACAGGGGTGGGGAAGAAAATTCTTTAATTAATGCAAAATTGAAGCATTTTCTTTCTACACTTTGAGAAGCCAAGTAATTCACTGAAGTTCTTGGCCCTAGAGTGGAGGTAAAATAATTATACACAATTTCTAGCGATTAAAAGGTCGTAAAATAATTTTAGTTACCTCTTAAAATTATTTATCTTGTAAATGAGAAGGAGTGAAAGAGATGGAAATCATGAGTTCTGAGGTTCAGGGCAGACTCTGCAGAAACAGCCACTTGGATTTCTGCCTTGGTGGGATTCTGGGCCCTGGAGACTGGGTCTGAGTTCTGCCTGGGCCCCTTTCTGGTCTCTTTTTTTGTTGGGTTAGTTTGGGCTTTGCCACTTGTGGTCATACCACTCTCACACCCTTTTTGATTCTCTCCTTTAATGTCATTAAAAAACAATGCTGAGCTCTTGCCTGAACATCAACCATGCTGGTCACTTTTACTTTCAGTTCCCGAATGAGTCTTCAGGCTTGACTGGAAGGGAAACTAAACCATCCTTGAGTCTTCTCTTCGAAGCAATGTTCTTAGGGAGAGCAGCCTTTGTAATCTTTACAATTGCCCTGCAAGAAAGCTTTTTGTTTGGTTTTGGTTTTAAATCAGAAGTCAGTTATCAGAGAGGCCAAGTAGGCTGGGGAGGGCAATATAGCCAACCAGTTGAGCTGACAGCCTAACTCGTCCGTGGGACTCAGTGCCTCCCCAGGCTTCTGCACTGTTGTGTTCTTTGCAGACCTTCTGTCCCCTTTCTCCCTCCTGAGAGCACACTAGTGGGGATACATGAGAGAAAGCAAGGTAGGATAAGAAGCAGATGACCCAGGAAGAAAAACCTTAGGGCTGGTGTTCCCGGCCTTCTGTGTTCTGGAGAGAAGCTGCAGACGGCTGGCACATTGCCTCTGGGCAGTGTAGTTCAGCTTACCTACCAGCACTGCCCTGTAGCACAGTGGCAGGTGCTGCACAGAAGGGGCATGCTCCCTGGCAGCATCCAAGTTGCCCGTGAAGTATTTAGCAGCTCAGAGTTGGGGGATGTGGGGGTCTCCATGCAGCGGAAGGCCCTCCCTGCTACGTATGATGTGTGACTGGGGGTGTCTTGAGAGTGCTCTCTTTACTTATAAAGGAATCCTGCCCAAATCCTAAAGCAGAACGTTGTGGGGCTGTAAGAGGTGCTCTCAGCCCAGCATAAGGAATGAAAAGGACCGCATGTTACAGTGAATTATAAACTTTGTTTTTTGTAGTTGTTCTTCATCATATCCTGAACAAGACTGTATACTTGTATATATTTATCTACTGCATGAGCTGTGTATAAAATTGAATAAACAAAACCAAGTAGGCTAATTTACAGGTGATTTCACATCATTTTTAAGGGAAATTTTGACAGTGACTTTTATATGGGCTAACTGAAGAGCCCACCTTTCTAATTCCTCCAGAGTCATAACTATGGCTTCCACTGATTATGCCCGGCAAGAAACTTTGATAAGCGTTTAAACTGCATTGTCTTCAATACAACTGCTCTTCAAGGTAGATATCATTCCTGTTTTCTGAGATGTAGAAATTGATGAGCAGAGTGAAAATAACTAGCATTTTGAGCCTGAGTGATCTGGTTGCAATAGGAACTTTATCACTCCATGGCTGTCAGAATGAAGACAGGTTACTTAACTTCTCTGAGCAAGTTTTAGGGTAGCCATAGTTACAAGTGCATCCCTGGAGGCGTGTGACATGTCTCCACTCCCCCTCTGACGGCTCACCCACGGCAGGCTCCTCTTTCTCCACTGACTTGCCTTTGTACCTCGATCTGGAAGCTCCTCAGTTCCATTGATCTGTCTATCCCTCACCAAGAACACATTGTCTCGATCACTACGCTTTTATAGTGAGTTTTAAAATCAGGTAATGTTGATAAACATGATGTTTGCCGGTAGTCATCTTTGATTGCTTTAATCATCATTTAAAAATTCTCAGCCTACGGGTCCTACAAATGTTTTATTACATTTCTATCTAAATGTCTCTTTTTTTTTTGGAGCTGTCGAAAATTATATTGATTTTAAAATACTGGTTTCCAGTTATTTGTTCCTACTATCTAGAAACAGCATTGGCATTTTTATGTTGATCTTTTGTCCTGTCACTAGAGAGTCTCACTTATTAATTCTGGAAATCTTTTTGCGGATTCCTTGGAATTTTCTAGGCAGACAATCATGTCTTCTGTGAATAAGGGCGATTTATTTCCTTTTTTCCAATCTGTATGCCTTTTATTTCCTTTTCTTGCCTTATGGTGCTGGTGAAGACATCCAGGGAGATGTTTAGTGGGGTCGCTGAGGAAAGACATCCTTGCCTGTCCCCTCTCTTGGGGGAAAGCATTCAGTTTCTCACCATTAAGTATGTTAGCTGTGGAGTTTTTGTATATGTCCTTTATCCAGTTTATCAGGCTGAGGAATTTCCATTCTATTGATAATTTGCTGAGAGTTGTAAAAATATGTATATAAATGGATGTTGAATTCTGTCAAATTCTTTACATCAATTAATTTGTTTGTTTTTTCCTTCTTTAGATTATAATATGGTGTATTACAGTGACTGATTTTCAAACATTGAACTCCCAGGATAAATCCCACTTGGTCTTGGTATACTATTATTTCTATATATTGATGTATTTAATTTGCTAATATTATGTTGAGGACTTCTACAACTAGGCTCATGAGGGATATTGGTCTGAAAGTTTCCTTTCTTGTACTATTTTTGGTTGGTTTTGCTATTAGAGTCACTCTTTTATTTTTATCTTTTTTATTTTGTAGATAAGCTGTTTCTGCTCACTGTGCTTTTCTTCAAGATTTTCTTTTTTCATTGATTCTCTGCAGTTTGAGTACGACAGGGCCTTGATGTAGTTTTTGGTATTTATCCTCCTTGGTTTTCTTTGAGTTTTCTGGATCTGCAGTTTGCTGTCTGCCATTAATTTTGGAAAGTTGTCAGCCATCTATTATTTCAAACATTTCATCTTTTCTCTCTCTTCCTTTTCCTTCTAATATTTCCATTGCATTCATGTTCTATCTTTTGTAATTGTTCCACAGTTCTTGGATATCCCATTCCATCCGTCTCATTCTTTCCTTCCAGTTTGCATTTCCATTTTGAGAGTTTCAATTGATATATCTTCAAGTTCACTGCTCTTACCTTGGCTGTTTTTAGTCTCCCGATGAACCCATCACCATCAAAGGTGTCTCTCATTTGTCACCACATCTTTTTTCCCTAGCATTTATTTTGGATTTTTCCTTAGTTTCTCTCTCTCTGTTTATATTACCCAGGTGTTCGTTCGTGTTGTATACTTTTTCCATTAGAGTCCTTAGCATATTAATCATAGTTATTTTGAATTACCAGTCTGATAATTTCCAAATGTAAGCCTAGTTCAGATGTTTGTTTTGCTTATTCGAACTTGATTTTTGCATTTTGAGAATTACTGTAATATTTTTTGAAAGCTCAGCATGATGTTTTGAGTCAAAGGAACTGAAATAGAATGGTCAGACTTTTCAACTTGTTTTGGGGCCCAGGATATGTTCTCTGTTGGCGTCTGTTCCATGTAAACCTGCTGCTGTGGTGAGTGTTCTATAAATTAATTAGATCCAGTGATCTGATGGTGAATATATTGAAGTATTCAACTACAATTGTGACTTAGTCTATTTCTCCTTCCAGTTTGGTCATTTTTGCACTTCATGTATTTTGAAACTATATAGTTAAGCACAAACCATGCTTAGCATCTATTTATAATTGTATTGACTTCTAAAGTGAATAGAAATTTTTACCATTTGTATTGTCCCTCTTTATTTCTGATAACTTTTCTTCTCTGATTTTTTTTCTTTGACTGGTATTAATATAAGTATCCCAAGTTTCTTCTGATTAATTTTTCTACGGCACATTATTTTCTGTTATTTTACTTTAATCATCTTTCTGTTGAGAACATATAGTTGGGTCTTTTAAACATCGATTTGACAGTCTCTGTTTTCTACTTGAAATCATTTATATTTAATGTAATTTATTAGTAGGTTTGGATGTATCATTTTATTATTTACATTCTATGTTTGTTTCCTAAGTTTTAAAAAGTGTAATATCCTAGTATTATTTTTATTGTGGTAAGATACCCGAGAAAAATTTTACCATTTTAACCACTTTTAAGTGTACAATTCAGTGGTAGTGAGTACATTTATATGTTATATAATCATCACCAACCATCCATTTCCATTATTTTTTCATCACTCCAAACAGTAACTTTTACCCATTAAACAATGAATTCCCATTTCTCTCGACTCCTGGTCCCTGGTGAGCACTATTGTGTAGTTTATTTCTATAAATTTTCTTATTTTAACTCCCTCATATATGTTAAATCATAAAATGTTTGTTATTTTGATCTGGCTTGTTTTACTTAGCATATGTTTAGGGTTCAGCTATGTTGTAGCATGTATCAGAATTCTGTTACTTTTTAAGGTTGAATAATATTCCATTGTATATATATATATATATATGCTACATTTTGTTTATTCATTCTTCTGTTGATGGACATTTGGGTTGTTTACATATGTTGGCTACTATAAATAATTCTGCCACGAAACTTGGTGTACAAGTAGTTGTTTGAGTTTCTGCTATTCTTTTGGGTGTATACCTATAAATAGAATTGCTGGGTCATATGGTCATTTTATGTTTTAACCTTTTGAGAAAATGCCAAACTCTTTTCCAACAAGGTTGTACCAATTTACATTCCCACCAACAGTACACAAGAGTTCCAATTTCTTCATATCATTGCCAACACTTGTTATTTTCTATATTCTTGGTAATGTTTATCCTATCTTGATGAATGTGAAGTGGTATCTCACTGTGATTTTGGCTTATATTTCATTTCCCTAATAACTAGTGATATTAATCATCTTTTCATTTGCTTACTGGTCATTTGTATATCATCTTTGGAAGAATATCTAGTTGCCCATGTTTTAATTGAGTTGTTTGTTGTCATATTATAGGAGTTCTTTATATTTTCTGGATATTACTCTTATCACCTATATGATTTGAAAATATTTTTTTCTTCTACTCTGGGTTGTATTTCCAATCTCTTAATAATGTTCCTTAGTGCACAGAAGTTTTTAACCTTGATGGAGTCCAAATGATATATTTTTTCTTTTTTTCTACATATTTGATATCATGTCTAAGAAACCATTACCAAATGCAATACCGTGTTTTTCTTCTAAGAGTTATATAATATTAGGTCTTTTGTTTGGGTCTCTGGTTTCTTTTGAGTCAATTTTTATATGTGGCATTAAGTATGGCCACAACTTCATTCTTTGGTATACACGTATCCAGTTTTCGCAGCACTATTTGTTGAAAAGACAATTAATTTCCCCATTGAATGGTCTTTGTACCCTTGTCAAAAATAATTTTATCTTATATGTAAGGGTTCATTTCTGGGCTCTCTATTCCAATCGATTGGTTTGTTTATCTGTCCTTCTGCCAGGATCACCCTACATTAATTACTATAGCCTTGTAGTAAATTTTGAAATCAAGAACTGTGAGTCCCCCACCTTTTTTTTTTTTTCAAGATGTTTTGGCTATTTAGCGTCCCTTGAGATTCCAAACTAATTTTAAGATGACTTTTTCTATTTCTTCAAAAAATGGTATTTTGAGAGGGATTATGTTTAACCTGTAGATAGCTTTGGGTAGTATTATTATCTTAAGGTACTAAGTCTTCCAACTCAGGAACCCCAAAAAATCTTTCCATTTATTTATGTTTTCTTTAATTTTTATCAGGAATGTTTGTTGTTTTCAATATACAGTTCTTTTGCCTTGTCTCTTTGGTTAAATTTATTCCTAAATATTTTATTCTTTGTGATGCTGTTGTATATATAAATGTCTCCTTAATTGTCTTTTTATTCATTATTAATGAATAGAAATATAACTGACATGGAGATTTGATTTTGAATTTTTCAACTTTGTCAAATTCATTTATTGGTTTTAACAGATTTTCTCACGGAATATTTAGGGTTTTATATAAGTAAGATCATGTCATCTGTGAACACAGATAATTTTACTACTTCTACACCAATTTGGATGCCTTTTATTTCTTTCTCTTGCTTAAATGCTCTAGTTATGATTTCCAATGCAATGTTGAATAGAAGTGGTAAAAAGCTGTCATCTTTGTCACTTCTGATGTTAGGAGAAAAGTTTTCAGTCTTTTATCTTTGAAAGTGATGGTAGTTTTCAGTTCTCCATATTTCACCTTTATCATACTGAAGAAATTCCCTTATTTTACTAGTTTTTTGAATGGCTTTATCATAAAAGGATATTAAATGTTGTCACACTCATTTTATGCACCATGAAACAATCATGCACATTTTTTGTGCTAATGTAGTATATTGCATTGATTAATTTATGAATGCTAAACTATCCTTGCATTCCAGGAATAAATCCCTCTTAGTTATGGTGTAAAATGCTGTTAAATTCAATTTGCTAGTATTTTGTTGAGGAATTTTATATCAATATTTCTAAGGGAAATTGGTCTGTCTTTTTTTTCTCCCGAAGCATCCTTGTCTAGCTTCAGTATTAGAGTTATGCTGACTTCATAAAATGAGACTTTTTTTGAAGAGTTTTAGAATGGATGTTTCCTAAGTTTAAAAAAAATTCTTCTCTATCCCTTGCTCTGCCTTATTTTGTATATTTTAATATGTATCATTTCACTTCAATCTATTCTTTATACTTTAGAAATTGAAGTGAAATTTACATAACATAAAATCAACATTTTGTTACAATAATCAAAACAGTGTTTTAGTGGCATAAGAGCAGACATATAGACAGTTGGAATAACACTGAGAGTCCATAAATAAAGCCATATTTTGAGGCCAGTTGATTTTCAACAAGGGTGCCAAGATCATTTCATGGGTAAAGAATGTTCTTTTGATTGATAAAAGACCCCAAATAGCCAAAGCAATCCTGAGAAGGAAGAATAAAGCTGGGGGGATTATGTCTCCCAACTTCAAGCTCCACTACAAAGCCACAGCAATCAAAACAATCTGGTACTGGCTCAAGAACAGATCCATAGATCAATGGAACAGAATAGAGAGCCCAGATATAAAACCACACATCTTTGGTCAATTAATACATGATAAAGAAGCAATAGATATACAGTGGTGAAATGACAGTCTCTTCAAAAGTGTTGGCAAAACTGGACAGCTGCATTTAAGAGAATGAAACTGGATTATTGTCTAACACCATACACAATAGTAAACTTGAAATGGATCAAAGACCTGAATGTAAGTCATGAAACCATAAAATTCTTAGAAGAAAACATAGGCAAAAATCTCTTGGATGTAAACATGAGCAACTTTTTCCTGAACCCATCTCCTTGGCAAGGGAAACAAAATTAAAAAATGAACAAATGGGACTACATCATGGTAAAAAGCTTCTGTACAGCAAAGGATACCACCAGTAGAACAAAAAGGCATCCTATAGTATGGGAGAATATATTCATAAATGACATATCTGATAAGGGGTTAACATCCAAAATGTATGAAGAGCTCACAAGCCTCAAGACACAAAAAGCAAATAACCTTATTAAAAAATAGGTAGAGGATCTGAAGAGACACTTCTCCAAAGAAGAAACTCATATGGCCTTAGGCACATGAAAAGATGCTCCACACCACTAATCATCAGGGAAATGCAAATTAAAACCACAATGAGATACCACCTCACAACAGTTAGGATGGCTAAAATCCAAAAGACAAGGAACAACAAATGCTGGTGAGGATGCGGAGAAAGGAGAATCCTCCTACACTGCTGGTGGGAATGTAGATCAGTTCATCCTTTGTGGAAAGCAGTATGGAGGTTCCTCAAAAAGCTAAAAATGGAAATACCATTTGACCTAGGAATTCCACTCCTAGGAATTTACCTGAAGAAAATAAGATCCCAACTTCAAAAACACATATGCACCCCTATGTTTACCACAGCACTGTTTACAATAGCCAAGATATAGACACAACTTAAGGGTCCATCAGTAGATGGATGGATAAAGAAAAGGTGGTACATGTACACAGTGGAATAGTATTCACACATAAGAAGAAAACAAATCCTACCATTTGCAACAACATGGATAGAGCTAGAGGGTATTATGCTCAGTGAAATAAGCCAGGCGGAGAAAGACAAGTATCAAATGATTTCACTCATTTGTGGAGTATAACAACAAAGCAAAACCGAAGGAACAAAATAGTAGGAGACTCACAGACTCCAAGAAGGGCTTAGCAGGGTGGGGAGGGGAAGGGTATGGGGAGGGTGGATGGGGAGGGAAGGAGAAGGGGATTAAGGGGCATGATGATTAACACACATAATGTAGGAGGTCACGGGAATGCATATAGCACAGAGAAGACTAGTGACTCTATAGCATCTCACTATGCTGACGAACAGTGACTGCAATGGGGTGTGGGGCGACTTGATAATAGGGGTGAATGCAGTAACCACAATGTTGCTCATGTGAAACCTTCATAAGATTGCATATCAATGATACCTTAATAAAAAAAAAAGAATGTATGTCCTCTTGAGAAAATGGTGCTGGGACAGTTGGTCTGCATAGAAAGAAGTTGGACTTGTACCTCATGCCAACTACAAAAAGTAATTAAAAATGTATCAGTTACCTAAATATAAAGGCTAGAACTATAAAACTCTTAGAAGAAAACATAGAGGTAAATCTTCATTGACCTTGGATTTGGTGATGGATTGTTAAATATGACACCAAAAATATGAGCAATAAAAGAAAATATAGATATATTGGACTGCACCAAAGTCAAAACCCTTGTGCCTTGAAGTAAGTTGTAAGGAGCAATTACGTGACTCAATTTTTTTTTCGATGATCACCTAGGTGTGGACCTCGAGTAACACCACCAAGAAGCACACAAAAGTGGAAGGGATTTATTATACTCACAGGTATAATAGAAGAGAGAGGCATGGAATAACACTTAGGGTCATCTGGGAAGGTGGCAAGTCCAGAGAGAGTGTGGGGCCCATGGACAGGTGTCTTTATTGGAGTCAGGGTGAAGTATACAAGTAAAAGGCATAACAGCTCTTCATTGGTGTGTTTGAATGTCACTAAGTCACAGTCAGGGGAGGTTAAGAAGGGGAATTTGTGGCAGAAACTAGCTTTATCACCCTCGTGTGTCTGTTCACTTGGGCAGGGTGCTTATAACCTGCTTGCAAGGATATTGAGGCATCAGAAAGCATGATGTCCTAAGAAATTACAGCGTACAAAGATATCATCAAGAGGGTGGACTATCAAGTCATCCTGGGGTTGTTGCAAATCACACATCTTGGTCTAGTGGTGTTTAGTATCCAAAGTACATAATGAACTCACACAATTCAACAACAAAAATAAAAGCAACACAGATACTTATTTTTGACTGTATGTATTTTATAGTTTTTTAAAATGATTTCTCTAAAGATTTCAATATACATATAAAATTCTCACAGTTTAGTAATAATTCACATTTTGTTACTTGAAGTAGAATGTGGAAACTTTTACCTTCTCTCATTTATGTTGCTGTTTTCATATATGTTACATTTCCATACATTAGAAATGCTGTCAGACAATGTTATACATTCTGTCTTCAACTATTATGTGTAAGGAACTTAAGAGGAGAAAAATAGTTGATTATATTTACCCAGGTATTTACTACTTCTACTCCTCCTCCTTTATTTATTATGTTCCAGATTTCCCCTGATAATCACTTTCCTTCTCTCTATAATACTTGCGTTAGCATTTCTCTTCGGTTAGGTTTGGGAGCTATAATTCTTAGATTTCCTTAATCTGAGAATGCTTTTATTTTGATTTTACTTTACTCCTGAAGAAATATTTCTACTGGATATAGAATTGTAGGTTGACAGTCAATTTTTTCAGCCCCTTAAAAGCCTTGTGCCACTTTCCTCTGGTCTCCATGGTTTTTAAAATAAAAACTCGGAAGTCATTCAAATTATTATTTCTTTATAAGTAATGTATTTTTTTTCTTGATGCTTTAACATTGTTTTCAATTTTCAACAATTTAATCATGATGTATCTGGGCATGAATTTCGTTGACTTTATCATTTTTGATTTCATGAGTTTCTTTAATCTGTAAATTTGTGTGTTTCATTAAATTGGGGAGTTTTAAGCCATTGTTTCCCTATATCTATCTATCTATCTCTCTCTCTCTCTATCTATCTATATCTATCATCTATCTATCTATCTATCTATCTATCTATCTATCTATCTATCTATCTATCTATCTATTTATCTCTATCTATCTATCTATCTCTATCTATCTGTCTGTCTATCTATCTATCTATCTATCTATCTATCTATCTATCTATCTATCTATCATCTATCATCATTTATCTTTATGTACCACCTTCTTTTTCTTGTTCTTGTGGGACTTTAATGAAGTGAATATTGGAGCACTGGTAGTTTTCCACTGGTCCTTCAGTTTTTGTTCATTTTTTCTAATTATCTTTCTCTCTGTTGTTCAGACTGGATAAATTTTGAAGTTCAGTGACTCCACTATCACTTCTAGGCTTTTGAGCTAATCCAATGAACTTAAGAAATTTTGTTACTGCATTTTTTAGTTGGAACATTTTAATTTCATTCTTTTATATATCTTCTAATTCTATGCTGAGACTTTATAGCTTTCCATTTACATCAAGAATGTTTTCTCTTATTTCTTGGAACATAGTTATAATAGCTGCTTTAATGTCTTTGTTTGATAGTTCCAACACTATACCACCTCAGGTTTGGTGTTTGTTTATTGTCTTTTCCCTTGCATAATATAGAGGATTTCCTGGTTCTTCATATGTTAAGAAATTTTGGAATGTACCTTGGACATTTTGAATTTTATTCTAGTCTTTCAAACTTATTAAAATCTTTTGAAGACTTTTTGTTTTGTTTTCAGAAGGCAATCAAGCCAGTTACCTATAGGCTAAAAGCCCACAGATTGTGGATTCTGTTTTCAATTTAAATTCTGTCTTCAAAGCTTTTATGGGGCTTTTCTGATTTGTCTTCCCTGTGTCACCCAGTGTCCAACCTGGGACCTGGAAGGTCATCTATTCTGTAGTGTAGTTCTCAAAGTCTTTGGTATGTTGCTTCGTTCAGATCCATGCCTATGCAGGTGCAAGCCCTCCAAGGAGACTTCAGAGAAGCACTTTCTTGAGCTCTCTCCTCTCCATAATCTCCTAAACACTTTCCTGCTCCCAGAAACTCTCCTTTTTGGTCTCTGCTCTACTGTCCAATTCCTGCAACTGCATCTGTCTTTAAGGACAAGTGGCAAGATGATAGAGATGAAAAAGGAATGTGAATTTTCCTTCTGCTTTTGAGGCCACTATCTGTTCAGAGAAAAAGAGTTTCCGTCTGTTATAGTTTTATGCACTTTACGAGCTGCTGTTGTTGCTCTGTCACTGCAGAATTGCCTTGTGGTTGAGGCCGGACAGAATGTAACGCAAACAAAAAAAGTGGAGAATTTCCCCCACAATCTCTGATTGTAGGGTCCCCTGTCATGTTTTGCTGATCGGAAATACAGGACTTATTTTGGACCTTTTTCTGACAATACCTGGTTCACCGTTCCAGATTTTGGACGGCGTTCGAATTCAGACTTGAAAAACCAAAGTGGGAAGGGAAATAAAGGAGACTGACTGCTATTTGGGTGGCATTTGAAATATCTGTTTTCCTTCTACAATTTGCCTACTGCTATTTTTCCCTTCAGAATCCTAAGATCACTACTCTATTCTGTCCAGGGTTTTCGGGGTTGTCAGTGACAGACTCAGGACGGAGTATGCTCACTCCATGTTCAGTAGAACTAGAACCCATGTAGCTTTTCCTGTCCCCGTTTTATAGTTGAAAAAACTGATCTCACAACAGGTCATTTTAATTTGTTTCCTTGTGTTTTATTTCTCTCTAAAACCCCATGGGACCGAATTGCAGAACCACCATGGTACCAACCTTTCTCAGTCTTATTTCAACGTCCTTTATCTAGACCCAGTCTGGAGACATAGGAGAGAGACTCAAGTACAGATTCCAGGAGCTGCCTTAGCTCATTCCTAAATGAATCACGGTAGCAAGATCTCTTGTTTGGAGGTTAAAAAGAAGTCTATATTATTTATTTGACCTAAATCCTTAGTCAATACTAGTCCTATCTCAGGAGCTCAGTGTTTTTATTTGAAACAATTATACTCAGAACTATCTCTAATGACTCTCCCTTTGGTGACATTTTTCCATTCTAGGACTAGCAGAAGATGTCTTCGAGAAACTCAGTAAAGGAAGATATCTAAGTAGACTGGATTATACAGGTATGATCTTGTGTGACATGAGTGGCATGCAAGCTCTGTCCTCCCTACTGATTAAGCCACATTTATTAACACAGGGAAGAAGCACCTCTTATTTTGATGGCTTCAGGCGGTCCTTTTTCCTTCAGATCGCTGTAGCCTCACCCATACTTCCCTCATGTTCTATCCTTGTATTAGCATGAAGCTGACCATCCTCCGGCGTGGGGTTGGATATGAGGCTCACCAGGAATTTGGCATAGTTCATCCTTTTTTGTCATGGGGATTGGTGCAATGAAGACCACGTAATCTAAGCCTATCTAGTCAGAGCCTTTTATTTGGGAACAACTGGGAAAGAGGAGCATGATTTCATACAAAATGCATTAATCTGGTAACTTGACAGTGTAATTTTTTTTTACCCCCTTTACCCGTGTCGCCTACTGTACTCCCCTTCTGGCAACCTCCAGTCTGTTTTCTATATCTATGAGCTTGGCTTCTGTTTTGTTTGTTTGTTTTGTTTTTTTAATCCCACATAGAAGTGAAATCATGTGGTAATTGTCTTCCTCTGTTTGGCTTATTTCACTTAGCATCATAACCCTCTAGTTCATCAGTGTTATCACAAATGGCAATATTTCATTCATTTTTATAGCTGAATAGTATTCCATATATATATATATGTGTGTGGACACACGCACACACATGCCTATCTTCTTTATCCATTCCTCCATTAATGGACACCACTTAGGTTGTTGCTATATTTGAGTTACTGTAAATAGTGCTTCAGAACATAGGGTGCATATATATTTTTGAATTAGTGTTTCCACTTTCTTTGAAGCCTAATGTTATTTTCCATAATGAGAGAAGAGCCTTTGGAGGGCGAAGCCAATGTTTATGGGCCTTCAGCCAATCACTTTTAGTTTTCTCATTTATGTATATCAGTAAAGTTTCTCTGTGCTTGGACAACATGAATTTCTTTCACCATCCAGACTAGTGGTCTAAGAGGAGAAATAGTACAGCAATAGAAAGAAGCTAGGAACTTTTGGGGACTTCAGAGGAGACACCGGGGTCCTTACAGAAGAGGTGGTTTTGTAGTAACAGTGAGCAATGAGGTAACAAGAATAGATTTTGGCCAGATCTTGGACTATTTGTTTTCTCAGATCAAAAAATTGAAATTTTTTCTTCAGACAAAAGGGAGAAATGAGGAGCTACTGAGCTGGACTTACACAGTATAAGGTTTTCAAAGAATGCCAGTTGGTCAGCCATCAAATCTTGCGTGGAGAATGGAGCAGAGATCTGCCTAAGTAAGGGGCAAGTTAGCCATCGGGGCCTCTGGCTCTGCTACATCATGCCCTAAGTGACGGTGGTGAAACGATGACTTCTTCTCATGCACCGTGGAAAATCCAGCATTTTTATTTAGAACTTGGAGAGCCTAGGAACCAAGCTCTAGTCCCAGGTAAGGCTTGCCATTACTAGCTGTGGTAACCTGGGGA
Source organism: Phataginus tricuspis (assembly GCA_029783875.1). Classification (NCBI taxonomy): domain Eukaryota; kingdom Metazoa; phylum Chordata; class Mammalia; order Pholidota; family Manidae; genus Phataginus; species Phataginus tricuspis. The sequence continues at coordinate 1,442,050 of JAQQAC010019400.1, forward strand.
TAGGTCATTTAGCCTTTTGGTTTCAGTTTCCTCGGAGATCTTGAGATTTTTAAAATTAATAATGCCTACCCAATTTAGTTGACACGATCTGTTGAATGTTAAGGTGGAATGCTCTCTGCGAAGGGGCTTTGGGAGCCAGTCCAAGGGAAAGTTACCGAGAGATGCTTAATATGCTTCTGCTCCCTTTGTCTGAGCCCTGCCACACTGTAGACTTTGGTCTCCAAGTGCTTCATGGGATAATGAAGTTTCCGGCTTCCAAAGAGCTCTGCCCCTTCTCCAGGTAATCTCAGAGAGGAAGGTGGCTTCATTTCCATTAAATCCAGGATGAGGCAATAGGAGATCATATGTTGGTCATGGCTGCCTCATGAGGTAGTGACCTCCCCATCCCAAGGACGATTCAAGTATATAAATTAATACCTGTAAGAAGGCCTGTAGAGAGTTATATTTTCTTCCTCTGTAGAAAGCAAGTCAGGACCTGCCCTGGTTTGGATGCTATGGGTCAGATCTGCCTGGTCCTCGAATCCTCAGGAATGTGTATTACCTTATGCGGTCTGTGCAATATCCTCCCATTAAATAATTAAAAGTGTGTTGTTTCTTGACAGGTTTGCTGTTGTTATTTAGTACTCTTTTGGATTTTCAAAAGCCAGTCTCTCCCCCTCCTCCTTTTCGCTCCCATCCCCAGCCGTCTGGTTCACAAAATCCAAGCACATTGTCCTGCATAAGTAATAATGAAGAAATCTACAAGAAAAGATTTGTGCCACTTGCTAATCAGTTTAATAATGGAGGACGTCTCTGCTGCATTATAGGGAGACAAATTAAAAGGGTAAGGAGAGCTCTCAGAAATCATCTGTTCCTGTTAACAAAGTGAATATTAATGAAAAACAAAATTGAGTTCCTCTTATGTTTGATTTTCATCAAATTGTACAGGTATTAAAAAATAGGTATAGAAGTCCTATCCATTAGTAGTTAATTCAAAATAACTTTGGTCTCTGCTCTAGTCCTGACTATTACCTCTCTCATGGGCAGGAAAGCCAGCCACTTGGCTGGACCCACTGTGCCATGGGACTTGATAACGGGACTGATTCAGTTCTCATTACGGACCAAGTATCTGGACAGTGGACACGGGCATTAAGTTAATGATACACATGTGTGGGAGGTGGAACAAGAAGGGAGGGAGTGTTTGTCTTTCTCAGTCTGGTAGCCAGGTTCAAGTTGCCCAAGGTGACCAATGGCCTGAGTTCTGTAGCACGTAGGTGCCTTCCAGAGAAGAGAGGGGCACCAGGGTGTGTTGCCCAGTAGAGGAAGCATGTCCAGCTGCTTGGTGCATATCTTTCGGACATCTCTGTGCCTTAGCCCTGCCATGAGTGGCTTGTTGGGGGAGCTGTGCAGGACGAAGAGGGGTTTCAGAGGCCCTGGATGTACTGATAGGTGAATAGAGAGGTGCTGGGACCCTCTTCGTAACTCACAGAGGACTACCATTAGTGGTCTCGCTTGGGAGTAGAGGGAAGGCTAATGGCTAATCCCGTTATTAGGCTGTTAGGATGGGATTGAGATTGTTGGGGCCGGACCCTGAAGGGACAAGAGCATCTGGTGAGGAGGGGCAAGGGCTGCCTTAGTCCATATGGGCCCTCCGCCAGCCCGAGGGCACTTTTGCTCTCTAGGGAGAGGAGAAGATGCTATGAGAAGAAAGAGAAAACAGGGCTCAGGCAAGAAAACTAGGAAGCGCCCAAAGACAAACATGTCTAGATCCCCCCATGTACTGAGGGTTAACCTTTTTATCCACAGGAGACTGCTGTGGTCCAGGTGTCACCAAGTGTCACCATGCTGTGGGTAGAAATGAAGGTCCGGTAATGTCATGAGAAGCCTCTTCTCTCACTGTGTCCCACAGCCCCCTGCAGATTTTTCTACCTCCCTCCCAGTGTTTCTGGCATCACCAGATGCAGACACTCCATGTGGGTTTGGTCCTGTCCCTCTCCCAGCTCACGTAGGTCGGGTTTAGCCATCTCCACTGGACACCTGTCATTCCTAGCCAGGCTCTGTCAGGTGTCACATCCAGCATGGCCAGGGCCTGGGGAGGAGCTGGCTTCAGCTCCTTTGAATAGTCAGAGTACCAGGGTGCACCTCACCCTCTGGGGCTTGGCAATCTGATGCATGTTTCTGCACCCAGTGACCCAAGGGGACATCAAATGTCACCCTGTCCAAGGAGATGTGTCTCTGAGGCTCCTAAACTCATAGAATGCCAGCATCATGCCGTGATGTGTACGGAAGTGACAGAGTCTCCTCTACAGAGGACTCAGCTTGAGCCCCTGAGGATTGTTCTTTGTCCCTCTTTCCTGCTCCCAGTGCCTAAGCCACATGGACTGGCATATCTACTTCTTCCTACAAAGATGCTCTAGTTCCTAGTTTTCTGCAGACCAGTTTCCTGGGCTGATTCATGGCTGCTCTACTTGGCTACAATATAGGACTTATGAGCTCACCTTGCATGGGGCTTATACTTGCATCCCTACTTTCACTAACTTCTTCTTCAGCTCCCCACAACACACAGACTCTGTCTCTCAATAGCCAAGAGCAGTTGAGAATGCTCGCAGCTGCAAGGAATCCAACCCAGCAGTGGATGTAGACACAGGGGGCCTTACTGTACTCAGGGAGCACTTATTCTGCATACAGATACCGGCGTGCCAACAATGCCATCTGCATTCTGGTTTTCTACCCCATTCTCCTTCACGTGTTGGTCTTTGTTCTCATGCTTGCTTCCTCGTGGTTGCATGATAGCTGTTACACCTTTCGGCATCATATCTACATTCAAAGCAGGACTAAAGAAAGAAGGGTTGTGTCAACTGCAACTTTTCTATTCGCCTGGGAAAACCTGGCAGTCAGTCATCTCTTCTCTGGCAAAGGTTGCTGGGGACCGTCCACACGCTGGTTGAATCTTTGTAGAGAAAGCCAGTCGTAGCCCGCTCAGGGTAGTCAGTGCAACAAGCTACTGAGTTCCAGATGCAGCCTTAGGTTTTTGAGGGCAGGAGGGGTCTGATGTTAATGGAATGTCACTTATGAATTATGTTAATGATCTTAATGGATGCCATTTTCCTGGGAGCCTTGGAGAAAGGTAGCTATGGAACAGAAGGCTACAGACCCATGCAGGGCTTCTCCTGTCAAAGGACGCCAATCCCCACATAGTGGATGTGGCTTTTCTGGCATCGGGGCATGGCTAGGTGGGTGCCCGGCTAACTCTGTGCATTACAGGGAACGGGGGCAGAGATGACTCAGACTGTGCCGGGCTTTGTTGCTCCAAGTCTGCCTACGTTGGATACCCCTGTATTCCTCCAAACTTATGCTAAAAGGGGCTGAGAGGCTGGCCCTCTCTCACCCAGGCCACGTTCTCCTGACGCACATCTTGCATTCAGGCCCTGCTCTGTGGGAGGTGAGCTGGCAGTCACCACCCTCTGGATGACCAATGCAAGGTATGCGAGGACCTTGGCAAACCCCTGGAAGACAGGCTGTTTTTCTCTGCTTGTGTAATTGTTGAGAAGGGAGCCAGAGAAGATGTTCTAATTAATTAGAGCAGGTATTTGAGGATGCCACGGTGTGCCGGACTTAGGACTAGAATCCAAATTCCCCACTTATCTGCCTCTACGGCCGTGACCCCGAGGCACCCCTTTCCTTCCCTGAATTCGTATTTGTGTGTAAACTACAGCCTGTGACCGAAGCCTTATTAGCTGGTCAAATTTTTACTTTTAAACGGACCATTAACCTACTTGGGAGCCGGGAGTGCACTGATAATGCAACACCTCGGGGTTCTGTTGGGCCTTGGAGCGAACCAGCTCAGGGACCACATCTATTTCTCACCATTATCTTGCACGTGCCTAAGGCACGTTCTCACGTACAGGACTCTTCAGCCTGGAGATACTTTATTTTTATTTTTTTTCATCTTGCTTGTCCATCTCAGCTGTACCACTGACTTGGACAAGTCAGCACGCTAGTCCAGGCCTCGGAGTTACGATCAGCAATATGGAATGGGCTGTTTGTTATCACTTTGATCACCAGGGAGGTGAGAGGATGCAGGGTAGAGCTGGAGGTAGCATGGGATCCATTGGAAAGCCAGGCGCCTCCCCCTGGGCACCTCCCCTTGGGTGCCTCTCGCAGCCCTCTGCTCTGAGAATGGAGATGGAGAAAGGGGGACGGTCCCCAGGACTGAGACGAGAGGCCCTTTCAGCCTCAAGGGCCTTCACGGCAGAACTTCTGCTTGGCTTCAGTTCCATCCACTCTTGGCAAGGCATGACTTCCTGTCTCCAAGGGAGAGGGGCTTATAAAAAGGCATAAAAATGAGGCTTCTAAAGACATCCTGGACGTCAACTAGATGTTGCAAAATTACATTTTGATGAGTTCAGTGTAAATGAACCAGAAACATATGGATTCAATTTCCCTTGGAATCCACATGGGTTTAAAAACCAAGGGGGCGGTGGGGAGAGAATGCATTTGGGGAAGAGCATTTTCGGTCTCACCAAACTCCCCGCTTTTGTAAACAGCAGTTTGAGGTCTGTGATGATTCTGTTCCGGGCTGGGTTCCTTTCCTAATAATAGAATGTACAGGATGTCTTGCGGCAACCTCTCAAATGTGTCCAGGGAAAAATACGCAAATGCTGCTCTCTCTCCGCCCCTCTTCTTTGGTCCTATGAAACTCTGTGGCGGCCTCCTCGATCCCTGCTCTAGATTTGATTCCAAGACCCTCTGTCCTCCTACTTCGGCCAAGATACATAGTGTTTCAGGGACACAGTCAGATTCATAAAATCAGTGCCTGTCAAGTGCCAGGTTCACCCTAGGTATTTCAGCAAGAGTTACTTCTTTGCCACCCCTGCTTTAAAATAAAGGAATTGAACTTCACAGATGTTAGTCCAAGGTTACTTAGCTAGTAGGTATCTGAGCTAGAACTGGAAACCAGGGTTTCTGAATTGAAGACCAGGGGTATATATCCACCATAAATATTGCTTCCCTATTTCTTAATTTCAGAGACATCTAGGAGAAGCATCTGTTCCTCCGGAGGTCTCCCAGCAGCCTGGTGGAGGGGCTGGTGAAGGGATTTTTACATTGTGCCCAGAGACGTTTTAGGAATTCCCAGTGGTTTCTCAAGTATACTCACTGGGAGAAGGAACAGAGATGCTGGGGAAGACAATGCACTCACTGCCTCTGCTCCCACCCAGGGCAGCCCCCCAACCTTGGTTTTATTTACTGAGCCTTCAGGTAAGATTTTGATTCTAGAAGGTTCTGTAGTCAAAGTTCGAACACCGTGGATTCAAAGGATTTTGAGTAGCTTCCTGTTGCCACCTTCCCACCAGTCCAGTCCACTTTTGGTGCCATCTCAATCACTCAGTAGGTAGATTCCTGGCTTCTTCTATCCTCTGGGTTACGTGGTCCTGTGCCCGCTGTCAGATTGCTGGAGCTGTGGGTGAACCCAGACATTTCGGTGACTCTTCTGTGCCCAGTCCGGCCACCAGGCAGGGAGGAAAACACCTGCCTCCAGATAACATGAAATGTGTTTTGCTGAGAAGACAAACCCATGCCTAAGAGTCACCTTAGGAAGAAGACAGTGGGAGAGAACGAGCGGGCAAGCTCTGGGCATCAGAGCCTTGGGCTCTCTGAGGTCCTGCCAAGTGTCCTGCTGTAATCAAGGGGTGGCTCACACGAAAGCTGATCGTAGGGAGTTCCTTTGGGCCAGTGCTTCTGAACGGCATGGACTGAAGCACAACCCCTGGCCTCAGGAAAGGGACAGAGCTTTCTTGGCGCTCAGCTGATGGAAGAAGCCTTAAGTCTCTGCTGCACTGGGTCCCCCGGGAGAAGTGCTGCCTGCACCCCCCCTGGGCACATCCCACAGAGTGCGGCCAAGGTACACATGGGCTGGAGGACCATCTGATTGCTATTAGGCTGTGTGACTTTCTTTCTTGGCAAACAGTCTGTCAGCAGCTTCTCTTTGCAGAGCCGCCCAGATGTGCTTACGAAGCGTTCTGTGTCCTTCCCATCCACACCCAGCCCCCATGTGCGAGGCCACTTTGCCAGACTTTGTGCTGGTCCCAGGAGTCCAGCTGCAGCCAAAGCAAGGCTTAGTCATGAGCCAGAGGACGGAGGCCGGCCCCTCCGGGGAGCCTCCCTGCCAGCTGCCCCTCACCGCATGTGCTGGGGGTGAGGGAAGTGCCCTCCGTGGGGCAGGGGCAGCCTGGCCTTGTGTACTAGGGGAGACGCTGGGTGGAGCAAACGAAACCCCACTAGTGAATCCACTTTTGCACATGATCTCTTGAGTTCTCTTCATCCATTCCCCACACAACTAGGACAGTTTTGATCTATTACTAGGTCTAAATCTCTTATTTGAGAGAATTCTCATAGGAGAATTTCAGAAAACACGAACCCTGTTCTGTTTCAGTCCCTGGTAGGTGGACCTGGCCCCAGAAACAGTTCGTGTTATTGTCTAGGTAGCCTCCTCAGGCTTGTCCGTCAGTATCAAGGCTGTTTTTCTAGTTTCTGTTTGAAAGGTTGGGACATAGGCCCAAAATTTGCCTAAAGGTGCCATCTCTTAGGGGTGTGTTTTGAACCAATCGGAGGTCCGTTATGTGTGTATTTGAGGATTGTTTTCTTCCCATCCCATACAAATTTCCTTTCTTTAGGTAAGAGAATTGTGAATTTCCTCTGGGGGAAATCATGAGCCCCAGTTTTCATATCCTATAGTTATATGACCCAATAATTACATTTTTTTTTACCGAAATGACTCTCACTTGCTTCTCCTCTTTCTTAGAATCAAGAGCCCAGATTGATCCAAGTCCCTGTATCCTTCTTTGACACAGGCCTGCCTTTTTCTCATCATTCCTGTGCATAAGTAGCTCTAGTACAGGGTGGGTCACTTCCTTTCTTTTATCTCCTTTGTTCTTCCTCCAGAAGTCCTTAAAGGCATGGGGACTGACCACTGAACCAGCCAACAGACATGAAAAGTCACTTCTCCTTTTTGGCTATTCTAGTGATCATGAATGAAAAAGTGGTGTATCTCAGCCATAAACTTACTGCATATAGGATGTTACTAGCCTTATTCATACGCTGCCCATGTCCTCCTTGTTAGAAGGTAAACAGGTCTGGGAAGAGGATGGGAACTTCTCAGAATCACTCGGAAAGTCCACAGCTGAAGAAGACCTCTGAGGCTTACACTGGCTGCAGGATGTTGTCCTGCCGTCTGGCCGCCCCTACTCGGACGTTACCACAGAGCTCATCGAATCATACCTTCTTCGTCCAAAAAATGCGTGGCTGCAAACATGTTTCTCTTCTGTAGTGGTCTCGATGGTTAACGTCCGTCATTCATCCCCCTTGATTGATTGATTTAAGCCGATCACGGTGATGCAGGTCAGCTCCCTAGTCCTTGATTGGCTTAGTAGTGATAGGAGTCACTTCTGGCCAATGAGGTCTCCTAAGCAGGTGTCTACCAGGAGCAGAGTGGAGCATTAGGGGCTTCTTAATGAGGGTTTCCAGTTCTTAAAAGAAGATGTAAGTGGAGGCACACCTTCTCTTCCTCCACATCTTGTTAGTTCAAGATAGTTTGGGGGTGGCCGTCCTCAGACTGAAGGGAAGCCACTTAGAGCCAAAGACCAGGTGGCCAGTGAGAAGGCAGATTAGTGAGATGAAAGGACCCTGGGTCAGTGATGACCGAGTTAATAAATCATGCAACTCCAGATCCTCTCTGTTTCTGGACTTCTCATTGGACATGACACACGTATTCTTATTTTTAAAACCAGACGGAGTTAGGATTCCTCTAGCTTGACATTTGAATCGCTCTGATTGGTTCCTGTCCGTGGAGTTGAGGTAGGTGACCACCTGCCTTTACCTAGCACCACAGGACATGGAGCGCTGCAGCAGGGATTGTCCTCTGCTGCTTCTCTCGTCCCATTGCCTGTGTCTCCTTGGAGTGATGAGCTGTTAGAGCCAGGAGGGGCTGTCACCTTCATCTAGTCCACCGCTAGTTGGGGTAACTGAAGTTCAGGAAATGACTTAGTGACTAGCTCATGGTTCACAGAAAATATGGAGCCAGGATGCGAACTCGGATATTCTGCTGCCCACACGGAGCTCTCTGATACTGTTTAGTTCTTGGCTGTCTTACTCTGTCTCTCTGTGTGTCTCCTCCATGCTGCTCCTTACACCTCCTTTTCCCTCCCTCTCCTCTGACCAATTTCATTTAGAGCTCGTAGAGCAACCCTACCAGGAACTATGGGGGCTCTGGAAAAGATTGTGCTAAGGAAACAAGGCTTGGGTGTTGCATAAATGGCCATCAGGCAGTAGGGCCCACAGGCGGCTCCTTAGCCATGGCTCCATGGAGCAAGCTCGGCTGGGGCTCCTTCCCGTACCTGCCTGCAGCCCCCCGCCTTGGAGAGACAGCTGGCTGGTGGGGGGGTCTGTGCGATTTCTTTTCTCTTAATAACAAGCTCATGTTTTAGATATCCCCCCACCAAGTGTTTTTGCTCATTGGAGCTAAATAAAAAAAAAAAGGATGTGTGTGCAGAATGTGGGGATCTAAAAACTAGGATTATAGCCCAATGTCCATATAAAAGAGCCAGACTCCCTTTCAAGGCACCAGTGCCCTGAGTTGTGCCCTGAGTGGCCAAAGCAAAGCTGTGATGGGGCGAATGTTTGTTATCAGCAACCTCCAGACCATCTACTATCATCCCTCTCGGCTCTCCCCTCGGGTCCTCCATTTAGGTCAAGAAAAATGTGCTGAGCAACTCTTACAGGCCTGGCACTCTGCCTGAGGTGACAGATACACAGTTCACGTCCCAGAAGGTCACAGAGGCGTAGGGGGACAAGACAGACTTCTGCACGTACCGTGGTGTGCTGCAAGCTCTCCGCCATCAAGCGCAGCTCTAGGTGCTGAGGGCAGCGTCCGGGCACCATCTAGGCCTTCTGACCTGTGGTCACGAAGGCGGCCCCACCCACAAATGCCTTCACCCTCCAATCCAGTTTCCAGCCCCCACATCATCAAAAGTTCATTTTGCCAAGGTCACCAGTGACAGCCTCGAAGTAGCCGGATCCAGCGAGTGTTTTCGTTTGTCAGCAAACCAGAAGGCTCAGCACCTTTGGATGGAGGTGCCTGCTCCCGCCGTGCGGCACACACGCTCTCTCTCTGATACTCCCATCACGCTCTTCTGGTCCATCTCCCTTTTCCTCCTATCTCACTGGCCACTTCTCAGGCTCAGTTCGCCTATACACCCAACCTCTAAGAGTTGGGTCATAAAGACTCAGTCCCTGGGCATCTCTTTTTTCTACCCACACTCATCCTCAGGTAATCCTACCCAGTCTCATAATGTTAACATAATGGTTGCTCCCAAATGTGTATCTTCAGTGCAGACCTCACTTACACACCCACACCTGACTTTTCACAACTTTCCTCGGCTGCCCCACAATTAGATTAAAATGGCTGTACTGGAAACTGAAGTGTTAACGCAGCCCCAAGCGACCCATGTGATCTGCAGAATTCTACGATAGTGCATGAACCTTCCCACCCCTCCGGCATTATCGGTGGGATTGTGGCTGTAATGGGTTTTATTCCCATGATTAGGCTATCTTATATGGCACAGATGACCTTAAGAAAGGGACTAATTTAATCACTTGAGCCCTTTAAAAAGTAGAGAGATTTCTGCAGTTGGTGGCAGAAGAGGAGCTCAGAGGGTTTCTTCCTAAAGTAGGTTCTCTGTTGCTGGCTTTGGGATGGAGGAGGTCACAAGATGGATTGAGCAAGGACATGAGAGCGGAGCATGGCCTGTAGTAGCTGAGACCCATCTCTGGTGGCAAGCAGCAATCAGAATGAGACTTTAGTCCTACATCCACAAGAAACGGAACCGGAGAGCTTGGAAGAGAACTGTGAGCTCGAAATGAGAACTGCGGTTCAGCTGACACCTTGGTTAAAGTTGCCAAGACTATACAGCTCTTTGTCTCCACTACTGACCTACAGAAAGTGAGATAATAAATCTGTGTTGCTTTAAGCCATGAAGTTTGTGTTCCAGCAGAACAAGCTAGTACATTCCTTCAGTCTTTTCATCTGGTGGACATCACCATAAGCCAGAAATTTGTGAGCCCTTGACTCCCTTTCCCCCACATCCAATCCATCAGCAAGTTTTCCCTCTTCCACATTAAACACGTCTAGAATATCCCCGTCTCTCCTGCGGTCACCCTGTTCCAGGCCCTGTGACATTTTGCCCCATTACTACAACTGCCTTTCAACTCCATGTCTGCACTGCCACTCATTTTCTACATAGAAGCCAGAGCCCGCCTCTGAAAACATCAACGGAATCATGCCATCCCCTGGTTAAAGTCCACCAGCAGCTTCCTGCTATACATCAAACAATATCTGAGCTTCTCACTGTATTCTGCAAAATTCTCCGTAGCCTGGCTCCTACCTGTTTTTGCACACTCATTTCACATCCTGGTCCCCTTGGCCTGGTGACACCAGTTATTTCCTTCATAGCACACATCACAATTTGAATCTAGTTTATTTAACTTGGGTGTGTGGTGCAGGCAGGTGCATGGATGTCCTCTCTGTTAGACCGTAGATTCCCTGACGGTTGAGACCATTACTGTTAAGTGTTGTATCTATACAGGGAAATCCCTTGCACTGTTTTCTCTTTTTGGGCTGAGGCAAGACAAATGGTCTTTTCCAGACCCTCGGGAGAGCCCCATCTGGCCGAATACCCACAGCCTATGTGTACCCTTGGGGAACTGGGAGGAGTGTGGGAAGGATGCAGGGCCTCCAGCCCTTGCTGACCATGCACCTAAACCGTGAGGTCCACTAGAGTCCTTTCTCCCATGAGAACAGTGTGGCATTTCTTTCTGTGGGCTTTGGGCTTCTAATGCATGGCCTTTGACCCTGGTATCCAGGGTAATTATGCTGGGACATCTGTAGGCACCTGTTTCTTTCTTATCAAAGACCTTAAAGAGCAAAAAAATATAAAGAGTAAAAAATACCTCTGCTTCAGAGCCAGTTGTGACCTATTTCAATTAAACCAGCTTCTGGGAAAGGTAGACCCTCTGTTCCCTTTTACATGGGCTATAGGCCGGTGTCCTTCTGCCACAAGGGAGCTTGTGCATATTGTTCACAGTCAAAGCTTGGTCTGGATGATGTGGGAGATGAGGTGTTGTCCTGGGACAAATTCCTTCCTTTAGGGGTGGCAACGGCTTTGGCTGCTATTCTGCTGGATCAAGAAAATTGCCCTGAGAAGGTAACCGTTACAAGATGCCCCTCCCTGCCCGGCCGAGGGCGGGTCTCAGGAACCTCCCTGTACATCGGGTGGTCAAGGGGGTCAAATGGAAAGCACCAGAGATTTGGAGCCAGACTCCCCCTGGCCGATGGTAGACCTGTGGAAAAAAGCTGGTCCTCCCGTAGCCTCAGTTTCCCCATTATAAATCTAGTTACCCTTCTCTCCCTTCCACCCTGGGCCTTAGAGGCCTATTGCAAAAACTAAATGATGGAGCAGAAGGAAAGAGCCCAGCATGGTGCTTCACATGCAGCAGCCAAGCAGGGCCTCAAAATTAGGGGCCATTATTGCTATTATTGTCAGTGAGTGACCTGAGCTACAACGCCTCACTCTGCATCCACAGGTGAAAGCCTGTTGAAATGCTAGAAATAATAATAAGAAAAGAAAAGTCCAAAGGGATCTGGAATGCATTTGTTAAAGGGTCAGGTTGTGTTTTGTGTCCATGTAAGCTGGCTGAGCCTCTGGAGGTCCCACTGCTCTGGGACGTTCCCCGGGAGCAGGAACGCATGTTGAAATCCCTATGGGACGGTAACTCGGGCCCTTGAGGGAAGGTCCCGCCCTGCCTGCCCTCTGCGGAGCCTGGGGAACCACGTGCCTGGCTGACAGCCCCCTTGGGGAGAAAAGCAGGAAGGGAGAGAGGGGATGTGTCGGTGCTTTCCAGGGCCTTGTGGAAAGCGGTGTCATTCAAGGTGCTGAGAAAGCCTGCAGGGAACTTGCCTGGCCCCAGCAAGGCTCTGCAGACTGACCGTGAACTAGAACATGGCCTCCTCAGTGGCTTCCCCTGATCTTCAGAGCTTTTCCATTTATGCAGCCTGCCAAAGAGCTGTCGCAAGAGTTGTCCCAAGGAAACTCGCTTCAGGACAGGGTTCACCCAGGGCTGAGGCAAAAGCTCTCACATCCAAGTCCACATGAGGTGCAGAATAGATAACATACCTGCTTCTGCTATACACCTGTGCCCATCTCTGGTGACGGGCCCCAAATGCAGGTTTTCATGTATCCACTGGTAGTGTTGGGACTGTGTCCTGAAAAGCATGTAAGAAATGGGATGAAAGGGTCACAAGAGTTCTTCCTGGAGAGGAGAGGTTATATTAATGAGGAGAAAAATACTGATCAAAATGTGGCCTTAAGCACAAGACCCCAGGGTCTGCTGAGAGGCGAAGATGGTGTAAGCTGCTCTAAGTGAGGCGAGAGAAATGCTGCGCTGTGTTCCTGAGAATAGATGCGGCGAACAAGTAGGATGGATGGAGAAGGGGAGGTACCGCTTGAAATGACCCTTCACCATGACTCCAAGGCCTTAGTAAATCTGGTTAAAGGCACAACATGCCTGGCATGAGTGGCGTGGAGTAGAAGCCATGTTCCAACTCATATGTGACTCAGAGGGAAACAGCTGGCACAGGCCAGGAGCCAGGGCCATGGGGTGCTTTGAGGGTGAGCCGCTGTAAGCTCCCCAAGTCATGGGGCATCTTTTGGGCTTTTGGAGACTATGGAAGTGGGGGTGGGGTTTTGAATGGAGGATAACCAGATCTCCAAGGGACAGGGATACCCCCGGCGGGTCTCTGGGTTTGATCTTTCTGTTTAATAAATAACTTGACTGGCCTTTGTCCCTGATTCCTAGTTAGAGAGACTCTAAATACTTGAAATTTCCCAAGTAATACGAGTATCTTCGTTCTTCATGACCCCTTGAGTTTATGCCAATGAGACGACGAGTCAGGATCAGGACTGGGCACCACAAAGGCCAACTATGGTGTTTGAGTCTGTCTGACCTCCAGAAAGGGACACGGGAGTGGGCGCTGAGGTCAGTCACGTGGCCAGTGGCTTAATCACTCATGCTTATGGCGTAAAACCACACTAGAGACTCTGCACACCAAAGCTCAGCGCAGCTTCCTGGTTGGTGAGCCCGTCAGTGGGCCGAGGGTGACATGCGCTGATGCCACGGGGAGAGGGCAGAGACGCTCGTGCTTGGGACTATCCAGATATCTTCCTATGTGTCTCTTCATTTGGCTGGTCCTGGTTTATATTCTTCATAATAAAACTGTAGTCATAAGGAGAGTGCTTTCCTGAGTTTTATGAGTCATTTTAAGGAATCGACAAACCGGAGGGTCGTGGGACTCCCCCAAACGTGTCGCCAGTTTGTCAGGAGTACAACCGACCTGGGGAACCCCAAACTTTTGGCTGGTGTCCAGAGTGAGGGCAGCCTTGTTGAGAACCGTGCCTTTAACCTGTGGGATCTACACTCTTCCACGGGGTTGGTGTCAGGACGGATTGCAGTGCCCCAGCTGGGTCACAGGAAGCGGATTTCGTTCATTAGGTGGGTCCTTCTCCTCCCTCTTCGCACACCGCTCAGTAAACAGTCAAATTATAACCCTGAAGGAAACAATCCCCTTTGTTCCTCTCTTTGGCCCCAGTGATGTGGTGGAATGCAGTCTTCGCTATAGTCAATTTGTTCTGTCTTCTTGCCAATGACGAGGGTGGCATGAACTCAAGGCAGGGCTGCCTGCTCCGAGGCTGACTGGTTCTTCGGAAGAGCATATGCAAACTATAAACACAGCGCCACTCTTGCAATGGCAGCAAAGGACTTCTGTTTGGGAGGTCCTTGGGACCGCAATCTGGTTCTGAGGCATCTTCAAGCTGCTTTTGCATAGCAGGCATATGGTTTTGACTTCAACTGTACGTCAAAGGCTCGAAGAGGCTTGGAGTGGGAGCTAATGGAAGTTATGGGGTGGGGGAGTGTTCAAGCCAAGTCCGACCCAGGCCACTCCTTGGCCCACCACTGTCCCTTTGGTGAGGCACACAGCCTCCAAAGAGGTAAGTGCAGAAAGGATCCAGGTTATAAATCTTCCCCTCAGACCAATGCGATTGCATTGGACTTAAAAAAATAATTAAACAAATCTGTAAAACATGTTTCCACTGCATTAGTTTCCTCCACTTGGCCTCGCAATGTGAGGATCATAATTACTTAAATATTTCCCTTTACTATTTTTCAAAACATTTTTCTAAATTGTCAAAAAACATTCTGGAGAGAGTTGGATAAAAAACATAGTGAACATGTGTCTGATTAATTTTTTAAGACAATCAAGTTCAAATGCAAAAACTGATTGGAAATGGTTTCGGTGCAACAATAAAAGACAGTAATCTCAGAGCAGGGAATGCGGTGAGTCCTAAGGAAAAGAGTCTTCATCATTTTTACTACAGTATCTACTGGGACTCAGACGCCAGGGAACAAACTGGCCTGGTGTGTAAATGGCCAAAGGTGCAGTAGGGCCCAAGCAGACTGCGTCCAGGGAGAGGTGTTCCAGGGCGAACGGTCTGTCCTGATTCAGAGCTTGTGAAACAAGAGATCACTCTGAGAAGCCATTCTTTTGTCGCCTGTCATTACAAACAACTCCAGGGCAATCTGCTGGCATCCTGACAAGTGGACTGTCCCTCATCTGCCAGCTGACAATCAGGCCGCCGTCCGGAGGCCGTCGATGGAGCTGCTGGGTGATGGAAAGTCACTTGTCAAAGGAGGGTTTATGACGTTAACTCACAAGCACTTCCCTAGCTTGAACTGAATTTTATTTTACTTTATTCAGTTTGTTTAGTTGAGTTCTTTCTTAAACTTATTTTTTAAGTTCCAATAAACAATTGGGATCAGAGAATGTGTTTCTTTCTCTAGCAAAACCCCCCTGTCCTTCTGCCTTCCCTCTCTGGCATCCACTGCCTGGCAAACGTGGCAGGCGGAGGAGAGGCAGGACCCCTGTCTGAGCTCTCCACCTGTCCAGGAGCCAGGGGGGCTTCCAGGCGGGGTGGACTCCTCTGCCCCGATTCTGCTTAAGCGCTGAGGAGCACATACGCAGTGTCTGTCTGGAATCCTGAACAAGAGCTCCTTTGAAGGAAAGTCAGCATGCTGAGGGTCATGACCCTATGAATTGCTCCCATATCCCCTTGACTTTTCATTGTTTTATCTTTTAAACTTTTTATATATGTATTTTATAGTGTAGAGACTAATGTACTTTTCTGGTTTTAAATGGCAATATGTCAGGTGGTGGTGTCCTGTTTTCTCTTCTCAAACAGCAGTCTCTGTCTCAACAGCAGACCATGGCAGAGCTCTCGCCCGGCATGACTCAGACCTCCCTGGGGAGCTGGAGTCAGTTAGAGTGGGAATGTAGTTCTGGGAAACTGAGGCAGGACCCGGGGCCAGGAACTTGCTGCAGCCCAGTTAGACTTGGTTGAAATGTCCATGGTGTCCATGCACAGAGGGGCCGTCAAGCTGATGGGAGAGATACTGCCTCTTCCGCGGGGGCTCTCTGGCCTCTAAGCGGTTCCCCGGAGGCCTGGCTCAGGGCTGTAGGGGCGGCTCTAGCCTCTGGCCACACATTGCTGCTCCTAACTATTGGGAATGAACAGCTCCCCTTGGCGAGAAATAGGATGTGCCCATGGAGTGGACTGACGAGTTAGATTATGCAGAGACTGTGGATTGGCACCTTGCCGTTCATTCCACAGGTTAGGCAGAGGACCCTCTGGGACCTCCCAGGTGCTGGGAGGTAAAAAGTGGACGCAGATAACGTGCAGGGGAGTGGGGAGAAGAGGCTGAGCAGTGCGTCTGGATGTAAGGCACAGCTCTCCCCTAAGGAAGACAAGCGGGGTGGGGACGGGGGTGGCGGAGCATGGGAGTGGCCTTAGCGGGTGATGGCGTCAGGGAGAGCTCTGGACCTGATTCGGCCCCCTGAGCACCCGGGCTGTCTTTCTGTGAGCGTCTGTGGCTCTACACTTTGTTTACTTTTCCCGCCTCCAAAGTTTTAGGTTCTAAGCTTTTACAATTGTCAAGTTTTAGTGATTTCAGTATAGTTGGCAGCCATGATTTGGCAAGGATTTCTTGCCCGTCTTTGTAAGGAGGAGCCTGAATTTAAGAGTGATGGGCTGGAACTACCGCTCCCCTAAGTGCTATGTCCTGCGGAGGGGGCTCTGGGCAGGGGGCTGCAGCCTCACTGAGTGCCTCTGTCCCATCTGTGGGGGGCCCCTCAGCTTGCCTGCTTTCTGCCCAGATCATGGACAGTCCCACTGCTTTATCTCCATTCTCCAGTGTGGCCTCAGTCATGGGATGCCTTTGTCAGAGTGTCTGAGGGCCTCTGAGGATTCAGAAGTGCTACATGGAATACTTTTTGCTCCCAAGTGTTAATGAAAATATCGCGGGAATTAATTAACAGTCAATTATATCAATTTTAGATTTGGACATTGGTTCTGACGCTGAAAGCGAAACCCGCATTTGCCACAGTCCCTCTCCCTGATTCTCAACGTGTCTCAGTCATTTCCAATCAAACTTATAAGGAGAAAGGTGCTCAAATGATTTCCTTTCCCTCGCTCTGTTGCAGCTTGCTTCAGGATAAGAAGAACTGTTTCTATAATGTATATTCTCTACACCTCTAGATGTACAGGTACTATCTTGATCTCTGTATTAAAGTGCTTGGGGAAAAAGGGAGCTTGAATCTATGGATAATAGATTACCAACAAAGGCGAGAAAGCAAAAATAATGTGCATGCTATTTGCATAGATATGTATATTTTGCCCAGATCATGACATGGAAGAGCTCACAGGAGATGGGGAAATGGCAAAGGGATCACATGTAGTGTCCTCACCAGCCGTTTATTACAATTAGGGCACAGGAGGCTGTCCATTCTGAATGTGTGACATCTTTGCTGGACATTTGTCAGTCACATATGAAGGGATTAAAAAAAAAACCCTCTGTGATCTTTGATATTAAGAAAAAGCATTTCATTGAGAACAGTCTTTGCATGATTTGGCACGAGTCGTCTAGACTGCTTTATGAAAAATGACAGCTAGTAGGAAAGTAATTAAAGATGTATTTTGCTGAAAGCAAAAGTATTTTTGGAATCAATACCAACCGTCTTTAATTTGCCAGCTCTTCCCACAGTCATCGGGCATTATCTGAAGGATCTCAATTCCAGAATGTGGGGGCGCCAGCCCCTTTCAAGTCTCAGGTTTGGACCCTCCACCTGCTCACCTGTCACCCGCAGGTACGGTTGGAGGAGGTCTGGGTGAGGACGAGGCCCGGCCGGCGGCGGGGACGGAGCGAGCGGATCTCTCACTGGAAAACCGGTGCCTCCTTCGCCCCCCGGGCAGGGGAGACGTTTGGGGAGTAGCGCTGTGGAGACGGATGCAGAAGGGCTTGGACGGCGGTGGTGCGTATGGTTTTGAGTTAGCGGCAAAGGGGCAGAGACCTGCATTCATGCTTTTTTGGAATTCTCGAGGGAGAAAGAAATCTGTCTCACCTCTTCTACCCATTTTAGAGGAAGCATTTTCCTTAGCTAATGGGGAGCCGCCTGCGGGTCATGATGGCTCCTTCCACTTAGTGTGAGGAGCCCGGTGTCCGGGACGTGCTCCATGTTGCCTGGCCCAGCCTTCACTGATGACTGTGAAGCTGAGCTCCCAGCCTGCGGGAGCAGCTCTCTGGTTCTATTCTCTCCTCTCTTACCCCCCCCCACCCTTCTGCCTGCCTGACGGTTGCTCGTTGTTCAGGTGTCAGCAGCACTGCCTCCAGGAAGCCTTCTTGGAATGCCTTGCCCCTCCTGGTTGCATCTCAGGATATCAGCTCTCATTACACCTGGTTCTCTCACTCCATAACTGGTTAATGATCTACTTTCTTTACCATCCTCTGGGGACAGACACCACCACTTTCTCACCAACTTACTTCTTGTTCCCAGTCCGGGGTCTTGCACATCTCCCTGGGTTTGGGGAATAACAGGTATCAGACTGTAGTCATAATCATGCTTCTGTCCTTTCTTTGTCTCATTCCCTTGCCTACAGGTCTCTGGGTGCAACTTCAGGTGTGATCCTGGGAGATGAATGGATTGGCTTTTCCTATGTCCTTCTGTGTTAGAAATATAAAGATCCTTTTCCTCTCTTAACACCCTAGAGGGAATCTGGGTCAGTGGGCAGAAAATCCCACAGGCTAGGAGGAGACTGGGGGACCTGCTAAGTCCTAAGGTCTGAAGTTTGGGTAGATCTGAAGTTTGGGTAGATCTGAAGTGTTGAAGTGACTGAGGGCGTGAGGGTTGCTTGGGGGAGCATTATGGCTCTAGGAAGCGTGGCACTCTCTATGCCACAGAGGCCCAGAGCTGCCCAGCCGTAATGGGGTCACCTCACAGGTCAGAAGGCAGACTCCTTTGGCAGGGTTCACAGTTTTTGTTCTTTGATTCTGGAGCCCCAGGGTGCCACTGGGGGTCCTCAGAGGGTATCGTGCTGGAAGTGGAAGTAAAGAGCACCCTAACCCTCCCTCTGCTCCCTTCTCAACTACGAGTCTGCTTCCACCTCCGTTTGTTCTAACAAGATCTACGTATGCACATATATGTATGTGGTACATATGTGTCTCTAAACGTGAGCTACTAGTCACCTGTTTGCTTCCACTTCTCTGCAGCAGATGCGTCATGTCTTGCCACAGAAGTGACAGCGTACTCGAAGCCGCGCGGATGACTGTGCTGAAGAGAGGATGCAGTTTTTCGGTCTGATTCTCAAAGTCTAGGTGCTGTGAATTTTTATTGCTTTGATCTTAATGAGGCATTAATATTTTCCTTCATTGATATGCTCAGTCAGACATAGTTAATCTTTGGGACACCTGCTGGTCAGATGCCTGGGTTAAGACTGGATTAAGAGATTTCTGATTACCAATCCTCCCCAAGTGGCAGACAGCTTGGGAACTCAGGGTACAGGGAGTGTTCCTGAGCACAAGCCGCCCATGCCGAGGAGGCCAGTTACGTACAGAGGGTCACTGATTAATGACAGTCTCTCTGTTGGCGGCATGTGGGAGCCACTGGGAATGAGTCCCCGTGTTCCCCGCTCAGCTTTCAATCTGCCTTTGTTCGGGGTGGGTCAGAGCTCAGTCTTCCTGGGACCCTTACTCTTTGTAGTTGGGCACCACATCCACACACCAGCACTCTCCCATCTCCACGGCAGTCCTGAATCTACTGGAAGAACAGTCCTGGACCAGTCCAGACAGAAAGGGAGTCGTAGTAATCATCACATGTTACGAACTTTATGTTGTCAGCCTTCCCCACTAGAATGTAAGCTCTGTGAAGGTATGTCTTAAAAGTGACTCCCACTTATGAGGCTGCCTCCAGGTCTTAGCTGGGGCATATGCCTTTTGTGAAGTCCTCTCTACCTTCACAGTGCCCTTGAAGAGGGACCTTTCCTCTGGGTCTGGCCTCAGGCATGTCACCCACCTGGGTGGGGTAAGAGAGTTGCTCATCCATGATTGGGCATCTTAACGGATCTGCACGGTCATTGACTTCAGTCTTACCTTTACCAGAGACATCGCTTCCAATCATGAAAGACCTGATCTTTTGCTCGCATGTGGCATCAGCGAGGCTCCCTATATTTGAGTGGCTGTGGTGTTGTCTAGCTTTAATTCTAGAGTCATCCCATCGGGCTTGGGTGAAGAGATGCCCCGGCACCTGCTGGTGAGAGTGGTGGCTGGTCCGGGCCTGTCGGAGGAGGATATAGAAGTAAACATTACAATTGAAAATATACATAACGTTGTGACTCGCTTTTGGGTGTCTCTTTTATATGGTTTCTTGGGCATATGAAGGCAAGCGCGAGAATATTTATTGTTCCATTTTTTTAATTGTAAAAAATGGAAAACAATCTATGTGACCATTAATACAGGAATAACCAAATGAACCTGGATACAGCCATTCTAAAGAATACTATGTAGCAATCAGAAATAATGAAAGATTTCTGTGTACTCGTACAGATAAGGCTTTAAGAAAAAAAGCTTGCTATGGAAACTCGTGTTGGTTTAAACAAATTTATGTTAAAAGATATGAAAATTTTTCTGCAAGAAAAAAATATCTATGTACGTATGTATATATTTGTAAGTGATTATCAGAAGGCCTGGGAGAATACTCATCAAACTGACCCCAGCAGGTACTCTTTTAGGAAGGAGAAGAGGAACGGAATTGCAGAGGTGGAAAAAGGGGCTTAGACCCTAGTGCCTTTCTACAAATAAGAAGTATGTTTCCCTTCTTGAGACACTTCAACATTTTGTGAGAGTTAAAGGAGATGATCCCATCTTCAGTTATTTATGTGTTTATGCCCAGTCCTGTCCCACGGAGGACTGTGCATAGCCGTGGCCATTTGTGTGGCATTGGCTGTGAATGGATCTGCTGTGAGGGAGACAAGGAAAGGCCAGTCATTCCCTTCCAGCAGCAAACAGTTTAATTAAGGAGCCAAGATTTGGACCCAGGAAACAGGGGCAGAGAGTCACAGCAAGGAAGCATGGGGTCTTCTCAGCAGCCTCGGGCTCCAGGCACTTGCTCTCCGCGGGCTCTCCAGTTCTCCCAAGTAGGACCCGTCTTCGGGCTCTCCAGGCCTTGGGGCTGCTCCTCATGTCCTCTCCAGAGCACCTTTCCCTGTAAAGCATGGATTAGTCATTGCTCCAGGGTCCAGAGAATAGAACGACAGGTTATGTAGGGGAGGAGCCACCGGGAGGGCCCCTCAAGCTGAGGTTGCATCAGGATTTTAGGTGGGTCTTCGTTGGAGCAGGTCAGCCTGCTGGGCTGGAAGCCCAGAGCGGGCGGGGAGATGGTGGCCGCTCTCCTGAGGCCAAGGTGGACATCATTTCTACCAATCAGAGGCTCTGCTTTCAGCACATCCAGGTGGCTGCCTGGGGGCCAGGCAGTGTCGGGGAGGGGGTCTTGTCACTCAGGCACTCAGTGAAGCCCTCTTTCTTGGAGCAAAAGCCTTGAGATTAGCGCTTGGGGGGTTGGAACTGGGATTGGGGTCACAGCCTCCTATTGTCCCGATTTATGCCAGAGTTACCAACTCAAAGGCATCTGGAACAAACCACCGATGCTAGCTAGTGAAGCACTTTAGAGCAAGACAAGTGTGTATCAGATAAGGGTGTACATACACCATCTAAATACAGGTTGGAAAATTACCAGCTACTATGGTCCAAAAATACAGATTATGAACCTAATTTCTCAGGTCGTGATTCCTGGCTCAGAGGGTACTGAGAGCTAGTTAAGGGCAAAGGACTGAGCCTAAGGAACCTTGTGGCTGATTGCTGATGCTGTTCCTAAGTGACCTTGACAAGCACTCAGCCTCCCCGAGGCGCCTCAGTTTATTCATCTGCAGAATGCAGCAGTACTGGGCCCTGTGTCACAGTCATGCGCCATCACGCACAGGAGATGCATGTAAGGCGCCTCGCACAAAGGGCTAAATGGACGATGCATAATAATCATCGATACCACTCCACTTTGCTTGGGACAATAAACGCTGTGTTCTTCATCGGCCTCATTCCTCTGCCTCACATCGGCTGCAGCCAGCTGCTAACTCTCTGCCTCATTTTCTCCTCTTAATGAGGGGAAATCTAATATCAGCTTTAGGCTGGATGTGGAAATAATCCAGTTCCTGTGATGTGGGGAGGGGATGGAGCAGCAGTGGAGGGGGGCCTGCCTTCTGCCACCAGCCTGCATTGCCTGCCATCACCTCTGGAGGAGCGGAAGGGGAGAAAAGGGTTGTTAGCCGCTGTCCTCAGGTCCAGAGACGGGTGGAGCCCCTCCCACCTCGTTCTGCTGACTTCTTTGAGCTGTTAACAAGGGTTGAGACTCTCCTCCTCACCACGCAGAGGAAACTTTGGGTGGCTGACCCCAACCCTCCTCACGCACAGCCAATCTCCCTCCAATTGTTTCATCAGCGTTGGGACTGTCAGCTCAAACCTGACAAGTGACAAGTCTCAGACTCATGCTGACTAGATAATCAAAGTCTTGTCAGGGCTGTCAATACCCTGCAGATAGGAGAGGACAAAGGGAGGAAAGGTTTCTACAGAAACTGCTGCCTTCACACAAACGCTGTCCAAGCCTCTTACTCGAATCACCTGTTTGTTCCTAAACGTCACTTACTATGGAATCTATAGCTTCAAAAGAACAAACCCTGAAGTGAAAGAGTAACCTGATACCATGCATTGAAAATGCAGATTTTCCTGTATTGTGAAAGATTGTTTTGTAATTTTACATACAAGATGTACCTCAATGCGGATTTCTTTTATAATATTTAATAGCAGTAACTTGGTAAGAGATTTTTTCCAGTAAAAGTATGTTTTTAAAAAACCAAACTGGAAAATGCCATTAAAATGATACATACTTACTTATATTGCATCTTTCCTGTAACACAAATAAATGAATAAGCACGGCAGCATTTGATATATGCAACCGCACAGATGCAGAACTATCTCCAGTCCGCCCTTTGGTCTGTTTTTGCGAAAATGTACACGTGGCAAGCTGGTGGCCCTCTCTGAGAGTGGCAGCCAGTTGTCCATCTTCCTCCAAACTTGGGCAGAAACTGATAGAGGCCAAGTGGTCTGTGAAGAGGAAGGGAGCACTGTGGGCTTGAAAAGCTACCCAAGAGCATTCATGGGCTGTGATCCAGGGCCTTGGAGGCACACAGGCTCCCTGACCCTGGTTTCCTTACTTTTCTCCCCTTTCCACACACCAGGTCAGTATCTAGCCTTCCTTCCCAGGAAGGTGCAGGGTTGTTAGATCATGCGTGTCAAAACGCAAGCATAGCCATCCTCTTAAGAGGGCTCTTACCCAGTGACGCTGAACTGGCTTCTTTCTCTGGACTGCAGGAGCTTGGGGAGGAACAGACCGAAGTGGGTGTGTAGGTAGGTAACCTTACTTGGTAAAGAGATGGCTGCTGGCCGCTTTCTGAGCCCTGGCCAGGCTGTCTTGGTGGACGGGCTGCTCTATAGCTCAACCAAGGGAGGTGACAGTCCTCAGCCAGGGGCACCTCGGAGAGAGGCTCTAAGGTCTCCACTGCTCTCCCTTCATGCTCAGAACAGAGTACCTTACCTCGCCTAGCCTTTGCCTCTGGTCTTGTACTTACTCTTCTGGCTTTGCCGCTCCAGCCACAGGGGCCATTTCCTTTTGTTTCAGACTATGCCAGCATCACACCCACCCAGGGTCTTTGCATCTGTTCTTGCTTCTCAGGTTTCAGTGAGCCACACCTGGAAGCCCACATGGATGGTGTATATCCCACCCTGCTCCCTGTCACTCCTTATCAATCGTCCTTTTATGGTTTCTTGATAGCACTTCTGCAATCAACATGTTCTCGCTCCAGAGTTTGTTTATTGTCTCTCTTTCACAGAGACAGACCCCATAGTCTGGGGACAGGGACCTTATGTTGCTTATAGCCACGCCTGTAGTGCAGCGAGTGCTGGAGATGCATCTAGACCCACTTCTGCTGGGGTATATGGCACTAGAGGCTGAAGGTACTGGGCTCCCTGCCGGTGGGAGATGCACAGGGGGCTTCTCACCTCAGGGAGGGGCTAATAACATCTTGTCTTTGTGAGCCTGGGGATGAATTTGTCTTCAGGCCTACCGTCACCTCTCCTGCAGCCCTTCCCACTATGGGGGCCCCAGTATTCACCCCTACAGGAGCTCTTGCCCCCTTCATGCTTCCTGCTGTGCTCTCCTCGGATACCCTGGGGAAGGGGTTTTAAAGGGAGGGTCCAGTGCCCATGGGCAGGTGTCTGTTGCTTCATCAAATGATGCTCATTACCCCCTCTGCGGTAAGGTCCCCAGAATTGCAAATGTCAGTAAGGCTCCATCCTGGACTCCCAGCAGTTCCGAGTTTAGCAGAGGAGACAGGCGTGAAAACAGGTGAGACGACAGTGTGTCTTGGGAGTGATAAAGGCCATGGAAGCAGCATGGAAGACTACCTAGAGGAGGTGACGCCTGAGCTGAAATTAGAATTTAGAATGAAAGACACATGAAGAAAGGCTAGGTCTCCCTGCCTCAGCGAATAATAATGGAGTATGTCTCTATGAGTCGCATGCTTGGGCTGCATCCCGCAGGGGCTGGAAGATCTGCAGGAGCCCGCCCTGTGGTGGGCATGGCTTGGTCCTGGTGCATGAAGTTTCAGCTCCCTGGGAGCAGCGCCTGTGGTTGATTCACGGGGCGCAGGTGAGGCAAAGCCCTCCGCTTCAGCATTGCCTGCCTGAGACCCCGTTTCTGGTGCTTCTGAAAAGCCTTTTTGAAAACTCTTTTCCTCATTGCTATGTCCTTTCCCAGCCAACACTTTAATCCTCAAAAGCTAAAACGGACTGTCTTTCTCCCAACTGCACTAGCACTTACTCTGGCCTTGGTTTTTATGGTGCCAGGGATGGCAGGAGTTTCCTGCTGAAATATTGTTCACTGTCCTCAGTCCCATCAACTTGCAAGCAGCCATATTTCGAGGGGAGTGAGAGGGGATGGGGGGCGTGCGTGCGTGGAAACCAATATTCCCCTGTCTAATTTATATTTTACATTTCTGTAAAATCATGCTTAGAGTATTTTGGTAATCTCTGCTGAGATTAAGTATAATGCTGTACATTTAATTGATATAAGTGGTTTCAATTCTCCTTAATATGACAAATCTCCAGTGTGAAATATTCTTAGTTAATGATCAACATAAAATAGAGTTCATTTTTAATGTGAGTACAAGATTTGAATTAATTTGTAGCTAGAGCAGGGTTATTAAATTTTGTGTGCATTCTGTGCACAGGCGCACATGTGAGGTCATACGTGTGGCCTGGAGCCTCCATGCGTGCTCAAGGTGAGGACAGGAGGCGCATGCTCCTTCTGGTATGAGCAGAGAGTGTCTACCCGTTTCTCTCTTTGTCTTGGAAGCAGCACCCCCAGCACCTCACACATGAAGGCGTTGCCACCTGGGGTCTTAATATCCACAACTTCTTTGTCTTTGGTACCCTGGATTGCCTGTCCTGTCCCAGGAGCATTTCAGTCATCCCTCCAAAGCTGGACAGACTCAGCACAAGCTATACCAAGGTCAACTGCTCGTCCCAGCTTGGTTTCCCACCGGCATTTACTGGTCTGAGAATTAGCATTTTGCTTTACATCGTCAAAACCATGTGATGGCTAACACCATCCAAAAGAGTTCAATGAAAGTTTTAAGGTGAAGTTCCTTGCAAAGTCCTGTCCAGGGGGAAGGCTTCAGAAGCAGACCCCCAGCAGTGCTGACCAAAAACCAAGAGGTCTTCATCCCTTTGCCTCTCTGGATCCAGGGCTGGCACCGGCAAGAGCGTTTTTCAAGGCTCTGAAATCAGGAAGCATTTGCAACAAGTCAGGGCCCTTTGGCCCTCAGGTCCAGGAGCAGGGCACACACAAGAAACGCCACTATTTTTATTGCTTTACGATAGCAGAGACCAATTTTCTTACAACCGCCAAAAGAGAAAGGGGGAAATAAAAGCTTCAGGATAAGTGCCAAGTGGAATTTGAATATTGTATAAACCATGCGTGGGATGGAGGCAGTAACTTGTAGGAAACATCTGTTCCTACTGGACCCTCTGCTCCTCTTGCAGCTGGAGCACAGAGCTCGGGCTCCTTAAACTTTTCCTTTGTGAAGCAACTGTTTCGGGGACAGGCAGCCGTCAATATGCAAGCCGACCATGCACCTCTTAAACATTTCTTCTGTAGTCACCTCTTTTAAAGATGATGTGACTTGAATCTCAGTAACAGTGGGGCCTTCCCACCCCCTCACGTACTCAAGGCAGGGTTGTGGGAGGGAGGCTGTACTCAGGCAAGTTCAATTTCTATTGGCTCAAGCCGCTGTGAAAAGAATCTTTAATCACATATACAATATTATTGGCAACACTGGGCAATAAAAGGGCTGAATGCTTCGTTTTCTTAGATTTCCTTTTGTATTTCAAAATCGCTTTCCTTTCAAATTAGTGTATCCTATACATTTTCTTAAAAGAAATTACTTGTGGCTTCCCTTTTTTTCTTTTGTTGGCTTACCATTCCTTCTGAAATTATCACCTCACGGGGACTGCAGACTTTCAAACACTTTGCATACGAAAGGAAAGGTTTGAGTGCGTTATGTTGCAATTTTTAAGAATGGCATAATTTCAATTAGAAATGTATAGATGAATAAAAATAAGGCTGCTGCAGGTTACTAATTAGGTATTTTATTACTCTTTGATTTAAAAAAGAAGTATGTGTGCTCTAATAAGGCAGCACAATGTGGCTGTTTGCAGGCTTCCACTGGGCTCCCAGGGAAGGTAGGGGCAATGGAGGATGGACTGCATGCTCAGGGGAGAAGGAGGGAGGCCAGGCTCATCTCCCTGGGACAGCCTAGGGTTGGGAATAGAGCATGTGCCCAACAAAGGGCAGATGAAGAGACACTGCCGAGTACTGTGAAAATGATCTCTGCTTGAAATTTGGTATCGAGAGGCAGCAAATACTTGCTACCATTCTGAGCACTCCCCTGCCCCCAACTGACTGGTTATCTGGATGGAGGCTTTTTTCTCCTTGAAATTTCTAGATAAGTAAATAGCTAGCCCTGCAGCACTTACTGTGTTTCAAATGGAGTTCGCCTTTTGTGCTTTAAGGAAACACACGTGTGACACGTAATTGTTGTCTCTGGGTAGTGCTTTGTCCCTCGGTTTGGCTCAGGTGAGGCTGCTGTTTCCAAGCTGGACTTTGAGCTCCCTGAACCTGCTGGCCGCCCCGTTACACCTGGACTGGATCCAGTGCGATCTGGGTGTGGCTTGAGGTGGACTAGGTGCTTCTGATTGCTGAGGCTGTGAAGCTGCAGACCTGCTGTTCTGCACAGTGAGGCTCCTCTCTGGGAATCGGAGCAGATCCCATCATCTTCTGTCCCCTAGCTGCCTTTGCGGCCAGTGGGACCCATGAAGGGAACAGTGGCTCTGGTGAAGGATATCTGTGCTCATGGAAAAGAGCCATGCTTCCTAGACTGAGGGAGAGCAGAACCTTTGTCCTAGCCCTGCCTGCTGTGTATGGTCTGAGAATGGCCGGGGTGGACACTTCACAGAGACCACTGCTTATCTGCCCAGCCGTGTTTTGTTATTCACTCACATCTACTCTATTGAGCTCAGCACAGCAAATGTGGGTCCTCAGAAAGATGTCTCACTAGGTTTTCTATACCAGTGGACAGCTGAGTTCCTGTACTTAACAACTTCAGGCTATCAACCATGGGCCGGCTTCCCTGAGTCCCCAGATCTGTGGCCATGTGCACTGAAGGAATTATGGGGTTAACAGAAAAACTTCCAGTATGTGGAACTTCTGCAGAGAGGTGCTTTCCAAGAGAAGCAGAGTGGCTTCCCCCATTAGAAATGGTTTGTGGCCAGGACTCTCCATGCTGTCACATCTAATTACGCAGCCTACTGATCTGTGGAGGACTCTGTAGCATCCCGACTTGGGGAAGTGGGCATCTGTTCTAAACCCTGCCCTCAGAGAAGGAGCAGTGCCAAATGCAGCAAAGACTGCTTAGCTGGGTACAAAAGATTCTGTCAACTGGCCAAAAATGGAAAGGAGTCCTGGTTTGATTTGAATGAGCTATATTCTTTATGGTCTAGAAAAAGTCATTGAATTATATCCAGTAAAAGTAAGTTCCCACATTCTCTGAGAAAAAAATATAGACACATTGTTCAGTTTAGAAATAAAGATATTTAATGCTTTGGTATTCCAGCACACATAGCAAAATACGTCACTCCCTGATCTGGTTCAGATAATAATTTTTAAAAGCAATCTCCTTGAGACAGTGCATGGCTGGTGCAGTATGTTTCTCAAGAACATAGCCTCCAACCCAACTTTTAAACTTGGTAATCACCCCGTCTTTCAATTTTAGCAAACCAGGGAGACAGATGCACTGAGGGTAACAGAGAGACACCTTCATTTCTGCTGGTGCGAGAGCTGCCCTGTGTCTCCACGCGGTTGCCATTGCCAGCAGAAGGGTAAGCCCCTTGACTGTCACTGACCACACTTTCCCTGACTTTGGCCTAATATGTGGTCATTGGGCCTTTAACAATAAAAACCAGTATCGGTTGAGAGCTTTAACTTGGGCCAAGGCACTGTGCAGTGGGCACAGTGGCAAAGAGTAAGACCCCTCTTTCTTCCTGGAGGGTACATGCTACTCAGTGAAATAAATACCCGCGTGGAAACTCTTAACAACACAAAGAGAAAAGGGATTTCAAAGCCGAATAGCCAGGGCTGCCAGGGGGTGGTTCATCTAACAAATGGGGGGATGGAATATCACCTGCAAGAGTTCAGGGGAGGGAAGACTTGCTGTGGCTGGGAAGGACTGCAGAAAGTGGACCGGAAGGTCTGGCAGAACGTGTCAAGGCAGGAAGGAAGGAGCTGTGCATTCAAAGGCCATGTGCACCCCACAAGGCGACTTAGGAGAGGGCTAGTGGGAAGTGCGCTAGCAGTTCCATTTCCAGTTTTCAGTGATAATCAAAACAAGGGCTTTTGTTCCTGGACATGATCACGTGGCCGGCTTCTTCGTTCTTGTCAGCATAGATGAAACTGGGCATGTGAAGATATATTCACATACCTTGATGATTTTAGTGGGTAAAAAGGGATCGGAATGGATTTTTGTAATTTCTTGATTTGCACAGAAGGGTGAGACCTGGGCCGAGAGTCACAGGAGTGATTGCTAAGCTTGCCACCCTGCAGACCAACGGGGTGAGCAGAGCACCTGGGCTCTGTCCTTTGGCACTGGGGGCAGCTAGATCGCCTCTGGTCCTCCCTGCTTTGTGCTGGCACGCCGGTTGCCCATGTTTGCAAAAGGACCTAGAAGCTGATGTCCCTGCTGCCTCCATGCTCCACGTGGGCCTTTGGGATTTTTCTAGATTCTGCTGTTGGGGATAGGCTATCAGAGGGCCCTCCTTAGGTCTGGGGAAGTTGTCCTGCATTTCTGTCTTATCTTTTTATTTCTGTTTGCCTCTTTCCCTCTGTTTGTCTTGTTGTTCAGAAGTCCACATCTTTTCACATCCCCTCCCAGATCCCCAACACAAATAGAGAGACGTCTTAGGTGTCCATAAGTGGCAAGAAGACGGGCTGGCTGTGATCTGCTTCTACTTTTAGACCCGCAACTGTCCCGAAGTAGGGATGACTCAGAACACAAAACGCAAATTTGTATCCAGATAAATACTTCTGACACATCAATTTGAATTGTCTCCTGGGATTTTGTCCTGTAGTTCTCTGTACTCCATGTTTCTCTACATTTTTCATCATGCCAATCTACCAGATAATCGATTGATGGGCTCAGTGATAAGCAAGCTGTCTTCCAGGCTCCCATCTGCACAGACCGGTCTCTTTTCCTGAGGCTTCTCCCTGAGGACTGAGACCAGAGCATCTCGGAACATACCACTTCCCTTGCAGCCCCTTTTCAGTGCAGGCTCTGTATTCTTTTGCACCCCATAAATCTCAGCTTTAGGAAATGAGTGTGGTGGATCCCATCACTGCTTCCAGAAAATGACAACCTCATTCCCTTTTTATATAACAAAACAAAACCCTATTCTGCTGATGGCTCTGCTCTCCAGCAATCCCACCCTGATCCCCCGCTTGTCACTGTCTCTACTTTCTCTGTCTCTGTACTTGGTCCACAGCTGCCCTTGCCACCCCGATGAGCCCCGGGATCTGTGTGAGCTCTGCATTCTGTACGGATGCTTAGGTCAATACACAGGCCTTTCAATTCATGGACGCCCTAAGCAAGAGTGGCCATTTCTTCTACCCACTCCTTGGACACCAGTTCTTACAAACACACCCTCCTTCCCTCAGCCAACCTCAGCCACTTGACTTCCTGACCAATGTGCTTCACTCCTCCCACATTGCAACTGGACCTCAGGAGGGTCTCCAGCCCACTGACCCCTCCCTCTCTTTATTTTACCTTCTCTGCCTCCTCCCCCAGTTCCAATCCCAGAGCTCATAATCTGGTCACTTTCTTATATTGCCTTCGGTGCCCTTGGCCTTTTATTTCCCGTCTCTGGAAAAACCCTTATACCAGAGAGAAGAACCCAGACGATAGTGTTTCTCTGTCTTATAGGCAGAGGGAAAAATCACAGTATGAGACAGAGTGACCACCTAGCAAATGCTGCATACAAAACACAGCCTCCTTAATATCTTTTTTAATTAAAGTAGTCAATTCCATCTGCTACTGTATCACTAAATTATTTTTGTCAAAGTGACTCATAGAGGCCTATTGAATAAATGACAATGACATGCCAGTGCAACCGTTTGCCATCTCTTGTATAGAGAAGGGTTGCCCAGACTGTAACAAGCCGTTGCCCGAGCTGGTCTCACCACCGTCCGGTTCACTGTCCACGGGAGTCTTACAGAATGTTTTTTAGTGTTTTCCTTTAGACTCAAGTAAAGTATTTCAAACAATTTCAAGTCCAGAGGATGCCAGAAACTCAGTTACTTCTCTGATTAACCTAACCCTTCCCTGAGCCCTATCCCTGGAGCCGTGGCAGACATGTCTCCTCATGTGACCCCCTGTTTTCTCCTCCTTGAGTTTAGGGGTGACCACATAACTATTACTGACCAATATGCTGAGTGTTAGGTTTCCATTATGAGTCCTTGTAGAAGATCCAGTGTGAATAAACAGATATACATTTCTGGTTTTTCTTTCCTTTTTCCTTTCTGTTGTTGTTACTGCACCATAACATAACCTAACTTTACTGAGCCAGGGGCTAGGGAAGTGGACCCCTGGGGAGAGTCAGGGGCCATCATCTGTCCCCCACTCTGCCCTGCAGCCCTGCCTCTCGGTGTTTCCCCTCCGGCCCGAGCTCTCAGTCATTCTCAGCTCAGTCTTTCAAGGGAAGTGTGAAGGAGGATAATATGTACCTTGTGTGAGAAGAGGAAACAACATTGGGACAGAGACTCTAACTGTCCAGATGCAGGGGACAGTAAACTGCTGTGTGGTTCTTGGTCCCCGTCACTGGGGGCCATCGTTGTGAGGCAGGACAGGAGCAGAAGGGGTGGCCCTGAGGATAACTGGCACTGTGGCTGGCAGCGGCTCCTCACAGGGTCCCCACCCACCTGAGTCCTTGGAAAGGGCTCCTGGGGCCCCCTCAGCCCCTGCAGTTCCCGGCCCGTTCTCCACTGGGAAGCTATTAGCCTCTGTAAATACTCCTTCTACTGAGTGGCTTGATCTCTGTACTCCCTGATTCAGTTCCTTTGCAAGGTAAATAACTATAAATATTAAAACACGTCAATAGCTTTATTAATAAATGACTTCTGGCTAAGAGATTCTTCACTGTGGGCTTTTGGGGCTTCTCTGGTACGTATTTCCTATGGCTCGACCATGGCTGGCTGAAAGATGCGTGGAAACTGGCTAACGCATCCGAGATCAGAGCATTTGGATTCCCCTGTATGATGGCTGTCCAGAGTTTTAAATAATCCTTTTATTTTTCTTGATATGAATTTTTTCTTTTCATTTGGAACTCATATAACACCAATATTAAATTGGTCCTTAAATAAGAAATAGAGTGACCCAGTAGTGCCCATATGCATCTTACTGTTAAAATCGTAAACTTCTAACTCCTCACCTCATTAAAAATAAATTTTTCTTATAAGAGCATGTACAAAAATCCTATGATATAATACATTTATTTCTCATTTGCAGTTAACTTGATATAGTTGTTATATTATTTTCTTAATACCTCACCCACAGTCTTTTTTTTTTAGGAATTGCCTAATCTTTTTATCTCCAGGAAAGCTGAACTAGAATTGCAGTTCTTAAAACCAAGTCAATTTTCTAGATATTGTATTCTAGAGAATCCAAGTCAAGTTTCGTCTCTTTCTATCTAATTTTGAACCTCATTCCAGAACAAGAACTCCAAGGAAAAATAGTTTCACTTAGACAGAATATGATTTTGTATTTTTCCTTGTGAATTTCCCCCAGTGCCATCGGTGGTCTCAGAACAAACACCGAGAGCCTCGTGGGTTTGATTTGGACAGAGGGGCCGGAATCCACCACTCTGGGCAACTCTCTGGCCACATGGAACAGAGATCTGGGAGCACAGAGCTCCTGACTGAACTGCACATTGTCTGAGGCCAATAGCAACGCCGAGAGCATTCTCAGATATTTCTCTGGGCAAAATAGACTCCTTATCCAGTGATTTAACTAAAGATACTGAAGATGCATCTGTTTGCCTTTCATCTCTCCCTTTACCCAGTAGGAAAGAAGACTGAGCAAGGGCTTGGGCTCAGCTGATGAGCATCTGGGTCAACAACACCGCTCTGTCTCTAGGAGGACAAGTGGAGTGTGGCGAGGCGCAGTTGTCTGGGGAGGTGACTATTCCCACTTGACTTGGGAAGGTCATTCTGATGGCTGGGAGAGTAACTGTGTAGGTAGTGGCGAGAGAAGCGGCAGAGTGATGGACTGTGGGGCCAAGGCAGTAGCCCAGGCGGTGGCGGTGGCTTGACCTAGCGTGATAGCGGAGAATTTAGGAAGAAGGAGAAAGGTGATTAGAGGCTAACTTCGGAAATATAAAGGGCAGAAATTTCATTGAATAGATTAAATGTGTGGGGCGGGGGGCGGTGAGAGGAAAGTAGGAATGATGTAAAGTAGGAGAGTAAGTTTTCAGTGTGACCTGCAGGGTGGGTGGTAATGTCATTTGCTGAGATGGGGAAAACTGAACTGGGGAAGGGACGGGTTTAGGGGGAAATGAGTGTTCCAGCTGGTCACAGAAGGTTTGTGAAACTAATGATGATACTTTTGGTAGAGAATTCAAATAGTTAGTTAGGAAAACACATCTGGAGCTCATAACAGTCTGATCTACAGATCTAGAGACATGTTCAAATGAATGAGGTACTAGTCCTTGAACTGGTTGAAATCACCTCTGGGGAAAGGGATGAGAGGGGAGAGGGCTTAGAGTAAGTCTGAAGGTGCAGTAATAGTTATTTAAAATTATTTTTTAGTCTTTAATTTGACTCATTTTGAAAATGTTTATCAATAGAGATAAGATGTATGCCCTTTTTGGTCACCCCTAAATCCCCATCCTGTCCCCCAACTTCTTCCTCACGCCCAACATTGTGAACACCCTTTCCAGACCTTTTAAAATGCATTACCTACATTTACATGTACATACAGAAATGTATCATACTTAAACAGTGCCACTGTCTGCAGTGCTTTTATTTTCACTTAATGTATGTCTTAGAGATCTTCATATGTCAATATATATAGATTTAATCTCATTTTTTAAACAGCCACTTGGTGTTCCATAGGATTAATGTGCTGTGGTTTACTTAACACTTCCCCTATTGATGGACATTTAGGTTGTTTCCAATTGTGTACTGCACACCAACATCTAGAGGTCATGTAGAGGCCATGAGAAGATGAAGGGTCACCAAAGTGTCCTGAGGTAGAGGAAGTGACTGTAGAAGAGGACAAAGGGGAATGTTCAGAACTCAAGAGGCCAAGGGATGAGAGTATCTGGGGAACAGCAAAGGGGCCAAGTATGTTGAACGCTGCAGAGAGAGGTTAAAGTTTAAGACTTAGAAATACCCATTGGATTGGAAACCTAGAATTTGCCAAAGCTGTTTCCATGGAACAGTGAGGATGGAAAGCAGATAAGAGTGGGCTGAGGCATGAATAGGAGAGGAAGTTTACAGCAAGCATGGCCATATTTTTCTTTCTGGAAAGGTTGCTGTGAAAATGAGCAGAAAAATAGGGGCAATGGCTGTAGGAAGGAGTGGGTTCAGGGGAGAAGCTTTCTTCCTTTCTTTTTTCCTTCCCCCTCCCTTCCTTCATCCTTTCCTTCCTTTATGTCATTCTTTCCTTTTTTATTTTTTCTCCAGTTGAGAGATACGATTCCCCTTTATGTGTGTCACTGGTCAGTTCACAACTTCTCAGTGTCTATATCTGAGTCTCAAATTGGAATAATGATGATGTATGCTTGTATGTGGCAGGTCTTCTATTACAAATCCTTGAATAAATTAAGGAAGGAAGCTCGTCTTCCTCGCGGAATTGTGTTCTAACGGCACAGTGCACAGCAAGCCCTGGGAAAGTGTGGCACAGACGCTACTCAGTGTGGGTCACTATTGCCAGTGACCGTCATTAGAGAGAAACATTTCAGCAACTTTCCCTGCTCCAAACCCTGCCTTCTTTTGACTCACAAACTAAAGGCACCGAGATATTGGACCTGGGATGGAAGAGGTAGCTTCCTGTGGTGGCCTTGAGCCCAGCCCCAGATCCACTCGGAGTCGTGCCGGCTGAGGAAGGGTGGCACCTGTCCCTTTGCCATTCGCCACATTAAAGTATTTCTTCAACAGCTACGTTCGTTTTGTAGAGCCAGTGTCAGGAACTTTTTGTAAAATGCATTTACTTGCTAGGGAAGAAAAAGGAGGTAGATAGTTTGGACTTTTTGAAATGCACTTTGAGTGGCTGGACGTGAGTGGAAATTTTCTTTATAAAAAGTCACCAAACTGAGGTTCCTACAAGGGAATGTCCTGCTGAGGGAGGCCGAGCCCACCTTCCAGACAGACAGTGGTCACGTCAGGCGCAGGGCATCTGAGGCGCCACGGAAATGGTGCCGCTCGCCACTGGCTGGGTCTGACCTCTGTGCTCGGATTCCAGCTGCTGGAAACATAAATTGTCTTTAAACACCCAGGACTCACCTACGTACGGCTGCCATCTTTGGACCAATTCGTCAATCCCTGCTCATTCCATGGTCCTTTTTTTAAGCCTCGATAATGCTTCTGAAGGGAGCTGGGGACACTTTTGCCATTCATCACAAAATAATGCAACATTCTGTACATTTATTACAGTATACATTATGACTGCACTATTAACTTAAAAAAAAAACTTTCATTTCTCTGAAGTTTTCCTTTATCTTTACCAAACAGATACCCAATATGACTGAGAATTTAATACCCTAAAGTTTAAGGCCGGTTTGTAAACATGGTCCCTGCTGTCCGCTATTGATCTTTTGCTATTTTAATGCATTTTTACTGACCGACATGTCCTGTGGTAAAGAATATTGCCTAAATTAGTTATCTGATTGGTTCTTTTGATTAATGACGGACCTGTGCTCCATTACACATGACAACATGATCAGAATAATCACTATTACTCTACAAGCCAGGCCTGGCATTTTTTTTATTCCTTCATTTTTAAAGTTCATTTATAAAATTATTTAATGTATACGTCCTAAGTTGTAATTTATTTACATGACACTTTTTTCGATGAGAACTGTTGTACTGTGTCACAAATGGCTAAGAAAACAAGGTAAACTAGATGTACAGATCAATGTCTCTTGGCTCAAGGGGAAAAAAACATAATCAAGATTCAGGAGCTGACCTTGTACCAAAGTCCAACTTGTCACAGAACAAACACTGAGATACCCAACAAATCACCAGACACAGCAGGATGTGTTTTCGTGCAATCTCTCCTCTCCATTGCCTCTGACTGCCCAGAACTTTAAGCCCTTAGAGCTCTCAGCTTCCTCCTGCCGGTGGAAGGGTCCTGGCGCCCCACCCTGTTGGCCGGTGGCTCTGAGCAAGTGGGTCTCTTGTTCCGACATCAGCTCAGGAAGGTTTACCAGGGTTTCACGACGTTCAAAATTAGAATCTGGACCAGATCTGAGTTAGGGATTTGCATGCGTTTTGTATTAGTTGTGTGGCATTGTATTAATTCTGGAGACATGTAAAGATCCCCTTTTGTTCTACTCAGTTGTTGGTGATACCACCCGCAGGATACCCGCTTTATGATCTGGCTTGATGAAGAATTCCCCGGGTTATCAGTGATGGGTTACGGGTAAATCTGGCATACTTGGGCCTGCTCAAAAAGAAGGCTCCAGAGTGTTTCTCTCTGCGAGCCTGGTGGCCCCCGACAGACACCAGGGAGAGCGGCCTCGGCCTTGCTCTTCTTCTCAGTCACGGCATCCTGTGAATTTCTGGAGTTCGCGTAAATCTGGCTTCCAGGGAGCTGATGCTGGCCCCCCGGAGTCAGCCATGAACCTCAAAGACAGATCCCACTGTGATCCTTCCCACAAGGCCCATTGCTTGGAGGCAACTTGACAAACCTTCTAGATGCCTTTCCTATGGGGAAATGATACTTGGTCAAGCCCAGGGTCATGCTGGACTGCAGTTTTACTCCAGACAGAAGGCAGTTGTCTTCCTCTACTTGTCTCGCCCGCTCTTGCGTCCTCGGAGCAGCCTCCACTCCCTGTCCGGGGATGGAGTCTTGCCGTCCCGCTCAGCCTCCTCTCTCCTCCTGTGGTTCAGCCCAGCACTGGGCTGACTGAATGTACAGGGGCGTCTGTGCTGTGTGGTTCCATGTCAATGCACGATGCATAGGAACTCCTGACCAGTATTTAACACTGGGTACGATGTGTGAATGGCACCAGAGATCAAATAAAATAATAAAATAGCGTTTTTCCTTTCATCCTTCAGGATCCTTTGCCATCCAGGGTACGTGATGTCAGCTGAGACTTCAGTTTTGGTCAGTGGGCAAACCGGCCACTTACCAGGTTTCTGTTTAACATGGTCACAACGTGGGTACACGAGAAGATCAGGTGGGTTGCAAGGTACAAAGTAGGTTATGCGGCGGGGACCCTTCGATGGTGGACAGCACATTGCTTCCCACAAACAGTCCGGGAGACCCTTCTCTCAGGTCCTAGGGCATGTGACTCAACGACTCACCACACATATGGGAAGTTCCTTTCTAATGATGTGGAGTTTCAGCTCTCTGCTCTCTGCTTCCTTTGATTTGTGGTAAATCCAGGCACCTATGGCCCATCACCATGTTATAAAAAGCAAATGAACCCAATGCGCCCCAGGGCACATGACAAAGTTAAAAGGTTCAGTCTTCTATACTCGACTTGAATTACAAAGTGAGTAGAACCACAGAACATGGGTTCCCAAACAGAAGCACTTAAAATAAAGTGAGGTGGATTTATATGGTCCTTTTTTTCCTCTGGACTTAGTTTAATGTTGTAAATAATGCCTCCAGACTTCTGCATAATGATTCGCTCTGTTACGCTATTAAAAAGTTCCGTTAGGTCAGTTCACGCAGACAGTCATTTGCAGAGCTTAGACGCTAAACGGAACTTCGGTTAAAAGCCTACCACCGGAAATGAGGGCGTGCGTGTGAGCGTGCGTGCCTCTGTGCACCTGTTGCCTTGTGAAGCTTTCTGGGGCACGAGATAAGCAAGCAAGTGAGAGTATGTTGAATATGCAAGTCATATGCTAATATGATTAAATGACTACTGGATCGCCCAACATAATCAATTGAAATATTCACCAACTTTGTGTTGAAATTGGAAGAAATTATTACCTTGACGCTGCCAAACACATTTTGCTGCTTTGCATTTGCAAGAATGCGCATCTCACTTAGCATTTAAAAACATATTTTTGACTTTAATAAAGCAAGATGAGTCTATTAAAGAGATACTCCCTAGAAGGGAAGGCAGATCCGACGTGCACAGACAGGCACCCAGAGGAAAGGCACCTGGGCCATGAGGGCGCCTGCTGCCCCTCCCCTCCCCCTCCCTTCTCCCCTGTTCTTCCTTCCTTCTAGCCACACCGCTGCGCACGGCCTGACGGGCACTTGGGGCTGAGTTTTCCGAGGAAACCCTCCTATTCCAAGCCACTCATATTAATTTATTATTGAATTATTTCCCTTCACTCTCAAAATCCTACAAAGTGATTTAGTCTCTTGATATGATTTACTTGTATTTGAAAACTCCATGTAACACCATCCGGATCGCAGGGATGTAAATGTGCCTTCTCTCTCTCACTGAACAAGCACAGCTAACACAAATAAAATCAAAGATGCATATTCCTTCGCTGTGGCTTTGCAAAATATAAGTGATGGGAGAAAAGCAGCTATCATTTAGCTCTGGTCTATTATTGACAACAGCAGAAGTAGAAATTAGAAAACAAATCCCCCTTTAAATGAAATGAAGTCGGAGGCCCACCTCACTCGGGAAATACTAATTGGAACTACCTTGCTAATGCTAGCGAGTCACAGGAAGGAAACATTAAGTTATTATTTTTAATAATGTTTACAAGTATATCCAGCCATTTCCAGCCGGTGAAAGATGTCAGCCTTGGCCAAACGTGGCAGATCTACTTTTCACCAAAGACGCTCCTCGTCTTCCCCCTGATAGCAATCATTAATTTTATTTTTTAACTCGGTCTTCAAATGAAGACAGATGAGCTGGAGAGTTTTCAATGCAGGCTGCTTAGGTCCAGAAAAATGGCTGCGAGATAGCAGATCGTGGCATCTGAGCCAAGGTCAGTTACTGTTTGGGAAGAAAATAAAAACAGCGTAAGGTCAACAGCCGCGCAGGCCTCAGAAGGGCTACCGGTGAAAGAGGGAGGCAAGGGCGTCCAGGACAAGGCACGAGTGCGGCTCCTTGGGCCCCGGCCATTGCTTAATTGCTTTGGAGACTCGAAGATATAATTATTATGAATTGCTTGTGATAATTTTAACATTGCTTTTTAATATTTATTTCTTATTAACAACCTTCTTAAGTATCAGAGATCAAAATGCCTCTTGGATATCTCATCACTGATAGCATTGTGCCATAGCTTTAAAAAACATTTTTCTCACTCATGTCATTTTATCTAAGCCAGATTTTTAGCTGAATGTCAACGAGCCTTATTTGATGGCTGTCATTTATTTTATTTCTAAGTCAGCGATTTTGACTTGACCTCGCTCCAGACTGCCCCGGGGAGATTTCAAGACCCCCTCGTCTTCGAGGCTGTTCCAAGAACTTCTTACCTGTATGAAGCAGCTCTTTCTTCGCTCAGTGACAATCTGATTAAAACGCTGGTCTTTCCATGTGGTAACTGGTTCCAGGTGAGCACAAGAAAGGAGGGAAAAATGAAGAGAGAGTAAGTGTGACGGTCATACTTCTTGAATGGTGGAGTAAGAGTCTCTGAAAATGTCCTCCTCCACACCAGCAATGACAACCCTGGCAAAAATGGTTGAAATCAATTTTTTTCAAAACTCTGGAAATTAAATAAAGACCTCCAACAATCTGAAGAGTATTTATTCAAGAAAAACAGCTGAGTCTCAGTGAGAGTAACGAACATGAGGACATTTTAATTTGTCCTGTTTCCCACCCCCCCAGCGCTGTGGTTCTCTCAGAGCCACAGCAGGTGTGAAAACCAACAGTGTAGCAGCAGCTGGGGGGTGGGGGGGGCATTGTGGATTTAGAGCTCCCCCAAGTCCCACCTTACCTGAGAATTGTCTCTGTTCTATCCATTTGGCAGGTCCCCAGAAAAGCCCCATTCACAGGATTTGCCTTTATCTGACTTGAAACTCCCTCAGTGGGAAGAGTGCCATCTCCAGGGTGTTTGTTGAAAACGATCAGCAGAGATTATTTAACACTGGAGTGGTCTAAGGCAGAGACGCTGGTTGGGGCAAACGAGAAGCTAGCCAAAAATCTTATAAGAAAAATATGGGAATGAGATGACCAGAGGAGGCTCTGAAAAGCTCCAAAATATTCCTGGGGATCTAGAAGACCAGATGCATCCCCAGGGCTGTGCACATCCTCAGGGCTGTGGCACCCACAGCCAGGCAAGACCAGAGGAAGCCCTCATCCCTCACCCTTAGTCATCCCAAGGCTCTGCACGATCAGAAAGACAAGGGCTAAGGCAGCTTTGTGAACCGCTGGAGCAGTGACAGGGTGCCCCGACCCACAGAGCACCTTGGCAAAAGGTGGGAGATACACTGACTCAAGCATTTGAGGAAATCCCTGTTCACTTATTAACGGATCACAGAGCTAATAAAGCAGAGACTTCAGTAGCCACCCATGAAGAATACAACCCTGACAGCATTCACTCAGGAAAGTACTTAACAAAATGCAAAGAATTAATTACTAAGATAAGCAACAAAATCAACAAACCCTGGTGGGGGCGGGAGGGGAGAAGAATCTGAAATCCAGAGTTGCCACACTATAATATTGAAAATATTCAGTTTTCAGCAATAATAAAAGAGGCATTCAAAAAAACAGGGAAGTATGTCCTATTAAGATTAGATCAGAAATAAATTAAATAATGAGTAAAAAAGGATAGAGAAAATCAATGAAACCAAACACCGGTACTTTGAAAAGATCAACGATTTTTTTTTTTTTTTTACGAGCAGTGGGCATTATATTTGGTATATGCCAATTCTGGCAAACTTTTAGCTAAATTTACCAAGAAAGACAACGGCAACAGAACATCTCAAATTATTAAAATCAGGAGTAAAAGAGGGGCATCCCTGCTAATCTTGCAGAAATAAAAAAGGATTGCAAAGGAATATCTTGGTCAACAGGATGCCAAGAAATTACATAACTTACACAGAATGAAAAACGCCTAGAAAGAAATAAACTACCAAAATTGACAAAAAGAAATAAAAAATCTTAACAGAACATATAATGAGCAAAAAAGATTGAATTGGTAATTTAACATCTCCCCACAAAGAAAAGCCGAGGCTCAGGTGGCTTAACTGGCTGACTCTACCAAGGGTCTAAGGAAGAATTAGTAGCAATCCTTAGGAACAGAGAAACAAAAGTTTTTCGACAAAATATTAGCACACCAAATACAGCAATATATAAGAAGGACTATATATCATGAGCGAGTGGAAGTTGTCCCAAGCATACAAGGTTAGTTTAACAGATGAATATCAAACAATGTAATGTACGGTATTAATAGAATAAGGAACAAAAATCCCATGATCATCTCAACAGACATGCGAAATAAAAAATTAAAAAACAAAACATTTGCTGAAATTCACACCCTTTTGTGAGAAAATTACTCAACTAACTAGCAAAAGAATGGTATTTTGTCAACCTGATAGACACACCTAATAAGGCTCAGATATCCAGAACACACAGGTACTCTTACATCCTAATAATAAAAAGATAAATAACCAAATGAAAAATGGGCAAAATATTAAAATGGATATTCTCCAAAAAGATATACAAATGGCAAATGAGCACATGAAAAAATACTCAATATCATCAGTCGGTAGGGAAATGCAAGTCAGAACCGCAGCGAGGTATATACCACTTCCCACCCCTTAGGGTGGCTGAAATTAAAGTGAGACTATAAAGAAATTGAAATCCCACGTATTACGGATGGGATTGTAAAATGGTGAGGCCACTTTGGAAAACACTTCTGCAGTTCATCAAATATGTAAACAGAGAATTACCAGGTGACTCAGCAATTCTACTCCTTGGTATATGAAAACAGATGTCCACACAAAAACTTGTACACAAATGTTCATAGCAGCATTATTCATAATAGGCAAAATACGGAAATAACGTAAATATCCACCACTTGATGAATGGATACATCAAATATGGTATACCTGTACGATGGAACGGTTAGAGAAAGGGGTGAAGTGCTTATATATTCTACAAATGGATGAACCTTGTAAAGATTATGTTAACTGAAAAACCAATAACAAAAGACCATGTATTATGTGATTGATTTTCTGTGTAATGTCCAGAATAGGCAAATCCACAGAAATAGAAAATAGGTTAATGGTTGTCAGGGGCTGGGGCTAGGGGAGTGGAGAGTGATAGCTAATGGGTATAGAGGTTCTTTTGGAGTTGATAGACAGTTTCTAAAATGAAATATTGGTGAAAGTTCCATAACTCTGGGAATAGACTAAAATCTATTTAATTGTCCACTTAAAAAAAATGAATTTTATATGAACTATACTGTTATTTTTTAAGTGTTCAAGCTGTTTTTAGAAAGTATGATGATGAAGAAGGAAGACAATCCCTCAGATGAGTTACTTTTTATATCACTATCAGCCTTAGATTTTAAAAGAAGCTAGAAATTATATCTAGGGCATATTCACGAAGGTCAAGGGCCCAGCATTATAGGTTGTTATAGCTGCCATTGCCACAGTACGGGGTGCACTCCACATTCCCAGGGAGGGTGACAGCTTGTAAAAGGAAGGGCCGCCTCGCTCATCTCTGTCTCCTTCTCCCAAACCCTGCTCCCTGCACCTGCCACAAGGTCTTGAAAAACATGATGACCTCAATAAATAATAGGTGAATAAATTGATTAACCATCAAATGAATGTGAATCTTGAAAAATAATTGTGAATTTGTGCTGCTGCTGCTGTAGGTGGTGTTAATGATGATGGGAAGCAGTAGCATTCCTGGAAAGGCTAGCGAAAGTAGCTTTGGAGGAACTCTCCAGAGATGAGTTCTAGAATTCACTCCTGCAATGAATAACTTGCAGAAATCAGCATCGAACATTCCAAGAGTACTGCTGTGATTTTTCAGCTCTTGTATGGGATCTATATTTTCTTTTAATGCTTATTGACACTTTTCCAGCTGAAATGTATGAGATGGCAAGGAAGAAGAACACAAAAGGCAATCTTAAAACCGTTCTCAAATTTTATTTCTCTTTGAGATTTTTCTCATCTTGTCCTTCCCTTAACACTGGTCTTCATATTTTGGAGGAAAGAGCTCAGATAAAGACCATGGCTGTGCTCCTCATGTCTGCCCTTACCTGCAAGCAAAGCTCCCTTGTATTGTTAGATTTACCATCCTAGTTTTTCCTGTCCTTTAATATTTTGATAAGGGTGAAGGGAAAGTTGTTGTGTCTGCTTGGTTATTTCTATTAGGGGGCCTTCTTCCCACATGGCTCACCTTAAAGCTTGTCCTCATTTCCTCTCTGCACCTGCTTTATCTTCCCTCTATTGTCTTTCTCTGTAGATGAGAGAGACAGAGGGCGCAGGAGGCCAGTGCCTTTTCTGAGGGAGTAAACAAAGCTTGTCAGACATAGAGAAAAAAAAAATTTTTATTTTAATGAAACAAGGCATATGGTGGGGTGTCTGGGAAAGAAAGTAATGGTCTAAACTGGGGAAAAGATAAACTTTGTCCCTTTTAACATTGCCACTGGTAGTAATTTAATAACATTCTGTCCCGTTTAGGAAATTTCTTGCATTTTGCAGGTATAGAAATGATCGAAACAAAACAGCAAAAAAATTGGTATAAAAAAGCACTACATAGGTTAAACAGGTTGAGATGTCTGGCAGCTCCAAAAGCAGGTGAGAAATATGCCCCTGGAGGGCAGCAAATTTAATCTTTGAGCAGGTTCATTGTTTTATCAGGTCTTTGTTTAAGAAGGGTTTCATTATATATAACATTGAA
Organism: Phataginus tricuspis; assembly: GCA_029783875.1. Taxonomy (NCBI): domain Eukaryota; kingdom Metazoa; phylum Chordata; class Mammalia; order Pholidota; family Manidae; genus Phataginus; species Phataginus tricuspis. The sequence goes on from JAQQAC010019400.1 coordinate 1,485,229, forward strand.
ATAAATTTTTACATAGCAGATTTATTCAATAGGTTTATTCTTTTACCAGGTCTCATAGTATTTCACCACTTGGTATGTGGGGTCTTATTCATCAAAAGAGTTTATGACTTAATCAGTTATGAATTTTAAAAAGTTTTACTAATAATGCAGGATGTGTTGAGATTTATAGGCAGTGCATTTATTCTATTAGGAGTTTTATTTTTGAGCTAAGACTCACTGGAGATACAGCACAAGCAAATTGCCTGGTTTATTTGTGATGAGCAGCCATGGTCTCTGCAGGGCCCCCTGCTATGAGCAATGGATTTTATTCTTCATCTTACTGTGGCTTGAGATATTCTAACGATTTCAATGAGTCAAGTGGTAAATGAGTCTAAAGCTTTGTTTAAAATATCTGTGGTCTGTCTGCCCCACAGCACAGCAAGGCTCAGCACAGCACTAGACTGGCCGACCCAATCACATTGCTCTATAGTTGTTTTAAATCACTATTTCTTAAAGTAAAAGTGGTCCACGTCTGCTGTGTTCCGAGGTCAGTATGCGTAAGGTGCCCTACTGGTCATCCCCAACGAAGAGTTGGCGCTCAGGTGAGACCCTTATTTGGGTCAAGTAAGGAGATTTTCCCCTTGCCTAGGATTAGCTGTAGATGTTAATCGTAGCAACATGGTTAAATCCTTGTGCACAACCCCAGCAGTCTGACGACTTCAACAGTCTTGGTCTGCCTAGGTATCCTTTACAATTTATTCGTGGCATTTGCCATTATCATCTTCCCATCCTGGGTCATCACAGACTATTTTCTCTAGTGTCACCAAATGTTTGCTAGTTTCAGTATTCCATCACTAAAAGATTCAGCTCCCTAGGATCTCCATCGAGCACAGAAGCGAGTGCAGTCCCAGCACAACTCCAACTCTTCCAATCATTGGGGTAAGAAATTCCTGGCAATTGGACGAAGTTTGAGCAGAAGTAACTCCAGTCGATGCCTGCGCAATGAGATAACTATATTATTTCTATTTCTAGGGGAAGTCAATTCTGCAGAAGAGACATGATTTCAGGAGGCAAGGCTAGAAGTTGTTTTTCAGATCTGGATCAGCACAGAATCATCCCTTCCTTGAGAAAGAAAGAAAAGAAAGAAAGAAAGAAAGAAGAAAAAGAAAGAAAGAAAGAAAGAAAAGAAAGAAAGAAAGAAAGAGAGAGAGAGAGACAGAAAGAAAGAAAGAAAGAAAGAAAGAAAGAAAGAAAGAAAGAAAGAAAGAAAGAAAGAAAAGAAAGAAAGAAAGAAAGAAAGAAAGAAAGAAAGAAAGAAAGAAA